>CM035150.1:26682670-27943920 GCA_020205605.1 Panax ginseng
ACCATCCTAACAATAAAAATCATCCCAATTTCATCTGGAGTAACAATCAAAATGTTCAACAACACCAACCTCAAAAACAACAATATCAACCACAATAGTCTCATCAGCAGTATGCACTTAAACCTCCTTACCCTCCTGGATTTCAGCAACAACAACACCAACATCATCCACCTCTTGCCCCTCAACTGGAAAAAAAGTCTGATGTGATGCCCCCAAAATAGGTATACACAATCCATTCTGAGCCGCCAAATACATGGTACATAATTCAAATACAACTTAATTTATACTTTTGTTAAGTGTCGTGCAAAATACGACAAAACATAAGATGTGAGTTTTAATACAAATATTATCTCATAGACAATATCTAAACTCAAAATAAGTCCTCATTACAATTATTATCACACTATTTGTATAGAATAGTGAGGACTACTATAGAAACTATCTTGGACCATCACTCCATTCCCTGACTAGTCCCAGCTATATTCTCATTTCCTGAAGAGAACAATGAAAGAAAAGGGTGAGCTCAACTAGCCCAGTAAAAGAATATTATGACTAAGATAATGCAGAATAAATTATCATTAACCTTCAACAATATAACAACTGATAGAATACAATAGACACCAAGTTTTAGATCAACAATTGCAGCGGAATAAACAATCCATTAAAAGACTCAAGTAGAGCATGATATCTACTATCTTCTATGATTTAAAAGTTAATCATCAATTTTATTGTTGAGACTCAGCTTAATAAATAATCCACATCACTGAATTATCCATTCACTATGGGCCAAGGATATTCATTAGTATCACATCCATGAATTATCCATGCACTACGGGCCAAAGATGACTTTCATCACACCAATCAACAGTTCATTTATGCACTATGGGCCAAAGATGACTTTCATCACAATATAAGCATGATGATGATGACAATAATATAAGAATTCAATTAAATGAAAGCAAATGATAAATTTTAAAGATTTATAATTCAATTTATTCAGAGTTCAACAATGTCCAAATTATCAAAATGATACTGCTTTGTGGAGTAAAATTCAAGAATAATATTGTATCAAAAATAATTTGGACAGAAAAGAAATCAAATTATGTCATGAATAGTACATCGGGTGAATAGTACCTGCGTAAATAGTACTTTGTGAATAGAGTCGTACGTATGAATAGTACTATACGTATGAATAGTGACGTACGTATGAATAGTGCCATATGTATGAATAGTACCCATGAATAGTACTCAGGTATGAAAAGCTTAAAATTTAACAAGAATGTTCAGAAAAATATCATTGTGAAACTATACTAGATGAATGGAAAATTTCAAGGATATTCTACTAATTTTAAGGAGTATATAAGCAATACTTTAACAAAATATGTGTAGAATTAGGAATATGAAACGAAATAATATTACTTATATACTACAGAGTATGGAAGAAAGTATTATTTCTTATGAATATAGAAAAAAAAAATATCCCTTACGCCTATTGAACGAAAATAATATTTCTTACGAATATTGAATGAAGATAATATTCCTTGCGAATATTGAACGAAAATAATATTCCTTACGATTATTGAACAAAAATAAAATTCCTTATGAATACGAAAAATAATATCGTATGCGAATATAAAATAAATAATACCTCTTACCTTAAAAAGAGAGCAATTTCGACTGGTATAGTGGAGATATTCTTGAAGAAAACTTATACTATTTTCTACACTTAAAGCTTCCTTAAACTCAAAAGAAATATGCTCAATATTATAGAAGAAGAATTCTCTATTTGTGGTGTGATTTTCATTTCTAAATTGAGCATCCCAATTGTAGGAGAATGACAAGATACTATTTAGAATTTTCACGGGTGAACAGTGGGAGAATTCACTGACGAATTCTCGGCTGAAAGTTTTGATAATCACATGATTTTTACAATGCAGCACTATGCAAAAAATAAAATAAAATAAATTCTATTTTTCATAAAAAAAACAAAACTTATTATAATATATATATATATATATATATAACAAAACTGAGATAACTTTATTTGATGATATTGAAAAATAGGTAAGTGGGGGTCCATGTAATAAGCCGAATTTATAACAAATACTTCATAAAATACCCCTCTATTTATCTCAATTGACTTTGCTTCATAAAACACATTTTTAATAACATTCTTCATTAATATTATAACTCACAATATTAACAACTAGATCATTCCCAGGAAAGAGGGGGCTTTCCGATAAGGACTTCTCCTTATTGGCGTGCAATTAGGTGACCAAACCCCTTTCCTCGATAGAACTTTCTAAACATCGTCAATAATACAAATAATAATATGAATAACTTTGTTGTCTCAATTATTATTTTAATAATATAAAATATTGTGCAAATGATATTGTGACAATAATTGAATCAATAATATGAGATAGTATGCAGTATTACTATAGCAATAATTGAATAAAATTTAGTGACTTCTCACGTAAGCATCAATAATCAAAGATACTGTACAATATCGTGTGCTACTATGCAACCACACGTATTACTGTACTTTCATCACCGGGTATTTTAATAGTTAACGGTAAAACTTTTGCCGTTATTTTTATAAAAAGTTATTTCTATCGTTTTCTAACTCCGATAATAATTCTTTTGTGGGGTCCACCAATGATTGTGTCGTCGTACGAATATTCCCTGATAAAATGAATATTTCCCGACCAATGAATATTTTATAACAACTTGTGTACTTTGCAAAATTTGTAAATATTACCCACAACTTTAATATTATTTCAAATCCACACCTTATTATTCTAAACAATATTTAGAGAAAAGAAATCTTTATTCATAAAAGTTGGGGTCTTACAACCTCCCTTTCTTATTAAATTTTATCCTCGAAATTGGTGTACGTACTTGGTATGTCGAAGAGGTTATTTTATTTCAGATTCTAATTCCCAGGTTATTTCCTCAATATCGTGGTTTCTCCACAAAACTTTAACTTGAGGTATAACCTTGGAGAATAGAATATGTTCCTTCTTATCCAAGATTTTAACAAGTAACTATTCATACGTTAAATATTCTGTTATCTCGTCCGATTCTAAATCGATAATGTGGTTCGAGTCATCCACATATTTATGTAAAATCGATACGCGAAAAATGTTATGAACACGCGACATACTTAGCGGTAAGGCGAGTCTATAGGCCACAGTTCCTACTCGATCGAGAATTTTAAATGGACCAATAAATCGAAGGTTTGAGCTTTTCTCACATCGTCGATTCTTGCTTTTGGAATAATGACTTCTTGCACCTTCTTCTTAATATTCATCAGCTCCGGGTCTGAAGCTTGAGTAACTTTAACTTTATCGATTAAAGTCGGTTCTACTCGTATATTTGATATCATCATGTGGGTTCCTAGAGTCTTTAATTCTATCTCCATCATTTGTAAGTTATACAAAATAGGTCTTTGTGTTTGACAACGTCACTCTCGTACCTGCATATGATCATAATCTTTCAACAGCTCGAGTCAATGTCTTTGGCTCATGATACGTTCGTTTTAGTTGAAGAAAATTTTGAGGGTTTTGTATCGGGTTCAAGGTCGATACAAAATTCAATTTCACGCTCTGGGGGTAGTCTAGGAAGTTCTTCGGGGAATACGTTAGGAAATTTAGTAACAATAGAAACATCATTCAAAACTGTGACTCTCATCCAAGGCTGAGATAGCACCTCACATTGATACCTATTAACTTGCCATCGTTATTCACAGCGTCCCCTACATAAAGTTTGGCTTCGGTGTATCCCACATAAGGAAGTCACCAGCGAAAGGCTCGGGGCTCTTTACTTATGGCTTGATATGACAATGATTGACTTTAGTGGTTTGGTTGCTTGAATTCGTATAATAGGTTGGTTAGGAATATGAAAGTTAACAACCTTACGAAAATAATCAATTTTAGCATGATGAGTAGTTAACTAATCGATTCCTAAAATCACATCAAATGCAAGTATTTTCAAAGAGATAAGATCGACATGTAATGTGAGGATATCGATTTGAATCAAACAAGATTTATAAACGGTGGATGTAACGAAGGTTTCTCCTAACGGAGTTTCAATCGATAAGTCAAAGTCTAATTTCTCAGGGGTCAAGTTCAACCGTTAAGCATAATTAGGTAAAATAAAAGAGTGGGTAGAACTGGTATCTAACATGGTAAAGACTTTGCAAGAGTTTATGATTAGCTTACCTGTATTAACTTCGTTCGGGTTCCTCGCTTTTTGGGAAGTTAGGAAAAGCGTTCTCACTTGAACCACCGACTTTGACTTGTTCGGGACAGCCTTTGGTGTCATCATTACCGCTGGAATTAACTTTTGCTATAGGGCATATTCCATCCTCAACTGCTTCGTCGTACTCCTAATCCATGATCGGAATCATTAATCTTCGATACATATCGAATTGGGGTTGATCGCAATGTACATGGTAATTCAAAACTAAATGTTGGGTTCTCCCAATTGCTGTCCAAAAAGAGAAATACATATCATCTATTTTAGCCTTCTTAGATCGAACTTCTCTTTCCACAATATCAACGCGTCGTGCGGCTTTTACCCATGCATCCTTCATTCTCACTTGTTTAGTTGTTTCTTCTTTCAGCTGATCCTTGACATTTGAATTCTGAGATTCCAACTGTGACAAATGAGATTTTGTAATTTAATTTGAATATATATTAAATTAAATAAATATTTTTGATGATTTAATTATTGAATTAAATAATTAATTGATGAATTTGTGGTAGATTAATTTAATTATATGTGTTACATTGATTAAATTAATGTGGAGAATTTTATTTTTCAAAGTATGTATTTAATTGAGCTTATTTGATTAAATGAATTATTTAATAAGTATAATGTTATTCTAATTAATTTTATAATTAATTAGAGATTTAATAATTTACATAATTAATAAATGAGAATTTAATTATGTGACTATGTGAATTAATTATCATATTTATTTAAATTAAATTAAATAAGATATTTGATTAATTGCCTAAATGGGTGTGACATTATTAAACTATATTATAAGAGATTAATTAAAATAATTAGAAGGGATACATATGATTCAAGCCAAACAAGGCCCTATGAGGAGTTGGGAGCAGTTAAACCACGTAAGGATTAACTGACCACAACTATGTCAGTTTTTACGCGTTCAATTCAACATTCAGTTCATTATTAAAAATATGGAAAAAGAATATAGAGGGAATTTAGAGAGAAGTGGAGAGATTGAAGAAGAAAGTGAAGAATTAGAGGAATCTGCAATAGGTAATCTCTTCAACCCAACTTGTAAATTATGTTGTTAATGATTTCTATGAAAAACTATTTCAAGTCTCTATAATTGAAAAGAGTAATGATTTATGTGTATATATATGATAATATATTATCATAACATGTTTTTACCATATACACATGTTTTCATAACATCAATTGTATATAAATATGTTTAAATAGATTTTTGAAGTTACAGAGTATAAAGGTTTTATATATATGGCCCTTATGGGAAATGGTATGCCACGAATTGTTGTTTAACTTGAAATTTAACAGTAGATTGTGATAACATATGTTAAAACAAAGAAAACAAACTTTTAACGGAAAAATTCGGTGTTATAACGAACCCGTAATGTCAGTTTTCATGTTTTATCTTCAAAACTTTCAAAAACATCAAGAACAGTGAAATTTTATGGTTTAATTCAAGTAATTGTATGTTTAAAGTTGTTAAAATCATGCTAGAAAGGTTGGGTAATGATTATATGTGTATTGTAGTGTCTGGGTATGCTTAAATTCATGTGTAAATAAATTAATTAGATGTTTTGGCAATGTTCTGTTTTCCTCGTGAACCTCAAAATCCAAAACTGGCATGTCGCGCCAGCATGACTCTTCCAGCCTAAAAGGTCCGCCGCCTTGACAACACCGCTTAAGCTAAGTTGTAGCTCAGCAAATTACCAGCATGACATAAGGATAACTTATATAGTGAAATACAATACCACTATTTATTTGTTAATCACAGAAATGAGAATTTTAATTGTTTTAGTCCAGGGAATGTAATAGTAACCTAATGTAATGAACATAAAAATGTGTTAGACATGTAGTGAGATGTTAGAATAGATTCTTAACATACCAATAAGGTATTTACATGTTTAATTGATTTGTTGAATGCGTAGTTAGCTTGTCGTTCGTGAAGTCTAATATTATGTGAAAACAAGTGTTGTGATTTGATTAGTATAATCATAATTAGAGTTTAGACAAAAGAGAATGAACTTATGATACTAGTTACGTTATAATTGACTAGTATTGTGAATTTAATGGTATGTAGGATTAAATTGAGGAACATGTATAATTAACGAGTAACCTACGCACGAGGCAAGTTTCCTAACCCTACTTGTTATCGTTATGCAAGTTTCTAAATCTTACCTCTTTACATTGAGTAAGTTCTAGACTTTTATTCTATACCGAGCAAGTTCTTGTTATTCATTGATTATGTTCAAGATTTCATAGTAGATATTGTCAATCTTTTAAAGCATGATTCTTATTACACAATACTTATCCCATTGTATACCTCTTGAGTTTATTATTCAATTTGAATATCATTTATTGTTGAACCTTGTAAGACTAGCGAACCCTTATTGATTCGACTAGTCCATAGTTGATGAACGTTCTACATTTCAGAACCCTTGTTGAGTTTATCCAAACCAAACTTCCTTTGGTGTGGACTCTAATGTCAAACTGAGATGAACAACCCTATTATAGGGGATTACTTATGGTTTAGCGTTAAGATATTGTGCACAATATAGTACTAAGGGTTGATCCCCATAAGTACGAGTAGAAGAGTCCATAGTTTTATGACTATTAAAGGTTTCAAGTTTAAACACTTGACAACGTAGGACATAGTTCAAGGTCTTATGACCCTCAATAGTTCTTTTGATTATTGTTATTCATTCTTGATTCAAAAGTCAAGTTTCTTATTTCAGAAGTCTTTGATTTACTCATATGTTATTATATTGTTGTTACATTATTATACTTATAGGCAATCGTGCTCACTCTTACGTGATAATAACATTATAGTTAAGAACGAAAGGTCCGACGAGCCTTCTACTACCAAAGGCAAGGGCAAGATTAACAAGTGATGAAGACTTGTTATTTATTTGTTATGTTATGTTATGTTTCAGACTTATATTTAAATTGTGTAAGACTTAATATTTGTTTATGTTTCCACATTTGAGATTTAAGGTTAGTATGACCTGGGATTGATATATTTATTTTCAGATGTTGTAACTCCTTAAGGAGGGGATTTATTTCAATCTATTTTATGGTTTCATTTATTATAGGTAGATAGACATATGATTTTGTACAGTGAACACCAAATCACATGGGAATTGAAGTACCCGGATTTGGGGGTGTCATAGGATGGTATCAGAGATGTAATTTATGAACCTTAGTTGGGGGAACAACCTTAGGTAGTAGCCTTATAGGAGATCAAGAACATAGCGGTGGTAAACGTTTATTGTGTGCTAAGAAATGAATTCTTTAATTCATTGAAGATAATAAAAGACTTTATGTGTTTATGTGATAAACTTATGTGCTCGCGAGTATCGACTAGTAACTAAAACTTAAAACTGTGTTGTCAGGATGTCACATGTTGGAGGATATAGTTGAGCTGGGGAGGAGGAACCAGAGTACTACTGGAGGAGGAGCAAGAGACATTCATGTCGTCAAGGGAAGCGATTGGTACTGAGAGAACCATCTCCAGATTGATCATGTTTTTAGTGGGAGTATGAACTCGAGTCCGATCGGAGGAGAATCCCGAGGAAGAAGAAGAGGAATGTGACGCCCCCAAATCCGGGTATCTTCCAATCCGATATATGGTGCTACACGGTGCTACAGTGCACATATACATTCAATTGAAAAGCCTCAAAAGAACGAATATGTCTTATATATATTCCAAACAATTTTACCCCTTCCCCAGGTTCTTTATAATCATTACATTTGTTATTTGTCATAATATCAAATACATTAGAACATTAAACCTACACTATTACATAGATAGTTCAACGATCTGCCTTAGCCTTCCCTTTATCCTTACTAGGTCCTTCAGTCCGTTTGGTCTTGACTGCATTCATATGGTTCAAGCAAGAATAAGCATTACTAGCTCAGCAAGTATAACAATTTCACTTAACAACATGCTTGAAACATACAAATCGTATATCTTCAATAATCGAACAATAAATATGAAGTACTATCAATAATTCAAAATATCACTTCTTTTCATTCAAAACATTTCATCATGTACAACATTCATAAAGTTTAGTTCAAGACCATGAGCATTCCTTACTTTCTTTGAAAAGGACAACCCGACACCAAGTCCGTAAGTCCGGCATATCTTACGAGCACGTCTAGGTGATCAACCTATAGTACTCTATGTTTTACAACACTAATTTCTTTAAACGTATGTACGTTTAAGGTTTGGAAACCTCATGTGCTTGTCGTTTTACGACAAAACATTTATTCATGCATACTCTGTCTTCTTTTGAAAACCACACCAAATAGTTTGGAAAAACTTAACAACTTTGATAACTTTTCAATAGATTATAAGAAATCCATAAAACATCTAAAGTCTAGCCGAAGGAATTGGCTTTAACTTCATCATACATCAATTCATGCGTAAGATACATGAATTACAAAGCTTGTCCAAAGAATTTAGACAAGGGTCAGAATACTTGCCTTTAGCGTCTCCTACTATTTTAATACTTTTCCTTTGAGTCTTTAAGGTCTCTACAATACATGATTACATAACATACCCTATTAGGTCATATATAATCAAGTAAGTTTACTACAATATCTTACCCTTCTTCTCAATCTAATTGTTCATTAGATTGTTTAACATTGGTTCAAGTTTTATCGCATTACCTTGTTCTTACATTCACGTTTGAGTAAGTTATCTCCAACCTTTAGTTGTTAACTTAAGGTTTTCATCATACTAATTGATTTTACTTTAGGTTTTGTATGGAGATGAATTACCATTAATCAATTAGCTCTTTACTTTTTATATTCAAAAACATTCATTTCTAGGTCTTGTCTAGTGTTGTGACTGTGACGCCAACTTTTCTCTCTATCTTGTATTTCATAGTACCACTCTTCGAGAGGCTAATGTGCGGACTCGAAGCGGTGGCGTGAGTCTTAGTGTTAACTGCCGCGTTGTGGCGCGAAACTTCAGTAGCTCATAGACATGCTTGGCGCTGCGGCGCCAGTCCTCAACACCAGAAACTTTTTATAGACAAATTTTTATGTGAGATTCTCAGGCTCATAACATCTTCGTTATAAGTCCGAATTGGCTTGTTTAAAAGCCTTTAGTTCACAAATTACATGCTCTAAGTGCTCATGCAAGAATTTTATATTTTTGAATCCGTTAACAAGGAATTCACCTTTTAGTTTATTTTTACGAAAACAATAAATGTTCATGAACGTTCAGAGCTCGTTTCTTCTCGTACTACGTCAGAATTTGGTCAATTCTGAGTCCGCAACTCTAGAATGCCAATTGAGACTCAACTCCACTGAAAATCAACATTCTCGAGTTCAATATCAAAATTTAACTTCCATTTCGAGAATTTTACGATTTCGACGATTATCGTCTAATCTCGTAAATTCCGCCAAAACTTCGTTACTCGAGATTTTTACATTTTTCCAAATGGATTCATTCCATTGTCACAACATGTATGATCTAAACCTACTAATGATGGTGTTAAACTTGTCCATCAACAACAACATAATCAAATTTTTAATGACTTTCAAGGGTTATAATTTTCATTCTTATGATTTCACTTTCACATGGTTTATTAAGGTTTCATACTTTAATAACCATCCTTATACTCCTTATCATACCTACTCCATCAATCCACACTTCTCTATCAAACTATAATTAAAGAGATGGAAGATTAAGGTATAGGATCATTACCTTTGAAGTTCTCTTGTTCTTGCTTATATTATGAAAGACTAACTTTTCTAGCTTTTTCTCTCTAACAAATAAGTTATAAGTTGTTGGTGGAAATCTAACAAGTAAGAAATGAATTAGCAAGTCTTCTATTTATAGGAAATCCTAGATGAGGGCTTAATGGTCTTTAATCCATTCCACCTCCTTAATCCACCTCCTTACTATTCATCTCTTGGTCACCAAGTAAAACCACTTTACTTGGTCACCAAGATAGTGCCATATGATCATGGGGCCCACATGGGTTGCCCCATGGGTCAATCTTACCCATTGGATTCATAGTTTGGGCTTTAGGTTTACTTTACATAACTTATAATTTGGGCTTGCATTTAACAAACACTTGGGCTTTACCATTAATTAGCATTGGACTTTATCATAATTCCAATTGGACTTTACAACTTCCTACATAATCCTACAAGTCCATTACATATGGCTTAAAGCCTTAGAACGTATTATCTACGTATTGTTCTTATATACTAACTCGTATACTTATTCATCATATACAACATACCATCATTTATACATACTCGTATAATACCTCATATTATACTCGTATTCAATACCTCGTATAATACTTACGTATCATACAATCATCGTTTACTCATTAAAGCTTTACCTTCACTATCGTTCTCAAATTAAGCCCGCAGGCGAAAACCTGTGTTTGCCATAACGGAAATATTATTACATAATTCATCTTCCCTTAATATTCTATCGTTACGTATTTCTCGGAAGTTCAAAAATAATTCCCAAGCAGAAAACTGTGAATAGTGTTTTCGGAAAATTTCTCAAAAAGCTTTTATTTTCATCTTGAAAATTCAAACACTTTAATTCCCTCACGTAGCCAAAATACTACGACGTTCCGACATATCTAGGTTATAGAATGACATTCATCTTGCTAACACATAATAATAACATATAATATAATTTTATTCATTATTTAATTAAATAAAATTATTTTACAATAAATCCGAATTTCTCGGTCGTTACATCTTTCCCCCCTTATAAGAATTATGTCCCCAGAATCTCATCTTACATTAAACAAATAGCTGAGGGAAATTTTTCTTTATCTTTTCTTCAAGTTCCCACGTTGCTTCTTCGGCATCGTGGTTCTTCCATAACACCTTTACCAAAGGTATAAATTTGTTTCGCAGAACTTGCTCTTTTCTATCAATGATTTGAATAGGCACTTCTTCGTACGTCAAGTCTTTCTCAATATGAATAGGTTCATACTTGTGGTCTTGAAATGAGATTTGTGATTTCAAAAGTGAACTTTATCACGAACCTATCTTGTGAGCATTCTGACTGTATGAGTAAGATAATATGGGTTATATTGACATGAAATGCAAGCCTAAAGTGATTGAATACACTAGCATACATGATTGAAAGTTAAGACTATTTCAAAGATAAGAAACTTAAGGCTTTTCAAAGTGAACTTGACCAAGACCTTTATCTTATAAGATCTGACCATTTAAACATGCATATCTGACCTTATTATATGTTGTAAATGCATGAGAGTTATATGTTAATATGCCTTGTATATGCTAAATTGACTTAGTGTAAAATTCAAAGAAAATTAGAATGAGGAAGCTAATGTCATCAAGAAATGAGTAAAGTACGTTATGACCATGCAAGCATGTATATTAGGACTCATTATGCCTATAGATATATTGACATGAACATCATTCGGTTAATGTATGGTTTTCACTTATTCACACAGTCATAAAAGGGAAATTTCTAAATTATGAACTATATGAGTAAAGTATGCATGTGTTGTCTATATACAAGCATGACTACTGAGTATTGAATGATCAAGTTGTAAGGCACAAATGATTACATGACCTTTTTGTGTTTTAATGACATATAATGTGTTAGTTAAACTTGAAGAAATAAATTCAAGTATGGTCATATGTTATATTTGAAACTCTAGCATGTACGTATGTTAAAATGTATGTGTAGTTGGTGTGTTAGAGTTGGACTGAAGTCAGGAGAGCATCAGCTCAACCTTGGTCTGGCCAAAGGATAGAGCCTAGACCAGAGTATGATTCTGGCCCAATCTGCAGATTTTCAGATTCTATTTTTGGTTCTGAAATTTAAGGCATGCTTATATGATTTCTTTACCTTGTAATATTTGACCAATATGCCATATAATGTGTGTAGTAGCATGCTATGTGATGACTTGATTGTTGTTACTGTAAACACATACTAATTGAAATGATCGACTTGATAATGTTAGGTCGTTTTAACGCAAGTAGTTAAAGCTAGAATAATATTGTAGCTGAGCAAACATGCAAGTTTCTTAATTCTTACTCTTTTATTTGAGTAAGTATCTAAACTATCCTTTACGTTGTGCAAGTTCCTTGAACCCTACTTATATTGAGCAAGTATTCGAATACTATTTTGTTGTGTTGTAGTGTTTCCTAACTTACACAACTTTGTTTGTTGTGAAAGTTTCTTATCCTTCTCATATTGTATTGAGTAGGTTATTGTTGAATTGAAATTATTCATTTAAGCTTGAATCTTATTTCCAAGCATGCTATTAAGTAGTTTAATTATCTTACAATTATTCCACATCGATATTATTGATATTCGCACTTAGTGCATTGGAGTTCGTACAGTTTTGGACTTGCACATCGTTTAAAGTTCTATAATTCTTGAACTGTGTCAGATAGAGTCTGAACCTTTGTTCGGTCAGACAAGTATATGAAGTTTTATAAAAGCTATCCAAACCAATTGATGGTCAGGATTCTTAGACTGAAAGAACACCCCTTCTATGACAGGGGAGTACTTCAGGTATCTAATAATAGATACAAAGAACATATTTGAATGTTATGCATATACATGGTGTACGTGAGGCTGATCCCCTCAAGTACTTATTCTATAGCCAGTAACTAAAGGGTCAATTAGCTATTGATTCCATTGGAGTGTTATAGTTCAAAGTCTAGTTGACTAGCAGTTATTCTAAAAGCAATCATTATCTTTGCTTCTAATATTCATATTGTTGAATCCTTCATGTATTCATATTGTTGAATTCATTATCAGACATTTTCCATTCATCATGATATATCCTTATTGTTGTATTTAAACTTGTTGAGCAAACTTGTTTCTCATCCTTTCTATATCATGAATTATATTGCAGCTAAGCCCGAGACCTCAGAAAAGGACAAGGGTAAAAGAAAGATGTAGGATAGTCGCCAGAAGCAGAATTTATCTTATACTTGATTTAAATTATTGTTATGTAATATGAACCCTAAGTACTATTATAGGGTATGTTTGAAAGATTGTATTAAGGTTATCGAACCTTGGGACTAGTAACACCTTTTGAATGAACAACATACATTTATTATTTTCCGTATTTTAGTTATTGTATGGTGTTTAGAGGTGGATGTTTGTATTTTATCGTGATGACCGAACCGGGGTCAGAGGACCCGGATTTGGGGCTGTCACAAAGTATCTTAACTTTGCATTTACTTTATGCAATGGACATGTGTAAGCTAGAATCTAAACTATTCATTTCCATCTATTTAAATATCTTAAACTTGTATATACTTATGCAATGATCCTGTATAAGTAAGTTATTAGATTATAATATGTTGTACAAGTTTTCTTTAATTCTGTTATTATAAATCAAGATATATATTATGTTCATTAATTTCTAAATATCGTTAGATAAGTGTCCTCACTTAGATAATCATTGTATTTAATCATATGTTGATACATACTTATTAGTTTCCAGTATATATACCCTAGATTAAGACCGTCTAAGCTATTTGACCCGACTAGACACAAACTTAATAATATTATTGAATAAGATAGAACTTTATTGTATCTAACCAGATTATTTTAGTTCGGATTCCCGACTAAGTATAAACATCCCGTACATGGGAAAACTTTTGTGCACCTAAGGTGGATAAGATGAATGATAATATCATTCTTGCATGTAGTATTGGTCAATACAGGGCATAATGGGCTGATCACCCCCCGTGCCTGTAAGTTATGACAGTTTACAGATGAATTTATGTTTAACCTTTTAGAAAATAGAAAACAATATTCATAGTCTGTCGACTGATCTCCAATTATAGTCAGTACGTAGTTTCAAAAATTTGGTATAGAATTAATATGTTGTTATTATTGGTTCAGCTTACTTCACAACTGTTGATTTGTTGTAGAAGTGTGTACAAAGAAAACATTTACTTCTTTCAGCTAATAATTATTGTTGTTATTACTTGCTGGGCAATCAAATGCTCATCCTTGCTTTAAATTAAAATGTTTTCAGCTAAGCGTGATCAACCAGAAAGCTCTCCCAACAACAAAGGAAAAAGGAAAGATGGCAGAATAAGTTTGAATTCTCTTATGTAATAGCTAGACTTTATTATGACAACAATATTTATTATTATCATGTAATGTAATGTTTAAAGGTCGCGTACCTGGGATTCAAACTCTGATATGTAAATTAAGTTTAAAATTTATATTATTGTTATTATTATTAGTATTATTCTGCTCATAGAAATGGTATCGTGAAGCACCGAGTTCGGGTTTCAAGTACCTGAATTTGGGGGCGTCACAGGTTGGTATCAGAGGTTAGGGTTAGAAACCTTAGGTGGGATAGACCTTAGGCTATAACCTTAGAATATAGAGAAACATTGAAAATACAAATAACTCATTTAGAGTTTGAAAGGAGATGAATTGGATAAATTCATCATCAACTAAACGAAAAGATAATTTATATAAAACTATTATTTGTTGTGTGTATATACTATGTGCTAATCAGGATAATCTATGTGTGTAGATGTCAGGTGGAAAAGGATTAGGATACCCTCGGGTCGTAAAGAAGGAGCCAATATCAAAGCCAATAGCTGAAATAGAGGCTCATAGTGCAAGCAACCCTAATGAGGTGGTGGTATTGGAAAATGTAGTACAAGATCCAGAAACAATAGAATTGACAGATAGTGATTCGGACACTAAAGTTGGACCTGATCAAGCATCAACGGAGGTGCAGAATCTGAAGAACAAGGTTTTTTCTCTGAAAAAGCTGTGGGAAATAGAAAAGCTGCTAAATAGGCAATTACGAAAGGCGTTAATAGAAACTATGGAAGAACAAGATAAGCTTAAAATCCAAATTTATCAAATGGGAGCCATAAGAAATAAATCGTGTACAGCTCCGAACAAGAAGGGGAAAAGAAATATGAAAGACCGTGACTTTGGCAATCTTGATAACAATCAAGGGAACCTTAACCAAATAGAAAAGTGTACCAATTGTGATCAGAAACATGAAGGCCTGTGCAGAAAAGGGGAAAATGTTTGCTATAATTACGGACATGAGGGACATATCTCTCCTCATTGTCCCAATCCGAAGAAAGGTGTATGTTTTATCTGTGGGATAGAAGGTCATCAGGCGAAAGGTTGTCCAAGATCCAGAAAAAGACGTAGTGAACCAGTAGTATAAGTATTTTTAGATTATGCGTGTTCTATAATAAGTAAATTTGTATAATATAATATTCTCAAACTTTTGTATAGGTTGTAACATTAAATCCCGACTTTTGTTGTCACTAAGGGATATCAGTAGGTGGTATGTTATGTAAAGTACTATAAATTAGTTGAATGAATATGCAACCATGTTTGCTTAATGAAATAAGTTTTGTATAAGACTTCGTGTTATATGTTAAACTTACACAATAAGGTTTAGAATGTAAGTTAAATTTATGATTTTATTTAATTAGATAATGCCGCCAAGACGTCGAACTCGAAATCAAAGGGCAGAAGAATCTGTCAACAACGATGAGGGACAACAACCCGACCCGATGCAGAACTTCGCGAACATGGTAGCTCAAGCCATGCAGCAGGGAATACCAGCCGCAGGGAACCCGCCATACAATCTCTTGGCAAACTTCAAAGACTTCAAAGCGGTCGGACCGCTAGAATTTAAAGGTACAACTGACCCTGTAGAAGCCCAGACTTGGGTTGAGGAAATTGAAAAGGCATTTGTAATAGTTAGGGTAGCTGAGGGGCAAAAGACCTTGTTAGTTCCTAGTTGGCACAATAGTTATCTAGAAGGGGGGGTTGAATAGATATTTAAAAATCTTTTCGTTTTAAAATTGTTCGTTGATGATGATTAAAACTTAGCGGAATTAATGTTTGTTTTAATCTCCTTTATGAAGTAGTGGAGTTATGAGAGTGAGGCAGTTATAGAAGTTATAACGTATATAGCAGTTATCGTGTGAAAGTAAAAGACACAGTCGTTTTAAGTGGTTCAGAGCACTTAAAGCTCCTAATCCACTCTTCTACTCCTCGAGTAGGAAATCAACTAAGGATGTCTTTTACAACTTCTGAATCACACAGATTCCTTCTAGACCAGAAATTTAGGAACTTCTTAGTTCAATCTTGAACTCTTCAAGTCCAGCAGACTTGGCTCTCTTACAGTTCACTTAGAACTCTTCAAGTCCAGCAGACTTGGTACTTTTCTTCAGTTGATTGGTAGATGTTGAGTTCTTGATGGTTGCTACTCAGTTGTTGTTTAAGCACTAGTTCGAAAGAACTGAGTAGCTGAGCAAGCTTTTCTATTTCTCATGTCGTAGAGTTGAGCTTTGAGAGTTCTTCACATTTTTGTTCAATGCTTGCTTAGTTCTCTCTCATCTGCTTGATTTGCATATATGTGATCTTCAAAACAATCCGTTGGATCCATCCGTTGAAGCATTAAATGGGTTTGACCTTTCTGTCCTTTGATGGAGACTTTTCTCCAAATCTTCTGAATTACATTCTGGCCCACTGACACATCATAATGCTTTCTCACCTAACACCTGAAAAGGTGTTTTCCCCCTTACCAATGGTACTCTCCTTAGCTTCTTCAATACGCTTCTTTGTTGCATACTAAGGATATTTCTTATGACTTTGGGACCGGTGAGTACTGCAACATTTAGAATCCATTCCTCATATGTTGAAGTCTGTCTTCACATAAATCATGAGGCTTGATGTTTCTGACACAAGACAGATGATACTCTACGATACAGATCGTGGTACTCTACGATTCAGATCGTTTTACTCTACGATTCAGATCATGGTGACTTGTCGCCTTGGTGCCTGGTTCGATGCTATCTGCCAAAAGCACTACGATTTCTCTTAAATCTTTTCACACTACAATCTTCGCTTGCTTGAGTTGTAAACTCTATGTTTCTGAGAGCACACTACGATCTCTGAGTTGGCTCGGCAAACGTTGGGACCACTCTACGATTTTTGAAGAGGCCTTCAAGGTGGGCACACTATGATCTTTGAAGCTCGTTTACGCCTTGACTTACCGCAATGTTGATCGATTTATACACTCACGAATTCTTCAGAGCCTATCTATTACATCTTAAGATCAACCTAACAGCTTTGATCTTTCTATATATACATTCATTTACAGAATGATACACATTAAGATCTTAGATCAACCTAACAAATTTGATCTATCACTAAGTCCTTGTACATATATTCCTTGAAGGACTTTACAAATAATCATGAGCATATACATTAAAACATCAAATCATAATATTACATTCTCCAAACAATCTCCCCATATTTGATGTTGACATAACCAAGGAGATTTGTTGTCATGATTATTAGTTTAGATGCATTTGCAGGAAAGTAAACGTCACTTAGTATTTCAGTGAGCAGCTAAAATTTCTAGAGAATAAGCATGAATTTATTGATGTTCAAGGAATATTGCAGTTTAGCTTTACATCAATAAGAATTTAAAGTTTCAACTTATCTCTATTTCTTTGATCTTACCCGTGGAGGATTGGCATACTCCTCAGCCCTTCTTTTCCGGCTAGCTTCATCCTTTCTAGCTATTTCTTTCAGCTCACTTGGGCTTACTATCGGGTTGTTGTAACACCCCCAAACTTGGGTACTTAAAACCCGAACTCGGTGCTTTACGATACCATTTCTATGAGCGGAATATTACTAATAATAATAACAATAATATAAATATCAAACTTAATTACATATATCAAAGTCTAATCCCAAGTACGCAACCTTTACTACAATACATTACATGATAGATAATAAATATCATTGTCTTAATATTGTCTAACTATTACAAAAGATAACATAGAATTATTTTGATTGCTTTCCTTTTTCCCTTGTTCTGGCCTGAACATTTCGGTTGATCATGCTTCGCTGAAAACATTTAAATTTAAAGCAAGGATGAGCATTTGATTGCCCAACAAGTAATAACAACAATAAATATAAGCTGAAAGGATTAAATGTTTCCTTTGAATAACTCTTCTACAACGAATCAACAGTTTTGAAGTAAGCTGAACCAATAATAACAATATACCAAATCTATATCAAATTTTTGAAACTACATACTAACTATAACTGGAGATTAGTCGACAGACTATGAACATTATTTTTTCATTTTCGCTAGGGTTTAGCAGAACTTCATCCGCAAACCGTCATAACTTATGGACACGAGGGTGATCTGCCCAATGTGCCCTATATTGATCAATACTACATGCAAGAACGATATTATCGTTCACTCTATCCACCTTAGGTGAACAAAAGTTTTCCCATATTCGGGATGTTCATACTTAGTCGGGAATCCGAACCAAAACAATCTGGTTGGATACAATAACGTTCTATCTTGTTCAACAATATTTTAATGTCTAGCTGAATCAAATAGCTTAGATGGCTTTTAAGTCAACGTATACATACTTGAAATCAATAAGTATGTATCAACATATGATTAAATACAATGGTTATCCAAGTGGGGACACTTGTCTAACCCTATATACGAATTAATTAACAGAATAAATATCTGAATTATACAATAATACAATGATCGGATAATATAAGAACTTGTATGAATACAAAGATTGGATATATAATCAATAATAATAGAGTTAATAATCTGGCACAATAATAATATGATTCTGAAACTTTCTTACTCATGTCCATTGCATAAAGTAAATGCAAAAGTAAGATACTTTCACAATATAAAGAATAGTTCGGATACTTGCTCAATAATAATTGGAGTAAGTTTAGGAAACTTGCATAACATGATATACCTGTTTGCACGAAATAAAAGTAGTGCATAAGGTTTAGATACTTGCCTGAGCTGCTGCTTACAATAACGCAACTTAGTTCTATCTTTTATATCAAAACCTATCACTAATAAGATCATTCGTTCGATTAGAATAATATATCATATCACATAGTACTGCTAATTGCAGTCAGCACATAACCTAATCACATTGTCGCATATGTTTAACAGTCATTACATCATAAACAAACATGTATCTAGTCAAATTATCAAAGTCCAAATCAATTTACGAAATATTTGATTGTCTTAAGCGGCTTTATCGGGTAAATATCGAGTCTAAGACTCTCATCCTGCAGATTCAATAATCGTTTAGATATTTTAAATATCAGTCATATTATTTTTTCATAGCCTTATAATAATTTTTAAATAATTATTATAATTTATCATGAATTTTCAAACTACGAAATCATTATTAAATGATTTAAATATTAACTAATTCTATTATCATTAATATTTAATTAATATTAAACTATTAATGAAACCATTGCCAAAATATTAAAGTTATTTATAATAACTCAAAATATTTTAAAGTATTAATATTACCCTTAAATGATTTTTAAAATATTTAAAATTATTTTTAAATAATTACCATTAATATCGAATATTAATTTATTATTTATCAAAATATTAAAAGTCATTAGTTATAACTCAAAATATTTTTAATTCATTTATTTCCTTTTTAAATGATTTTTAATTCAATAAAACTATTTTAAAACTATTTATTTAATATAATTATTAAATAAACTTAATATCATTAATATTAAATTATTAATGAAATTTACCTTTAAATATCAAAAGTTATATTTTATAACTTAAATATTTTTAAACTATTTATTTTCATTTAAAATGATTTTAAAATATTAAAATCATTTTTAATTTATTTAGTTAATATAATTACTAAATAAATCTAATATCATTAATATTTAATAATTAATGAAACTTATCTTAAAATATTAAAAGTTATGTTTTATAACTTAAAATATTATTAAATACCTTATTATTATTTAAAATGATTTTTAATACAATAAAATCATTTTTAATTAATTTATTTAATGCATTTATTAAATAATTTAATTACCAATAATATCCTAATAAATATTTATATTTATGAAAAATATGTCAAATTATTAAAAGTTAATTTTATAACTTAAAATAATTTTAAAACTATTTTTGTAATTTTCAGGAATTTATTTCTATTTTTAATGTATTTTTCAGAAATTATAAAACAAAAATAATTAAATCAGTCGCTAAAGGCTATAGTGACAATTTCTGTCGCGATAGGTGTTCTTGAGGCTCAAGAACACTTACAGTCTGTCACTATAGGTGTTCTTGAGCCTCAAGAACACTTACAGTCACTGCTCAAGGGTACCTCCTTTGACCATCTTTAATTCGTTATGTGTAGTGTTTCTGGGTTAGCTATAACTTGGATCGTGTAGTAGTGATGTAATACTACAAGTGTAAATCAACATCTGGGTCAGATAATAACATATGAGCAAGATATAAATCTTTGAAATCACTGTCAGACATATTCATCATGTTTCTGGGCTACCCAGAATTTCTGGTCATGGCCGGTCAACGCCCTTTATGGCCTTCTAACATGAAATCTGTTCAAGTTAAAAGTTTTCTGCTCGACGGGCTGTCTAGACAAACTATTAGAGAACATATTAAAATCCATGGTCAAGTCTAAAAATAAATAATCAAAACGATCTGAGCTAGCAAACATGCTGTCAGAGTGTTTCTGGGTTTTTCCCAAAAACCCAACAGTTCGACCTATCACTTTCATGCTCGCATTCCTTTATGTTCTGGTCATGATTTATATAGTTTAATGGGTCCAATCTTTAGTACACATGACAAGGAACAATACAATATAATCAGAACATCATAACATCAACACAAGAAAAATATATGGGCCGGTCAAAGTAGTACCCAGAAACTGTTCTTAAACATTTCGGGTTTTCGAAAATGTTTCTTGAGCGAGCCATCAACTCAAGTTTGACCAACTCTCAATTCGATTCTGTTACGTATTTGGGTAATATAAAAACATATATATGTAGTACTCATGTCAGTCTACAAGTATATAACAAGAACATGTCCATACTATAACGAATCAGTAAGAACAAAAGCTCTAAAAATGTCTGTCAAAAATTCTAGGTTTCTGGGTTGCCCAGAAACTCAGAATTTCTGATCGGTCAACTCACTTAAACCACGAATATCTTTTAATCTACAACAAATATGGACCTGAATCAAGTTCCATATTAAAGATCTCCTAACAGACTACAAGTACAAACTTTTAAAACACAAAAACACATAACAGATCGAGATCATGGGACTGACATTCTTTATCGGACCCTTATTTTCAAAAATTTCCAGATTTGGAAAATCATCAAATCTGAGCCTCTAGATGTTATGGGTTTAACATCTAGCAACCCAGATCCTTGATTAACACCCCATACAACATATTTAACACACAAAAAATTACATCTAACATAAGATAAAAATATTTTCGAATTTTAGGGTTTGCACCTTTATGCTCAAATTTCTAATTTCTATGCTTCTGATTTGATGTTGTTGTTCGTGGGGCTTGATTTGTGACTGAACTAACAAGGCAATTTCGTGGGTTTTAGAGAGAGAAGTTCTAGGATGAGTGTTTATGCAAAATGAGCTTGGAAGAGACTTTTTCTCTCTCTTGAATTCTATGTAAACTTGTATACAATGCATGTGGCTATTAGTAATGGCTGAAAATTGTAGTCTTGTAGGTTCATAGCAAGACAATAGGGTGGCTGGCCAGATTTGCAAAGATCTTGTCTAACCAATAATTCAAGAATGGGACAAAAAGGGCAAAATTGTAATTTTGCAAATAAGTCAAAGGATATTCTTGTCCAAGGTGCTTGAATCTAGGGTTTAATCACTAGATTTTACATCTTAAAGTTTTTCAAATAATTACTAGGGTTTGGATAATTAAAAATTAAAGTGTAGTAAAATTTTAATTAAAACATACTAATTAAAATTAGGGTTTTAAATAAAAATTTAGGGTTTAAATAATTAGGGTTCCTTAATTATCATTAGGGTTCCTAAATTAACATTTCAATTTACTAAAATAATAATCAGGGTTTATAATTTTAGCAATTAGGGTTCCTAATAAGCAATTAGGGTTTCTAATTTTAAATTAGGGCTTTCAAATATTAATTAGGGTTTTAGCTAATTAACAGTAATTCTATAATATGCACATAATTCATATAACACAATTTCTGACCGATCTTAATTTCTAGTTTTAAATTTCCAATCATGGTTTATGACAGTAATACTAGGGTTTGTCGTGATACATCATAATTGACTAACCATTAACAATCTACACATATACTGTATATATTTATAACACCGAAAAATAATATTATATTTAATATAATATTATTATTCTCATTCATAGCTCAAAATCCAAAATTAGGGTTTGGATTTCATATCTGATTATCTTTCAATATAACATTATTAATTAAGTTAAAATAATTAACTTAATTAATCGAACTAAAATTCATATAATAAAATAGTAATTATAATAATTCCAATAATCATCTCATATATTATTTAAATAATATAAAAATCATATTTTCATAGAAAATAAATAATAAAGACATTTCTACTATAAAATTAATTATTATAAGTATATACCTCATAATTAGCAATAATTCTAAAATAAAATTATTTGAAATTATTCATGTAATAAATAAATTTTATTTATCACATATATACATACACATTACTTGGCATATATTCTTATTTTTTTAAAATAAAATAAAAATTATATGCAAAATTTTTTAATTATTTATATAGAAAATATTTGAAGTTATTACATTCACCTCCTTATAAGGATTCGATCCTCGGAATCATAGTTTAAAACTCATACTTATAAGGGTACATAGCATACATAGTCTTTTCAAATAGATCTCGATCAAATTTGATCGAACCGATCTTTAACTATTCAACATAAAGCTTGTCTATCCGATTAAAGGGAAGTTCGATTGCTAAGAGAACTTAAATTCCATCTTCAAAATTTCTTTATAAAATAGTTTATTATATATTGAAAAATCATGTATATCAAAATATAAAAGTTATACGAATAATACCTGGAGTTGCATTCTTAGTCGCCTCTTGTATCTTTGGACCGATTATATTGAAGACTCTTGCGGTTGATTCTGTTGGTTTGTTTGTTGAAGTGGGTTCCATTGTCACTAGTCCCGCTGCCTTTTCCTTTATTCGTGCTCTCTGTATCCCTTCCCTTTTTCGAACAGTCCTTCACCTTATGCTAGTTGATCCACATCTGAAACACCTCTGTTCATCCTTGGATTGGGGACAGTTGGGAGAGATATGTCCTCCCCTGCTCACACTGTGAAGCACACAAACTTACCCTTAAGACACTCTCCTGAGTGATTCTTTCCACAATTTCCACACTGCGCAACTTGTTTCTTTCCACCTCCTGGCCTACTTCTGGTATTCCTGAAATTACCTCCTTTTCTTTTCCGGTCTTCCATCGCCACTATTTTCTTTCTCATTTCTAGCTTGATTTGCTTCCCACCAAAATTTGTCTCCCCTTTCATCGTATAGGTGACAAAAGTCATCTTTTGCCCATCCGTTACTCTAGTTGTCACAAACATCTCTCTGAGGTCAGTTGATCCTCTAAATCTGGTTGTTCGATTGCTTTGAAGTCTTTGACGTTTTTTGATCGATTACTTGGTTGATTTCCATGGTACGGTATTCCGATTCGCATATAGCTTGAGCGTCCATATTCGCCAAATTTTGTGTTGGGTCTAGTTGTCCTTCAGCTTTGTTGACAGGTTCTTCTGCCTTTTGGTTTCATTTTCGTCTTGGCGGCATTATCTGATTAAATAAGATCATGTTCATCTAACTAATTCATCGTACTTTTCATAGCATAACACATACTGCTTTAAACATATGATATCCCCTTTGTGACATAATAGTCGGGAATCGTTGCCACAACTTATACAAAAGTTGATAATATTACTTTACACCCATATACTTATCATATACATATCATAGAATCATACATATTCAAATAACACTAATACTACTCATTTCATACGCCTTCACTAAGGATCAATTACTTAGCATTCTATATATTTCTATTATCCTCAATAATCCATTCTCACATAACTATACCTAGTTCGTCAAACCTTCCACACATTATGAGTTTAGGAACTCACCACTAACATATGAGTTCAAGAACTCGAGCTTGATCTTTTATCCTGTAACTATACTCTACCTATCAGTCATACTATCATTTCTGGGTCCAGTACTACACTTTCCTGTATAATCACCTCATTGAGGTAGCTTTCAATGTGAGCCTCTATTTCAGCTATTGGCTTTGATATTGGCTCGATTATGGAGGTTGACTCCTTCTTTACGACCTGAGGGTATCCTAATCCTTATCTCATATAACATCTACACACTAACTATCTTGATTATCATATAATATATACACATAATAAACAATAGTTTTATAAAAGTTATCTTTTATTTTGTTTAACGATGAATTTATTCAATTCATCTCCTTTTAAACTCTATATGAGTTATTTGTATTTTCAACGTTTCCCCATGTCCCAAGGTTATAGCCTAAGGTCTATTCCACTTAAGATTTCTAACCCTAAAGCTTTGATACCAACATAATTCACTTCAAACTCGGGTACTTTGAAACCGAACTCGGTGCTTTACGATACCATTTCTATGAGCGGAATAATACTAATAATAATAACAATAATATAAATATCAAACTTAATTACATATATCAAAGTCTAATCCCAAGTATGCAACCTTTACTACAATACATTACATGATAGATAATAAATATCATTGTCTTAATATTGTCTAACTATTACAAAAGATAACATAGAATTATTTTGATTGCTTTCCTTTTTCCCTTGTTCTGTCCTGAACATTCCGGTTGATCATTCTCCGCTGAAAACATTTAAATTTAAAGCAAGGATGAGCATTTGATTGCCCAGCAAGTAATAACAACAATAAATATAAGCTGAAAGGATTAAATGTTTCCTTTGAATAACTTTTCTACAACGAATCAACAGTTGTGAAGTAAGCTGAACCAATAATAACAACATACCAAATCTATCTCAAATTTTTGAAACTACATACTGACTATAACTGGAGATTAGTCGACAGACTATGAACATTGTTTTTCATTTTCGCTAGGGTTTAGCAGAACTTCATCCATAAACCGTCATAACTTACTTAACACGAGGGTGATCTGCCCAATGTGCCCTATATTGATCAATACTACATGCAAGAACGATATTATCGTTCACTCTATCCACCTTAGGTGCACAAAAGTTTTCCCATATTCGGGATGTTCATACTTAGTCGGGAATCCGAACCAAAACAATCTGGTTGGATACAATAACGTTCTATCTTGTTCAACAATATTTTTATGCCTAGCTGAATCAAATAGCTTAGATGGCTTTTAAGTCAACGTATACATACTTGAAATCAATAAGTATGTATAAACATATGATTAAATACAATGGTTATCCAAGTGGGGACACTTGTCTAACCCTATATACGAATTAACGAACATAATAAATATCTGAATTATACAATAATACAATGATCGGATAATGTAAGAACTTGTATGAATACAAAGATTGGATATATAATCAATAATAATAGAGTTAATAATCTGGCACAATAATAATATGATTCTAAAACTTTCTTACTCATGTCCATTGCATAAAGTAAATGCAAAAGTAAGATACTTGCACAATATAAAGAATAGTTCGGATACTTGCTCAATAATAATTGGAGTAAGTTTAGGAAATTTGCATAACATGATATACATGTTTGTAAGAAATAAAAGTAGTGCATAAGGTTTAGATACTTGCCTGAGCTACTGCTTACAATAACGCAACTTAGTTCTATCTTTTATATCAAAACCTATCATTAATAAGATCATTCGTTCGATAGAATAATATATCATATCACATAGTACTACTAATTGCAGTCAGCACATAACATAATCACATTGTCGCATATGTTTAACAGTCATTACGTCATAAACAAACATGTATCTAGTAAAATTATCTATGTCCAAATCAATTTCTGAAATATTTCGGTGTACCGACGGCTTTATCGGGTAAATATCGAGTCTAAGACTCTATCCTGCAGTTCAATAGTCGTTTAGATATTTTAAATATCAGTCATATTATTTTTCATAGCCTTATAATAATTTTTAAATAATTATTATAATTTATCATGAATTTTCAAACTCTAAAATTATTATTAAATGATTTAAATATTAACTAATTCTATTATCATTAATATTTAATTAATATTAAACTATTAATGAAACCATTGCCAAAATATTAAAGTTATTTATAATAACTCAAAAATATTTTTAAAGTATTAATACTACCCTTAAATGATTTTTAAAACATTTAAAATCATTTTAAATAATTACCACTAATATCGAATATTAATTTATTATTTATCAAAATATTAAAAGTCATTAGTTATAACTCAAAATATTTTTAATTCATTTATTTCCTTTTTAAATGATTTTTAATTCAATAAAACTATTTTAAAACTATTTATTTAATATAATTATTAAATAAACTTAATATCATTAATATTAAATTATTAATGAAATTTACCTTTAAATATCAAAAGTTATATTTTATAACTTAAAATATTTTTAAACTATTTATTTTCATTTAAAATGGTTTTTATAATATTAAAATCATTTTTAATTTATTTATTTAATATAATTACTAATTAAATCTAATATCATTAATATTTAATAATCAATGAAACTTATCTTAAAATATTAAAAGTTATGTTTTATAACTTAAAATATTATTAAATACCTTATTATTATTTAAAATGATTTTTAATACAATAAAATCATTTTTAATTAATTTATTTAATGCATTTATTAAATAATTTAATTACCAATAATATCCAAATAAATATTTATATTTATGAAAAATATGTCAAATTATTAAAAGTTAATTTTTATAACTTAAAATAATTTTTAAAATAATTTTTTGTAATTTTCAGGAATTTATTTCTATTTTTAATGTATTTTTCAGAAATTATAAAACAAAAATAATTAAATCCGTCGCTAAAGGCTATAGTGACAGTTTCTGTCGCGATAGGTGATCTTGAGGCTCAAGAACACTGACAGTCAGTGCTCAAGGTTACCTCCTTTGACCATCTTTAATTCACTATGTGTAGTGTTTTTGGGCTAGCTATAACTTGGATCGTGTAGTAGTGATGTAATACTACAAGTTTAAATCAACATCTGGGTCAGATCATAACATATGACCAAGATATAAATCTTTGAAATCACTGTCAGACATGTTCATCATGTTTACGAAATTTGCCAATTTTTCGATCATGGGCCATTAACGCCCTTTGTGGCCTTAACATGAAATCTGCTCAAGTTAAAAGTTTTTACGCTTTCGGTCAGTACATCTAGACAAACTATCGAGAGAACATGTTAAAATCCATGGTCAAGTCTAAAATAAATAATCAAAACGATCTGAGCTAGCAAACATACTGTCAGAGTGTTTCTGGGTTTTTCCCAAAAATCCAATAGTTCGACCTATCACTTTCATGCTCGCATTCCTTTATGTTCTAGTCATGATTTATATAGTTTAATGGGTCCAATCTTTAGTATACATGATAAGGAACAATACAATATAATCAGAACATCATAACATCAACATAAGAAAAATATATGGGTCGGTCAAAGTAGTGCCCAGAAACTGTTCTTGAACATTTTTGGGTTTTTCAGAAATGTTCTTGAGCAGTTTCGTCAACTCAAGTTTGACCAACTCTCAATTCGATTCTGTTACGTATTTGGGTAATATAAAAACATATATATGTAGTACTCATGTCAGTCTACAAGTATATAACAAGAACATGTCCATACTATAACGGATCGGCAAAGCGAAGCTCTAAAATGGTATCGAATTGCAGGTTTCGGGTCAGGTTTAAACTCGTAATTTCCGATCGATCAACTCACTTTAACCATGAATATCTTTTAATCTACAACAGATATGGACCTGAATCAAGTTCCATATTAAAGATCTCCTAACAGACTACAAGTACAAACTTTTAAAACACAAAAACATATAACAGATCGAGATCTGTGGGACCTGACATTCACTGTCAGACCCTTATTTTCAAAATTTTCCACATTTAGAAAATCGTCAAATCCGAGCCTCTAGATGTTATGAGTTTAACATCTAGCAACCCAGATCATTGATTAACACCCCATACAACATATTTAATGTGAGACCCCAGATTTTATAAATAAAGATTTAAATTTCCCGAAATATTTTTTTTATATTATGGTGTGGATTTGAGATAATGTTATAGTTGTGGGTAATATTTATAAATTTTGCAAAGTATGCAAGTTGTCATATTATATTCGATTGGTCGGGGAATATTCGTTTTAAACAGAAAATATTCGTACGACGGCACAATCATTGGTGGACCCCACAACGGAATTATTGTCGGATTGAGAAAACAACAAAAATATTTTATTGAAAATAACGGCAGATGTAAGACCACAAATTTTTATAAATAAAAATCGAATTTCCTCTAATTATTATTCTTGATTAATAAGGTGGTAATTTGATATAATGCTTTGGTTATGGGTGAAATGTGCAATTTTTGCAAAATAAACTAGTGGTTATAAAATATTCATTGTTGTCGGGGAATATTCGTTTGGTCGTGGAATATTAAATCGCTTGGGAATATTAAATGACTCGCAGTACCATGCATGTGGGCCCCATAACTGAAAAGCGATTGGAGGAAGAAAAGCGACAAATATAAGTTGTTTAAAAATAAGCAGGCGTAGTTATTCTGAATTTTAATTGTTGGAATACCCGGTGGTTAAAATACATGTAATATGCGTGGTCGCACAAAGAAGTATTACCGCAGATTACGCAAGATTGTTGAATTATTGATCCTTACGTAAGAAGGCACTACTCAATAATTATTACAAGAATTCTTTATTCAATATTATATTGATTCAATAATTCTTTGCGTTGATATTTGGTATCACCGTTGTTTCAATAATTGTCATTACACAAGATTTTCCATTATCAAATCAATAATTCATATTATTTGAATAATATTATCGAGATAACATTATTGGCAATGTCTAGAAAGTTTACATCTAAGGAGAGGTTTGGTCACCTAATTCTTGGCGCCAAGAAGGAGAAATCCTTATTGGAAAGCCCCATCTTTCCGGAGCTACTGGTTTACAATCTTGTGATTACGCAATATTATTTTTAAATAATTAAATTTTTGATTATTATGATAAAGAAAATATTTATTTTATGTGGATATAGATGGAGAAAATTTTAATGTGACAATTGTTGAAAATTAATATTTTATCTTTTTTACGATAAAATAATTCATTTAAATATATTATTTTAATAATATATTAACGGTGATATTTTTACAATGAATGTGGGATATATGAGTATATGAGGAGGAAGAGTATTTTGTGGCATTAAATGTTTAACATATGTTTTGTGTGTCGGTGGACACAATTCTTGACCGAAAATTGATTATAGACTGTAAAATCGCTCATTTATGGATTTTGGATAATTTCTGTTTGGAATTTGGAAAAACTTCCTTCTGCAAAGTTGTAGAGAATTGAATTTCCTATAAAAAGTCGCGAGATTCGAATTTTCTGACAAAAGGGCTATTTATCATGAATTATTGAAGTTCCGGAGTTCCGAAATAATTGATTTTTGGAAGTTTTAATTATTTTATATAAGAAAAACGTTTTTGTGGTTGTTGGCACATGGGTGGCTGATATTTTTGACCAAAGAAGGCATGCTAGAGTTTTCAAAACATGTGGGTAGGAATTTTGAATAAATAATAATATATTTTATTAATTTAGTCTCCTTTGGCGTTCTAACATTTTCCTATAAATAGAGGGCTAAGTTAGAATTGAAAATCACACAAGAAACTAAGTTTTCTCTCTTTCTCTCTCTATATTATCGAGTGTATTCTTGTGAGTATACTTTGAGTGTTGCTATATCTATCTTGCAGCGTTTCACAAGACTATCTTAGAAAATACAATGTAGGAAATGCAGTTATTTTGAGGTAAGGGATGTTATTTCTTTCGCAAATGATATTATTTTCTTCAACATCATTATGCCAAAATATTGGTTGAACTTTTTATCAAATTTGAAACTTTTTCATGTCGGGGTTACTATTCATGAGTTACTATTCACGAGTTACTATTCATGAGTTACTATTTATGAGTTACTATTCACGAGTACTATTCACGAGGCGTGAAGATGTTTTTGTGAAATTTCTATCTTTTTGTGTCGAGGTTACTATTCTAGTATACGGCACTATTCACGAATATGGCACTATTCACCGAAAAATGAAATTTTCTCTTTTTCTTCCTGATGTCTTTTATGGTTACTATCTTTGATTGTATCCATGTTTTGATCGTTATTTTTGAGTTCTGCTTCAAAATCGTTTATTATGAAGTATTATCGATCTTGGATAAACCGTTGTATTAATCCCTAATATTTGTCCTTCTATCTCACTTTGGATTCGTTCTTAAAATATTTTTCATCATCCTCGGTCCTTAATGGTGATACTTGATGAATATCTTTGGCTGTAGTGCAAAAAGATGAGCGATTAAGCGATGAATATCTTTGGCTGCATCTTTGCAAAGATGAGCAGTGTTGAGATGAACATGACCAATTGGTGATTTAAATGAATATCTTTGGCACAGAGTGCAAAGATGAATATTGATTGTTATTCTGAGGATAAAATATTGATGATGGACTTTTAAACCTTAGAAGACGGTAGAATTCTTTCTCTACGTGACTCTTCTAATGGATTGTCAAGCTCATTGCATTTGTTGATCTAAAACTTGTTGTCTATTGTATTCTATTAGATTTTTCCCTGTTGAAGACTAACGATAATTTGTTGTATATTATCTTAGTCATAATATTCTTTACTGGGCTAGTTGAGCTCACCCTTTTCCTTGTTGTTCCATTTTCTTCTCAGGAGGTGAGAACATAGCAGGATCGAGTCGGGGTATGGAATGAAGGTTCTAGAGAGAGTTGTTTAGTAGTCCTCACCATTTTTGTAAAATAATGTATCAATAATTATGATGGGGATTTATTTGCGTGTGGATATTGTCTAGACGGCAATATCTGTATTTAAACTCACAGTATGTATTGTCGTATTTCACACGACATTTGTATTATTGAAGTTGTAGTTATTTCTGTACCATGTATTTGGCGACTCAGAATGGGTTGGGTGGAATGGACCTATTTTGGGGGCGTCATGTTGAAGTTTCAGATTGATCTTTGTTGAACTACTCGGTAGTAAAGAAATGCGATGTCTGGCGTTGTTGCATCGTCGCATTACCTGTATTGATTATTGATATTTATGTGAGAAGTCACCGGTTTTGTTCAATTATTGCTACAATAGTTGCTGCATAGTATCTCACATTATTTGATTCAATTATTGTTGATTTAGAGGTTTTGTTTTATTCACGTAATAAAATAGAAACATCTTTTTATATAAAACAGAATACTTTATTAAAGTTATTCTATAAATAGAATATATTATATTCTATTATGCATAGTGTTTTGTATAGTAAAATCTTTTTATATAAAACAGAATACTTTATTAAAGTTATTCTATAAATAGAATATATTATATTTTATTATGCATAGTATTTGCATAGTGCCCGCATAGTGTTTGCATAGTAAAATTCTTTTTATATAAATAGAATATATTATATTTTATTTAAAAGATTTTTCTTTAAATATGGACCGTCAGATTAAAGTAAATCAATCTGGACCGTTCATGGATTAGTTACTATGCATTCCATTTTTCTATAAATAGAAGCTCATTCCTTCATTATTTTCTTACGAATTCACTGAACTCTAGAGAGAGAAACTATAGAGAGAGACTATAGAGAGATAGAAGAAAAGTTTTCTGCTACTTCACTACTCTTATGTCAAGTATTATTTTACGGTAAGGGATATTATTCTTTTGTATTCAAGAAGAGAACTTTTGTTATTCCATTTCTTTATTGTTCTGTTGGAATAACCTGTATATGCGGGCTACCCTATACTTGGTGACATTCTTATATTATCCTGTCTTTATTATTCTGTCGGAATATCCTGTCTGTGCTATACGCCGGACTTGGTTCCATCATTTATTATTCCGCATTTATTATTCTGTTGGAACATCCTGTCGGTGTGAATTTCACCTAACCTGGTTCCGTTATTATTATTCTGTTGAAATAACCGTCTATGCGAAGTACCGCATGCATGGTGATATCTTTTGTTATTCCATTCGGTATTATACTCAGTTGATTAAAATTTTGACTTCTATACTCCATGAAATTAGTGGAATATCCTTGATATTTGCGCTTCATACAGTATCTTTTCGTGAAAATATTCTTCTGAGCATTCTTGAATTTTACTCTACAAAGCAGTATCATGTTGACAATTTGGACGTTATTGGTTCCTGGACAAATTAATTCTTGAACTTGTTTTATTGAATTCTTATATCATTGTCATCATCCTCATGTTTATATTATGTTGAAAGTCATCTGTGGCCTGTAGTGCATAGATGGACTTGGTATGATTATGACCAGGGATTATTCGGTATAATCATGACCGTAATGTTACAAATGATGTGGAAAAAATCCTCATTGGCGTAGTAGTGCGTTGATGGGCGCTTTTGGTATGATTATGGCTATGGATTCTCTTCGGCCAAGGGTGCAAAGATGAATTGTTTTATGGCATGATCAGGACCGTTGATGAAAACACGATTATCTTTGGCCCGTAGAGCATGGATAATTCGTGGTCGTGATACTAAAGAATATCCTTGGCCTGTAGTGCAGGGATGATTTCATGATGTGGATTATTTATTGTTTGAGTCTCGTGATAATGATGATAAAAACCTTTAAATCATAAAAGATAGTAGATTTTATTTTCTACTTGACTCTTTTAATGGATTGCTTGTTCCCATTATAGATTAAACTTGATGTCTATTGTATTTTATCGGTTTAATATTGTTGGAGGCTAATGATAATTTATTACGCATTATCTTAGTCATAATATTTCTTATTGGGCTAGTTGAGCTCACCCTTTTTCTTCACCGTTCTCTTGAGAAATGAGAATATATTTGGGACTAGTCTGGGAGCGGAGTGATGGTCCGGAAGGATAGCATTAGTAGTCCTCGCTATTCTGTGAAATAGTGTGATAATAATTGTAATGAGGACTCCTTTTGAGTTTATATAATCTCTAGTAGACAATATTTGTATTCCAACTCACAGTTTATGTTTTGTCGTATTGTACATGAAAATTGTATTAGTAAGTTGTATTTGAATTCTGTACCATGTATCTGGCGACCCAAGATGGGTGATGTATACCTAATTTTGGGGACGTCACAGTTGGTATCAAAGCTTAGGGATATGATCCCTGGCTAAGATGTGAGATAAGAACTAGGAGGGGAGAGACGGGGAATTCCTTCGCTAGTATGACATACCTAAGTTTATTTGGTATTTAATTGGTCGGTCAAAGTATAGGGATAATATGTGATATGTTAATTAACCCTTGTTTTGTGGCAGTGTTTGAAAATGGCATCCGAGAATATTGAGATTATCAATGGAGCACAGGAGACCATTGAGTCTCCACAGATCAATAATCAGGGTAATGTGCAACCAGAGGACAATACTCTTCATGAAAATAATAACACCGATGAAATGGTGAATGATGTGATGGTCAGAGGCTTTATGCAATTCATGCAACAACAAAGAGAAGGCGCTCTCATCCAAAATACTGGTAGAAATATCGATAACTCTCGGGACGGTCCTTTGCTAAGCGGTTTTAAGGAGTAATTCATGCAATAGCATGGTGAAAGCGGCTCACATTCATAATGTAGGAGGAAACAATGGTAACGCACTTGCGGTTGGTCACCGCTAAGCAATTCAAGGAGCTGGGACCACCGGAGTTTTTGGGAAAGCCAGAACCACTTAAGGCGGAGACATGGATAAAGTAGATTACCAAGATATTTGATGTCTTGGAATGCTCAAAGGAGCAAAAGGTTCCATTCGCCACCTTTATGTTGCGCGAAGAAGGAGATCATTGGTGGGAATCTGTAACCCAACCTGACGCACTCAAGATGTCTTGGGAGAAGTTCCAAGAATTATTCAACGACAAGTACTTTCTTAAAAGTATTCATGAAGGAGGTAGAATTCATCAAGCTGGAGCAAAACAATATGACCGTGTCGCAGTACGAGGCTAAGTTTGCGGAGTTATCCCGGTTTGCATCCCATTTGGTCGATAATGAGGAGCGAATGACGCGAATATTTTTGAGAGGTTTGAGACCCGATATACGTCAATACCTCATTTCTCACAAACTTTGTTTATATTCAGATGTTGTGAATAGGGCTCAGTTATTGGAGCGCGATAATGAGTCAGTACAACCAAAAGGCAACGACCAACAACACGATAATAATCATACCGGTGGCAACGGTCATCGGAACAACGATAACCATCATGGGGAATATTATCATGCCAAGAATGGTAACCATTTCGGTGGTAATCATGGCCAAGATAATAAGAATGGACATTTTAAGAAGAGAAGGTTCAACAATGACGTGAAGACGTCGGCACCAGCACCCGTTTCAAAGGAAGAAGTACTCCCATCAGTCGTATGTTTCAAATGCGGACAAGAGGGACACATCCGTCCAAACTGTACGCAACAATCCAAAGTGTGTTTTAATTGCGGAAGAGAAGGTCACCTAGCTCGATTTTGTCGTATGGTGAAGTCAAGTCCAACCGGGATAGTGATGCCAAAGGATGTCCCAGACAAGCCAAAGCCGGTAGTTTAAGAGAGAGCTTTTTTTTTTCTCATGACGAGGAACCTGAATAAAATTATCACGGGTAAGTTAATCATAAGCTCTTACGAAGTCTATACCGTGTTAGATACCGGTTCTACTCACTCTTTTATTTCACTTAGTTGTATTCAATGTTTGTACTTAACTCCGCAGAAATTAAACTTTGATTTATCTATTGAAACTCCATTGGGAGAAACCTTCGTTACCTCCACTGTTTATAAATCTTGTTTGATTCAAATCAACACTTTCACGTTACCTGTCGATCTTATCTCTTTGAAAATACTTGCCTTTGATGTGGTTTTTTTGAAACGATTGGTTAACTACTCATCATGTTTTTCGTAAGGTTGTTAGCTTTTATATTCCTAACCAACCTATTATGCGAATTCAAGCAACCAAACCACTAAATTCAATCATTGTCATATCAAGCCATAAGTAAAGAGCCCCGATCCTTTTGTTGATGACTTCCTTGTGTGGAATGCACCGAAGCCAGACTTTCTGTAGGCGACGTCGTGAATGACGATGACAAGTTGATAGGTATCATTGTGAGGTGCTATCTAGGTTAAGGGATAGAAGTCACAGTTGGAATCAATGTGACGTACTATCCAAGTCTTGGATGAGAGTAACAGTTTTGAATGATATTTCTATCATTAATAAATCTCTTAACGTATTCCTGAAGACTTCTTAGCCTACCCCAGAGCGTGAAATCGGATTTTGTATTGACACCAGTACAAAACCCATTTCTTAAACCCTCAAAATATTTCGTCAACTAAAATGAACGTAACATGTGCCAAAGACGTTGACTCGAGCTGTTGAAGATTACGATCGTACTATTCAATATCATCGTGGAAGAGTGAACGTGGTAGCTGACGTGTTGAGTAGAAGATCGTATGAGTTTTCAAGTGCAATGTTGTTAACACAAAGACTCATTTCGTATAACTTGCAAATGATGAAGATAGAGTTAAAGACTCTAGGGACCCACGTGAAGATAACGAATATACAAGTAAAATAGACTTTAATCGATAAAGTTAAAGACGCTCAAGCTATATACCCGAATCTGATGAATGTGAAGAAGAAGGTTCAAGAGGGCGTTATTCTAGAAGCAAGAGTTGCTGAAGAGAGGAAATCTCAACCCTCGATTTAATTGGCCCATTTGAAATCCTCGATTGAGTAGGAACTATGGCTTATAGACTCGTTTTACCGCCAAGTATGTCGCATGCTCATAACATTTTTAACGTATCAATGTTACGTAAATATGTGGATGACCCGAACCACATTTTTAATTTAGAATCGGACGAGATAGCGGATGATTTAACGTATGAGATCTCGTGTTAAAATCTTGGATAAGAAGAATCGTATCCAACACTCAAGGGTTATACCTCAAGAGTTAGAATTTGAAGTGAAGTCAAGGTATCCTCACCGTTTTAAGGCATACCTGTGTATCGCACGTAAATTTCGAGGGTAAATTCCATAAGGAGGGAGGCTGTGAGACCCTAGATTTTATAAATAAAGATTTAAATTTCTCGAAATATTTTTTTTATATTATGGTGTGGATTTGAGATAATGTTATAGTTGTGGGTAATATTTATAAATTTTGCAAAGTATGCAAGTTGTCATATTATTCGATTGGTCGGGGAATATTCGTTTTAAAATGTAAAAATATTAAATACTCAAGCACAATCATTGGTGGACCCCACAATAGAATTATTGTCGGATTGAGAAAACGACATAAATATTTTATTGAAAATAACGGCAAAAGTTTTACCGTTGATACTGTTGAACTACTCGGTAGTAAAAAAGTACGATGAATGGCGTTGTGGCATAGTAGCACCACCGGTATTGATTATTGATATTTATGTGAGAAGTCACCGGTTTTGTTCAATTATTGCTACAATAGTTCTTGCATAGTATCTCACATTATTTGATTCAATTATTGTTGATTTAGAGGTTTTGTTTTATTCACGTAATAAAATAGAAACATCTTTTATATAAAACAAAATACTTTATTAAAGTTATTCTATAAATAGAATATATTATATTCTATTATGCATAGTATTTTGCATAGTAAAATCTTTTTATATAAAATGAATACTTTATTAAAGTTATTCTATAAATAGAATATATTATATTTTATTATGCATATTATTTGCATAGTGCACGTGATAGTGTTTGTATAGTAAAAATCTTTTTTATATAAATAGAATATATTATATTTTATTTAAAGATTTTTCTTTAAATATGGACCGTCGATTAAAGTAAATCAATCTGGACCGTTCATGGATTAGTTACTATGCATTCCATGTTCCTATAAATAGAAGCTCATTCCTTCATTATTTTCTTACGAATTCCTTTGAACTCTAGAGAGAAACTATAGAGATAGAAGAAAAGTTTTTTCGCTACTTCACTACTCTTATATCAAGTATTATTTTACGGTAAGGGATATTATTCTTTTGTATTCAAGAAGAGAACTTACATTATTCCATTTCTTTATTGTTTCATTGGAATAACTTTTATATGCGGGCTACCATATACTTGGTGACATTCTTCTATTATTCTCATCTTTATTATTCTGCTTTAATATCCTCGTCTGCATTTATCATGGGGTTTGGTTCCATTTTTATTATTCCATCTTTATTATTCGTAATATATCACATGCATGCTATCTGTGGGACTTGGTTCCATCATTTATTATTCGCATTTATTATTACATTGAAACATCCCGCTTTGTGAATTTCACCGACTTGGTTCCGTTATTATTATTACATTGAAATAACCGCTCTCATACAAGTACGGCATGCATGGTGATATCTTTTGTTATTCCATTCGGTATTATACTCGATTGATTAAAATTTTGACTTCTATACTCCATGAAATTAGTGGAATATCCTTGATATTTGCGCTTCATACAAAGATATCTTTTTCGTGAAAATATTCTTACGAGCATTCTTGAATTTTACTCTACAAAGCGATATCATGTTGACAATTTGGACGTTATTGGTTCTGGATAAATTAATTCTTGAACTTGTTTTATTGAATTAAGTATATCATTGTCATCATCCTCATGTTTATATTATGTTGAAAGTCATCGTGGGCTGTGGTGCATAGATGGACTTGGTATGATTATGACCAGGATTATTCGGTATAATCATGCTTACCGTAATTTTACAAATGATGTGGAAAAATCCTCATTGGCCGTAGTGCATTGATGGAAAGTTTTGGTATGATTATGGCTATGGATTCTCTCTTGACCAAGGATGCAAAGATGAATTATTTTATGGCATGATCGGGACTAGTTGATGAAAACACGATTATCTTTGGCCCGTAGTAGAGCATGGATAATTCGTGGTCGTGATACTAAAGAATATCCTTGGCACAGTAGTGGGGGATGATTTCATGATGTGGATTATTTATTGTCGAGTCTCGTGCCGATAAAATGATGAAAAACCTTTTAAATCATAAAAGATAGTAGATTTTATTTTCTACTTGACTCTTTTAATGGATTGCTTGTTCCATCATGATTAAACTTGATGTCTATTGTATTTTATCGGTTTAATATTGTTGAAGGCTAATAATAATTTATCTCGCATTATCTTAGTCATAATATTTCTTATTGGGCTAGTTGAGCTCACCCTTTCTTCACCGTTTTCTCTTGTGAAATGAGAATATAGCCGGGACGAGTCTGGGAACGGAGTGATGGTCCGGAGGATAGCATTAGTAGTCCTCGCTATTCAGCGTGAAATAGTGTGATAATAATTGTAATGAGGACTCCTTTTGAGTTTATATAATCTCTAGTAGACAATATTTGTATTCCAACTCACAGTTTATGTTTTGTCGTATTATACACGACAATTGTATTAGTAAGTTGTATTTGAATTCTGTACCATGTATCTGGCGACCCAAGATGGGTGATGTATACCTAATTTTGGGGACGTCACAGTTGGTATCAAAGCTTAGGGATATGATCCCTGGCTAATACGTGAGATAAGGACTAGGAAGGGAGAGACGGGGAATTCCTTCGCTAGTATGACATACCTAAGTTTATTTGGTATTTAATTGGTCGGTCAAAGTATAGGGATAATATGTGATATGTTAATTAACCCTTGTTTTGTGGCAGTGTTTGAAAATGGCATCCGAGAATATTGAGATTATCAATGGAGCACAGGAGACCATTGAGTCTCCACAGATCAATAATCAGGGTAATGTGCAACCAAAGGACAATACTCTTCATGAAAATAATAACACCGATGAAATGGTGAATGATGGGATGGTCAGAGGCTTTATGCAATTCATGCAACAACAGGCGAAGGCAGCTCCTGTCCAAAATGCAGGTAAAAATACTGATAACTCTCGGACGGTCACCGCTAAGCAGTTTAAGGAGTAATTCATGCAATAACGGGCGAAGGCAGCTCCTGTTCATAATGTAGGAGGAAACAATGGCAACGCACGGTTGGTCACCGCTAAGCAATTCAAGGAGCTGGGACCACCGGAGTTTTTGGGAAAGCCAGAACCACTTAAGGCGGAGACATGGATAAAGCAGATTACCAAGATATTTGATGTCTTGGAATGCTCAAAGGAGCAAAAGGTTCCATTCGCCACCTTTATGTTGCGCGAAGAAGGAGATCATTGGTGGGAATCTGTATCCCAACCTGACGCACTCAAGATGTCTTGGGAGAAGTTCCAAGAATTATTCAACGACAAGTACTTTCTTAAAAGTATTCGTCACATGAAGGAGGTAGAATTCATCAAGTTGGAGCAAAACAATATGACTGTGTCGCAGTACGAGGCTAAGTTTGCGGAGTTATCCCGGTTTGCATCCCATTTGGTCGATAATGAGGAGCGAATGACGCGAATATTTTTGAGAGGTTTGAGACCCGATATACGTCAATACCTCATTTCTCACAAACTTTGTTTATATTCAGATGTTGTGAATAGGGCTCAGTTATTGGAGCGCGATAATGAGTCAGTACAACCAAAAGGCAACGACCAACAACACGATAATAATCATATGGGGTGGCAGCGGTCATCGGAACAACGATAACCATCATGGGGAATATTATCATGCCAAGAATGGTAACCATTTTTGGTAATCATGGCCAAGATAATAAGAATGGACATTTTAAGAAGAGAAGGTTCAACAATGACGTGAAGGCGTCGGCAAAGTACCGCTTCAAAGGAAGAAGAACGCCCATCGATTAGGTATGTTTCAAATGCGGACAAGAGGGACACATCGAATTCAAACTATGCACGCAACAATCCAAAGTGTGTTTTAATTGCGGAAGAGAAGGTCACCTAGCTCGATTTTTGTCGTATGGTGAAGTCAAGTCCAATAGGGATAGTGATGCCAAAGGATGTCCCAGACATAAGCCAAAGCCGTAGTTTAAGTGAGAGCTTTTTTTTTTCTCATGACGAGGAACCCGAATAAAATTATCACGGGTAAGTTAATCATAAGCTCTTACGAAGTCTATACCGTGTTGAATACTGGGTTTCTACTCACTCTTTTATTTCACCTAGTTGTGTTCAATGTTTGTACTTAACTCATGAAGTTAAACTTTGATTTATCTATTGAAACTCCATTGGGAGAAACCTTCGTTACCTCCACTTTGTTTATAAATCTTGTTTGATTCAAATCAACACTTTCACGCTTACTGTCGATCTTATCTCTTTGAAAATACTTGCCTTTGATGTGGTTTTTTTGAAACGATTGGTTAACTACTCATCATGTTTTTTAAGTAAAGTTGTTAGATTTTATATTCCTAACCAACCTATTATGCGAATTCAAGCAACCAAACCACTAAATTCAATCATTGTCATATCAAGCCATAAGTAAAGAGCCCCGATCCTTTTGTTGATGACTTCCTTGTGTGGAATGCACCGAAGCCAGACTTTTTGTAGGCGACGGCGTGAATGGCGATGACAAGTTGATAGGTATCATTGTGAGGTGCTATCTAGGTTAAGGGATAGAAGTCACAGTTGGAATCAATGTGACGTCTTATCCAAGTCTTGGATGAGAGTGTGATTTTGAATGATATTTCTATCATTAATAAATCTCTTAACGTATTCCTCGAAGACTTCTTAGCCTACCCCAGGCGTGAAATCGAATTTTGTATTGACACCAAGACAAAACCCATTTCTTAAACCCTCAAAATATTTAAATCAACTAAAATGAACGTAACATGCGCCAAAGACGTTGACTCGAGCTGTTGAAGATTACGATCGTACTATTCAATATCATCGTGGAAGAGTGAACGTGGTAGCTGACGTGTTGAGTAGAAGATCGTATGAGTTTTCAAGTGCAATGTTGTTAACACAAAGACTCATTTCGTATAACTTGCAAATGATGAAGATAGAGTTAAAGACTCTAGGGACCCACGTGAAGATAACGAATATACAAGTAAAATAGACTTTAATCGATAAAGTTAAAGACGTTCAAGCTACATACCCGAATCTGATGAATGTGAAGAAGAAGGTTCAAGAGGCGTTATTCTAGAAGCAAGAGTTCTTTGAGAGGAAATCTCAACCCTCGATTTAATTGGCCCATTTGAAATCCTCGATTGAGTAGGAACTATGGCTTATAGACTCGTTTTACCGCCAAGTATGTCGCATGCTCATAACATTTTTAACGTATCAATGTTACGTAAATATGTGGATGACCCGAACCACATTTTTAATTTAGAATCGGACGAGATAGCGAATGATTTAACGTATGAGATCTCGTGTTAAAATCTTGGATAAGAAGAATCGTATCCAACACTCAAGGGTTATACCTCAAGAGTTAGAATTTGAAGTGAAGTCAAGGTATCCTCACCTGTTCGGCATACCAGGTACGTACGTAAATTTCGAGGGCGAAATTCCATAAGGAGGGGAGACTGTGAGACCCTAGATTTTATAAATAAAGATTTAAATTTCTCGAAATATTTTTTTTTATATTATGGTGTGGATTTGAGATAATGTTATAGTTGTGGGTAATATTTATAAATTTTGCAAAGTATGCAAGTTGTCATATTATTCGATTGGTCGGGGAATATTCGCTTTTTAAGCAGAGAAAATATTAAATGACGACGGCAAGACAATCATTGGTGGACCCCTGGCAATGTAATTATCATTTGATCGAGAAAACGACAAAAAATATTTTATTGAAAATAACGGCTACAGAAGTTTTACCGTTGATCTTTGTTGAACTACTCGGTAGTAAAGTACGATGTCTGGCGTTGTTGCATAGTAGTAATACCGGTATTGATTATTGATATTTATGTGAGAAGTCACTCGCTTTTGTTCAATTATTGCTACAATAGTTCTTTGCATAGTATCTCACATTATTTGATTCAATTATTGTTGATTTAGAGGTTTTGTTTTATTCACGTAATAAAATAGAAACATCTTTTTCTATAAAATGTAATACTTTATTAAAGTTATTCTATAAATAGAATATATTATATTCTATTATGCATAGTATTTTGCATAGTAAAATCTTTTTATATAAAACGGAATACTTTATTAAAGTTATTCTATAAATAGAATATATTATATTTTATTATGCATATTATTTGCATAGTGCCCTCTGATAGTGTTTGCATAGTAAAAATCTTTTTATATAAATAGAATATATTATATTTTATTTAAAAGATTTTTCTTTAAATATGGACCGTCAGATTAAAATAAATCAATCTGGACCATTCATGGATTAGTTACTAGGCATTCCATTTTCCTATAAATAGAAGCTCATTCCTTCATTATTTTCTTAAGAATTCACTGAACTCTAGAGAGAGAAACTATAGAGAGATAGAAGAAAAGTTTTCTGCTACTTCACTACTCTTATATCAAGTATTATTTTACTAAGAAGGGATATTATTCTTTTGTATTCAAGAAGAGAACTTCATTATTCCATTTCTTTATTGTTCGTTGGAATAACTTTTGTATATATGCGGCTACCATATACTTGGTGACATTCTTCTATTATTACATCTTTATTATTACGCCGGAATATCCACGTCTGCATTATATCTGTGGGACTGGTTCCATTTTTATTATTCCGTCTTTATTATTCCGTCGAAATATCATATGTTCGTGCTTATATACGCTGGGACTTGGTTCCATCATTTATTATTCCGCATTTATTATTACATTTGGAACATCCTGCCGGTGTGAATTTCACACGACCGGTTCCGTTATTATTATTCTGTTGAAATAACAAATCTGGCGCAAAGTACCGCATGCATGGTGATATCTTTTGTTATTCCATTCTAGGTATTATACTCGATTGATTAAAATTTTGACTTTTATACTCCATGAAATTAGTGGAATATCCTTGATATTTGCGCTTCATACAAGATATCTTTTCGTGAAAATATTCTTCCGAGCATTCTTGAATTTTACTCTACAAAGCAAAGATCATGTTGACAATTTGGACGTTATTGGTTCTGGACAAATTAATTCTTGAACTTGTTTTATTGAATTCTTATATCATTGTCATCATCCTCATGTTTATATTATGTTGAAAGTCATACGTGGCTTCAGTAGTGCATAGATGGACTTGGTATGATTATGACCTGAGGATTATTCGGTATAATCATGACGTGCACTTCGTAGTGCATTGATGGACGTTTTTGGTATGATTATGGCTATGGATTCTTCTGCCAAGGATGCAAAGATGAATTGTTTTATGGCATGATCGGGACCAGTTGATGAAAACACGATTATCTTTGGCCGTAGAGAGCATGGATAATTCGTGGTCGTGATACTAAAGAATATCCTTGACCAGTAGTGCGGTGGATGATTTCATGATGTGGATTATTCATTAATTTGAGTCTCAGCCGATAATAAATGATGAAAAACCTTTAAATCATAAAAGATAGTAGATTTTATTTTCTACTTGACTCTTTTAATGGATTGCTTGTTCTCCGGCCGCAGTTAAACTTGATGTCTATTGTATTTTATCGGTTTAACTTTGTTGGAGGCTAATGATAATTTATTCGCATTATCTTAGTCATAATATTTCTTCTTGGGCTAGTTGAGCTCACCCTTTTGCTTTCATTGTTCTCTTCAAGAAATGAGAACGAAAGAGGACTAGTCTGGGAAGCGGAGTGACTATGCCTAGATGATAGCATTAGTAGTCCTCACTATTCTATGAAATAGTGTAATAATAATTGTAATGAGGACTCCTTTTGAGTTTGTATACTCTCTAGTAGACAATATTTGTATTCAAACTCACAGTTTATGTTTTGTCGTAATGTATACGACAGTTGTATTATTAAGTTGTATTTGAATTTTGTACCATGTATCTGGCGACTCAAGATGGGTGATGTATACCTATTTTGGGGGCGTCACAGTTGGTATCAAAGCTTAGGGATATGATCCCTGGCTTAGATGTGAGAATAGAACTAGGAGGGGAGAGACAGGGAATTCCATCGCTAGTATGACCTACCTATGTTTTTTTTTTGTATTTAATTGGTCGGTCAGAATATAGGGATAATATGTTACATGTTAATTAACTTTTTGTTTTGTGGCAGTATCTGAAAATGACATCCGAGAATGTTGAGAATAGCAATGGAGCACAGGAGACCGTTGATTCACCACATATTAATAATCAGGATAATGTGCATCAGGAAGGCGACAATCCTCATGCAAACAACAACACTCGCCAAATGATGAATGATGAAATGTTCGGAGGCTTTATGCAATTCATGCAACAAAGAAAGTAGAGAGCGCTCTGTCCAAAATGTAGGTGGAAACACTGAAACTCTTTGACGGTCACCGCTAAACAGTTCAAGGAGCTGGGACCACTAGAGTTTATTGGAGAGCCAAAACCACTTAAGGCGGAAGCATGGATAAAACAGATCACCAAGATATTTGATGTCTTGGGATGCTCTGAGGAGCAAAAGGTTCCCTTTGCCGCCTTTATGTTGCGAGGAGAGGCACATTACTGGTGGGAATCGGTAAAGCGTACTCAACCTACCGCACTGAAAATGTCTTGGGAGAAATTCCAAGAACTATTCAACGACAAGTACTTTCCCAAAAGTATTCGTCACATGAAGGAGGTGGAGTTCATCAAGTTGGAATATAATAATATGGTATGTGTCGCGAAGACGAAGCAAAAGTTCTTTGAAGTTATCCCGATTTATCCCCCACTTGGTTGATAACGAAGAGAGAATGACGCGGATGTTTTTAAGAGGTTTAAAGCCAGAGATACGTCAACATTTTATTTCTCATAAACTGTGTTTGTATTCAGATGTTGTAAATAGGGCTCAATTAGTGGAGCGCGATAATGAGTCAACGCAACCAAAAGGGAAGCGGTAAAGCAAAATGATAATACCGGTGAGAGAGCGATCATCGAGCGGTGACAACAAGCATGGAGGAGTCAACAAGGCCGAAATGGTAACCACTTGGTGGTAATCAGGGCCAAAACAATAAGAATGGACATTTCAAGAAGAGGAGATTCAACAATGATGGAAATACGTCAGCACCAGTACCTGTTGTTAAGGAAGGAGAACGACCACCTATCATATGCTTCAAATGCGGAGGGGAGGGACACATCAGTCCAAACTGCGCAATGCCGTCCAAAGCATGTTATAATTATGGAAAAGAAGGTCACTTAGCTGGATTTTATCGTTCACCGAAGACAAGTTCAGCTAGGATGGAGGCACCAAAGGCCGTCCCAGAAAAGTCAAAGTCGGTAGTGCAAGGGAGAGCGTTTGTTGTAACCTCCCAGAAAGTAAGGAACCCGAATGAGGTCATCACGGGTAAGTTTATCATAAACTCTAGCGAAGTCTATACTTTATTTGATATCGGTTCTACCCATTCTTTTATTTCTCCTACTTGCGCTCAACAATTAAATTTGACACCGGAGAAATTAGACTTTAGACTTATCTGTGGAAACTCCATTGGGAGAAACCTTCATTACATCCACTATTTATAAGTCTTGTTTGGTTCAAATCGGTACCCTCACATTACCTATCAATCTTATTTCTTTGAAAATACTTGCATTTGACGTAATTCTAGGGATTGATTGGTTAACTACTCATCATGCAAAAATTGATTGTTTTCGTAAGGTTGCTAGCTTTCATATTCCTAATCAACCTATTATGCGAATTCAAGCGACCAAACCATTAAAATCAATCACAGTCATCTCAAGCCATAAAGCTATTCGTTTATTGAAAAATGGATGTCAAGCTTTCTTAGCTCATGTCACGGATCTAAACAAAAATACGTCAGTTTTGAATGATATTTCTATTGTTAATAAATTCCCCGACGTATTCCCTGAAGAACTTTCTGGCCTACCCCCAGAGCGTGAAATTGAATTTTGTATAGACCTTGAACCCGGTACAAAACCCATTTCCAAAGCCCCATATCGAATGGCTCCTATTGAACTTCAGGAGTTAAAGACTCAACTGCAAGAATTGTTAGACATTGGCTTTATTCGTCCTAGTACTTCTCCTTGGGGTGCTCCTGTTCTATTCGTGAAGAAGAAAGATGGGAGTATGCGACTTTGTATTGATTATCGGGAGTTGAATCATGTCACCATCAAAAATAGGTACCCATTGCCACGTATTGATGACTGTTTGACGGTTGCAAGGAGCCAAATTCTTTTCAAAGATTGATCTTCATTCAGGATATCACCAATTGAAGATTAGAACGGATGACATTCCAAAGACGGCTTTCAGAACTTGGTACGGGCATTATGAATTCCTAGTCATGTCCTTTGGATTGACTAATGCTCCTGCTGCCTTCATGGACATGATGAATCGAGTATTCAAGGAATATTTGGATCACTTTGTGGTCATCTTTATTGATGACATCCTTATTTATTCCAAAAGCCGTGAAGATCATGAGCAACACTTGAGGCTGACACTCCAAAAGCTTCGTGAATACAAGTTTTATGCCAAATTGAAGAAATGCGAGTTCTGGCTTGAGGAAATAGCATTGGGCACGTAGTATCAAGTCATGGAATATCTGTTGACCCGACAAAGATTGAAGCTATTCAAAGCTGGGAGCAACCTAAATTAGTGACCAAAATACGTATCTTTCTCGGTTTAGCTGGTTATTATCGGAGATTCGTGGAAGGATTTTCTCGAATCGTTACTCCATTAACTCAGCTGAATTGGAAAGATACAAAGTTCGGTTGGAGCGAAGAATGTGAGAAGAGTTTTCAAGAACTCAAGAGGAGACTCATTTCAGTACATGTTCTAACAATACCATCTGGCTCGGAGGGATTTGTCATCTACAGTGATGCTTCGGGAAAAGGGTTGGGATGTGTTCTCATGCAACATGGGAAATTCATAGCCTATGCCTCGCAAAAACTCAAAGAATATGAGAGGAATTATCCTACTCATGATCTAGAGTTGGCAGCTGTTGTTTTCGCACTTAAAATTTAGAGGCATTACTTGTATGGGGAGAAGGTGGAGATCTTTACGGATCATAAAAGCCTCAAATATTTCTTCACTCAAAAGGAACTCGACATGCGTCAATGACGTTAGCTTGAATTGTTGAAAGATTATGATCATACCATCCAATACCATCCTGGAAAGGCGAACGTGGTAGCTGACGCATTGAGTAGAAGATCATATGCAAGTACGAGTGCGATATTGTCAACACAAAGGCCCATTTTATGTAACTTGTAAAGGATGGAGATAGAGTTCAAGACTCCAAGGACCCATGTGATGATGGCAAATATACGAGTAGAACCGACTTTAATTGATAAAGTTAAAGTCGCTTTCAAAACTCTGAGACTGAAGTCGATGAGTATGAGGAAGAAAGTGCAAGAAGGTGCTATGCCGGAAGCAAGAATCGATGAAGAAGGAATACTACGAGTCAACTCCAGACTTTGTGTTCCTAACGACCCTGATTTAAAGTATAAAATCATGATGGAGGCGCACAACACACCGTTTGCAATCAATCTTGGGAGTACCTAAATGTATCATGATATTCGTCATACATTTTGGTGGAGTAATATGAAGAGAGAGATAGCGTTGTTTATCTCAAGGTGTCTAACTTGTCAACGAGTTAAAGCGGAGCATCAAGTACCAAAAGGTCCATTGCAACCACTTGAAATTCCAGAATGGAAGTGGGAGCACATTACCATGGATTTCGTTACCAGTCTTCCTAAGGTTTCTCAAGGTATAGATGCGATTTTGGTCATTGTTGATAGATTGAGCAAGTCTGCTCATTTCTTATCGATACGAGAAACTTATACACTGGAATGTCTTGCTCGTATGTACATAAACGAGATTGTAAGACTGCATGGTATGCCAGTATTCATAGTTTCTGATCGAGACCCAAGATTCACTTCGCGATTTTGGATTAGTTTGCAGAAAGCTATGGGCACAGATTTACGATTTAGCTCTGCATATCATCCTCAGACGGACGGACAGTCGGAGAGGACTATTCAAACTCTTGAAGATTTATTAAGACTCTGTGTCCTTGACTTCAAGGGAAGTTGGGATAAGTTCTTACCATTGGTGGAGTTTTCCTACAAAAACAGTTATCAAGCAAGTATTGGCATGGCTCCATTTGAGGCGTTGTATGGAAGAAAGTGTCGTTCTCCAGTATGCTGGGATGAGGTGGGAGAAGCAACGTTGTTGGGACCGGAGTTGGTACGTATGAATACAGAGAAGATTCAAATGATCCCAAGAACGATAAAAACCTCACAAGATCGATAAAGAGTTATCCGATCTTCATCGAAAGGACGTGGAATTCGATATAGGAGATCATGTGTTGTTACGTGTTGCTCCATGGAAAGGAGTTACGAGATTTGGAAAGAGAGGAAAGCTCAATCCTCGATTCATCGGCCCATTTTTAATCCTCGATCGAGTAGGAACTGTGGCCTATAGACTCGCTTTACCGCCAAGTATGTCTCGTGTTCATAACGTTTTTCACATATCCATGTTACGTAAATATGTAAAAGACCCGAACTATATTATTGAGTTAGAACCGGACAAAATAGCGGAAGATTTGACGTATGAAGAGGTTCCTGTTCAAATCTTGGATAAGAAGGAACATATTCTACGCTCCAAGGTTATACCTCAAGTCAAAGTTTTGTGGAGAAACCACGATGTTGTGGAAATGACCTGGGAGTTAGAATTTGAAATGAAGTCAAGGTTTCCTTACCTCTTCGATATACCAGGTACGTACCCTAATTTCGAGGGCGAAATTTCATAAGAAGGGGAGGTTGTAAGACTCCAACTTTTTGAATAAAAATGAATTTTCTATAAATATCATTTTTTTATATTATGGAATAAATTTGATATAATGTTATAGTTGTGGGTAATATTTATAAATTTTGCAAAGTACGCAAGTTGTTATATAATATTCGATTGGTCGGGGAATATTTGTTTTAACAGAGAATATTCAGACAACTAAGACAATCATTGGTGGACCCCACAGCGTAATTATTACTTGATTGAGAAAACGACAAAAATACTTTTTATGAAAATAACGGCGGAAGTTTTACCATTAAGCTGTTGAAACACCCGGTGTTAAAATTACGAATCGCGTGAGTTGCATTAAAGAGTAATACTGTATTGATTATTGATGCTTACGTGAGAAGTCACTCGGTTTTGTTCAATTATTGCTATAAAGAATTGTCGATAATATCTCACGTCATTTGATTCAATTATTGTCAATATTTTATATATTATTAAATCAATAATTGAGATGACAAAGTTATTAATTATTATTTACAATATTAACGATGTCTAGAAGTTCTGTCAAGGAGAGGTTTGGTCACCTAATTGCGCGCCAATAGGGAGAAATTCTTATTGAAAAGCCCCTTTTTTTCCTGGGAACGACCTGGTCGATTAATATTGTGAATTATAAATAATGATAAATGTTGTTAAAATTATTAAGGTGATTTTTATGAAGTTTTGCTTATTTTATGGACCCCCATTTATCTATTTTTCAAAATAATCGGTAGGAAGTTAAAGGTATATATATATATATATATATATATATATATATATATATATATGTGTGTGTGTGTGTGTGTGTGTGTGTGTGTGTGTGTGTGTGTGTGTGTGTACACATGTGCATGTATGTGGTGCAAGTGTATATATATATATATATATATATATATATATATATATATATATATATATGTGTGTGTGTGTGTGTGTGTGTGTGTGTGTGTGTGTGTGCATGTGTGTGGGTGGGTGCAAGTGTGTTTTTTATATATATATATTAAGCATTCAAGTGGGAAATGGTGTGGGGGGATAATGGTAGTGCGGAAGGAGTATTATTATTTATTAGTATATATATATATATAAGTTTGACAAAGTTGGCAGAAGGGGTAGCAATGAGTGCACCCAATGTTTTTTTTTCAACGAACATGTGCTAATATATATATATATATATATATATATATATATATATATATATATATATATTATATATTATTAATTATTATATTAATACTTTGAAAAATCAGGCGTTTGAAGATTTTTTTTTTGTCATTATTTCATCCGTGATTTTCTTCTTAAACAGTACCCCTTCAATTCTCCTATAAATAGAAGTTCATTCCTTCATTATTTCTTACGAATTCACTGAAACTCTAGAGAGAGAAATTATAGAGAGAAATAAGAAAAGTATTTTGCTACTTCCCTACTCTTATATTCAGTTTCTTTTATGGTAAGGGGTATTATTTCTTTTGTATTCATGAAGAGAACTTCTGTTATTCCATTATTTATTATTCGGTTGGAATAACTTCAGATATCATGAGCTACCCTATACTTGGTGAAATTCTTACGTTATTTCATTCGTTATTATTCGTTGGAATATCCTGTCTCACAATGCTTTTACGCCGGACTTGATTAAAATCTTTATTATTCATTGGAATATCACGTCTGCATGCGTTTACGTCGTTTACGATTCCGTCTTTATTATTACATTTGGAATATCCTATCTCATGCGCTTTTTTACTACTGGACTGGATTCCGCTCTTTATTATTATTCTCATTGGAACATCACGCTTGGGTTAATTTACACCGACCGTTAAGATTATTTATTATTCGTTGGAATAACTTTGTCTATCGCGAAGACAAAGTTATTATTCAATACCGCATGCATGGTGATTTCTTTTGTTATTCCATTCGTTATTATAGTCAGTTGGTTAAAGTTTTGACTTCTATACCCCCATGAAATTAGTGGAATATCCTTGATATTTGCGCTTCATCCAAGATCTTTTCATGGAAATATTCTTACGAGCATTCTTGAATTTTACTCTACAAAGCAAGATCATGTTGACAATTTGGACGTTATTGGTTCTGGATAAATTAATTCTTGAACTTGTTTTATTGAATTCTTATATCATTGTCATCATCCTCATGTTTATATTTTGTTGAAAGTCATCATGGTTTTAGTGGTGCATAGATGGACTTGGTATGATTATGACTGTGGATTATTCGATTGTAATCATGACCGTAATGTTACAAATGATGTGGTAAAATCCTCATTGTCCCGTAGTGCATTGATGGACAATTGTTGGCATGATCATGACCATTAATCAATACACGAATGTCCTTGGCCCGTAGCGCATGGATAATTTGTGGTCGTGATACTAAAAACTATCCTTGGTAGTAGTGTGGGGGTGATTCGATGATGTGGATTATTTATTGTCGAGTCCCAATGATAAAAGTGATGAAAAACCTTTTAAATCATAGAAGATAGTAGATTTTATTCTCTATTTGACTCTTCTAATGGATTGCTTGTTCCGCTGCAGTTAAACTTGATGTTTGTTATATTTTATCAGTTTAACACTGTTGAAGGCTAATGATAATTTATTCTACATTATCTTAGTCATAATATTTCTTACTGGGCTAGTTGAGCTCACCCTTTTGCTTTCATTGTTCTCTTCAAGAAATGAGAACGTAGCAGGGACTAGTCGGGGAACGGAGTGACGGTCTAGATGATAGCATTAGTAGTCCTTACTATTCTATGAAATAGTGTAATAATAATTGTAATGAGGACTCCTTTTGAGTTTGTATACTCTCTAGTAGACAATATTTGTATTCAAACTCACAATTTATATTTTGTCATAATGTATACGACAGTTGTATTATTAAGTTGTATTTAAATTTTGTACCATGTATCTGGCAACTCAAGATGGGTGATATATACCTATTTTGGGGGCATCACATGAGCTCCATCTTCTTGTATCCTTTCACAAAGGGGTGTTTCTTGTGATGCATTCTTTTAAGTCCCTCTTGGAAGTCTACGCTATCTATGACTAGATACCCTTCATTTTTGAGACCTAGGGCGAGGTTGATGTCTTCGGCCTTCAGTCTGATTTTCACTTCCTTTACTCTCGTAGTGATGGTGTTGTATTCAAACACACCATTCTTATAGAATTCTTTCACTAGCTTGGGATAGATCAATGTGTCTGTGCCCAAGGTTTCTTCGAGGCCCGCCTTCTTTAGTAGCGCCAGAGTTTTGTGAAATTTGGGTTCAAATTGTTTTGAACTCACAAAAAGAAAGTAGAAATGAAGGAGATAACATTGGTAGCCGCCATTTATTTTCTTGCTATAAGTGTGATTTGACTGAGCTTTCTTCTGATTTAGGGTTTCTGCTTTGAGAGAGGATGAGAGAGATAATCTTTTGAACTTCTGATTTCAAAACGACGATTTCAATTTGTACTTGTAACTTCCCTCTCTCCTTTTTGCTTAGTGGGATAAGTGTCGACTTTTGCTTGGCTCTACGAGTTTGGCTGATAAGGATTGTACTGATTTGCCTTTGGCTCCTGCAGAGCTGATGTGTCCTTAGGGAGGACTACGATCGTTGAGGTACTTTTGCGATCATTGTGTCTGAGATACGATCGTCGAGTTTGTCTATCAATCGTCGTGTATGAGCTACGATCGTCGAGTCTGTCTAGCAATCGTCGTGTCTGAGCTACGATCGTCGAGTCTGTCTAGCAATCGTCGTGTCTGAGCTACGATCTTCGAGTCTGTCTAGAAATTGTCGTGTCTGAGCTACGATCATCGAGTCTGTCCATCAATCGTTGTGTCTGATCTACGATCGTCGAGTCTGACCGGATCCTTGTGATGAGTTATTGACATAGCATTCTTTTAAGGCAACTCAGGAAGGGCCAACCTCTTTGAGTGAGTCAAGGGTTAGGTTTGTTCCTAAGGCGCTTATCAGAGAGATTGCTTTGTTTTGAAGCTTATCATCATATGATGCATTCTTGTTTTGTTGATGGGGCTTTTGTCATTGTTGAGTCTGCACTACGATGGTCGAGTCTTTGCTACGATCGTTGAGGCAGTTTTGTCTCTTCAGCTCTATGATCGTGGACTTCCCTTGATCATGTCTACGATTTTGAGTTTAGCCTTTATATCTATTATGGTTAACACAATCTAGAGCACATATTTTATGGTTGTAGATTTAGCATGCCTAGCTCACTTATTAACTTATTAAATCTAGATTCATCTAGAGGTTTTGTAAAAATATCAGCAAGTTGATTTTTAGTAGGGATGTATTGTAAAGATATAGTTCCATTTTGCACATGATCCCTAATGAAGTGATACCTTATTTCTATATGCTTAGTCCTAGAATGAATAACAAGATTATGAGTTATTTCTATGGCACTTGTGTTATCACAGTGAATGGGAATGGATTTGAAATCAAACCCATAATCAGCTAGCTGATTTTTCATCCATAGGATCTCGAGATAGAATTTGCCAAAGCAAAGAATGTATTCAACACGCAATTGAAGTAGACACTGAGTTTTGCTTTTTGCTAAACCAGGACACAAGTCTGTTTCCTAGAAATTGACAGGTGTCACTGGTACTCTTTCTATCTATTTTGCAGCCTGCAAAATTAGCATATGTGTATCCTGTTAGTTCAAATGAGGATTCCTTGGGGTACCAAAGCCCCAAGTAAGGTGTACCCTTGAGATACCTGAAAATCCTTTTTACAACAGATAAATGAGATTCTTTAGGGTTAGCCTGAAATCTAGCATATATGCATGTTGCAAATATTATGTCTGGTCTACTGGCAGTTAGATATAAAAGAGAGCCTATCACACCTCTGTATTGAGTTATATCAATACTTTTACCTTTTTCATCTTTGTCAAGCTTGGTTGAAGAAGCAATTGGGGTTTTCATGGGAGAGGCTGATTCCATGCCATACTTCTTGAGTAAGTCTTTGATGTACTTGGCTTGGTTTATGAAAATTCATTCATCAATCTGCTTTACTTGCACACCAAGGAAGAAATTCAGCTCACCCATCATGCTCATTTAAAACTTGCTCTGCATCAGCTTGGAGAATCTCTTGCATAACATTTCGTCAGTAGAACCAAAAATAATATCATCAACATATATTTGAACCAATAAGACTTTGTCTTTATGCTTTCTAAGAAATAATGTGGTATCTACTCTACCTCTAGTGAACCCATTTTCAATTAAGAAGTTAATTAGTGTTTCATACCATGTTCTAGGTGCTTGTTTAAGACCATATAAGGCTTTGTCTAATCTATAAACATAATTGGAAAGAGATGGATTAATGAAACCTGGAGGTTGCTCTACATAGACTTCTTCTTGGAGTTCTCCATTTAGGAATGCACTTTGACATCCATCCGAAAGACTTTGAACTTCATGTGAAAGCAAAGAAAGGTAAGAAAGATTCGATGGCTTCTAATGCACAGCAAGTGTAAATGTCTCATCGTAGTCAATGCCTTCTTCTTCGAGAGTAGCCCTTTGCCACTAATCTTGCCTTGTTCCTGGTTATAACTCCATCTTCATCCATTTTGTTTCTGAAGACCCACTTGGTTCCAATGACAGGATGACTCTTTGGTCTTGGTACCAATCTCCATACCTTGCTTCGTTCAAATTGGTTGAGTTCTTCCTGCATGGCTTCTATCCAACTGGAGTCTTACATAGCATCCTCTATCTTCTTTGGTTCTATTTGTGACAAGAAGCTTAGATAAAAGCATTCATTTTGGGTGGCAGCTCTTGTTTTGACTCTAGCACTCGGATCTCCAATGATTAGATCTTGAGTGTGATCTCTGGACCATCTGTTTCCGGTTGGGACATCTGTCCTGATGCCTTCTTGTCTTAAGTCTTCAAGATCTATTTCTTCTTTTTGAAGTGGAGGTTCGTTGTCTTGCATAGACCTCTCTACGATCTCATGTTCTTGTTCAACGATTTCACTATCTGGCACTACGATCGTAGTGTTGAGCTCAACGACTTCATTCGTAGTGTCTGCATTATCGGTCGTAGTGTCTTGATGCACTGTTTTGTCAAAGTCGGTTTCATCAAAGATGATGTGAATTGAGACTTCAACATTCAGTGTCTTCTTGTTGAACACTCTGTAGGCCTTACTGTCTGTGGCATATCCAAGAAAGATTCATTCGTCTGACTTGGGCTGAAATTTTGTCAGGTACTACTTTCTATTGTTGAGAATGTAGCATGCACAGCCGAAAACATGAAAGTAACTGACACTTGGCTTTCTTCTTTTCCACAGTTCGTAGGGCGTCTTCTTGATCGTAGAGTGTATCAATGATCTGTTTTGCATATAGCATGAAGTGTTGACAGCTTCTGCCCAAAAGTATTCAGGCAGATGAACTGTTGCTAGTAGAGTTCTTCCAGCCTCTATCAAGGTTTTGTTCTTTCTTTCAGCTACTCCATTTTGTTAAAGAGTTCTTGGAGCTGAGAACTTATGACTGATGCCATTGTCTGTGCAGAACTGGTCCATTTCTGAGAAGTAGAATTCTCTTCCATGATCACTCCTTATGGCCTTACTTTTCTCTCCTTTCTCGTTCATCACCAGTCTGAACATCTTGATTAATTGGGAGCTCGTTTCATCCTTTAAAGTTAGGAAGAATACCCATGTGAATCTGGTGTAGTCGTCGACTATAACTAAAGAGTATCTTTTTCCTCCAAGACTAGTTGTTGGAATTGGCCCAAATAGATCCATGTGGAGCAACTGCAGGGGCTTGTCGATAGAGTTGGCAGTTTTGCTCTTGAATGAGCTTCTGGTTTTCTTTCCAAGCTGACAGGCATTGCATGGTCTTTCTTTTACGAAGTTAAACTTAGGTAGGCCATCAACGAGATCTTTTGATGCCAGTTTGGACATGCTTTTAAAGTTTAAGTGGGACAACCGTCTATGCCATAGCCAGCTCATTTCTTCAGATGTTTTTGCCAGAAAACATATTATCTCGTCTGAGCTTAGTTGACCAAGATTCACTGTGTAGACATTTCCTTCTCTTGTCCCGGTTAGCTTTACAGCAGAAGTCTTCAGATCTCTGACTTGACACTGGTTGTTGAGGAATGTTACTTGGTGACCCTTGCAGAGAGTTGGTGATGCTTAGAAGGTTGTGTTGGAGACCTTCACATATGCTACTTTCTTTGAAAGATCTCGCACCATTGCCAGCAGAGCCGTATCCTCTTGTCTTGCCCGAGCCGTTGTCTCCAAAGATGACTGAGGGACCCTCCTTTTCTATGTAGTTAGACAGAAGGGCTTTGTTCCATGTCATGTGTCTTAAGCATCCACTGTCCAAATACCAGGTCGTGATCGTGGAGCTCTTTTCCTGTCACAAAGTTTAACCTTCATTTTGGTACCCATATTTGCATGGGTCCTATTTTGTTAGTGCCCTTGGGGACCCAAATCTGTTTGATCTTGGGTCTCACATGCATGGAATTATAATAACACTTGGCAGCCTTGTTACCAAATTTATTGCATATAAAACATCTAGTATGATGCATGCCTGTGTGTGTATGATAATTCATCCTCCATTTGGACTTATGTGGTTCTTTAGTTATCCTTCTGTTACACTTATTCTCCTTCTTCCACGTGTCCTTGGGTTTCATAAATAGTGATGAGTATGCCTTACCTCTATTGTACCTTCCCAGTTGATTCGTAGAGTTGGTCTTGCTTGACTCTACGATTCTTCGAGGTTGGTGAGTAGAGGTTGGGTTACTCTTTTCTTTTATGAAGCCCAGGCCAGCATGAGATCCTTTACTCCTTTGAGTATGAATGGAAACAGTAGAACAAGGTTGAACTGGTTCTTCTTTCTGTGAGGATTTCACAAAGATAATGCTTCTACTAAAACTTGAGGCATTACTAGTGCTAGTTTCCTTTGTCTTTTTCACACATGGCTCTGAGATGGATTCTCCAAAGCCTAGGCCTGTTTTGTCGAATGTACTTCTCCGACTAGAGAGCAGGGAGTCCATGGATGATGAGGATTTGTTCCATGTAGAGATAGTCTTTTCTAGTTCCTCAATTTTAGAGGTTAGATTAGACTTTCTTTTTCTCCTCTTGAAGAAGTGAATGATCCTTAGACAAAACTCTGAACCACTTCATGTATTAATGTAGATCAGTGGTTATGCCATGCAGTGCAGTTCTTAAATCATTTACGTCTACATCAAGAGAGTTAAAGTCAAATACCTCATCGAGACTTACATCATGTATGTTGAAATTTTGTCTGTCCTTTGCATGTTTGGCCATTAGGCACAGATTAGCCATTTGTGGTTCTTCATCATCTAGGAATGGATTGAGTCATTATCGAATCACTCCAAGATCCTCCACTACCGTGCCTTTGTCTCTCTTACGAGGCCTTTTGTTGCCTTTGTATTCCTTCTTTGCATGTGATTTCTTCTTTAGTTCTTCTCTCGAGAGGTTTGTTGCTGGTTAGCAATGAAGTGGCGGAGTTTCTTCTTGCGATTGTAGCATAGATCATTCATTTGCTCTCAGCTCTTTGTAATTGACCTTCTTTCGCTTCTTTGGTTTTTTCCTTGACGCATGAACCTTCTTAGTCTTTCTACCAGCATAGCAAGATCTTCATCGTCTTCATCATAATCAGAATCAATCTTAGTGTTGACCTTAGATGCACCTTCAGTTGCCTTGAGAGCAACTCCCTTATCCTCCCTTCTTCCTTCTGATAGGGTTTAAGCTCGTTGAGTCAGCTCCAGTTCGTATGTCAGGAGATTGCCATATAGCTGTTGAACTGTCATCTCGTGAAGGTTATTTGACTCTCTTATAGCAGTGGTTTTGGCATCCCACCTGCTCGGTAGGGCTCTCATGAACTTTATGATCAGATCTTTGTTTGGATAGATCTTCCCATATGCTCGTAGAGAGTTGAGCAGAACGTTGAATCTCTCATAGGTGGCAGTAACATTTTCTCCTTGAACATGATCAAACATTTCATACTGCTGTGTCAGGAGTGATTGTTTGTTTTCTCTTACTTCTTTAGTTCCTTCATACATGATGAGCAGTGCTTCCCAAATCTCCTTAGCTGTTTTGTGTTGACAACGTTTTCGAACAGATCGTCTTCTAAGGATTGAAACAGGATGTTCTTGGCCTTTTTGTCAAGTTGGACAGCTCTCTTCTCGTTGTTTGTCCACTCTTCTTTGACTTTAATTTGTATTCTGTTTGGATCGTCAGTGGTTGGTGTAAACTTTGTTGGAACATAGGGCCTATTCTGAACAGTCTCAAATAGATCTTCATCTATTGAGTCCATGTATGCTTGCATCCTGACTTTCTAGTTTGCAAATTTATCCTTGTTGCACATTGGTGGCTTGCTGCCTCCTCCAGTCCTTGATTCGCTAGGTATGTGTGCCATTGGATCTACTAAAGCTTGTAAGCTGTAAAATAGAACCTGCTTTGATACCAATTGTTAGTTCCTAGTTGGCACAATAGTTATCTAGAAGGGGGGGTTGAATAGATATTTAAAAATCTTTTTCGTTTTAAACTTGTTCGTTGATGATGATTAAAACTTAGCGGAATTAATGTTTGTTTTAATCTCCTTTACGAAGTAGTGGAGTTATGAGAGTGAGGCAGTTATAGCAGTTATGACAGATATAGCAGTTATCGTATGAAAGTAAAAGACACAGTCGTTTTAAGTGGTTCAGAGCACTTAAAGCTCCTAGTCCACTTTTCTACTCCTCGAGTAGGAAATCCACTAAGGATGTCTTTTACAACTTCTGAATCACACAGATTCCTTCTAGACCAGCAATCTAGGAACTTCTTAGTTCACTCTTGAACTCTTCAAGTCCAAAGAGACTTGGCTCTCTTCTGATTCACTTAGAACTCTTCAAGTCCAGCAGACTTGGTACTTTTCTTCAGTTGATTGGTAGATGTTGAGTTCTTGATGGTTGCTACTTAGTTGTTGTTTAAGCACTTGTTCGAAAGAACTGAGTAGCTGAGCAAGCTTTTCTATTTCTCAGATCGTAGAGTTGAGCTTTGAGAGTTCTTCACGTTTTTGTTCAATGCTTGCTTAGTTCTCTCTCATCTGCTTGATTTGCATATACGTGATCTTCAAAACTATCCGTTGGATCCATCCGTTGAAGCATAAAATGTGTTTGACCTTTCTGTCCTTTGATGGAGACTTTTCTGCACATCTTCTGAATTACATTCTGGCCCACTGACACAGCAGACTGCTTTCTCACCTAACACCTGAAAAGGTGTTTCCCCCCTTACAAATGGTACTCTCCTTAGCTTCTTCAATACGCTTCTTTGTTGCATACTAAGGATATTTCTTATGAGTTTGGGACTGGTGAGTACTGCAACGTTTAAAATCCATTCCTCATATGTTGAAGTCTGTCTTCACACAAATCATGAGGCTTGATGTTTCTAACACAAGACATATGATACTCTACGATACAGATCGTGGTACTCTACGATTCAGATCGTGTTACTCTACGATTCAGATCATGGTGACTTGTCGCCTTGGTGCCTGGTCTGATGCTATCAGCCAAGAGCACTACGATTTCTCTTAAATCTTTGCACACTACGATCTTCGCTTGCTTGAGTTGTAAACTCTGCGTTTCCGAGAGCACACTATGATCTCTTAGTTGGCTCGGCAAACTTTGGGACCACTCTACGATTTCTGAAGAGGCCCTTCAAGGCAGGCACACTACGATTTTTGAAGCTCTACGTTTCTGCCTTGACTTCTGCAATGTTGATCAGATTTATACACTATGAATTCTTCGGAGCCTATCTATTATATCTCAAGATCAACCTAACAGTTTTGATCTTTCTATCTATACATTCATTTACAGAATGATACACATTAAGATCTTAGATCAACCTAACAAATTTTATCTATCACTAAGTCCTTGTACATATATTCCTTGAAGGACTTTACAAATAATCATGAGCATATACATTAAAACATCAAATCATAATATGCATTCTCCCAACAGACCTCTTTTGCCACCTACATGATGAAAAAGGAGGTGAACTTTTGGTGGGAAGCAAATTAGGCAAGGGCAGGAGAAGGAATAGTTACTTGGGATAGGTTCAAAACTTTGTTTTTCAAAAATTATTTTTCATCTAGTATGCAGGCTAGGATGGAGGTAAAATTTCTGGAGTTAAAGCAGGATAATATGACTGTTGCGGAGTATGCTGCAAAATTCAATGAGTTAGCTAGGTTCGTTCCGCATCAAGTTGATACGGAGGCTAGGAAGGCGAGAAGGTTCGAGTTGGGATTAAAACCCTGGTTCTACAACAAGGTGGCGGTGTTGCAGATCTCTACATTTGCAGCACTCATGGAAAAGGCTATCATAACCGAGGAGGGAAGTGAGGCCATGAGCCTCTACAAGGAGAAAAGGAGCAATGGCAAAGTTGAGGGAGCTTTGAAGGTGGAAACTAATAGTGGGAGTAGGAGTGGGAATGTGAAAAGAAAAGGGAGCAACTTTGGAAACATTCAAGTCAAGCAGGAAAGAGTGAAGAAACAGGTTATGCAGTGCAAGAACTGTGGAAAGAACCATTCTGGTGAATGTTTAAAGGGTAAATTTGTTTGTTACAAGTTTGGGCAGGAGGCCCATATCTCTCCCAACTGCCCCAATCCAAGGATGAACAGTGGGTGTTTTCTACGTTGATCAATGGAGCATAAGGTTAAGGACTTTTCGGAGAGGAAATGGATGCAGGGAGTGTGACTATGGGTAAAAGTAGCGGGACTCTGGCGATCACGGGACCAACGTTATCAAACAAGCCAACGAAATCAACTGCGAGAGTCTTCAACATGACGGTCCAGGATACCGTGGCAGCTGGTGATGGAACTCAAGGTATTATTCGTATAACTTATTTTATTATACATGATTTTCCTAAATATAGTAAATTATGTTATAAAGAAATTTTGAAGGAGGAATTTGAGTTCTGTTAGAAATCAATTTTTCCGTTTAATCAGATAGACAAGTTTTATGTTGAATAGTTAAAGATTAGTCTGATAAAATCTGATCAAGATCTACTTGAAATAAATGCATATGCTATTTACCCTGGTATGTGTAAGTTTTAAAATGGTAATTCCGGGGACGGAATCTTTATAAGGGATGGTGAATGTAACAACCCGAAATTTTCTATATAAATAGATCAGAAATTTTGCATATAAATTTTTTTATTATTATTTTAAAGGTGGGAATATGAGCCAGGTAATGTGTATGTATATTAGTAATAAAAAAATTATTTATTTCTGAATAATTACAAATAAATTTTAAAGATTTATTAATCATTATAAACTATATTTTTATATTAATTAATTTTATAGTAGAAATGATTTTAGTAGATATTTTCCACGAAAATAAATTTATATATTATTTAAATAATATATGAAATGATTATTAGTAATATTATAATAAATAATTTATTATATGAATGTATTTAAATTAGTTAAGTTAATTATTTTAATTTATCTAATAATGGTATGTATATGCAAGATAAATCAGATATGGAATCCAAACCCTAATTTTGAATTTTGATCAAGGAATGAGAATAATAATATAATATTATTTTTATATCAGTGCTATAAATATGTACTTTATGCATAAAGTGATAATGGTTGGTCAATTATGGTGAAACATGTAAAAACCCTAATATTAATTGGTTAAACCCTAGTTTAAAAGTTAAATACGCGTTCAAGACGGTGTAGTAATTGTGTTATATCATTTATGTTGTGTTTTATAGGATTTTATGTTAATTAGGAAAACCCTTATTAATTTTTGGAAACCCTAATTAACTAGAAACCCTAATTCTAAAAATTAGTAACCCTAATTTAGTAAATTGAAACCCTAATTTGCTAAATTGGTAACTTTAATTGTTAATTGTAAGCTAAATGCTAATTAGTGGACATTAAAATTCTAATGTTCATGTATAATGTAATTAGAAAATTAAATACGATTAAGAAACCCTAATTTCCAAAAATTAGAAACTAATATTATTTTTATTTTATTTTAAACCCTAATTGTAATCCTAGAAATTTAATTTTTTTTTTATAGCCTTAGGGTCAAACCCTCAAGGTCAAACCCTAAGGGTTTGCAAGGATTACATTTGTGCCATTAAAATTCTAAGCCAAGTGACCATATTGCCCCTCTTGCATAATTGTTAGATAACTTGTATTTTCGGACAACACTTTAGTAGGTGACCTAATCTAACAACTCCATGTGATATTAAATCTCCAGCAATCAGTTCATGTATCAGCCATGTGCAATATATCATCATATATATAGCATTAGAGAGAGAAAAGTGTATCATTTAGCTCATTTCATTCCCAAGCTCTCAACCAATTCTCTCTCTTTCAAAACCTACGAAATCTTATGGCATTTCAGTCCCAAATCAAAGCCCCACTATCACTTATATCAGATTAGAAAGCCAAGAATCAAAATTTATCACAAGAGGTAGAACCCTAATTTTAAATATCTGACTTTGATCATCTGTTAGATGTTAGTTTTTTTGTGTTAAACATATTGTTTATAGTGAATAATGATGATCTGGGTTGATAGATGTTAGATCCATAACATCTATAGGCTCGGATTTGACATTTTTTAAAATCTGGAAAAATTTCAAAGTGTAGTCTGACAGCGAATGTCAGACATTCTAGATCTCAGTGTCACTGCTACAAAACAGTAAATAGACAACGCGGAAAAAACGTTGTAGTTTCAGTCAGAAAAACGTCTTGGTTAAGGGTGTCATCTATTTGACACCCTTACTTAACGTTTTTAAAACGTTGTAGTTAAGCACAATACACAACGTTTTTTAGAAAAAAAACGTTGTAGATTTATTTTTCAAAAATTAACAGATGCTTAAAAGCGTTGTAAAATGTATAATTCCACAACATTTTTTTGCATAAAAATGTTGTTTAGTATATCAAACGTTTTTTAAATGTTGTAGATAAAAAAAAGAAAAAAAGGATGTGGTTCACCAAAAATGTTGTAGATAAAAAAAGAAAAGAAAAAAAAAAGAACGTAGTTCACCTATATTACCAATGCACCTGCAATATGCTAATGCCATGATATATATAGCCAAAATATATCAACCATTCAAAATACATCCCAATAATACCATTCGTTTACAGTTTCAAATTACTACATCCACAAAATATATACCAAAATGTATCCATATATGCATCTCAAATTCACTTTTTAATATAAATTACTACTATATTGAATTGTGAATTTGATTACATGCATCCACAAAATAAACCAAACTATCCATAAAATTAAGCTACTACCTAAGCATGTGCAAAAAAACCTAGTTCCCCCAAAATACGTACATTCATCTAACATTTTCACCATTAACTCGAGGCTCTACATATAGCTGCTCACGTACGTTGCCCACTCATCTCGTACTTCGTTAATTTGTTCTTGTGTGTACGTTAATCCACATGCCTTATCCCACTGAAATAAAAGAACAAATTTAGTATTCAACAAAGATACCAAATCACAAGGATACCAAATCGACCGCTATATCTTGATGTATGGCAAGATAACCCGACCAATCACAAGAATGACTTTTAACATAATTCCTAACCACGTAAAATGTTAACACATATTTGAGGAGCAAGCTGGTGTACTGATGTGAAATATGTGTTGGTTGTACAGGAAATATGAAATATAACACATATTAACACATTCCTAACCTGTTATACTGCTATACTGATGTGAAATATATGTTAACACGTAAAATGTTAACACATATTTCACATCTCACATGTTAACCACGTAAAAAGCAGGTCAGTTTTGTAAAACAAAGCAGTAATTTGGGAGCTGATGTTGGACGGCTCAACATTTGTAATGGCATGTATTGGCAACCATTTTCCTACTTTGAGGAGTTATCACAAACGCCATCTACGCACAAGCAGATCACACACGATTAAAAATATCAATACATGTGACAATTAAGAAAAATAAAACTACATGGGGAATTTAATCAACTTCACATACCTTTACAAAGCAAAATAAAACACCTGCAATATAATACACCTGCAATATTGGATCATTATCCTATACTTTAATATTAACCTGGAAAAGGTCGAACAGATAGTAAACCACTACAATTTTGAACCTACTGCAGATAAGGTAACCCCTTTGAGTAGAAAAAATAGTTTTTCTAATGATTGAATCCCAATGTATCACTGCTTGTACCACTAGTAAGCATATATATTTAAGGCGCAACAAAAACTGCTAAAAAGATTCAACTTTAGTAGGAGAGGTTCAATGCGATGCAAGTATCCCACTAAAGCAGAAAAAAGTTATTGGCAGCATTCCCACGAGGAACTGCATATCAATCAATATGCATCCCCACTTTGCCGACTTGCCTAGATGGACACCTCAAAAATGGCCACTGAGCTAGTGTATTGGTCTAGATTTCAAATACTTGCAGAAATTGTAAGTGAAGACTAGCAACAAAGCATAAATCAATTGCAAAGTATAGGATAATGATCCAATATTGCAGGTGTATTACTACAAACTACATGTGACAATGAAGAAAAATAAAACTACATGGGGAATTTAATCAATTACAAAGCATAATGTATTACTATTACTATTACAATGCTAACACGCAAAAGTATAGGATAATGATCCAATGAAGTAAAATGATATATCAAACAGATATTCAGACCTTTCTAATGCATCCCGAGTAGGATTGGCCCTTCTAGTGTAGTCATAGGGACCATTTTCTAATGCGCCAGGCTGCAGAACAAAAATTAAAAACCAAACTTTAGTATTTTTTGGTAGTACTACAGATAAGGCATTTCACCCAAGTAGCCTAACAATAATTGAACAAACTTCCTAGTGTTTGAGATTCCTAATGTGTGCTAGCATGCAGCCAAGCAGTTCACCTGACAGAGAGAGAGAAAGAAAAGTAAACTTGAACATGCTAGTGTGCACTAAAGAACCTCTGTTGGTACAAAACACTGTGTAGCCAACCTAACCGTACAATGGAACGAACATTTGAAACAAATGCAAAGCCTAGAATAAAACACAGAAAAATTATGTGTTTGTTATATATACTTAAACCTCACAATTGCAACCTAATGATAAAATAACAAACAAATACTCTTACATTTAAAACACATCATAATCATCAAAACCAAACAAATACTCTTACATTTAAAACACATCATAATCATCAAAACCAAACAGGACTCGGAAGTTACCTGCTTGAACGTGGCAGTTTGATAAAGAGGTACACTCATTGAACAATAAGGATCAAACTTATTTTCAAAATTCATCAACATTGTTGAGACACTTGGCTCTCTAACCTCTACATCTGCCAAAAACCAAAACATATGAACAATCACAAAGATTGCTCTCCTTTGTAGCTCTTCATACTCATCTGACATTACAATCAGAGTACTTGCTCTTGTAAAATCATTACAACATTCAACCAAGATCAGTCACTTACAGTTAGCTTCATGTATATGGCCTCTGAAGGTTTTAAGCGTATGACACATTCATTCCTCCCTTGCTTTTGACCTAAACAAGTTTTAAAAAGTTAGACAAATTCATTTAGACCACATAGCTACTAAAAAATACTATAATGCAATAACATGTAGAATTGTGAAGGATGCATTTAATTCTAGTTAATAATTTCCTGAAGATAATAGTAGCTCTGATAACATACTTTTGAATATATCACCAGGCACATCCTTGAACTGAATACGAATTTCTGCCTTTCTAGAATTTAATGTTTTCCCAACCTTGAGTATAAAAGGGTACACCTGCAGCAATTCATGATAATGCTAGTGAGAACAGATAAGAGTGTATTATATGTTCAAATAGTTTGCAAGTTGCGTAGGTAATGCATAAATAAGCTATCGCACTGGTTAAGCTAGGTCTTATACAATTTGTTGGCAGAACATGAAAAGAGTAAATGCAATGTTGCTTTTGCATTTTGTTGACGCATAAAATGCCACAAGATATGAGTAGGAAAAATAACAAACATTCTGTATAATAAATTAGGAACCAACTTTGATTTTCTTGGGTTTAGATCTCTCAACTATATTGCCATTATAAGAATTCCCGGATCGTCCCCAATGCTCTGTTGTCACTGTTGCACAAGCAATAACAACAAATTTAACAAATAATCCAATTCAACAAGTAAACATCTGAAAAACAAATAATGCAGTTACTATATAGTAATAGCCGAAGTACCAGTAAACAAAAATTCTATTACTCACGCATGATCAAGAGGAGGGTGGTTTACTAAAACCAAAACTATGATCTGGTCAAACACTACAGCACAAAAGACTTTGATATAAGGCAGCAATGTCAATAGGTGATTTCAGATGAGATGTCACAGTCCATATGAGTGGAGTCGGGGGGAGAGAATTACTATAGCACCGCTCATGCTTTAATTACCCATAAGTTACATAACAAAGCCACATACCACAAATCTCTCCAACACATGTACAAGAATCGCCAGGTTGTGATCTGGGAGATATTCAGCAATGGCATTACGTATGCTCTTACTGATATTCAAACAAACATTTAGTCAAGAATCAATATAGGAAATAAAGAGGGAAAAATAGAAAAGAGTATAGCATAGTAAATCCTAATGACAGGTTTATCGATTAATGACAGTTTTATCAATTAAAGAGTATAGCATAGTAAATCCTGAATCTGATGTGCATCTGGGCTCATTCATAAGCTCCCATGCCATGATTGTTGGATCATTCTTGTAAACAACTCCAGTTATGGTGTTATATCTGTTAAGAACAATCTGCAGAAGAAATATACAAAAATAAAAGTACAGATTGTTAGTTTCAGATATCATATAGTCCATTGAACCATTTTAAACCTTCCAAATCAAGAAATAATGTCAAAATGGTAATAGCTGAAAGAAAAAAGAAGAAGATTAACTGAGAATTTATATGCCATTTACCTTTATATGGTTCTTGTAATATCCCTTAACAACAGGGTTTCTAAAGAAATCATCATTAGATGTCAAAAACTTCCCCTGGTTTCTTGCCCAGTCCATATACTGCTTCTTACCCCCAAAGCTCTCATAGTTATTTACTAAACTTAGCATAAGCTTAATCCCACATCTTCTTTAACAAACAATTTTGCATCATAATGTAAATCTCCACAAACAAGTCAAAAGAATTTATATTTATATATATATAAGAAAATAAGAAGCATAGAAAATAATCAAAGTAAACATATTTATATATATATAAGAAAATTAACCAACCTTGTTTTCGGCCAATCCAAGATGGAAAAAACCATCTGGGTTATTTAACTCATCAAAAGGGTCCTCAGAAACCCTATTCAATCGAACATAATATGGGCTATCAGCTTGTTTAGCAATAGAATTAGCTCTAGAAGATACGTGGGTCGGTCCACTGGAGGCTCTCGGAGAGAGAAGGGAGCGAGACAGAACTCTATTCAGCCTAGGAAAAAGCTCGACGGTTGACGGCAGCTCCGGCGTCGGCGGAGGAGGTTCAAAGCGAGAGCGTTGGCGCTGCTTGAGGTAGAGTAGGAAGAAGTAGAAGAGAGCACAGTGTATGACTGAAATTTTAGAAGAATTCTTCCTAGGGTTATATTTAGGGAAAAATTGGGGGAAAACGTACCAAGCTTGAGAGAGACAGAAGCAGAGGGACAACGACGGTGGAAGAGAGGAACGACGACGGGGAAGAGAGGCCACAGTCGAGAGGCAAGCGGCTGAGGAGTGAGGAATTGAGATTTCAGATCTGGCACCCGCTTACCTCCATCGTAGAGAGAAAGTACCGATAGGAGAGAGAAGAAAGTATTGTCCTGTTTTAATTTCAAATTTTGGGCTTCCGTGTTTTTATCAATTGCTCCGTGTTTTTTATATACATGACGTTTGTTTTTAAAAAACGTTATCCAGTTAAAACAAAAAAAATGCCCTTTTAAATAGATAACGATTTTGCATATATATCTACAACGTTTTTTTTAAAAACGTTGTGAAAAAAAATACCATAACGTTTTTATAAAAAAAGTTGTGATTTAAGTGGTCTATTTAGTATTTTGTATTGTGTTTATTGTTTTGGTGTTTTATGTGTTTTAGATGGTAGTGTGTTATGAACTTTTTAAACTGAAACTTGAACCAAGGTCAGAATATGATCAAATTTCAAGTTATTCGTGGTCAAATCACGTTGACCGACATTGATCGGACATTTTTGGATAACCCAGATTTGCCCAAGAAGGGCCTGACAAAATTTTCAAGCGTCTAGATCTGTCAGTGTGTTGTTGATTTATTGTTGTTGATGCATCTAAGTTGTTGTATGTTGCTTATACTACATTCTAGTGGCTTTAGATTACATTAACATTAAACATGTTAGATTTTATGGATAGTCAAACCAGGCAGCTTGACCATGTGTTATGTTTTCTGGGTAATCCAGAAAACATATGAACATGGTCTTTGACATGATTTGACCGAATCATAACGGTTGATTCTGTTATTGTTATATGTGTTTTATATGATAGATCTCTTCCTTGTCATGTTGGGTACACACTTCACCCTTTAGATCACACAAACACTACATGAACAGAAAGTTGTGGAAGCCCATAGTAGGCCTCACGAACTACTCTTCATTTCTGGGTAACCCAGAAATGAAGAATAACTCTGACAGCCACTTTGTATGCTTAGATCTACTTATTGTGATGTTGTTTGATCATATTTGTTGTTGGGTCTTGTAGTGTTGCATTTGTACTACACGATCTGAGCAGAAACATGCCCTCAAACATCGAGATCTGACATATATAGATGGTCAAACATGGTCCCTCGAAAACTGGCTATGAATGTTCTTGAGGACTCAAGAACACCTAAGGCGACAGATTTTGTCGCTAAAGGCTATAGCGACAGGTTAATTCATTTTATTTAATTTATTTTCCAAAAATTAATTAAAATAGAAAATAATTATTAAAAATTCCAAAAAATAGTTTTAAAAATTATTTTAAGTTATAAAAATTAACTTTTAATAATTTGACATATTTTTCATAAATATTAATATTTATTTGGATATTATTAATATTTAATTTATTTAATAAGCGTATAAATAAATTGATTAAAATGATTTTATTATATTAAAATCATTTTAAATAATAAAATGGTGTTTAATAATATTTTAAGTTATAAAATATAACTTTTAATATTTTAAGACAAATTTTATTAATTATTTAAATTTAATGATATTAGACTTATTTAATAATTATATTAAATAAATTAGTTTAAAAATGATTTTAATAGTAGAAAAATCATTTTAAATGAAAATAAATGTTTTAAAAATATTTGAAGTTATAAAATATAAATTTTAATATTTAAGGGTAAATTTCATTAATAATTTAATATGAAATGATATTAGAGTTATTTAATAATAAAATTAAATAAATAATTTTAAAATAGTTTTATTAATTTAAAAATCATTTAAAAGGATATAAATGAATTAAAAATATTTTAAGTTATAATTAATGACTTTTAATATTTTGATAAATAATACATTAATATTTAAATATTAATGGTAATTACTTAAAAATGGTTTTAAATGTTTTAAAAATATTTTGAGTTATTATAAATAACTTTAATATTTTGGCAATGATTTCATTAATAATTTAATATTAATTAAATATTAATGATAATAGAATTATTTAATATTTAAATCATTTAAAAATGATTGTAGTGTTTGAAAAATCATGATAAATTATAATAATTAATTAAAAATTATTATAAGGCTATGAAAAATAATATGACTGATATTTAATTGAATATTAAAATACAGAATAGAGTTTCAGACTCGATAATTACCCGATAAAGTCGTCGGTACCCCGTAATGTTTCAGAAATTGATCTGGACTTATATAATTTGGCTAGATACGTGTTTGTTTGTGATTCAATGACTGCTAAACATATGTGACAATGTGATTAGGTTATGTGTTGACTTCAAATAGTAGTACTATATGATACGATATGTTATTCTAATCGGTAAAATGATCTTATTTAATGATAGGTTGCTATATAAAAGATAAAACTAATTTGCATTATTGTAAGCAGCAGCTCAGGTAAGTATCTTAACTTTGAATTTACTATATGCAATGGACATGTGTAAGCTAGAATCTAAACTATTCATTTCCATCTATTTAAATATCTTAACCTTGTATATACTTATGCAATGATCCTGTATAAGTAAGTTATTAGATTATAATATGTTGTACAAGTTTTCTTTAATTATGTTATTATAAATCAAGATATATATTATGTTCGTTAATTTCTAAATATGGTTAGACAAGTGTCCTCACTTGGATAATCATTGTATTTAATCACATGTTGATACATACTTATTGGTTTCCAATATGTATACCCTAGATTAAGATCGTCTAAGCTATTTGACCCGGCTAGACACAAACTTAATAATATTGTTGAATAAGATAGAACTTTATTGTATCCAACCAGATTGTTTTGGTTCGGATTCCCGACTAAGTATAAATATCCCGTACATGGGAAAACTTTTGTGCACCTAAGGTGGATAAGATGAATGATAATATCGTTCTTAAATGTAGTATTGATCAATCTGGCATAATAAAGTTGATCACCCCGTAAATGTAAGTTATGATGGTTTACAGATGTATTTCTGTTTAACCTTTTCAAAAATAGAAAACAATGTTCATAGTCTATCGACTGATCTCCAGTTATAGTCAGTACGTAGTTTCAAAATTTTGGTATAAAATTAATATGTTGTTATTATTGGTTCAACTTACTTCACAACTATTGATTCGTTGTATAAGTGTCGTACAAAGAAAACATTTACTTCTTTCAGCTAATAATTATTGTTGTTATTACTTGTTGGGCAATCAAATGCTCATCCTTGCTTTAAATTAAAATGTTTTCAGCTAAGCGTGATCAACCAGAAAGCTCTGCCAAGAACAAAGGAAAAAGGAAAGATGGCAGAATAAGTTTGAATTCTCTTATGTAATAGCTAGACTTTATTATGACAATAATATTTATTATTATCATGTAATGTAATGTTTAAAGGTCGCGTACCTGGGATTCAAACTCTGATATGTAAATTAAGTTTAAAATTTATATTATTGTTATTAGTATTAGTATTATTCCGCTCATAGAAATGGTATCATGAAGCACCGAGTTCGGGTTTCAAGTACCTGAATTTGGGGGCGTCACAGGCCTCCCCCTTCATCATATAAGTGGAAAAAGCAACTTTTTACCCCTCATCGACATTTGCAATAACAAATGCCTTCTTTATTTCCTTCACCCAAGTTTGGGCTTCTATTGGGTCCGTAGTTCCTTTGAACTCCGGTGGACCAACACTCTTAAAATCCTTAAAAGTAGTTGCTCGTACTACTATAGGATTTACGGGTATATTAGCCTCGTTCCTATTAAAAGAGGCCGTTAAAAGATTAACGAACTCCTGCATCGGGTTAACCGGACCTCCCTCCGGTTGATTAACATTAGCATCTTATTTTCGTTGTCTCCTTCTTGGCGGCATTTTGTTGTTAAGATCAACAACACGTCATTATTACTTATTTCTTGTTAATTAGTTATTATTCATTATTTAAACAATAACTTCAACTCATTGTACAATATGTTCCATAAAAAGGCTTATATTGATTTGCTTCTTGTAGTATAATACCATAATATTCGTTCATTACACAGCCTTAGCTGATTACATTTCTATCCCGCAATTGCTTTCCAAATATTGGGATTTACAAAAGACTACCCTTTGATATATAAAATAGGGTTTTACGTCACTACTAGATACATCATATTCACATATCTAACTCTACTCTAGCTACTACTAGGTTACATTTGCCTTATGGCATTCTCAAAATCCGCATTAGAAAGACCGATAATAATATCACGGCTGATAGTATGCCGCATCTGCCTTGCCTGTAAGACCCCGAATTTTATGAAATAAAAATATTCAATTTTTCTTATAATTACAATTCAGTAAATGATTAAATTGATAAAAGTTTAAAGTTAAGGGTGATATATATAAATTTTTCAAAATACGTAAGTGGTTATAGAATATTCTTGTTGTCGGGGAATATTCGTTTGGTCGTAGAATATTCTTGTTGTCGGAGAATATTCGTACGACGACGCAGCCATTTGTGGGCCCCATAACTTGAATAAGCCGCGGATGAAAAAAACGACAAAAAATGAGTTTTTATAAATAATGGCGTAGTTATTCACCAATTAACAATTGTTGGAATACACGGTGGTTAAAAATCTGATGTCTGGCGTGTTTGCATGCAGAAGATATTTTACATAGTATTTTTGAATTATTGATCCTTACGTAAGAAGGCACTACTCAATAATTGTTACAGTAATTACTGTTCAATATTTTATTTTATTGATTTAATAATTGCTGCGTTGGTATTTTATATTATTGTTGTTTCAATAATTGTCACTGCACAGTATCTCCATTATCAGATCAAAAATTCATATTATTTGAATAATATTATTAGATAACATTATTGGCAATATCTAGAAAGTTCTGTCAAAGAGAGGTTTGGTCACCTAATTTGCTTTTGATGAAGAGAAATCCTTATCGAAAAGCCCCCTCTCTCACAGGAGGCGCTCGGTCGTCATTATTGTGATTCTGTAATATTATTTGTGAATAATTAATTATTGATTTATATGATAAGGAAATATTTTTTTTATGTGGATATAAATGATTGATATATTTATTTTATGTCGATAAAAATGAAGGAATTAATGTTGAGGTGTTTTATCAGTATTTTATCAGATTGGAGGTATTAAAAGATCAAATTGGTGTTCTTAAAGCTCTATTGCCTGAGTTATAATTTTGATCTGACCGTTGGATCGTTGTAATTTTTGGATATGTTATACATATATGAGTTGAGTATATGTCCACAAATTTTGAACCGTTGAAAATTAACGCATGATTTGTTATGAATTTTAAAAGGTGTTAAAACGGTGTTTAAAATCATACGTTTGTAGATTTCGGATATTTTTGGTCTGGAATTTGGAAAAACTTTCTTCTGCAAAGTTGTAGAGAATTCGATTTCGTGTGGAATGGATAACAAATTCGTATTTTTCTAATAAACGGGCTATTTTCTATGAATTATTAAAGTTTCGAAAAATAAAATGATTTTTATTAATTTATGGGACCCACTTTTGGTGGGTGTTGAATACATGTGGGTTGCTTAAATCATTCCAATTTGGCTGCTCAAAAATTCAGATGAAGTGGCATGGAAGAGAGAATAGATAAATTAATATTTTATTAATTTAGTCTCCTTTAGCGTTCTAGCATTTTCCTATAAATAGGTGCTTATGTTAGAATTGAAAAAAACACCAGAATAAAGTTTTCTTTCGCTCTATATTATCAAACATATTTTTGTGAGTATTTAGATATCTTGAGTGTTGCTATACGGTGCAAGTTCGTTCAACATTATATCCGATATTCAAGTCAGAAGTACTGCTCTTTTGAGGTAAGGGATTTTAAGGGTTATTATGTTTTTCAGTTTGTACTTCTTCCGTCCTTCAGAAAATTTAGAAAAATTTGAAATGATATTTTGATGAGTTTTATTGATTGTGTCCAAAAATGGCGATTTTTGGATGTATATATTAAGAGTTATGAATTTTACGGGAAAATACTATTTTAAAAGTAACCGCTTATAACTCCTTGTGGTTAACTCCAAAATTGATGAAATTTTTATTGAGAGTACATCTATATAATATCAATGTACTCTGTGAATTTCGGAATTTTTAGATAAAAGTATAATTTATGATAAATGTCTAAATATTCGACGGTTTTGGCCATATGAAAAATAGTAAATAAATTTTGAAAATTCTTAGAAAAATATATGTTCAATATGGGACTATATTCTGCTAAATCCCAGAAAAGAAATATTTTTGGAACTGATTTGGTATTTTTCATGAAAATGGACTAGTTATAAGTAAATGAATTAAATATGTTATGTGAAGTAAGAAAATTGGAAAATATGATTTTATGGCTTGAGAATCATACATGAGTTATATGCAGATTTTTGATGAGGGTTTTGATTATTGGTGATGAAATCATACGAGTTTGGCATTTTAGAATGATTAAATGCATTATTTAGTAAAGTGTAAACAATTAAAATAAATTGTTTATAAGTTTAAGAAATGTTATTTCAATATCATTATCTTAGAAATATTGGTATGAATTTTATTGTGGAATTTCTATCTTTTTTGTGTCGGGTTTACTTATTCACGAGTTACTATTCACGAGTTACTATTCACGAAGTTACTATTCACGAGTTCTTATTCACGAGTTCTTATTCATGACAAAATTGGTTTTTTTTTAACCAAATTATAGTTAATTTATGAATATTACTCTTGAGATTAAAAGCGTATGTTGATCATATTATTTTTATTATCATATATAATATTTTTATAACCCTAATGATGATATTTCTCTTTGACTTGAGTGTAAAGATGGGTAGATTTTTGGTATGATCATGACTATGGGTTTCTCTTTGGCCGATGAATGCAAAGTTGAATTGTTGATCGATTATGATTGTGACCATTGAATTTATAAGTGAATATCTTTAGCTTAAGTGCTGGTGAAATGATCAACATGGTTATAATTATTGTTTATATAAATTCGAAATGATTATATATTTCTTTGAGATAATAATATATTTGGCTGTAGTGCAAATATATGAGCTGTTGATGAATATATTTGGCTTTGTAGTGTAAATATGAACTGTTGAGGAATATCTTTGGCATGTAGTGCAAAGATGAATTGTTGATGAATATCTTTGGCCCGTAGTGAAAAGATGACATGTTGTTGAATATCTTTGGCGATGAGTAAAGATGAACATGTGTTGAGATGAACATGACTAATTTGGTGATACAAATGAGTATCTTTGGTCGTAGTGCAAAAATGAAGTTATTAGTATGATTATGAACAGGAAATGTGATTTGGTGTAACCATGATCTTTGATGTTTCAGGTAAAGATAGGTGATGAAAATTATCTTCGTCCTAGATGAGAAGAGGAATTTAGAACTAAAATTATGATATGAGTTATTCATATGATTGTGGACCAGAATTGTTGATTGATGTTACAGGGATAAAACATTGTTGGTGGATTTTTAACATGGAGAAGATAATAGACTTCATAGTCTATTTGACTCTTCTAATGGATTGATCGTTCCGCTGCAACTATGGTTGAAATTTTTATCATCTACCATATGTTCTAAATCTCTGATTTATTAGTGATGAAGGCTATTGATAATTTAATTATCTTTAGTCATGATATTCTTTACTGAGCTAGTTGTACTCACCCTTTTTGCTTCACAATTCCTTTCGGTGTAATAAGAGTGTATTTGGGTCGGCGGGGGTAACGGGGAATAGAGCGGTGGTCATCATTTAGTAGTTATATTTGGTGAATCAACTAGGGGTGAGGTGAACCCAACGTTGGAAGGGTGTTTTGCCACTATCATACAAGATGTGTAATGACATACAACCTCGTATCATCATAAAGACATGGATGTGTTCATCCACTTCTTTGAGTATATATCTGAGCACTACCTATATAATCTTGGTGTTTGTTGGAAGTATAATTCTCGATTAGAGGCGGTGGAGATAATGGTATATCAAGAGAAGACTCGCCATTGGGAAGAATATGATAGTAATATTCTCGTTTTTCTTTAGGGGTCTATTAGGTGACCAAGGATAATTACGTGGCCATATGATATCTATCATAACCTGAAGCATGGTCTCCCATGTACGAAGGTTTCCTTGAGCACTTCAAAAGATTCTAATTTCTAAAATAGTTTTTGACTATACCTTTATGTAAGGTGTCATTGTGACGTGCTATCCAAGGTTGGGATATGAGTCACAGTTGGTATATATTCGTATCCAAACTCACAGCATATGTGTTGTTATATTTTGCACGACAATTGTTGTAACAAAATTGTAGTTGTTTTCTGTACCATGTATTTGGCGACTCAGAATAGGTTGGATGGAATGGACCTGTTTTAGGGTTATCACAGTTGGTATCAGAGCTTAGGGATATGATATCTAGCGGAGATCGGGGAATAGGACTAGGAAGGGAGAGATGAGTAAATCATTCGCTAGTGTGTCCTACCTAAGCTTAAATTGTTGGTTGGTCATAATATATGGATATTATGTGATGCGTTAATTTGCTTAATTAACCCTTGTTTTATGGCAGTATTTGAGAATGGTTGCTGAGAATGTTAACAATGGAGTGAATGAGACTGTGGGGATACCTCTAATCACTAACCATGATAATGTGATGTCAGACATAGAAGGAATTAGAGATATTCTTGTGGTGAGTGAAGAATTGATAGTTTCACCCGATATAGTCGCAGAGGTAACAGCTGAGAGTGAGGAAGAAGAGGAAGAAGAGGTACCTGAGGAGAATTTATTAGAGGTATTATATGATCAACATGTAGAATGGCAAAATCGTATTCATGAGTTAGAAGAGCAGGTTGAATAACGACAAGCGGTCGTGGAGCAAAAGGATGCAACAATTCAAGCTTGTGTTACCTGATATGTGATGCTTGAACAGAAGCATTCTTTGGCAGAGTATAAGATGATAAAGATGGAATCTGTCTTTGAAAGAAGAAGAAAACCGAGCGAGCAGTGAGAATAAGTGATGCATGGGCAAAAGCCGCACGACACGTGGATATTGTGGAAAGAGATGTCCGATCTAAGAAGGCTAAAATAGATGATATGAATTTCTCTTTTTGGAAAGCAATTGGGAGAACCCAACATCGAGTTTTGAATTACCACATGCAGTGGTCAAACTGAATTCGATATGGATCGAAGATTGATGATTCAGATCATGAATCAGGAGTACGACGAGACAGTTGAGTGAGGAATATGCCATATAGAAAAGTATATTCCAACGGTAGTGATGACGCCAAATGCTGCCCCAAACAAGTCAAAGCCGGGTAGTTCAAGGGAGAGCGGTTGTCATGACTTCCCAACAAGTGAAGAACCCAAATGAAGTTATCACGGGAGATGAGCAATGGAGAAGTCCTGATGACCCGGGAGATAGAATCTGAAATGAAAGCAAGGTATTCTCAACTTTTCGAAATACCAGGTACGTAAATTTCGGAGACGAAATTTCATAAGGAGGGGAGATTGTAAGACCCCGAATTTTATGAAATAAAAATATTCAATTTTTCTTATAATTATAATTCAGTAAATGATTAAATTGATAAAAGTTTAAAGTTAAGGGTGATATATATAAAATTTTCAAAATACGCAAGTTGTTATAGAATATTCTTGTTGTCGGGGAATATTAAATGAGAATATTAAATGCGGCCGTTTGACCATTTATTATGGGCCCATAACGAATAAGCGTCCGGATGAAAAAAGCGACAAAAATTGAGTTTTTATAAATAACGGCATAGTTATTCTGAATTAACTTTGTTGGAATACCGGTGGTTAAAAATCTGATGTCACGTGTTTGAGCAGTGGCACGCGGTTTTGCGGTATTTTTGAATTATTGATACTTACGTAAGAAGATACTACTCAATAATTGTTACAGTAATTACTGTTCAATATTTTATTTTATTGATTCAATAATTGATGCGTTGATATTTTATATTATTATTGTTTCAATAATTGTCCTTTTTGCCTGATATCTCCATTATCAGATCAAAAATTCATATTATTTGAATAATATTATTAGATAGCATTATTGGCAATGTCTAGAAAGTTCTGTCAAGGAGAGGTTTGGTCACCTAATTACGCGCCAGTAAGGAGAAATCCTTATCGGAAAGCCCCTCTTTCCTGGGAACTGCCTAGTTATCATTATTGTGATTCTGTAATATTATTTATAAATAATTAATTATTGATTTATATGATAAGAAAATATTTATTTTATGTGGATATAAATGATGGATATATTTATTTTTATGTCGATAAAAATGAAGGAATTAATGTCGAGGTGTTTTATCAGTATTTTGTCGGATTGGAGGTATTAAAAGATCAAATTGGTGTTCTTAAAGCTCTATTGCGTGAGTTATAATTTTGATCTGACCGTTGGATCGTTGTAATTTTTGGATATGTTATACATATATGAGTTGATTATATGTCCACAAATTTTGAACCGTTGAAAATTAACGCATGATTTGTTATGAATTTTAAAAGGTGTTAAAACGGTGTTTAAAATCATCTGTTTGTGGATTTCGGATATTTTTGGTCTGGAATTTGGAAAAACTTTCTTCTGCAAAGTTGTAGAGAATTCGATTTCGTGTGGAATGGATAACAAATTCGTATTTTTCTAATAAACGGGCTATTTTCTATGAATTATTAAAGTTTCGAAAAATAAAATGATTTTTATTAATTTATGGGACCCACTTTTGGTGGGTGTTGAATACATGTGGGCTGCTTAAATCATTCCAATTTGGCTGCTCAAAAATTCAGATGAAGTGGCGTGGAAGAGAGAATAGATAAATTAATATTTTATTAATTTAGTCTCTTTTGGCGTTCTAGCATTTTCCTATAAATAGGTGCTTATGTTAGAATTGAAAATCACACCAGAAACAAGTTTTTTTTCTCAATATTATCAAGAATATTTTTGTGAGTATTTAGATATCTTGAGTGTTGCTATACGGCGCAAGTTCGTTCAGCATTATATCCGATATTCAAGTCAGAGGTACTGCTCTTTTGAGGTAAGGGATTTTAAGGATTATTATGTTTTTCAGTTTGTACTTCTTCCGTCCTTCAGAAAATTTTAGAAAAATTTGAAATGATATTTTGATGAGTTTTATTGATTGTGTCCAAAAATGGCGATTTTTGGATGTATATATTAAGAGTTATGAATTTTACGGGAAAAGACTATTTTAAAAGTGTAGCTTATAACTCCTTGTGGTTAACTCCAAAATTGATGAAATTTTTATTGAGAGTACATCTATATAATATCAATGTACTCTGTGAATTTCGGAATTTTTAGATAAAAGTATAATTTATGATAAATGTCTAAATATTCGGCGATTTTGGCCATATGAAAAATAGTAAATAAATTTTGAAAATTCTTAGAAAAATATATGTTCAATATGGGACTATATTCTGCTAAATCCCAGAAAAGAGATATTTTTGGAACTGATTTGGTATTTTTCATAAAAATGGACTGGTTATGAGTAAATGAATTAAATATGTTCTGTGAAGTAAGAAAATTGGAAAATATGATTTTATGGCTTGAGAATCATACATGAGTTATATGCAGATTTTTGATGAGGGTTTTGATTATTGGTGATGAAATCATATGAGTTTGGCATTTTAGAATGATTAAATGCATTATTTAGTAAAGTGTAAACAATTAAAATAAATTATTTATAAGTTTAAGAAATGTTATTTCAATATCATTATATCTAGAAATATTGGTATGAATTTTATTGTGGAATTTCTATCTTTTTTTGTGTAGGGTTTACTTATTCACGAGTTACTATTCACGAAGTTATTATTCATGAGTTATTCTATTCACGAAAGTTACTATTCATGACAAAATTGGTTTTTTTTCTAACCAAATTATAGTTGATTTATGAATATTACTCTTGAGATTAAAGCGTATGTTGATCATATTATTTTTATTATCATATATAACATTTTTATAACCCTAATGATGATATTTCTCTTTGACTTGAGTGTAAAGATGGGTAGATTTTTGGTATGATCATGATTATGGGTTCTCTTTTGCTTGATAGTGCAAAGTTGAATTGTTATTTGGTATGATCATGACCATTGAATTTATAAGTGAATATCTTTAGCTTAAGTGCAAAGGTGAAATGATCAACATGGTTATAATTATTGTTTATATAAAATTCGAAATAATTATATATTTCTTTGAGATAATAATATATTTGGCTGTAGTGCAAAATATGAGCTGTTGATGAATATATTTGGCTGTTAGTGTAAATATGAACTGTTAGGAATATCTTTGGCATGTAGTGCAAAGATGAATTGTTGATGAATATCTTTGGCCCGTAGTGAAAAGATGACATGTTGTTGAATATCTTTGGCCAGTAGTGCAAAGATGAACATGTGTTGAGATGAACATGACCAACTGGTGATACAAATGAATATCTTTGGTCGTAGTGCAAAAATGAAGTTATTAGTATGATTATGAACAGGAAATGTGATTTGGTGTAACCATGATCTTTGATGTTTCAGGTAAAGATAGGTGATGAAAATTATCTTCGTCCTAGATGAGAAGAGGAATTTAGAACTAAAATTATGATATGAGTTATTCATATGATTGTGGACCAGAATTGTTGATTGATGTTACAGGGATAAAACATTGTTGGTGTATTTTTAACATGGAGAAGATAATAGACTTCATAGTCTATTTGACTCTTCTAATGGATTGATCGTTCCGCTGCAACTATGGTTGAAATTTTTATCATCTACCATATGTTCTAAATCTCTGATTTATTATTGATGAAGGCTATTGATAATTTAATTATCTTTAGTCATGATATTCTTTACTGAGCTAGTTGTACTCACCCTTTTGCTTCACAATTCCTTTTAGGTAATAATAGTGTAGCTGGGTCTAGCAGGGGTAACAGGGGAATAGAACGGTGGTCATCATTTAGTAGTTATATTTGGTGAATCAACTAGGGTGAGGTGAACCCAACGTTGGAAGGGTGTTTTGCCACTATCATACAAGATGTGTAATGACATACAACCTCGTATCATCATAAGACATGGATGTGTTCATCCACTTGCTGAGTATATATACGAGCACTACCTATATAATCTTGGTGTTTGTTTGAAGTATAATTCTCGATTAGAGACAGTGGAGATAATGGTATATCAAGAGAAGACTCACCATTGGGAAGAATATGATAGTAATCTTCTCATTTTTCTTTGGGGTCTATTAGGTCGACCAAGGATAATTCTATGGCCATATGATATCTATCATAACCTAGAAGCATGGCCTCCCATGTACGAAGGTTTCCTTGAGCACTTCCCAAAGATTCTAATTTCTAAAACAGTTTTTGACTATACCTTTATGTAAGGTGTCATTGTAACGTGCTATCCAAGGTTTGGATATAAGTCACAGTTGGTATATATTTGTATCCAAACTCACAGCATATGTGTTGTTATATTTTGCACGACAATTGTTGTAATAAAGTTGTAGTTAGTTTCTGTACCATGTATTTGGCGACTCAGAATAGGTTGGATGGAATGGACCTATTTTGGGGTTGTCACATTGCCTCTATCGGATACCCAGCTACCTACTGTTGGAAATCCGCATGAGAACTCCTATGAATATAGGACATCCTCCTTATCTTCTTCTTCTTAACCTTTAGCTCCTGCCTGAGCTCAAAGGTTTCTTGTTTCAGCTCATGGACCTTGTCCTTCGCCAAAACTCTTTCATCGTGCTCTTCCTCCCACATATCCTCCATACTTTTTTTATCTTCCAGGATTTCCTAGACCTCTTCCTTCAGTTCCCTAACCTTCCTTCCAAGCTTGATGTTTCTATCCAATAAGGCCATGAACAGAGTTTTCATTTCCTCCCCATGAGCCACCTCCTCTTCAGGTGTTACGGGGTTAAACAATGCCACCTCTACCTCCTCCTTCGACATGCCATCGAACATGGACATAAGGTTTATGCTTTCAGAGTCTCCAGACTCAACTATCACCACTTCTGGCTCTGCTGCTATAGGGTTCGGTAAGACTTTTACTTGGTTCACCGACTCCTCACTTACTACATGTATATCCCTATACATTTCATTTTCTCCTGACATCTACAACAAAACAAATTAGTTTAATTAGTATACGTCAGTAGAATAATAAAAACACATATAACATTTAATGCATTTTTAGGGTTAACTTCATCTTTTACTTCTTTGATTCTTCATAAGGTTATGACTTAAGGTTCTAATTCTCCCCTTAATTTTCATAACCTAATGCTCTGATACCAACTTGTGACGCCCCCAAATCAGGATATCTTCTAACCCGACATATGGTGCTACACGGTGCTACACGTTGCTACACGGTGCTATGGTTCACATATACATTCAATTGAAAAGCCTCAAAAGAACGAATATGTCTTATATATCTTCCAAACAATATTACCCTTCCCCAGGTTCTTTATAACCATTACATTTGTTCTTTGTCATAATATCAAATACATTACAACATTAAACCTATACTATTACATAGACAGTTCAACGGTCTTCCTTAGCCTTCCCTTTATCCTTACTAGGTCCTTCAGTTCGTTTGGTCTTGGCTGCATTCATATGGTTCAAGCAAGAATGAGCATAACTAGCTCAGCAAGTATAACAATTTCATTTAACAACATGCTTGAAATATATAAATCGTATATCTTCAATAACTAAACAATAGCTATGAAGTACTATCGATAATTCAAAATAGCACTTCTTTTCATTCAAAACATTTCATCATGAACAACATTCATAAAGTTTGGTTCAAGACCATAAGCATTCTATAATTTCTTTGAAAAGGATAACCCGACACCAAGTCCATAAGTCCGGCATATCTTACGAGCATGTCTAGGTGATCAACCTATAGTACTCTATGTTGTATAACACTACTTTCTTTAAATGTATGTACGTTTAAGGTTTGGCAACCTCACGTGTCTGTCGTTTAACGACAAAACATTTATTCATGCATACTCAGTCTTCTTTTGCAAACCACACCAAATAGTTGGCAAAACTTAACAACTTTGATAACATTTCAATAGATTATAAGAAATCCATAAAACATCTAAAGTCTAGCCGAAGGAATTGGCTTTGACTTCATCATACATCAATTCATGCATAAGATACATGAATTACAAAGATTGTCCAAAGAATTTAGACAAGGGTCATAATACTTACCTTTAACGTCTGCTACTGTTTTAATACAATACATGATCACATAACATACCCTATTAGGTCATATTTAATCAAGTAAGTTTACTAAAATATCTTACCCTTCTTCTCAATCTAATTGTTCATTAGATTGTTTAACATTGGTTCAAGTTTTATCGCATTACCTTGTTCTTACATTCACGTTTGAGTAAGTTATCTCCAACCTTTAGTTGTTAACTTAAGGTTTTCATCATCCTAATTGATGTTACTTTAGGTTTTATATGGAGATGAATTACCATTAATCAATTAGCTCTTTACTTTCATATTCAAAAACATTCATTTCTAGGTCTTGTCTAGTGTTTGGCGATGCGGTACTTGACTTCTCTTCTTTATGCCGCGTTGCGGTACGTCACTCTTGATAGCTTCGAGTTGGGACTCGTTACTGCAAGCATTAATAGTTTTTGGGACAAACGCGTGAGTGGCGAGCATTAATAGTTTTGTCTAAAAACCGAGTAGTCAATGTGCATAATAAATACAAAGTTGATGATGTGTAGCCTAGGCGAAAATTAATCTACTATCGCGTAAAGAATTGCTTTAATCCGGACCATTCAATTCAAAAATACTTCATCTATATTGTGCATTTGAAAATTAGTTTTCCTAAATTACATTTTTGCCCCAAGTTCAGAAATTCTATAAATAGGGATTATTTCATTCATTTGGGTTTTATCAATTTAGTGAATAGAAAATCATACTCTCCTTGCCTACATTCTCTCTAAATTTCATATCTCTTCTTACAAAAGTTCTGATTATTTTGAAGAGAAAAATTGGTCCAAGTATTAAGATAAGTTTAATTTCTGTTGAATTATTTCTTACTTGTGTTATATCTATAGATATACAAATACATATTGTTCTACACAATTTTATATATTCATATTTCATCTATTTGTCAAATAAAAGGATACGTGGGCACCGCAAGGCTACAGAGATACACCTCTACGGAGAGGAATTCTAACCGTACGATTCCTTATAGTCTTCAGTAACCTTTTATCGACATTATTTATATAAATATCCTAAAATAGACACGACACTTGATAGCTCAAAACAACACTGAGATATTGCTCCAAAAAGAGTAGTCATCCAAACCGAATTTAAGAATCGCAGTGGTCTATTGAAAATATTTATATAAATATCAATTGTGAAAATTATAAATCGTGTCATACTTAGACGCCGCAAGGCTACGGAGATACACCTCTACAAAGAGGAATTCGAACTGTATGATTCGTTATAGTACTAAGTGAAATTATCTATAAAAGTTCACATAATAGATAAAATATTCTTATATATTATTTGAGTTAAACAAGTAATATTTGTTATATCAGTTTATGCTAATCGAGATTATACTTGATAAATATTGTTTAAATTGATTTATTCTTTTCTTCAAGTATTGATAACTTATAAAGATTAACTAAGGAACAAATCTATATTATCCATAGAAAAACACTCTTTATTTTATAGAATTGTTAATTCCTTATAAAGTGCTTTAATATCATATACTTGCTTAATCTGAAACATTAGTGGATCTAAACAAATTTTCTATCTGCTTATTTGAGAAGCATTAATCTGTACTTAACTCTTATCAACTTATTGAAGAAGCACATTGTTGTAAACTTATTTGTAAACAGAGAAAGAATTAGAGTTAGTTTATTTTATGTATTTGTGAGAAAGACAAGTAATTCTTTGACCAAGACCAGAGTCTTAGAGAGGTCAGCAGGAAGTTGGGTCTCTAGTGTACTTGTGAGGTGAAGAAGAGACTGTTGTTTCAAGACTAGATCATAAAATAGAATTGAACTCAAAAGGTGGTACAACTAGACTTGAGGAAGGAGCAGGGAGCTTGTTGTCCAAGATAGAATAGTTGAATAGTTGGAAGTTTGTCTACAAAACTTTGTAAAGGCTTCTCCGCCTATTGAAGGAGTTTTTATTACTGATAGTAATAGGATCTCAAGTTCCAAGTAGGGACTTGAGACTAGACGTAGAAATATACCAAGGGGTGTATTTGTGCATTGTGATTGAATGTTTATTAACTTGCATGCTAATTGCTAGAATTGTTAAATAATAACTAAAAACATTCAAAAAGGCTTAAACATAATTTTTAACTGGTAATAATCTATTCAACCCCCCTTCTAGATTATTATTGACCTTTCAATTGGTATCAGAGCAGTGTTCTTTAACTTGTTTGTTGAGTATATACAGGCATACTTAAGAGTAGATCCATGGCCTACAATGCTACTGGTTGCGGGGAAGGACTGTCTATGTCCAGACCTCCACTATTTGATGGTACCAACTTTGCCACTTGGAAAAACATATTCAAAATCTATGTCAAATCCCAAGGAATCAAAATCTTGTGTGCCATTGAACGAGGTGTGCAAATTCCAACCAAAATTGAAGGAGAAAAGACTTTCGAGAAAGACATATATGAATTCACCACTGAAGAAGAAGAGATCATGAATATTGCATCGCGAGCAGAACAAGTGCTAACCAGTGCTTTGAGCGAAAAAGAATACAAAAGAGTTAGTAACTGTAAAAATGCAAAAGAGATTTGGGAAAAATTTATTGTAACCTATGAAGGTACCAATCACATCAAAGAAACCAGAAAAGATGCTCTAATTCAAGAGTATGAAAGTTTCAAGCTTGAAGAAGGAGAAAAGATCATTGATGTGGAAACTTGCTTTTCCAAAATCATTGATGAGCTAGAGTAATTGGGGAAAGCATACACTACTAATGAGAAAAATAGAAGAATTCTCAAAGCCTTCCATCCATCTGGAAAATGAAAGTCACTACAATAAAAGAAATACAAGATCTAACTACATATCCTACGGATAATCTCATCAGGAATCTTCGTGCCCACGAAGTTGATATGTTCGTTGAAAAAGCTGGATCAGATACAGATCTCGAAAATAAAGGAATCGCCTTCAAAGCTCTTTTGGTAGATCAAGAAAGTGACAATGAAGAATTAAATGAAGAACTTCTCAGTCTAGACAACAATGAAGTTGCTCTACTGTCCAGACAACTCAGAAGAGTAATTCAAAGCAAAGCAAGAAAATATTGCAAAGGCTTCATGAAAACAAACAACAACTTCAAAGGCAAATAATTTTTCATACCAAAGACGCATGGAGGAAATTTCAAAGCAAGTAACAACAACTGCAGAAGTACCAATCCAAATGAAAATTCAAACACATGTTTCGAATGTAAGCAGCTTGGAGTCTTCAAGAAGGACTGTCCAAAACTAGTCTACAAAAGAATTCTTGTAGCTGAAGAAGGATGGGATCTAAGTGACGAGGAAGTAACTGTTGAGCAAATCGAAGAAATTGCAAATCTCTGCTTAATGGCAGATAATGACTCATCACCAAGATCTGAGGTATGTCTTGCAGCTGAAATGAATAAAAGTAAATGGTATCTTGATAATGGATGTTCTAGACATATGACTGGAGATAAGTCCAAATTAAGAAATCTGCAAGCTACAGACTTTGGTGAGGTAACTTTCAGTGATAACAATAAAGGTAAAATAATTGGAGTTGGATGTGTGGGTAACAAACACATAACCATTTCCAATGTTCAGTTAGTTACTGAACTCAAGTATAATCTTTTGTCTATCAGTCAACTATGTGATAGTGGTTTTAAAATATCCTTCAGTACACATAACTGCTCTATTTTTGATCAAACTGGTAAATTAATCTTAGATTGTCCTAGATATCAAAACGTGTATACTTGTGACTTAGATGCATACTCTCACTTAAATAACATTTGTCTTGTATTTGCAAATGAGGATCCTTGGCTATGGCATCGCAGACTAGGACACATTAATATGAAACTCATAAATAATATTTCTTCTAAAGAACATGTTCATGGTCTTCCCAAATTAAATTTTTTTAAAGACCACATCTGTGAAGCTTTCGAATTAGGTAAACAAATTCATGCATCCCATAAACCTAAATTCACTGTGTCAACCTCTCGACCCTTAGAATTGATACACATGGACCTTGTTGGACCTATCCCTAAACACAACATGGGTGGTGCTATATATATTCTAGTTTTGGTTGATGATTATTCACGATTTACATGGGTTGATTTTATAAAATTTAAAAATGAGGCTATTAATTCTTTTTCTACTCTGTGTAAAAAGATTCAAAATCAACAGGGGAGTTCTATTGTTTATATTCGATCTGATCACGGAAGAGAATTTGACAATTCTGATTTCATTATGTTATGTGATGAGAACGGTATAAGTCATAACTTCTCTGCTCCTTATACACCTCAGTCAAATGGTGTAGTTGAAAGAAAAAATCGATCTTTGCAAGAAATAGCGAATACCATGTTAAATGAATACCGTCTTCCAAAGTATTTCTGGGCTGAAGCAGTGGCAACATCATGTTACATATTAAACAGAGTTTTAGTAAGACCAGTTTTGCTCAAAACTCCCTATGAGCTCTACTATAAGAGAACTCCAAAAATAAACTATTTTCGTGTTTTTGGGAGCAAATGTTTTATTCTAAACACTAAAGGACACTTATTGAAATTTGATCCTAAATCTGATGAAGGAATATTTCTTGGATACTCTCTTAATAGTAAAGTATACAGAGTTTTCAACAAAAGAAGTCTAGTAGTGGAAGAATCAATGAATGTAACTTTTGATTAAACTCAGCCTCCTCCAAAATATAAAGAACTAACTGATAATGATGTTGTCATTGAAAATATTCTCAGAAATATGGAAGAACCAAAACTAGATAATGTATCTCCACTTATTGTTGAGAATCCCCTTGAAAATCCAAACCCTCAGTTGAATGATTTTCCCAAAGAGTCTCATGTTATTAAAAAATCATCCTATAGAAAATGTTATTGGTAATATTGAAAAAGGAGTTATCACTAGATCACAAGCACATAATCTGGCTGGGCATTTGTCTTTCTTGTCTCAAATTGAACCAAAATTGATAAAAGATGCCTTACTAGATGAAGACTGGATAAGGCTATGCAAGACGAACTTGAACAATTCACTAGAAACAAAGTATGGGAATTAGTTCCACAACCTGAGAATGTTTCAATCATTGGAACTCGATGGGTATTTCGTAATAAACTTGATGAAAATGGAACTGTTATTCGTAATAAAGCAAGATTAGTTGCACAAGGATATAATCAAATGGAAGGAATTGACTATGATGAAACATATGCTCCTGTTGCTAGAATTGAATCTATTCGTATGTTATTAGCATTTGCATGTCATAAGAATTTGAAACTATTTCAAATGGATGTGAAATCTGCATTCTTAAATGGTGTTATAGAAGAGGAAGTTTATGTTAAAAAACCTCCTGGATTTGAAGATTTTAGTAATCCTGAATATGTTTATAAACTACATAAAGCTCTATATAGTTTAAAACAGGCTCCAAAAGCTTGGTATGAAAGGTTGAGTAAATTTTTGTTGAAAATGGCTTTAAATGAGGAACTGTTGATACTACCTTATTCACTAAAAATAAAAATGATGATATTTTGGTAATTCAAATATATGTTGATGATATTATTTTTGGTTCTAATGACATTACAATGTGCAATGATTTTTCTGAAAGTATGAGTAAAGAATTTGAAATGAGTATGATGGGAGAATTAAGTTTCTTCCTCGGACTGCAAATCAAAGAAGGAGAAAAAGGTATTCATATATCTCAGTCTAAATACTGTAAAGAAATGATCAAGAAATTTGGATTAGAATCAGCAAAACCTCTTAACACTCCTATGTCAACGACGGATAAATTAATTGTTGATGAAAATGGAAAATCTGTTGACTCAAAGAAATATAGATGAATGATCGGAAGTCTATTATATATAACTGCTAGTAGACCTGACATCATGTTTAGTGTTTGTAAATATTCCAGGTTTCAAGATGATCCTAAAGAATCTCACCTAACCGCAGTGAAAAGGATTTATTGATATCTTAAAGGAACCACTGAATTGGGTCTATGGTATCCTAAGGATCAACAATTTAGTCTAATATGTTTTTCAGACTCTGACTATGCAGGTCATCATGTCGATCGAAAAAGTATCAGTGGTACCTGCCAATTCCTAGGGGGATGCTTGGTTTCTTGGTTTTCCAAGAAACAGAACTCGGTATCTATTTCAACCACCGAAGCTGAATATGTTGCAGATGCACGATGTTGTGCTCAAATACTATGGATGAAACAAACACTTGATGATTATAACTTGAAATTTGACTATGTGTCAATTCTATGTGATAATACTAGTACTATAAATCTAAGCAAAAATATTGTCTTGCATGCTAGATCAAAACATATAGACATTAGGCATCATTTTTTAAGTGATCATATTAATAACAGAAGTATTAAGCTAGAACATATTGACACTGAATTGAATATAGCTGATATATTTACTAAACCACTAAGTTCAGAAAGATTCTGCAAATTAAGAATTGTGTGACAACCCCCAAATAGGTCCATTCCATCCAACCCATTCTGAGTCGTCAAATACATGGTACAGAAAATAACTACAACTTTATTACAACAATTGTCGTGCAAAATACAACAACTCATGTGTTGTGAGTTTGGATACAAATATATACCAACTATGACTCGTGTCCCAACCGTAATGTGATAAATGTCCCATCAGTGGACAACACCTCACAGTGATACCTACATAAAAGTATAGTCAAAAACTGTTTTAGAAATTAGAATCTTTGGGAAGTGCTCAAGGAAACCTTCGTACATGGGAGGCCATGCGTCTAGGTTATAATAGATATCATATGGCCACAAAATTATTCTTGGTTGACCCAATAGACCCCAAAGAAAAACGAGAAGATTACTATTATATTTTTTCCAATGGTGAGTCTTCTCTTGACATATCATTATCTCCACTGTCTCTAATTGAGAATTATACTTCAAACAAACACCAAGATCATATAGGTAGTGTGCGTAGATATACTCAGTAAGTGGATGTGCACAACCCTGTCTTATAATGACACGAGGTTGTATAACATTAGACATCTTGTATGATAGTGGCAAAACACCCTTCCAACGTTGGGTTCGCCTCACCCTATTGGATTCATCAAATATAACTACTAAATGATGACCACCGTTCTATTCCCCTATTACCCCCACTCGACCCAATTTACACACTCAGATTGCTCCAAAGGAATTTTGAAATGGAAGGGTGAGCACAACTAGCTTTCGATAAAGAATATCATGACTAAAGATAAATAAATTATCAATAGCCTTCAACAAATAATAAATCGTAGATTTAGAACATATGGTAGATGATAAAAATTTTCAACCATAGTTGCGTGAACGAAGCAATCCATTAGAAGAGTCAAATAGACCATAAAGTCTATTATCTTCTCCACATTAAAAGTCCACCAACAATGTTTTATCCCTGTAACATTAATCAACAGTTCCTTTCCACAATTATATGAATAACTTATAATCATAATTGTAATTCTAAATTCCTCTTCGCATCCAGGACGAAGATAATTTTCATCACATGTCTTTACCTGAAACATCAAAGATCATGGTTATACCAAATCACAGTTCCTGTTTATAATCATACTAACAATTTCATATTTGCACTACGGCCAAAGATATTCATCAACAAAACATCTTTGCACTACATGCCAAAGATATTCAACAACAGGTCATCTTTGCACTACGGGCCAAAGATATTCATCAATAATTCATCTTTACACTACAGGCCAAAGATATTCCTCAACGGTTCATATTTGCACTACAGGCCAAATATATTAATATCTCAAAGAAATATATAATCATTTCAGAATTTATATAAACAATAATTATAACCATGTTGATCATTTCACCTTTGCACTTAAGCTAAAGATATTCAATTATAAATTCAATGGTCATGATCATATCAGTCAACAATTCAACTTTGCACTACTGGCCAAAGGGAACCCATAGTCATGATCATACCAAAAATCTTCTTTACACTCAAGTCAAAGAGAAATATCATCATTAGGGTTATAAAAATGTTATATATAATAGTAAAATCAATATAATCAAAACATCTAAATTTAATCTCAAGAGTAATATTCATAAATCAACTATAATTTGGTTAGAAAAAGAAACCAATTTTGTCATGAATAGTAACTCATGAATAGTAAATTCGTGAATAGTAACTCATGAATAGTAACTCGTGAATAGTAAACCCGACACAAAAAGGTAGAAATTTCACAATAAAATCCATACCAATATTTCGGTATAATGATATTGAAATAACATTTCTTAAACTTATAAACAATTTATTTTAATTGTTTACACTTTACTAAATAATGCATTTAATCATCCTAAAATTCCAAACTCATAAGATTTCATCACCAATAACCAAACCCTCATAAAAAATCTGTATATACCTCATATAGGATTCTCAAGCCATAAAATCCTATTTTCCAATTTTCTTAATTCACATAACATATTTAATTCATTTACTCATAACTAGTCCATTTTCATGAAAAATACCAAATCAATACAAACAAATTTTCTTTTCTGGAATTTAGTAGAATATAGTCCCATATTGAACATATATTTTTCTCAAAATTTTTAAAAATCATTTACTATTTTTCATATGGCCAAAACAGCCGAATATTTAAATATTTATCAAAAATTGTACTTTTATCCAAAAATTTCAAAATTTACAGAGTATACTTCTATCATATACATGTACTCCCAATAAAAATTTCACCAATTTTGGAGTTAACCACAAGGAGTTATAAGCGGTTACTTTTAAAATAGTCTTTTCTCATAAAATTCACAACTCTTAATCTATACATCCAAAAATCGCTATTTTTGGACACAATCAAGAAAACTCATCAAATTATCATTTCAAATTTTTCCAGAATTTTTAAAGGTCGGAAAATTTAAACCGAAAAACATAACAACCCTTAAAATTCCTTACTATCCCTTACCTCAAAAAAAGCAAAGACGCCGATTGGATATCGGATATGACGCTGAAGGAAACTTGCACTGATGAATATCAACTCACCAAGTATATAAATACTCACAAAATACACTCGATAATCTAGAGAGAAAAAGGAGAAAACTTATGAATTCTGGTGTGATTTTCAATTCTAACTCAACCCTCTATTTATAGGAAAATGTTAGCACGCCGAAGCAGACTTGACCTGCAACCTGATGGCTTTACCTGCTACTATTGTCACCCACCAGATTTGAAATAAAATTCAGCACATTTCATCACCAACCACAAGTGGGGCCCACTAAATTCTAGAATTTTCCACCAAAATCATTTATAAATCTAATATCCGAATTAGTCACCTCTTAAAATTCATAACAAATTATATGTTCATTTTTAACGGTTCAAAATTCGTGGACATATACTCAACTTATATATGTATAACATATCCAAAAATCACAACGATCCAATGGTCAGATCAAAAATATAACTCACGCAATAGAGCTTTAAGAACACCGATTTGATTTTTAATACCTCCAATCCGACAAAATACTAATAAAACACCTCAACCTTAATTCCTTCATTTTTAACCACAATAAATATATCCAACATTTATATCCACATAAAATAAATATTTCCTAATCATATGAATCAATAATTAATTATTCACAAATAATATTACGAGAATCACATTTATGACAACCAGACATTCCGAGAAAGAGGGGCTTTCAGATAAGGATTTCTCTCATCTTGGCGCTTAATTAGGTGACCAAACCTCTCCTTCGATGAACTTTCTAGACATTGTCAATAATGCTATCTAATAATATTATTCAAATAATATGAATTATTGATCCGATAATGGGAAATACATGCGAAGAATAATTATTGAAACAACAATAATATAAAATATCAACGAAGCAATTATTGAATCAATAAAATAAAATATTGAGCAAGAACTCATTGTAACAATTATTAAGTAGTGTCTTCTTACGTAAGGATCAATAATTGTGCAATACTGGTGTCTTCTTTGTGCAACCACGCGTATTCATCGTATTTTAACCACCACCGGGTATTCCAGCGGTGTTAATAACTAACGTAACGATTACGTAGATTATTTATAAAACTCAAATTTTGTCATTATCTTCATCCCACAATTATTACATTATGGGGCCCACAAATGGTCATGTAGGTCGTATGAATATTTTAAAGCGGAAAGAATATTCCATGACCAAACGAATATTCTCCGACAACAATGAATATTTTGTAACCACTTGCGTATTTTGAAAATTTTATATATATCACCCTTAAATTGAACTTTTTTTTTCAATTTAACCATTTACTAAATAGAAAAATTGAATACTTTTATTTCATAAAATTCGGGGTCTTACAAATTGAGTTAGGAATGCTAGATAATTCTTCCTAATTATTTTAATTTGTGTCTAAACAAACTTTAATTTATCCTCTACTTAATTATTTTTATAGACTATATATGTATTCTTGATATTTTTTTATACGTCTTTTTTATATATACTTATAATTATTTTTAATAATTTTCTATTAAGTTAAATTAAATTAAATAGATAAATATTTTTCTTAAATGAAAATGGTTACTTTATAATTGTTAAAATAAGGTATATTACATATATATGCACATCCAATGGTCCAACTCATTCAAGTCGCGTCCCACTGATCCAACCAATCAAATTCAGGCATCAAACGCACATGGATCACGCTCCTAAACCGTCCGATCAAGACTAAACATTGATCTCAGCCATTGGATCATGTTTTAAAAAGAAACACACCTCAGATTAAGTTATGGCCATTGATCATGATCTGCGCAACCTTCTCCACCGTTAGATCTACCTAGTAAGGCCGAAATATATATACAAATTTTGTAATTTTAATTTCATTTGAATCTGTTCTTTCTCTCTCTTCCTTCTTCGTCTCTCTCTCCCTCTCTATCTTCTCTCATCCGATTCTTTCTCTCTCTCTCTCTCGCCTCTCAGTTCATCTTCTTCGGCTTACCTTCTATCGTCTCCGATCTCTCTTCGACATCATTCTTTCTCCTATATCGATCCCCTCTTCTTCCTAATCATAATTTCCTACTAAATTTTTTAAGTCTCAAGATTCTTAGGGTTTTCTATCCAGATTGAAGAATACTTGCTCAATTTTTTTATGTGTTCTTCTGTTAAGGATCTTATGTTTTGATAAAATACTCAAAACCGTCTCCGTTTTAAGTTTTCAAAATATAATTTTTTTTATGTGATGATTAACTATTCTTTAGGGTTTTATCGTCTCTGTCTTAGCTTTCAAAATATATTTTTGGTTTCTGATCTATGAAACCTCTGATGATCAATTTTTTTAAACTAACTGTATAGTCATTTCATTTTTTTAGGGTTTCTGAATATTTTTCTATTAAGAAATTGATAGATCTACGCAAAATACATTCTGTTTTATAGCCTAAATCGTGTTAATTTTTTTAGGGTTTCCAATCAAACTCATAACTGAGTTATGTTTTTAACTCTTTTGTCATTTAATCTCTCTGCAACCCTTCTGATATTAAAACTTTCCACAATTTTTTTTATTTCTGAACATCAAGTGCTACCTTGTTTTGCTGATGCAAGTCAATTCGTCTCCCTTATCAAAATCACGGTAAGCTCTGAAAAGATCTGTTGAAATTTTTTTATTCTGAACATTTTAAAAAAAATAAAAATAAATAAACCCAATTTTTTTAAAACAAAAACTCAATTTTGTTCATCTTTTAACAATCACCTAATTTTATTTTAAACAGAAATTTTTTAACAACAATTTTTTTAAATATTTTTATTAAAACCAATTACCAATCTTTATGTTCTTCAAAATTTTTGCTAACCTTTATTTAGTCAGTCATAATAAAATGTTTATATATATATATATATTATTTTTATATTTATATACATATGATATCTCCATCTAAGATTTGCTATTAATGTTGAAATCTTCCATTTTACCTGCTTCTTTGAAAAATTGGTGTCTGAAATAATAATTTATTGCCGTGTTTTATAAAAAAAATTCTGGCTTTAGTAATCATTCTTACGTTTGACTGAAAGTCTTTATTCTCAGTGTTCTTTAAATGACATGTGGAGATTTTTTTACTGATCACTGTTCCTTCTTAAATGACATTTTTTAAACAGTGTTTACCCTACTATTTAACTTAAATATTTCCCGTCCCTTGTTACTGTATAATCTTATTACTTGTTCCTACATCAACTTATTAATTGCTGCTTTTACTTGATTACTTGGAGTGTATATTACATGCCGCATATCATCTTTCTTTTCCCTTTCTATGTATATATCAGTCATTTCAAAAGTATGCATTCACTTGTGCAACCTCTTCTTAGTTTGATCCTTTCCTCTATCCTTCCTGCATCAATACTTATCATGTCTAATCTTTTTTCTTCCAAAAGAAAAGTTCTAGCACTAAATTCTGAACTTCAATTTTCAAATGTTGTACCTCATTTTACTACTCCCCCTGCCCAGTCAAAATATCGATCTATGAGACACAACCTGTGTCCAGGAAATGTAATCACATTTCACAGCTTTCCAAAACTGTTTGATATTTTCAAAAATGTTGGGTGGGAATGTTTGATTTCATTTTATGACAAGTCTATTTTTCCCAGTCTTGTGCCAAATTTTATGCTCATATGGAGTTTTCACATGACTCCTTTGGTTTATTAAAGACCATTACTACTTGTATTCAAGGAAAGACTTACATCATAGAGAATTGTTTCTTGTTTATGCTCTTCAGCTGCATCCATCTACTTTTGAATTACCTCGAATTAATTCATATCTACATCCATTTGGCATATCTGTCGAAGAATGCATGCTACTCAAGTTTAATTTGTTTGTGGTAACTGATCAAATGGTACCAGCTCTATTATTTGACTATCCATGCAAAGTTGGTCTGGAGTTTTTAACTGCTGAGTGTCAATTTCTAGGCAAAATCTTAAGAAACAATTTTATGCATGTTCGGGATGATAGAAAGATGTTACCTTTTGATCTGGAACTCATCAAAAGTCTGTTAAATGAATGCATGCCCTATAATCTAGCCTACTTCTTATTGTCTTCATTTGAATACTGTTTTCAAAATAATTGCCTTGGTTTTGGCCTCCTTTTTACACATATCTTTCATTATTTGAATCTTCCTTTGTCCAGTCTTCAGTCTCAATTAGTCCCTACCAGCAACATCGTGTCTCATCTCAATCTGCCACCACAGCCTCTCATCATCTTTAAACCACTTGATCATGAAACTCTTAAAGCCAACATCAACATGGCTACCAAAATCGATTCCTTAAATAGTATGAATCAACTTTTGCTCCAAAATCAGTCTCTCATGTTGGAAAAATTAGAAGATGTTCAATTCTCTTTGCATACAATTAAATATGTTGTTTGCTTGCTCTTGGAGAACAACAATTTGTTGATGGATCCTTTCAACGTCAGTACCACTACTGACTTCCCAGTTCCAGTTGATCTTGTTTATGTTCCCCCACCAGCTGATCCTGAAGGAAATATTCCTGATCTGTCTCATTTTTCTCCTCTCGATCTTGAGGAAATCTGACTTTATACTAACTCAACTAACTATTTGGTTGCATGTAATCCTTAATCTCTCTCCCCTCTCTTATTACTTCTAACTATTACTACTACTACTTACTATTACTCGGCTTATATAAATTTTAACTAACTCTTTTTGCAGGATTTCTAACATCATTTTCTGCAGGTTCACTCTTTTCTTTTACCCTGTCACTTTTTATGATGACAAAAGAGGAGAAGAAAAATATGATTATATAACTGCTATATATGAACTGCCATGAATGGATTATATATGAACTGCCATGAATGAATATTATTAAACTTCCATTAATGAACTTTATTAACTGCTATGATTGAATCTAAATTGTTATAAAAGGACTCGCAGTTTAAGGGGGAGTTTTCTTAAAAACTAAAAATATTTTTATAATTGTCATCATCAAAAAGGGGGAGATTGATAGGTATATTTTTATTTTAGATTTTGATGATAAAAATTATATTTTAAATAAATATATAATTACTTATTTAGTTTATTATTTTCTGTTTTACTTGAGTTAATTTTTATTGACCTTGATAAAATTATATGTCAAGTGTTAAATAAATTAATTCATATATTATTCAAGTCAAGGAAACCCTAATTCTTTTTCTAAACTAAAGTTGGGCAAAATATTTTTTCATATATACTAAAACATAATATATAAATAATATACTTATAATACCGGATATATATATACATTACATTTAGTATACTGCATATAAATATATAAGCCAAAAAGATGAGTTTAATGCATGCATGTGTTGACTTTAAGAAACCGTGTGTGTGCATAAATAATATACACATTAAGTGTTAGCATACATGAGCTGGCATTCTTTTTAGACCAAAACCGATACATTCTTTTTGGGACAAACGCGTGAGTGGCGGGCATTAATAGTTTTGTCTAAAAACCGAGTAGTCAATGTGCATAATAAATACAAAGTGGATGATGTGTAGCCTAGGCAAAAATTAATATACTACCGCGTAAAGAATTGCTTGAATCCGGACCATTCAATTCAAAAATACTTCATCTATACCGTGCATTTGAAAATCAGTTTTCCTAAATTACATTTTTTCCCCAACTTAAGAAATTCTATAAATAGGGAGTATTTCATTCATTTGGTTTTTACCAATTTAGTGAAAAGAAAATCATACTCTCTTTGCCTACATTCTCTCTAAATTTCATATCTCTTCCTACAAAAGTTCTGATTATTTTTGAAGAGAAAAATTGGTCCAAGTATTGAGATAAGTTTAATTTTTGATGAATTATTTCTTACTTGTGTTATATCTATAGATATACTGTGACGCCCCCAAATTTAGGTACTTGAAACCCGAATTCAGTGCTTCACGATACCATTTCTTTGAGCGGAATAATAATAATAATGTCATAAATATCAAACTTAATTTACATATCAGAGTTTTCTAAATCCCAGTTACGCGACCTTAAAATATTTCATTACATGATAGATAATAAATATCATTAATTTTTTTAAGTCTAGCTATTACATATGATAACGCAAACTTAATCTGATAGCTTTCCTTTCCCTTTGTTCTTGCCTGAACCTTCAGGTTGATCATACATAGCTAAAAACATTTAAATTAAGCAAGAATGAGCATTTAAGTGCCCAACAAGTAATAACAATTATAAATATTAGCTGAAAGGATTAAATGTTTTGTTTGTACTACCCTTCTACAACAAATCAATGGTTGTGAAGTAATCTGAACCGATAATAATAACATAACAACTCTCTATCAGATTTTGAAACTACGTATTGACTATAAATGGAGAGCATTCGATAGACTATGAACATAGTTTTCAGTTTTCAAAAAGGTCAAACAGAACTTCATCTGCAAACCGTCATAACTTACAGGCACGAGGGGTGATCAGCCCGTTATGCCCTGTATTGATCAATACTACATACCAGAACGATATTCTCGTTCATCATATTCGCCTCAGACACACAAAAGTTTTTCCCAGATTAGGGATGTTCATACTTAGTCGGGATTCCGAACCAAAACAATTTGATTAGATACAAGAAGGTTTTATCATATTCAACGATATTTCTAAATCTGTGTCTAGCTGATCAAATAGCTTAGACGACTATATATATATATATATCAACATGTGTTTAACTACAATGATTATCCAAGTGAGGACACTTGTATAATCATATTTCAAAATTAACAAACAGAATATATATATGAGTTATATGATATAATATCATGTTGATAAACAATGATCGGATATAATATATACGACAATATGGTTAATACTCTAGTATAATAATAATATAAATCTGAAACTTTCTTACTCATGTCCATTGCATAAAGAAAATGCAAATGTAAAGATACTTGCTTACGATATCGGTTGAATAAAGTAAAACAAGAGTTTAGGATACTTGCTCAATAAAGACTTGAGTAAGATTAGAGGAACTTGCTCAATAGTAATTGGAGAAAGTTTAGGAAACTTGCTCAATGTAAAGTAGGGTTCGGATACTTGCCTTAAGCGTAGTTTATCCACGTTAATAAATCAACACTTTCGAATCCTATTTATAGCGTATTATAAGTATAAGATGTTCATTAGCTAACACATTTGTTAATCAAGCTTGACATGATTTAAGTATATACATATGGTAATCAAAATCTTATCACTTAATCAATTATTTAGTTATATGTTTACTCAAATCAATTATCTAGTTAAGAGCTTTCATTTAAGAACGCTCAAGGTTAAGTCCTCACATATTTTTTCATGGATTTTTCCTTTTACAAGACAAACACCATACTATTACTTAATCCTCACATATATTTAGGATTGTATTAGTAGGTTTTAAACCACTTTAGAAGGTTTGGCTTGCAATTGCTTGACCCTCTGGCCAAGCCAAGACTTAGTTGTTGCCTTGTGGTTTTGTCCTGGATTTAAAGAACACCACATACATACTATCATGACAACAATCATTCCTTGGTTCTTAAGTTAATCTAAGTTTCCTACTTTCATAACATGGTTCTAAGTTTAACATTTCAACAAGTTAAGGCCATTCAAGGTCATGAAACCACCAAGTCTAACATGCTTGCGTTCTAAACATATAAGATAGTTGTATAACTCATATTAGGCATGCTTGTGAGTATTCATAGCACATATGTGTAACAATTCTAGTTATTATTTTGAAAACATGCTTTATTTAGTTCTAACTTAATTTCACACTTTTAACATCGTAGGCATATAGGTATGATACTTTAACAACACTAAAAGTATCATTAAACATGCTCATAAAAGTCAGATTCTATCTTCCAAAGTATTAGGTTCACATTCTCATTCTCATTCAAAGTTCATATTTTCATTAGTAACCTTACTAGTAGGCTCAACATGTTCAATACATAAGGATCATGTATAGGGATATTATCGACGTAACATGACCTCTTAATCCTCTAGAATCTAAACATTCATGTGAAGCAACTATATTTAGAAAATATGTTCAAGTTTACTTTTAAAACTATTTTAAGCTTGAACAATGCAATTTAACACATACAAGACAAATTTAAGGCTCTAATCATATGTAGTCAAGTCATGTTATCATGCTTACAAGGTTATAATATAGAGTATGTAGTAGTCATGCATATTAGCTCACTTTACCAAGTTAAATTTTTTTTAATACAAATCCTAAGTAAAGTGGTCATGAGCAAAGAACTATGAATCATATGAACACAAGTTAACGGGTTATTCATGCCTTTCTAAATCACACCAACATGCTTGCAAAGTCAAAATATAAACATAGCATACATATCAAGTTCCTTTCTAAAGTCCTAAATCCATTTTAAACTCTACTCCTTCGTTAATCATGTATGCTAATCTAAACATGTTCTCATTAGGTTAACTATACTTATATTTACACATTACACATATTTTCATGCTAGTTTAAGTCATAATAATCGATCACACTTAGCAGAATTTTTAGCAAAAATCGAAGCTAAAAAAGAGACATGCGTAAATACAACTGCCTCCAGATATTATTATGGCAGCATTTGCATGGTTCGTTCGAGCGAAGAATAGTTTGCTTCGGCAGAACTTTAGCCCAAACACAAAAATTATTCACAATTTGATTCTAAATAGCCATGTATTAGTTTCAACATGCTTATATAGTTATATAACAACCATACAACCATTACCCAATCTCATCATCATCTAATTCCACAAAATTAAGAAATTGAAATTCAAGAACTCAAGAATTCATTTTGGCAGTGAATGAAAATGGAAAGCAAGGAATGGGGCTTATACCTCTACAAATGTGAAGTGAACTTGCTCCAAAATGAAATACTAGTATTCTCTAAATCTCACACTTAGCAAATCTCAGCAATAGAAATTGGAGAAGGAGAGTCCATATTTATAGAAATATAAAAACACAGACACTGCATATATTTATCAAATTAAACCAATGAGAAAGTTAGATTACATGATGGTTAATAAGGAGTTGGTAATTGGTAGTTGGAATCCATCATCACCACCACTCCCCCATAATCATCAGCTAGGAAGAGCTTGGGAGAAAGAAAAGGAATAGGCTCTAGCCTTTGCCAAGCACGTGAATGTAAAAATAAGGAGCAAATGGGACACTAAATTTGGGACAACCCAAATACTCAGTAATTTTTGTAACACTTATACAATTTCCTACTCTTATGTTTTATTGTATACACATATCAACCATACATTATAACTTAGTGCCATAATATGATTTACATATCTAATATTTCAAGGTAGTAGATTTAATAGGGAAATGTAACATACATATAGTACATGTATAATTTATCTCACTGATATACTTTATTAAAAATAATATCCTACAATATGTTCATGGTATATTATTTTAATATATACCCACATACATTTTGTCACATACACCTTCATGATGTATTTATACCTATAGTTTTAATTTTAATATATGGTTCATACACATTTCTGGGATATACATATATCATATAGTTTCAATAAAACTCACTATGTAATCACGTAAAAGTCACACTACACTATATATTATAGTCATATAATATTGCTCACATGCACATAATAGTCAATAAAATCTTATTATATTAATAACTTATTCATTTTATGTCAATTAAATAAATTATTCACTTCCTTGATTAGTTAACACCAAAATTAATTGCTCCAATCATCATCGGTTAATGTATTTATGGATCTCCATAATCATTAATTATCTAAATACTTCTTATTAAATTTATAGATATGTTGCAAATAATAGTAATCACATATTATTAATTAATTACTAAGTAATCAATATTCTACCACAATTAATTAATATTAATTAATGGTTTACTTAATAATTCCTTCATCGAACATAACTCACTTTATTCCATGGCTTATTAATGTCACACATATCACCTAATTGTTTCATTTTATTTCTAAAGTAAAATAAAAAAATTTCTCCAATTGATCACTAGCGTAGAGATGCGCCATTTTAAATTATTGGGACGGCCTAAGCACAAGGCCTACAACAGATCTGCAAGACCTGGTTTAGCTTCTACCCGTGTCAATCTTCATCGCTAATTCACTTATATGACATGAATTAATGTCCACAAGAGTGATATTGCAAATCTAAGAGTGTATTCATTACTTATCATAACAATCCTAACAATTATATCTTATATACAATAATCATATATTCACGGAAAATAAACAATAACTATTTTTTTTATTAAAATTAATTTATAATAATAATATAATCTATAATGATCAATAATTATTTATCAAAAGAATTTATTTATAATTATTCATGTAATAATAAGTTTTATTTATCACATAAATACATCCACCTCCCTTATAAGGATTTTCTCTCCGCGAACATAATCCCACCTTTAAAGAAAAATTTAAATGCAAAATTTATTATTTAATTATATTGAAAATATTGGGTTATTACATCCACCTTCAAAAATTTCTTATAAAGGATTCCATCATATATAAGAAATCATTGCTTTAAAACCTATCGACTATTTATTGCGTTGATATTTTTTTGTGAAGTTGGTCTCGTTATCGCCATTGTTCCGTCGCTTCTCTTCCCGCATTCACTCTCCCTATATCCATTCTCCTTTTGGACGATCCTTCACCTTATGCTCTATGGATCCACACAGAAAACACCCATTGTTCATCCTAGGATTGGGGCGATTAGAGAGATATGTCCCTCCCCGCCCACACTTATAGCACACAAACTTGCCTTTAAGACACTCTCACCGAATGATTCTTCCCACAATTCTTACACTGAACAGCCTGCTTTTTCACACCTTCCTGCTTGACTTGAACACTCCTAACATTGCTCCACTTCCTTTTCTCACCCCTACTTCCACTACCTACTTCTACCTTCCCATCTCCTTCACTCTTATTCTTTCTCTCCTTATTGTAGAGGCTCATGGCCTCATTTCCCCCTTCAGCTATGATAGCCTTTTCTAAGAGTGCGACAAATGAATTAATCTGCAACACCGCCACTTTATTCAGTAGAGCCGTGGTTTTAGGCCCAGCTCAAACCTCCTTGCCTTTCTAGCCTCTGTATCCACTTTGTGTGGAGCGAACCTAGCTAACTCATTGAACTTTGCGGCATACTCCGCAATTGTCAAGTTCTCCTACTTCAATTCCAAAAACTTCACCTCCATCCTAGCCTGTACACTAGATTAGAAATAGTTCTCAAAGAACAACGTCTTAAACCTAGTCCATGTTATCACTCCTTCTCCTGCCCTAACTTGATTTGCCTCCTACCAGAAATTCGCCTCTCCTTTCATCATATAGGTGGCAAAAGTTGTCTTTTGCCCCTCAGCTACCCTAGCGACTACAAACGCTTTTTTCTATTTCCTTAACCCAAGTTTAGGCTTCTATCGGGTCAGTGGTACCTCTAAATTCCGGCGGTCCTACGGCCTTAAAATTTTTGAAGTTTGCAAATCGATTGTCTGGTTGATTTCCCGCGGCCGGCATTCCATTCTGCATGGCTTGAGCTACCATGTTCGTGAAATTTTGCATCAGGTCTGGTTGTTGTCCTCCAGCATTGTTGACAGATTCTTCTGCCCTTTGGTTTCGAGTTTGATGTCTTGGCGGCATTATCTGGTTAAATAAAACATAATCTATGATTTATTAACTTACATTCTAAACCTTATCATATAAGTTAAATATTTTAAACTTGTTTCATTAACCAAACATAACTTCGTAATCATTCAACTATTTCATAGTACATAACATAACACATACTGCTTTAAACATCCGATATCCCTTTGTGACCACAAAAGTCAGGAATCGCTACTACAGCTTATACAAAAGTTGGAAATATATTATTACACAGACATACTTATCATAGAACACACCTATTTAAATAGTACTTATACTACTTATTCACTACGCCTTTTCCTGATCCTGGATAATTTTTCGCTCGATAACCTTCCAACCCACAAATAAAACATGCACTTGGTTTATAGTCGGGACAATACAGAGTGGTATGTCCCTCATAACCGCAAATATAACATATCTTTTTCCCTTTCTTCTTATCGAATTTTCCTAAGTCGTGGTCTTCTATCTTTCTTTTACCTTTCTTGCTTGGAGCTGCACACGATATGTTGCTCTTGGCTCCCATCTGATTAATCTGGATCTTAAGTTTATCTTGTTCTTCCATCGTTTCGATTAATGCCTTTCGTAATTGTCTATTTAGTAGCTTTTCTATTTCACACAACTTTTCCAGAGAAGAAACCTTGTTCCTCGATTTCTCAGACTTTCGGTTGATGCTTGATCACCCAACTTTGGTGTCCGAATCACTATCCGTCGAAGTTCCACCATTTTTCGGGTCCCAGATTATATTCTCTAAAATGATCACCTCATCAAGGTTATCTTCAACGTGAGCCTCTAGTTCAGCCGTTGGCTTTGATATTGGCTCTTTCTTTACGATCTTAGGGTATCCTAATTCTTTTCCTCCTGACATCTACACATAAATTATCTTGATTAGAATATATACACACAGCAAGTCAAAGTTTTATATAAGTTATCTTTTATTTGGTTTTACAATGAATTTATTCAATTCATCTCCCTTTCAAACTCTATATGACTTATTTGTACTTTCAACGTTTTCCTCTGCTCTAAGGTTATAGCCTAAGGTCTACTCCCACCTACGGTTTCTAACCTTAAAGCTCTAATACCAACCTGTGACGCCCCCAAATTTAGGTACTTGAAACCCGAATTGAGTGCTTCACGATACCATTTCTCTGAGCAGAATAATAATAATAATGTCATAAATATCAAACTTAATTTACATATCAGAGTTTTCTAAATCCCAGTTACGCGACCTTAAAACATTTCATTACATGATAGATAATAAATATCGTTAATTTATTTAAGTCTAGCTATTACATACGATAACACAAACTTAATCTGATAGCTTTCCTTTCCCTTTGTTCTTGCTTGAACCTTCAGGTCGATCATACATAGCTGAAAACATTTAAATTAAGCAAGAATGAGCATTTAAGTGCCCAACAAGTAATAACAATTATAAATATTAGCTGAAAGGATTAAATATTTTCTTTGTACTACCCTTCTACAACAAATCAATGGTTGTGAAGTAATTTGAACCGATAATAATAACATAACAACTCTCTATCAGATTTTGAAACTACGTATCGACTATAAATGGAAGCATTCGATAGACTATGAACATAGTTTTCGGTTTTAAAAGGTCAAACAGAACTTCATCTTCGCAAATCGTCATAACTTACGGGCATGGGGGTGATCATCCTGTTATGCCCTATATTGATCAATACTACATACCATAACGATATTCTCGTTTCATCATATCGCCTTCAAAGCGCAAAAAATTTTATCCCATTAGGGATGTTCATACTTAGTCGGGATTTCAACCAAAACAATTTGATTGGATACAAGAAAGTTTTATCATATTCAACGATATTTCTAAATCAGGTCAGGTGATCAAATAGCTTAGACGACTATATATATATATATCAACATATGTTTAACTCATAATGATTATCCAAGTGAGGACACTTGTATAATCATATTTTGAAATTAACAAATGTAATATATATATGAGTTATATAATATAATATCATGTTGATAAACAATGATCGGATATAATATATACGACAATATGGTTAATACTCTAGTACAATAATAATATAAATCTGAAACTTTCTTACTCATGTCCATTGCATAAAGAAAATGCAAATGTAAAGATACTTACTTACGATATCCGTTAAATAAAGTAAAACAAGAGTTTAGGATACTTTCTCAATAAAGACTTGAGTAAGGTTAGAGGAACTCGCTCAATAGTAATTGGAGTAAGTTTAGAAAACTTGCTCAATGTAAAGTAGGGTTCGGATACTTGCCTTAAGCGTAGTTTATCCACGTTAATAAATCAACACTTTCGAATCCTATTTATAGCGTATTATAAGTATAAGATGTTCATTAGCTAACACATTCATTAATCAAGCTCGACATGATTTACGTATGCACATATAGTACAAAATCAGCTTATATGTTTACCACGAAATCAATTATCTAGTCAAACAATTTAAGAATGCTCAAGGTTAAGTCCTTTTTTTTTAATGGGCTTTCCTTTTACAAGACAAACATCGTACTATTACTTAATCCTCACATATATACATGTATTAGTAGGTTTTAAACCACTTCTAGCAATATAGGCATCATATAAGTCAACTATCAAAAATCAGATTACACTATCTCAGATTTCAGATCGACGCAATTTGGCGCTTACAGTTAGGGCTAGGGTTTGGGGCAATTTCTTCTTGACCCTACCTAATAAGCTAAGACTTAGTTGTTGCCTTGTGGTTTTTGCCCGTCAAGAACACCACATACATACTATCATGACAACAATCATTCCTTGGTTCTTAAGTTAATCTAAGTTTCCTACTTTCATAACATGGTTCTAAGTTTAACATTTCAACTTAAGGCCATTCAAGGTCATGAAACCACCAAGTCTAACATGCTTGCGTTCTAAACATACAAGATAGTCGTATAACTCATATTAGGCATGCTTGTGAGTATTCATAGCACATATGTGTAACAATTCTAGTTATTATTTTGAAAATATGCTTTATTTAGTTCTAACTTAATTTCACACTTTTAACATCATAGGCATACAGGTATGATACTTTAACAACACTAAAAGTATCATTAAACATGCTCATAAAAGTCAGATTCTATCTTCCAAAGTATTAGGTTCACATTCTCGTTCAAAGTTCATATTTTCATTAGTAACCTTAGTAGTAGGTTCAACATGTTCAATACATAAGGATCATGTATAGGGATATTATCGACATAACATGACCTCTTAATCCTCTAGAATCTAAACATTCATGTGAAGCAACTATATTTAGAAAATATGTTCAAGTTTACTTTTAAAACTATTTTAAGCTTGAACAATGCAATTTAACACATACAAGACAACTTTAAGGCTCTAATCATATGTAGTCAAGTCATGTTATCATGCTCACAAGGTCAGAATATAGAGTATGTAGTAGTCATGTATATTAACTCATTTTACCAAGTTAAAATTTCTTTAATACAAATCCTAAGTAAAGTGGTCATGAAGCAAAGAACTATTAATCATATGAACACAAGTTAACAAGTTATTCTTGCCTTTCTAAATCACACCAACATGCTTGCAAAGTCATAATATAAACATAGCATACATATCAAGTTCCTTTCTAAAGTCCTAAATCCATTTTAAACTCTACTCCTTCATTAATCATGTATACTAATCTAAACATGCTCTCATTAGGTTAACTATACATATATTTACACATTACACATATTTTCATGCTAGTTTAAGTCATAATAATCGATCACACTTTGCAGAAAATTTTTAGCAAAAAGTAAATCAAAAAGCTAAAAATAGAGATAAGTTATTATGGCAAGAATCAAGGCCATGCCTTGTTCGAGCCAGGAACAGTCTACTTCGGCAGAACTTTAGCCCAAACACAAAAATTATTCACAATTTGATTCTAAACAGCCATGTATCAGTTTCAACATGCTTATATAGTTATATAACGGCCATACAACCATTACCCAATGTCATCATCATCTAATTCCACAAAATTAAGAAATTGAAATTCAAGAACTGAAGAATTCATTTTGGCAGAGAATGAAAATAGAAAGCAAGGAATGGGGCTTATACCTCTGCAAATGTGAAGTGAACTTGCTCCAAAATGAAATACTAGTATTCTATAAATCTCACACTTAGCAAATCTCAGCAATAGAAATTGGAGAAGGAGAGTCCATATTTATAGAAATATAAAACACAGACAATGAATATATTCATCAAATTAAACGAATGAGAAAGTTAGATTACATGATGGTTAATAAGGAGTTGATAATTGGTAGTTGGAATCCATCATCACCACCACTCCCCCATAATCATCAGCTAGGAAGAGCTTGGGAGAAAGAAAAGGAATATGCTCTAGCCTTTGCCAAACACGTGAATGTGAAAATAAGGAGCAAATGGGACACTAAATTTGGGACAACCCAAATACTCAGCAATTTTTGTAACACTTATACAATTTTCTACTCTTATGTTTTATTGTATACACATATCAACCATACATTATAACTTAGTGCCACAATATGATTTACATATTTAATATTTCAGGGTAGTAGATGTAATATGGCAATGTAATATACATATAGTACATGTATAATTTATCTCACTGATATACATTATTAAAAATAATGGCTTACAATATGTTCATGGTATATTATTTTAATATATACCCATATACATTTTGTCACATACACCTTCATGATGTATTTATACCCTATAGTTTTAATAGACCTTAATATATGGTTACTTACACATTTCACGATATACATATACCATATAGTTTCAATAAAACTCACTATGTAATCACGTAAAAGTCACACTACACTATATAGTATAGTCATATAATATTGCTCATATGCACATAATAGTTAATAAAATCTTATTATATTAATAACTTATTCATTTTATGTCAATTAAATAAATTATTCTCTTCCTTGATTAGTTAACACAAAAATTAATTGCTCCAATCATCATCGGTTAATGTATTTATGGATCTCCACAATCATTAATTATCTAAATACTTCTTATTATATTTATAGATATGTTGCAAATAATAGTAATCACATATTATTAATTAATTACTAAGTAATCAATATTCTACCACAATTAATTAATATTAATTAATGATTTACTTAATAATTCCTTCATCGAACATAACTCACTTTATTCCATGGCTTATTAATGTCACACATATCACCTAATTGTTTCATTTTATTTCTAAAGTAAAATAAAAATTTTCTCCAATCGACCACTTTCGTAATTGCAATTGCTTGATTTTATCTTTGATTGCAATAGCAATACATAGATATCCGACAAAGTCCAAAAGACTGGTTTAGCTTCGGCCCGTGTCAATCTTCATCGCTAATTCGATTATACGACATGAATTAATGTCCACAAGAGAGATATTGCAAATCTAAGAGTGTATTCATTACTTATCATAACAATCCTAACAATTATATCCTATATATAAACAATAACTACTTTTATTAAAATTAATTTATAATAATAATATAATCTATAATGATCAATAATTCTTAAAAAGAATTTATTTACAATTATTCATGTAATAATAAGTTTTATTTATCACATAAATACACATACTTCTCTTTGCACATAATCCCACCTTTAAAGAAAAATTTAAAAGCAAAATTTATTATTTAATTATATTGAAAATATTGGGTTATTACATATACAAATACATATAGTTCTACACAATTTTATTTATTCATATTTCATCTATTTGTCAAATAAAAGGATACTTGGGCACCGCAAGGCTACGGAGATACACCTCTACGGAGAGGAATTCGAACCGTGTGATTCCTTATAGTCTTTAGTAACCTTTTATCGACATTATTTATATAAATATCCTAAAATAGACACGACACTTGATAGCTCAAAAAAATTACTGAGATACTGCTCCAAAAAGAGTAGTCATCCAAACCGGATTTGAGAATCGTAGTGGTCTATTGAAAATATTTATATTAATATCAATTGTGAAAATTATAAATCTTGTCATACCTAGACGCTGCAAGGCTACGGAGATACACCTCTACCAAGAGGAATTGAAGGCAACCGCACGATTAAGTTATAAGTCTTATGTGACATTATCTATAAAAGTTCACATAATAGATAAAATATTCTTATATATTATTTGAGTTAAACAAGTAATATTTGTTATATCAGTTTATGCTTAACTGAGATTATACTTGATAAATATTGTTTAAATTGATTTATTCTTTTCTTCAAGTATTGATAACTTATAAAGATTAACTAAGGAACAAATCTATATTATCCATAGAAAAACACTCTTTATTTTATAGAATTGTTAATTCCTTATAAAGTGCTTTAATATCATATACTTGCTTAATCAGAAGCATCAGTGGATATAAACAAAATTTATTTCTTCTTATTAGAGAAGCATTAATCTGTACTTAACTCTTATTAGCTTATTGAAGAAGCACATTGTTGTAAACTCATTTGTAAACAGAGAAAGAATTAGAGTTAGTTTATTTTATGTACTTGTGAGAAAGACAAGTAATTCTTTGACCAAGACCAGAGTCTTAGAGAGGTCAGCAGGAAGTTGGATCTCTAGTGTACTTGTGAGGTGAAGAAGAGACTGTTGTTTCAAGACCAGATCATAAAATAGAACTGAACTCAAAAGGTGGTACAACTAGACTTGAGGAAGGAGCAGGGAGCTTGCTGTCCAAGATAGAATAGTTGAATAGCTGGAAGTTTGTCTATAAAACATTGTAAAGGCTTCTCCGCCTATTGAAGGAGTTTTTATTACTGATAGTAATAGAATCTCAAGTTCCAAGTAGGGACTTGAGACTGGACGTAACAACATACCAAGGGGTGTATGTTGTGAACCAGATAAATCTCTGTGCATTGTGATTGAATATTTATCATCTTGCATGCTAATTACTAAAATTGTTAATTAATAACTAAAAATTCAAAAAGGCTTAAACATACTTTTTAACTGGTAATAATGTATTCAACCTCCCTTCTAGATTATTATTGACTTTTCAGTACGATTCAACAATTCATAGACATGGTAATCAGTAATGATTATCCACAAGAATATTTGAATAAACAACTCGAAGTTGAGTTAAGGAAAACTTGCCTGATCCGTTGATTATTGTTGGGTAAAATCTAGTTACGCACAGAACGCAAGTATACGTGGTCAACAAGTAATATAATAGTAAGTAGAGTATTGTTCCCTTAGAGACTTAGTAAGAATTAAAACCTCACAATTACCAATTTCCTATTAATCCTAATTTTATTAAACTAATCAATTTCCAGTTTGTAACTAACAGTATTAAAACTATTAATATCACCACACAATCAATAAACGCTAAAACTGAATTTTCAAACAAATAATGGAGAATTAAGCTTTCGACTTCACTCTAAGCATCACTCAGATTATTACACCTTTATTCTAGTTTAATTCACTATCTAAGTTTATTAATAAAGAACAAGTATGTAGAACTAGCCACCTCTCGATGCACTAATCCCGTATTAACCCAAATCCACAATTAAGATAGAATTACGTTAAACACCTTAATTAACTAACTCACTATATCTCTATATGAATTACAATTAAAAAAAAGTTAAAGTTCAAGTTCTTTTTCAGATTACATGCTATGTCAAGCATATCTTTACCCTAACATTCATCAAGATTCTGTTTATTCACAAAAGTCAAGAACACATGTTATATTAACTAAGTTTAGACTCGTATTTCATCTCTCGAGTTCATACAAGTCCACAAAGAATCGTTGATCAGGCAATTCATAAATTCACGCTCAAATTAATATAGATGAACTGGATAATAGCTTATTAAACTGAAATCAAAGTTTACATAACTATCGTTCCACTTAAAGATCTGTCTTAAGCCTAAAAAGTAATTAGTTCATAATGAATGAAATAAAAACTGAATAAATCAAAGATATCATCTTCTTAATTACAGATATAAACTAAAGTAGAAAAATAACGCATAACACCCTTCACTTTAGTCTCAATCCGCAATCAATACGATCGTTCTTCAAAATCTCCACTCCGTTGCTCGCTATCAAAATCTGTGATTATATATCTCTCCTAAAGTCTGGTCGAAATCCCATGTCTAATAGAGTCCATGTGCCATGCCAAGTCCTCAAGTCCATCTTCCAAATAGAGTTCAAGCAAGCTAGGACCGCCAGAATCGGGGCCCACCAAGTGAAGGTGTAAGCAAAAGAGGCCGCCATTTTGCCATGGCATGGCTCCTGTTAACTGATTTTTGCCATTTTCCAAACATGCTCCAATTATGCTCCAAATGCCTCCTTTTCTCAACATTCGTCACACCAACCACCCTACACATGAAATAACATAAAACAAGTAAGAATTAACATGAATGCAAAGAATTAACAACGATTATGCTTAAAATAGACATCGATTCGCGGATATAAAATCCACTTATCAAAATCCCCCAAACTTAAACTGTGCTAGTCCTCGAGCACAAAACAAACTACATGCTATGCAATGCAATGATATGAGATGTAATTTAACTAACTATATGATTACAAATCCAACAGTATCATAAAATCAAAATTATTACTTCGGCCTCAGAACAATTAAGCACACCGTACAATACTTCATAATAAAAACGATCAATAACTTCTCATCAATTCCTCGAATCTCATATGTATCATCACTAATATCGTGTGTATGTGGTCAACATCTATGCTACTGATTTAAATTCAAATTCAACACATAACCAATCTCATATTAGGATTCATACAGAATAAACTTGAAAATTTTAAAAACAAACAAGTTCCAACTCAAATCAAACAATTACCCAGATTAGGGGTCCGTAAAAGATATTCATGCTTTCTTTTTTCATTGACGGGGGCTCTTTGCCCTTATTTCCTGCCTTCTCTTTATTTTTATTTTCTTTCTTTTTTTTCTCTTTCTTTTTTAGATAGATGGTTGGTGAGTGCGTTTTACGCTCCATTTCACACTTGTGTTTATGGGGAGTATTTCTCCTTAACCCACCACAAGACTCAACTAGCTATTATTTCTTTTCTTTTTTTCTGAAGCTTATAAACCTTACTCTTTCCCCCAAACTTAGGTTCTTGCCTAATTTGTTATCTTCACTGCCTATTCTTGTCATTCTCTTATCTATAATAGCATTATCCTTTAGAAACTATTTATGTATCGATTTAAACCAATCAGTCAATACAGATGTTATTTACGTGCTAACCATTTTATACCAGATTCAAACACGCACAAAATCTGAGTCATGATTCAAAACTACATCGCAGTTCTAACAATCAGTGTTGTATTTGTCTACTTAATCTCAATTTCATCATTGGCCAAAATAAACATGCTGCAATACTGCTGGACATATGCAAAATGAACACAATAGCTAACTAAATTAATTTTTTATATATATACATACTTAACAGGAATGCAAACAAAAAATAACATAATTAAACTAACTATGTACCTAAGCTACTATGCAACTATATGAATACATAAATGCTAACACTAATATGCAAACTAAAATGCAATACTAAATAAAGACATTATGCATGGAAAAAATGCAAAATAAAACTAACTCCCCCAAACTTAATAACAACAATGTCCTCATTGTATGGAAATAACAATAAAATCAGTGAGGACTTCCCTGTATTTTCCTAAGTCTGGGGTGGTGGTGGTTGATCTCCTCCCTCGGAGTCACTTGGTGGAAACCTTGGCATTGGCATGGGCTGCTGATATGGAAATTGTGCAACTGGATTAAAGCTCTGGAGTGTCGTATTCAAGGATGCGAACGACATGTTCATGGCATCAAATATATGGTCTTGTCGCATTGCAAGCCGCCTCATCTCCCATCGTGCTGCTTTGTTGTGCTCCTCCATTTGTTGTTGAAATGCTAGAAACTGATGGTTAGATATGGCGTCAGAAGATGGTTCCGCCTCAGTCCCTTGTTCTCCCATAGTCTCGTCCTCATCACCTGAGGTGTCTTCAGCGTCAGCTTAGTCCTTCGAAGTTGATGGAAATACAAAACCTAAACCTCAAGGATGATATTCACCTCTGGCCCACACCGAATACCATGCGATCATTTTGTTGTCTAGTAGCTGCAGCGGCATCTGAGTGGGCTCATCATCTGACCATCTAACTCCTGCTTGACAACACAACCCACAAATGAGGGATGGGTGTGGCAAGCCGCCCAAAAAAATGCCCCGTAGACATCGGCGAATGGAAAAACTAATAATGGCCCCGACGTCGATGATGAAGTCTTGCACAATAGCATATAGGAGTAGTGCCTTCTCTTTGGTCACGTCCGAGGTGTGCGTTGATGGAAATAGTTTTGCACATAAGAAGGCATACAAAATTTTCCCATATCGACTAAGATCTTTACTATGAAAGACCGTGCCTCCTTTTGTACCATTGATCCACGTTGTTCCCGGCTTGGTCAATTCTTTGAGAACCTCCTCAAAGTCAAGGTCAAAATCCCTCAAGTGAGCATATTGACACTGTCTAGGCACCCGCAATTGATAATTCGTGTTGATGGCATCGGCACTGAACGGGACCATTAGACCCCGCACAAAAGCATTGAAAGGTGCCTTGTCCTCGGCGTTAGCATAGAACTCTTTGACCACATTAACAGTGGTGGGCTTTGGCTCCTCAGTGAACTTGACCCACCCTTTTTGATAAATCTGTTGCATCATTTCACCGTTGTGAGCATCTAGTGCCAACCCCTGATAAGTGGATTTTATATCCATGAATTGATGTCAATTTCAAGCTTAATTCGTTTTTACTTTCTTGTTTTTGTGTTCATTTTTACTCGTTTTGTGTTCTTTTATGCGCAAGGTGGTTGTTGTGGCAAGTCGTGAAGAAAGGAGGTCGTTTGGAGCAATTTTGGAAAAATACATGAAATAAGCAAATCTGCTTTAACGAGGGGACTAGCCACGTTCAAGTGATGCTCAATTGCTTTGTATACTTCACGGGTGGGGGTAGCGATTCTAGTAGTCCTGTTTCGTTTATAACTCTGCTAGAACATAGTTTGTTAGCATTGGGATGGCTCATAGACTCTTTTTGACATGGGATTTCGGATAGAACACTATGGGATATAAATATTGCTCCAAAAACAACTAATCAATGATCACGGAAGGCAAAGTACAAAGATTAATTCCAATTTTTCATAACGAGCTTTGGAGGAGTATTTTGAAGAGATTTTCGTGACGATTGCAGATTAAGGCTACGTGAAGGGTGGTTTTGCATTATTCTTCATCTTAGTTCTTTATTTGTAATTGAAAGGATGTTTCCTTTGAATTATTCAGTTTTTATTTCATTCATTATGAACTAATTCACTTTTTAGGCTTATGATGGATCTTTTGGTGAAACGATGATTTTATAACTTTGATTTCCAGTTCATAAAGCTATTTTCCAGTTTATCTATATTAATTTGAGCGTGAATTTGTGAATTTCCTGATCAACAATTCTTTGTGGACTTGTATGAACTCGAGAGATGAAATACAGTCTAGACTTAGTTAATATAGAACGTGTTCTTGAATTTTGTGAATAGCAGAATCTTGATGAATGTTAAGGTAAAGATATGCTTGACATCGCATGTAATCAGATAGAGAACTTAATCTTAAACCTTCTTTAGTTTTAATTCAAATAGAGATATAGTGAGTTAGTTGATTAAGGTGTTTAACTTATTTCTATCTAAATTGTGGATTTAAGTTAATACGGTATTAGTGCATCGAGAGGTGGCCAGTACTATGTTTGTGTTCTTGATTAATAAACTGGTATAGTAATTTGAATTGGAATAAAGGTGTAAAAAATCAGAGTTGAACTTAGGGTGAAATCATAAGTCTAAATCTCCATTAATTGTTTGAAAGTTCGGTTTTGATATTAGCATTTGTTTTGTGATAGAATATTTATTAATAATTTAGTTTTTATAATTTTAATCATTGAATTTGATAGTTTGATAAAATTAGGATTAATAGGAAATTGGTAATTGTGAGGTTTTAATTCTTACTAAGTCTTTGAGGGAACGATACTCTACTTACTATTATATTACTTGTTGACCACGTATACTTGCGTGTTGTGCGTATATAGATTTTACCCAACAAGTTTTTGGCGCCGTTGCCGGGGATTTTAGTATAGATTTTATTATTTTGAAATATCAGTTTAATTAGTCTAGTTTTACTTAAACGTTTTTTGTTTTTGTTTTGTTCTCCTTATTTCAGGTTTTTTACATTGGTTTATGCAAACACGATCCAAAAATCCAGACTTGCTTCCTTTTGAGGACGACATTGAAAGAAGATTTTAGAGGTTAAGTAAGTGGATCAAGGAAACAAGGAATGAATTCAAAAACTCTGACATAGAAGAAGCAATGGCAGCTGAAGATCAGAAAGCGTTGAGGGATTTTTGCAACACCCAAGGTGACTGGACTGCAGTCAAGCATCACCAGGCCCGCAATAGTTGCGAATACTTTCAAAATCAAGCCTGGGACGATTCAGATGATGCAGAATTCAGTTTAGTTTGGGGGAATGGCAAATGACGATCCTAACGAGCATTTAATCAGTTTTCTGGAAATCTGCGACACTTTCAAGTACAATGGGGTGTCGGATGAGGCGGTTAGACTTCGTTTGTTCCCATTCACTCTGAGGGACAAGGTGAAGAGTTGGTTACATTCTCTACCAGCAGGCTCGATAACTATATGGGAAGACCTGGCTAAGAAATTTTTAGCAAAATTCTTCCCGCCAGCGAAAACTGCAAAGATGAGGAACGAGATTACCATGTTTGATCAGCAACATGGGGAGTCACTGTATGAGACATGGGAGAGATACAAAGAATTGCTCAAAAAATGCCCACATCACGAATTGCCCAAGTGGTTGCAGATGAATACATTTTACAACGGACTATATGGGAATCTCAGGACAAGTATTGATGCAGCATCGGGGGGAGCGTTTATGGCAAAGACTTATGAGGAGGTATATCAGTTGATAGAAACCATGGCTGCTAACAACTACCAGTGGCCCACGGCAAGAATGACATAACCTACAGTCGCTGGGGTGTTAGAGGTAGATGGATTGACGGCAATAACATCACAGATTTCAGCACTCTCTAAAAAGTTTGACGCTTGGTCAGGGGGAAAGACACAGCAAGTTGTAGTAATTTTTGAATTGTGCGCGGGTGGACATTCAATGGATCAATGCGCAATCAACCCAGAGTCAGTACAATTCATGAGTAGCTACAACAGAATCCCACAGAATACATATAATCAGGGAAATAGGAATCATCCCAATCAGTCGTGGAATAATAATCAAAATCAGCAAGCTCCACGACCATCGTATCCCCCAGGGTTTCAGAATCAAAAACAGCCAACTCAGCATCAAGAGAGGAAATCAGACTTAGAGGAAATGTTCGTGAAGTATATAACAAGTAATGAGGCAGCGATGAAAAACCAAGCAATGGCCATCAAGAATTTGGAAAATCAGATGGGAAAAATTGCCTTAGCATTGAACAACAGACCACAAGGGACTCTACCTAGTGACACCGAAAGGAATCCAAATGGAAATCATGAACAGTGTAATGCAATCACGCTCAGGAGTGGTAAGGAGCTGGGTCCTAATTTTGATGAGAAAGCCAGTACAAGAGATGAATGTGAGGATGCGGGGAATGACTTAAACACGAAATCTACAGAGAAAGCGGTGGAAAAAGGAAAGAAAGACAACCAAATTAAAATTACACTACATGTACCCTTTCCTCAAAGGCCAGAAAGTGCAAAGATGAAAAACCAATTTTCGAGGTTCATGGATATATTCAAACAATTACATATCAATATTCCATTTTCCGAAGCACTAGAGCATATGTCAAGTTACATTAAGTTCATGAAAGACATTCTGTCGAAGAAACGCAAGTTCCAGGATTTCAAAATAGTGGCATTAACTAAAGAATGCAGTGCAATACTGCAGAGAAAACTCCCTCCTAAATTAAAAGATCTGGGGAGTTTCACAATCCCATGTGAAATTGGAAATCAAGATGTGGGGAGAGCACTATGCGATCTAGGGGCAAGTATAAATCTTATGCCACTGTCCATTTACCGAAAGTTGGGGTTAAAGGAAGCAAAATTGACCAACATTAGCCTACATCTTGCAGATAGATCATTAATATATCCATTAGGAATAGTTGAAGACGTATTGGTTAAGGTTGATTCATTGATTTTTCCAGCTGATTTCGTGGTACTAGACTTTGAGGAAGATAAGAACATCCCTATTATTTTGGGACGACCATTTCTGGTGACAGGACGAACACTGATTGACGTACCTAACAGAGAACTGATAATGCAAGTGTTCGATCAAGTAGTAATGGTGAAGGTGTTTAAGGAAATCTCAATCCTGACTGACAAGGAAGAGTGCGAGTTGCTCGAAAAATCTATACGCGTCAAGTTCAGGGACTGCAAGGAGGATAATGGTCTAAAGGCGTTAATCGAGGATAGAATTTCAAATTCATCACCTGATATTCAAGTGAACGGACACGCATTACAACGGTGTTGGTGTTATGCGACAAATAAAAATCATGTGGCGGATAGCCCAACCGATCCTGGATGAAACAGGGAGTAGTCAGGCAGAATGACTTAAAATAAAGCCCTAATTGGGAGGCAACCCAATCATTATTTTTTAGTTTATTTTATTTTTATTTTTATTTTTATTTTAATTGTCTATTGATTTTCGTACTAGTTATATTATAGCTTAGGATATTAGTATCGTTTGGTAGTCTTTTCGTTCTATGATTCCTGGAAATATCTCAATCATTCTCAAATCGATCAACATCTACTCATGTATGTGTGTTATGGTTTGCAGGAGGGTTAAATAGTGCGTAAGAGGAGCAACAAGTAAGAAAAGTAGAGAAAATAGTGAGTTGTAAGGCTAAATGCAAGTCACAAAAAAATCGAAGTCAGGGGACATCCCCCGCTGGGGTGGGCTATTTTGGCCTTGTACCCCCCGCCGGGGCGGGGGTCCTTAAATCTGGGCACTAATTTTCGGCAGTTACACACGCTACCTCCTTCTTCTTCCCAAAGACGCACCACAACCTCACTTCCTTATTTGACTATCCTTATTCCTCCATTACACCTACAACCTCCATCCCTTAAACTCCATTATATACCCATGATTTTCAACGAACACTCCATCTGCCCATTCCATTAACCACTATTTCACTCCACCATTTCATTACTTCTATCCCTTCTCTCCCCACCACCATCTCTATATATATTCACACCCTATCAACCTAATTTCCTCACAACCTTGCACATACATATCACACAGCCTCTAATTAGGGTTTCTATTGGGAGAATTAAGCTTGTACCTGCAAGTAAGTAACAGTCCTACACATTCTTCTTCTCTTCCTTCAATTTCTACCACAAAAATTGACAAGTTTGGGGGAAGTAACTTCTGTGCACACCAAGTGTTTCAGAATTTATGTGAACCAAGTTTGAGGGGAAGGTAGTGTGTTTGACAGTGAGTTCCGACATTCGGATTAAATGGCTTCTCAACCTACATCCAAACGACAAAGAATAGAGAGTTCAAGGCCCGCACAACCAACCCGCATATTCGATCGTCGAAAGTTCAAAAGTGCCACCGCCGCCGACCGGTACGATTACATGGTCACAAAGGCTCTTACACTGGAGCTGGGGTTGGCACTGAAGGCTCACAACAGTGAAATGATGCAACAAATTTATTAGCAAGGGTGGGTCAAGTTCACTGAGGAGCCCGAGCCCGCCGCTATAAATGTAGTCAAGGAGTTCTATGCGAACGCCGAGGACAAGGCACTGTTCAAAGCTTTTGTGGGAGGTAAAATGGTCCCATTCAGTGCTGATGCCATCAACACATATTATCAGTTGAGGGTGCTTAGACAGTGTCAGTATGCTTATTTGAGGGATTTCGACCTTGATTATGAGGAGGTTCTCAAAGAAATGACCAAGCCGGGAACAACATGGATAAAGGGTCGGAAGGGAGGCACGGTGTTTCACAGCAAAGATCTCAGTCGGTACGGGAAATTTTGGTATGCATTTTTATGCGCAAAACTGTTGCCATCCAAGCACACCTCCGACGTGACCAAAGAGAAGGCACTGCTCCTTTATGCTATTGTGCAAGACTTCATCATCGACGTTAGGGCCATCATCAGTTTTTCAATTTACCGATGTCTACGGGGCAATTTTTCGGGCGGCTTGCCACACCCATCCCTCATTTGTGGGTTGTGTCATCAAGCTGGAGTTTGATGGTCTGATGATGAGCCCCCTCAGATGCCACTGCAGTTACTAGATAATAGAATGATTGCGCGTTATTCGGTGTGGCCTGGCGGCGATTCTCATCCTAGAGGTTTAGGTTTTGTATTTCCATCAGCTTCGGAGGATGAAGCTGACGCTGAAGATACCTCCGGAGATGAGGACGAGACAATGGGAGATCAAGGGACTGAGGTGGAACAATCTTCTGACGCCATATCTAACACTCAGTTTCTTGCGTTTCAACAACATATGGAGGAGCATAACAGAGCAACACGACGGGAGATGAGACAACTTGCGATGCGACATGACCATATGTTTGATGCCATGAACATGTCATTCGCATCCTTGAATACGACGCTCCAGAGTTTCAATCCAGCTGCACAATTTCCATATCAGCAGCCCATGCCCATGCCACGGTTTCCACCGAGCGACTCCGAGGGAGAAGAACCACCACCACCACCCCAGACTTAGGAATTTACAAGGAAGTCCTCGCTCTTTTTATTGCTATATCCATACAATGGGGACATTGTTATTGTTAAGTTTGGGGGAATTGTTTTATTTTGCATATTTCTGTTACATGCATATTGTCATTAGTTAGGTTTGCATTTAGGAGTGCATGTTTGTTTTACGTATTAGTTTTTGCATTGATGTAATCATTTAGTTGCATAGTAGCTTAGGAGTATATTTAATTTTAATTTATAGTATTTAATGTATGCATTCATGTTATATCTATTAAGAAAAATTAATTTAGTTAGCTATTGTGTTCATTTTGCATATGTCCAGCAGTGTTGTAGTCATGTTTATTATGGCCAATGATGAAATTGAGATTAAGTAGACGAATACAGTACTGATTGTGAGAACTGTGAGGTAGTTTCGAATTATAACTCGGATTTTGTGCGTATTTGAAACTGGTATAAAAGGTTAGCACCTTAATGACATCTGTGTTTACTGATTAGTTTAAATCGATACATAAACAGTTTCTAAAGGATAATGCTAGTATAGATAAGAGAATGACAAGAATAGGCAGTGAAACAACAAATTAGGCAAGAACCTAAGTTTGGGGGAAAACGTAGGGTATATAAGCTTCAGAAAAGAAAAAAATGGAAACAAGTTGAGTCTTGTGGTGGGTTAAGGAGAAATACTCCCCATAAACACAAGCGTGAGATGGAGCGTAAAACGCACTCACCAACCATCTATCTAAAAAAAGATAAATAGAAAGAAAAGAGAAAAATAAAGAAAAGACGGAAAATAAGGGCAAAGAGCCCCCGTCAATGAAAAAAAATAAAGAGCATGAATACCCTATTCGGACCCCTAGTCTTGGTAATTGTTTGATTTGAGTTGGAACTTATTTGGTTTTGAAATTCTCGAGTTTATTCTATATAAATCCTAATAAGAGATTGGTTATGTGTTGAATTTGAATTTAAATCAGTTAGCATAAATGTTGATCACACATACACGATATTAGTGATGATACGCATAAGATTCGAGGAATTGATAAGAAATTATTGATGGTTTTTATTATGAAGTATTGTAGTCTGTGCTTAATTTTTCTGAGGCCGGATGAATAAATTTGATTCTATGATATTGTTGGATTCGTGATTATTTAGTGAGTTACATTACATATCATTGCATAGCATGTAGTTTGTTTTGTGCTCGAGGACTAGCACAGTTTAAGTTTGGGGGATTTTGATAAGTGGATTTTATATCCATGAATCGATGTCCATTTCAAGCTTAATTCATTGTTACTTTCTTGTTTTTGTGTTCGTTTTTACTCGTTTTGTGATCTTTTATGTGCACGGTGGTTGTTGTGGCAAGTCGTGAAGAAAGGAGGTCGTTTGGAGCAATTTTGGAAAAATACATGAAATAAGCAAATATGCCTAACATGGGACTAGACCGACGGGGCGGGGCTCAATTGCCTTGTATACCCCCGCCGGGACGGGGGGTAGCGATTCTGGCAGTCCTGTTTCGTTTATAACTCTGTTGGAACATGGTTTGTTAGCATTGGGATGGCTCATGGACTCTTTTTGACATGGGATTTTGCATAGAACACTATGGGATATAAATATTGCTCTAAAAACAACTAATCAATGATCACGGAAGGTAAAGTACAGAGATTAATCCCAGTTTTGCATAGTGAGTTTTGGAGGAGTATTTTGAAGAGATTTTCGTGACGATTGCAGATTAAGACTACGTGAAGGGTGGTTTTGCATTATTCTTCATCTTAGTTCTTTATTTGTAATTGAAAGGATGTTTTCTTTGAATTATTTAGTTTTTATTTCATTCATTATGAACTAATTCACTTTTTAGGCTTATGATGGATCTTTTGGTGAAACGATAATTTTATAACTTTGATTTCCAGTTCATAAAGCTATTTTCCAGTTTATCTATATTAATTTGAGCGTGAATTTGTGAATTACCTGATCAACAACTCTTTGTGGACTTGTATGAACTCGAGAGATGAAATACAGTCTAGACTTAGTTAATATAGCATGTGTTCTTGAATTTTGTGAATAGCAAAATCTTGATGAATGTTAAGGTAGAGATATGCTTCACATCGCATGTAATCAGATAGAGAACTTAATCTTAAACCTTCTTTAGTTTTAATTCAAATAGAGATATAGTGAGTTAGTTGATTAAGGTGTTTAACTTATTTCTATCTAAATTGTGGATTTAAGTTAATACGGTATTAGTGCATCGAGTGGTGGCTAGTACTATGTTTGTGTTCTTGATTAATAAACTGGTATAGTAATTTGAATTGGAATAGAGGTGTAAAAAATCAGAGTGGAACTTAGGGTGAAATCATAAGTCTAAATATCCATTAATTGTTTGAAAGTTCGGTTTTGATATTAGCATTTGTTTTGTGATAAAATATTTATTAATAATTTAGTTTTTATAATTTTAATCATTGAATTTGATAGTTCGATAAAATTAGGATTAATAGGAAATTGGTAATTGTGAGGTTTTAATTCTTACTAAGACTCTGAGGGAACGATGCTCTCCTTACTATTATATTACTTGTTGACCACGTATACTTGCATGTTGTGCGTATATAGATTTTACACAACAACCCCCGCTCCGGTGTAAGAGCCTTTGTGACCATGTAGTTGTACCGGTCGGCGGCGGCAGCACTTTTGAACTTGTGGCTGTCGAATGTGCGGGATGGTGGAGTTGGCCTTGAACTTTCTCCCCGTTGACGTTTGGAAGTAGGTTGAGACGCCATTGAATTCCAAATGCTATAGACATAATATCTCCCCCCCCAAACTTGGTTCACACAATCTGTCAAACACTTGGTGCGCACAGTGGTTTATCCTCCCCAAATTGAAACTTTGATCTATTATGGTACTTGGAGGTGAGGAATTGGAACACAAAGTACTCACTCTAAATTGGTCTATACTCACCTCTATGGAAGCCCTAATTCGTAGCCTTGTGAGATGTTAATGAACGTTTGTGACGAATTTGGGTTGTGAGGGAGTGACTATATATAGATGGGGATGTGAACTAATGGAGTAGTGGAAATCGTGGAGTAACGGAGTAGTGGTGAAGTGGGTGTAATGGATGGAGGTGATGGGTAGAAGTAATGGGGTAGGAGTTATAAATTCGTGGGGGTTATGTATGGGAAAGGGTTGTTTAGTTGAGGAAGAATTGGGGTTTCAATTAGGAATAGGGAGTAGTGGGCGTGTGTCTGTGTACTTGCCGAATTAAAGAGCCCAGGTTCAATGACTTCGCCTGAATTGTGGGGTATAAGGTCGCCGTTAAAGTTAGTCCCCTGTTAGTTGGGATTGAGAAACCCTCGCCCCGATGGGGGATATAGTGCATTAGGGGCCCGCCCCGGCGGGCATACACTCTGTAAGTTGACCCATTTTCTCTTCTTTTCTGCATGCTATGCCACTTAATGTACATTTTCCCATCCTTCAAGCCATAAAACGTGAAAGTTATTAGATTGTTGATCAATTTGAGCATGGTTGAGATATTATCAAGAATTAAAGAACGAAATAAGTACCTAATGAAATTATTATTTCCTAACTATTATTCTAAGCTATAATCTAAATGGTACGAATATCAATGAACAATAAAATAATAAAAATAAAAATAAACTAAAAAGAATTGATTGGGTTGCCTCCCAATTAGCGCTTTATTTAAGTCATTCAGCCTGATTACTCCCTGTTTCATCCCGGATCGGTTGGGCTATTCGCGACATGATTTTTATTTGTCGCATAACACCAACACTGTTGTAATGCATGTTCGTTCACTTGAATGTTAGGTGATGAATGTGAAATTCTATCCTCAATTAACGACCTACGACCACTATCCTCTTTGCAATCCCGGAAATTGAGAAATGTAGATTTCTCGATCCATTCACACTCTTTATTATCAGTTGGGATTGGGATTTCTTTAAACACCTTCACCTTTATCACCTGATCAAACACTTTCATTATCAGTTCTCTGTTAAGCACGTCAATCAGTGTTCGTCCAGTCGCCAGGAATGGTCGTCCCAATATGATAGGGATGTTCTTGTCTTCCTCAAAATCTAGTACCACGATGTCGGCCGGGAAAATCAAAGAATCAACCTTCACCAATATGTCTTCAACTATTCCTAATGGGTATGTTAATAATCTTTCTGCAAGCTATAGACTAATGTTTGTTGGTTTTGCTTCCTTTAACCCTAGCTTTTGGTAAATGGATAGTGGCATAAGATTAATACTCGCTCCTAGATCGCATAGCGCTCTCCCCACATCATGATTTCCAATTGCACACGGAATTGTGAAACTCCCCGGATCTTTTAATTTAGGGGGAAGCTTTCTCTGCAATATTGCACTGCATTCTTCGGTTAATGCCACTATTTCAAAATCCTAGAGCTTGCATTTCTTCGACAGTATGTCTTTCATGAACTTAATGTAACTCGGCATCTGCTCAAGTGCTTCGGCAAATGGAATATTGATATATAATTGTATGAATATATCCATGAACCTCAAAAACTGATTCTTCAACTTGTCTCTTTCTGGCCTTCGAGGAAAGGGTACCGGTGGTGTAACTGGAATTTGTTTATCTTTCTTTATTTTTTTACCCATTTCTTTGTAGATTTCGTGTTTAAGTCATTCCATGCATCTCCACATTCATCTCTTGTACTAGCTTTCTCATCTGAATTAGATCCCAACTCCTTACCACTCCTAAGCGTGATTGCATTACACTGTTCATGATTTCCCTTTGGATTCTTTTTTGTATTGCTTGGTAACGTTCCTTGAGGCCTATTATTTAAAGCTAAGGCAATTTGTCCCATCTGATTTTCCAGATTCTTGATAGCCATTGCTTGGTTTTTCATCGCTGCCTCATTGCTCGTTATATATATATACTCTGATAGCATTTCCTCTAAATCTGAATTCCTCTCTTAATGTTGAACTAGTTGTTGTTGATTCTGAAATTCTGGGGGATACGATGGTCGTGGAGCTTGTTGATTCTGATTATTATTCCACGAAGAATTCGGATGATTCCTATTCCCCTGATTATATACATTCTGATATGTATTCTGAGGAATTCTTTTGTAGCTACTCATGAATTGTACTGACTCTGGGTTAATTGTGCATTGATCCGTTGAATTTTCACCCGCGCACAACTCACAAATAATTACAACTTGTTGTGTCTGCCCCCCTGACCAAACGTCGAACTTCTTCGAGAGTGTTGAAATCTGTGATGTTATTTCTGCCACTCCATCTACCTCTAACACTCCAGCGACTATAGGTTGTGTCATTCTTATCGTGGGCCACTGATAGTTGTTAGAACCCTTCGTCTCTATCAACTGATATGCCTCCTCATAGTTCTTTACCATAAAAGCTCCCCTCGAAGCTACATCAATACTCGTCCTGAGATTCCCATGTAGTCCGTTGTAAAATGTATTCATCTGCAACCACTTAGGCTATCTGTGATGTGGGAATTTTCTGAGCAATTCTTTGTATCTCTCCCATGCCTCATACAACGACTCCCCATGTTGCTGATCAAACATGGTAATCTCATTCCTCATCTTTGCAGTTTTCGCTGGCGGGAAGAATTTCGCTAAAAAATTCTGAGTTAGGTCATCCCACGTTGTTATCGAACCCGCTGGTAGAGAGTGTAACCAGCTCTTCGCCTTGTCCCGTAGAGTGAACGGGAACAAGCGAAGTCTAACTGCCTCATCCGACACCCCATTGTACTTGAAGGTGTCGCATATCTCCAAAAAATTGATCAAATGCTCGTTAGGATCGTTATTTGCAAGTCCCCCAAACTGAACCGAGTTCTGTATCATCTGAATTGTCCCAGGCTTGATTTCGAAAGTATTCGTAGCTATTGCAGGCCTGGTGATACTCGATATGACTCGACCACCTTGGGTGTTGCAAAGTCCCTCAACGCTTTCTAGTCTTATACCATTACTCCCAGTTCCGGTGATCCATTTATGTTCCCCACCGGTGATCCTGAAAGAAATATTCATGATCTGTCTCATTTCTCTCCTCTCGATCTTGAGGAAATCTGACTTTATACTAACTCAACTAACTATTTGGCTGCATGTAATCCTTAATCCCTCTCCCCTCTCTTACTACTGCTAACTATTACTACTACTACTACTTACTATTACTCGGTTTATATAAATTTTAACTAACTCTCTTTGCAGGATTTCTAACATTATTTTCTGCAAGTTCACTCTTTTCTTTTACCTTGTCACTTTTTATGATGACAAAGGGGGAGAAGAAAAATATGATTATATAACTGCTATATATGAACTGCCATGAATGGATTATATATGAACTGGCATGAATGAATATTATTAAACTGCCATTAATGAACTTTATTAACTGCTATGATTGAATCTAAATTGTTATAAAAGGACTCACAGTTTAAGGGGGGGGGTTTCTTAAAACTAAAAATATTTTTATAATTGTCATCATCAAAAAGGGGGAGATTGATAGGTATATTTTTATTTTAGATTTTGATGATAACAATTATGTTTTAAATAAATATATAATTATTTATTTAGTTTATTATTTTTTGTTTTACTTGAGTTAATTTTTATTGACCTTGATAAAATTATATGTCAAGTGTTAAATAAATTAATTCATATATTATTCAAGGCAAGGAAACCCTAATTCTTTTTCTAAACTAAAGTTGGGCAAAATATTTTTCATATATACTAAAACATAATATATATAAATAATATACTTATAATAATGATATATATATATATATATATATATATATATATATATATATATATATATATTCCATTTAGTATACCGTATATATATATAAGCAAAAAGATGAGTTTAATGCATGTATGTGTGGACTCTAAGAAACCGTGTGCGCATAAATAATATACATATATCAAGTGTTAGCATATATGAGCTGGCAATCTTTTTAGACCAAAACCGAGACATTCTTTTTGGGACAAACACGTGAGTGGTGGGCATTAATAGTTTTGTCTAAAAACCGAGTAGTCAATGTGCATAATAAATATAAAGTTGATGATGTGTAGTCTAGGCAAAAATTAATCTACTACCTTGTAAAGAATTGATTTAATCCGGACCATTCAATTCAAAAATACTTCATCTATACTGTGCATTTGAAATTAGTTTTCCTAAATTACATTTTTGCCCCAACTTAAGAAATTCTATAAATAGGGAGTATTTCATTCATTTGGTTTTAACCAATTTAATTAAAAGAAAATCATACTCTCCTTGCCTACATTCTCTCTAAATTTCATATCTCTTCCTACAAAAGTTCTGATTATTTTTGAAGAGAAAAATTGGTCAAAGTATTGAGATAAGTTTAATTTCTGTTGAATTATTTCTTACTTGTGTTATATCTATAGATATACAAATACATATTGTTCTACACAATTTTATATATTCATATTGCATCTATTTGTCAAATAAAAGGATACTTGGGCGCCGCAAGGCTACAGAGATACACCTCTACGGAGAGGAATTTGAACCGTACGATTCCTTATAGTCTTCAGTAACCTTTTATCGACATTATTTATATAACTATCCTAAAATAGACACGACACTTGATAGCTCAAAACAATATTGAGATACTGCTCCAAAAAGAGTAGTCATCCGAATCGAATTTGAGAATCGTAGTGGTCTATTGAAAATATTTATATAAATATCAATTGTGAAAATTATAAATATTGTCATACTTAGACGCCGCAAGGCTACGGAAATACACCTCTACCAAGAGAAATTCGAACCGTACGATTCCTTATAGTACTAAGTGACATTATCTATAAAAGTTCACATAATAGATAAAATATTCTTATATATTATTTAAGTTAAATAAGTAATATTTGTTATATCGGTTTATGCTTAACTGAGATTATACTTGATAAATATTGTTTAAATTGATTTATTCTTTTCTTCAAGTATTGATAACTTATAAAGATTAACTAAGGAACAAATCTATATTATCCATAGAAAAACACTCTTTATTTTATAGAATTGTTAACTCCTTATAGAGTGCTTTAATATCATATACTTGCTTAATCAGAAGCATCAGTGGATCTAAACAAAATTTCTATCTGCTTATTGGAGAAGCATTAATCTGTACTTAACTCTTATCAGCTTATTGAAGAAGCACATTGTTGTAAACTCATTTGTAAACAGAGAAAGAATTAGAGTTAGTTTATTTTATGTACTTGTGAGAAAGACAAGTAATTCTTTGACCAAGACCAGAGTCTTAGAGAGGTCAGCAGGAAGTTGGGTCTCTAGTGTACTTGTGAGGTGAGGAAGAGACTGTTGTTTCAAGACCAGATCATAGAATAGAACTGAACTCAAAAGGTGGTACAACTAGACTTGAGGAAGGAGCAGGGAGTTTTCTGTCTAAGATAGAATAGTTGAATAGTTGGAATTTTGTCTATAAAACTTTGTAAAGGCTTCTCCGCCTGTTGAAGGAGTTTTTATTACTGATAGAAATAGGATCTCAAGTTCCAAGTAGGGACTTGAGACTGGACGTAGCAATATACCAAGGGGTGTATGTTGTGAACTAGATAAATTTATGTGCATTGTGATTGAATGTTTATCATCTTGCATGCTAATTACTAAAATTGTTAATTAATAACTTAAAATTCAAAAAGGCTTAAACATAATTTTTAACTGGTATTAATGTATTCAACCTCTCTTTTAGATTATTATTAACCTTTCAGTACAATTCAATAATTCATAGACATGGTAATCAGTAATGATTATCCACAAGCATATTTGAATAAACAACTCGAAGTTGAGTTAAGGAAAACTTGCCTAATCCGTTGATTATTGTTGGGTAAAATCTAGTTACGCACAACACGCAAGTATACGTGGTCAACAAGTAATATAATAGTAAGTAGAGTATCGTTCCCTCAGAGACTAGTAAGAATTAAAACCTCATAATTACCAATTTCCTATTAATCCTAATTTTATTAAACTAATGAATTTCCAGTTTGTAACTAACAATATTAAAACTATTAATATCACCACACAATCAATAAACGTTAAAAACTGAATTTTCAAACAAATAATAGAGAATTAGGCTTTTGACTTAACTCTAAACATCACTCAGATTATTACACCTTTATTCCACTTTAATTCACTATCCCAGTTTATTAATCAAGAACACGTATGTAGAACTAGCCACCTCTCGATGCACTAATCTCGTATTATCCCAAATCCACAATTAAGATAGAATTACGTTAAACACCTTAATTAACTAACTCACTATATCTCTATGTGAATTATAATTAAAGAAGGTTGAAGTTCAATTTCTTTTTCAGATTACATGCGATGTCAAGCATATCTCTACCCTAACATTTATCAAGATTCTATTTATTCACAAAAGTCAAGAACACATGATATATTAACTAAGACTAGACCCGTATTTCATCTCTCGAGTTCATACAAGTCCACAAAGAATCATTGATCAGGCAATTAATTAATTCACGCTCAAATTAATATAGATGAACCGAATAATAGCTTATTAAACTGAAATCAAAGTTTACATAACCATCGTTCCATTTAAAGATCCGTCTTAAGCCTAAAAAGTAATTAGTTCATAACGAATGAAATAAAAACTGAATAAATCAAAGATATCATCTTCTTAATTACAGAAATAAACTAAAGTAGAAGAATAACGCAGAACACCCTTCACTTTAGTCTCAATCCGCAATTAATACGATCGTTCCTCAAAATCTCCACTCCGTTGCTCGCTATCAAAATCTGTGATTAATCTTCTTTAGTTTCTTTGCATGACATTTAATTCGTTGTTTGTAGAGCAATATATATCTCTCATGAAGTCTGGTCGAAATCCCATGTCATATAGAGTCCATGTGATATGCCAAGTCCTCAAGTCCATCTTCCAGCAGAGTTCGAAACAAGCTAGGACTGTCTAGAAATCGGGACCTCCGCCTCGGCGGGGGTGTGTAGGCAAAAGAGACCCGCCCCGGCGGGCATGGCTCCTATTAACTGATTTTTGACATTTTACAAACATGCTCCAATTATGCTCCAAATGCCTCCTTTTCTCAACATTCGTCACACCAACCACCGTAAACATGAAATAACACGAAACAAGTAAGAATAAACATGAATGCAAAGAATTAACAACGATTATGCTTAAAATGGACATCGATTCGCGGATATAAAATCCACTTATAAATTATCGCTACACAATTTATGTAGCTTTGCCTGAAGACCTATTATAATAATATTGATCTACAAATTAGAATAATATCATCACAATATTTAAAATAACCTAAACACATTAACACATAATCATATCAGTCTATACAACACATAAGACCTAGTATCAAGTCAAACTATTGCAGTCTGAGTTGAATCTTGCATAATTCTGACATCCCAACGCCCTAGTCGGATAATTATAGAGTTTAAGTTCAATTAAACTCTGCCTAAACACTTAACAATTATCTTAGATAATTATATTATCAATCAAAATAATTTTCCAAGTCTAATAATAATTTTCACATAATTATTATCATTTATATTGATTTTTCAATCATTAGTATCTTATTCATACTATTTAAATACCACATTATTGTATTATCATTAATATTTATTTAATATTAAGTATTAATGAAATACATGTCATAATATTATAAAGTATTTATAATATCTCAAAGTATTTTTAATACTTTATCATTATCGTAACGAATGAGATTTTTGTAATTTAATTTTTAATATTTATTGAAGTAAATAAATATTTTCGATGATTTAATTATTAGATTAAATAATTAATTGATGCAATTGTGGTAGATTAATTTAATTATATGTGTTACATTTATTAAATTAATGTAGAGAATAATTATTATTCAAATATGTAATTATGTGAGCTTATTGAATTAAATGAAATATTTATTTAAGCATGATGTTATTTTAATTAATTTAATTATTAATTGGAGATTTAATAATTTGATATAATTAATTAATGAGAAAATTAATTATGTGACTATGTGAATTTATGAGAAATTATTATATTTATTTTATATTAAATTAAATAAGATATTTGAATTGGGTGTGACATGATTTAAACTATATTATAAAGCTTTTATTAAATTAAATGACTTTGAATCAATTAAGGGTTGCCAAACAAGGCCCTAGTAGTGGTTGGATGCAGTTCCCCATGATTGGGTTAACTAACCATAATGCGCCAGTTCCTATTACGACGTCTTCTCCATTCCTTATTGTTTCTAAGTCTGGAAAAACAGAGAAGGAGAGAGTTTGAGAAATTGTCAGAGAGAAATATTGAGATTGAGAGAAATTGTGAGTGTATAGTTAACAATTATTTTGAAAGGATCATCATTGATCACCTCTTCTAAATTATACTATGGGTAATTCTCCTTCCCAAATTCTATTTCACGTTGTTTAGTTTTTATAAAAATTGGCTTTCATAGTTTTGATTTAAACCTCTGTAATTGGGATAGGAGTAATGATTATGGGTTGTATATGTGTTATGTCATATCACATCGTATTTGATTATATTTATTATGTAAACCATATCATCACTATCATAAAACATGTCATTATACAATGACTTGTTATTTCAAAATTTACAGAGTTTGGGTTTTGGCCATATGGCCTTATACGTGATATTTCATGTGTTGATCGTATATTATCCCTAAATTTTACACTCGTATGTTGTTATGCATGTTGATACGAAGAGACCAAAGTTTAAATAAACGGATTCGGTATTATAACGAATTCGTAGTGACAATTTTTATGTTTTATTTTCAAAACTTTCAAGAACATCAAAGTCAGTGAAATTGCATGCTTAAACTCTGTGATTATGTGTTTTAATGGGTTAAAATCACCTTATAAATGTTAGGTAATGATTATATACGAATTCTAACATGTGGGTATGATTAAATTCGTGTAGTGATAATTTAATTGGAATTTTTTGGTCGTGTTCTGCAATTTTCGCGAATGCGAGCAGTTTCTCGTTCATGCGCGCGGTGCAAGACAAACCCTTAAGGCAGCGCCACAGTATACATACACAAAGACCGCAAAGCCAAGTGTCAGTCATACGCCAGCCATGAAATAGCAAACAGCCAACCTAGTATAAACGTAGAAATGCAAATACCACTGCTGAGAATGGTCCGTAAATGTAATTTTAAAGTGTTAAGTCTAGCAATGTATTGTTAACTTAATGAAATGAACATGTAAACATGTTAGAAGTATAATGAGATGTAAAATAGATGTTTAACATGTAAATAACATAATTTCATGTGGATCGAATTATTGAATACATAATTAGCTTGTTATTCATGAAGTATAAATTATGTGACAAAGTGGTAAATTAACTAAGTATAGTTAATAATCAAAGTAGACAAAGAGAATGAGTTTTGATGATTAGTTAAGTTATAATTAACTGGTATTGTGAATGTGAATGGTATGTAGGATTAAATTCAAAGAACGTGCTTAGTTAAAAAGTGTAATCTACATACGAGGCAAGTTTCCTAACCCTACTTGTCATTATTGTTCAAGTTTATTATTTACCTCGAGTAAATTATCATTACTATTATTCAAGTTCAAATGTTATATTAAAGATTGATTATCTTTTCAAAGCATGATTCAGTTATACAATAATTGTCCTATTGTATACTTCTTGAGATTATTATTCAAATTGAATATCATTATTGTTGAACCTTATTAGACTAGTGAACTTTATTGATTCAACTAGTCCTTAGTTGATGAACGTTCTAAATTTGTAACCCTTATTGAATTATCCAAACCAAACTTCCTTTAGTGCGGACTTGAATGTCAACCCGAGATGAACAACCACGTAAAGGGATTTAGTTTTTGCGTTAAGCGTTAAGATATTGTGCACATGATGGTACTAAGGGTGATCCCCTAAGTACGCAGTAGAAAGGTCCATAGTCTTATGATCAATTAAAGGTTTCAAGTATAACCCTTGATAACCTAGGACATAGTTCAAGGTCTTATGACCCTCAGAATTCTTTTGATTTTTGTTATTCTTTCTTGATTCAAAAGTTGAGCTTTTATTCAGATGTCTTTGATTCACTCGCATGTTATTATACTATTATTTCATTGTTATACTTATGGGCAATAGTGCTCACTCTTGCTTTATAATAACATTGCAGTTAAGAACGAAAGAGCCGACGAACCTTCCACTAGTAAAGGTAATGACAAGGTTAACAAGTGATGAAGACTTGTTATTTTATTAGATGATGTATTTATGTTTAAGACTTGAGTTAATGATGTTGTTTAAGACTTCTTTGTTTATGATTCCGCACAGATGTTTAAGGTTAGTTTAACCTGGGATTGTATTATTATTATTCGGATTTTGTAACCCTTAAGGGGAAGATTTTATTTCTATCTATTGCATGGTTTGCATTTATTATGGGTAGGTAGATAGATGATATTTGTACAGTGAACACCAAATCCTGTGGAATTGAAGTACCCGGATTTGGGGGTGTCACAAGTTGGTATCAAAGCTGTAGGTTATGAACCTTAGGTGGGGGAATAACCTTAGGTAATAGCCTTATAGAAAGAAGATAGTGATGGAAAACTCTTATCGAGTTATAAGAAATGAATTTCTGTAATTCATTGAAGATATTAAAAGACCTTATGTGTTTATGTGTTAAAGTATGCGTTAGATAATACGACTTAGTAACTAAAACTTAAAATTTTGTTGTCAGGATGTCGAATGTTGGAGAAGCTAGTCAAGCTGGGGAGGAAGAAACCCGTGTACCTATAGTACTCATCAAGAGGAACCCGTGTACCTATAGTATCGACAGAGGAGGAGAGCCCAGACATTCATGTCATTAGGGCAAAGCAAAGTGCAGAGGGAATCATCTCCATTGATCACCGTTGTTGGTCAGGAGCATGAACCTGAGACTGATCCTGAGGAGGATCCTGAAGAGGAATTTGTTGAGGAAGAGGAAGAGGAAGAGGAAGAGGAATTTGTGAATGTGAATGGTATGTAGGATTAAATTCAAAGAACGTGCTTAGTTAAAGTGTAATCTACGCACGAGGCAAGTTTCCTAACCCTACTTGTCATTATTGTTCAAGTTTATTATTTGCCTCGAGTAAATTATCATTACTATTATTCAAGTTCATATGTTATATTAAAGATTGATTATCTTTTCAAAGCATGATTCAGTTATACAATAATTGTCCTATTGTATACTTCTTGAGATTATTATTCAAATTGAATATCATTATTGTTGAACCTTATTAGACTAGTGAACTTTATTGATTCAACTAGTCCTTAGTTGATGAACGTTCTAAATTTCGTAACCCTTATTGAATTATCCAAACCAAACTTCCTTTGGTGCGGACTTGAATGTCAAATCGAGACTTAACAACCCTCGTAAAGGGATTTACTTATGTGTTAGCGTTAAGATATTGTGCATAAAGATGGTACTAAGGGTCGATCCCCCTAAAGTACGTAGTAGAAAGGTCCATAGTCTTACGAGTGTATTAAAGGTTTCAAGTATAACCCTTGATAACCTAGGACATAGTTCAAGGTCTTATGACCCACATAATTATTTTGATTCTTGTTATTCATTCTTGATTCAAAAGTTGAGCTTTTATTCAGATGTCTTTGATTCATTCGCATTGTTATTATACTATTATTTCATGATATTTTGAATGATGACTGCAGCTTAAGAACGAAAGGATATCCACTAGTAAAGGCAAGGGCAAGGTTAACAAGTGATGAAGACTTGTTTATTAGATGATGTATTTGTTAGTTTTGATTTTATGATGTTTTGAATGATGACTAATTTAAGGATATTTATGGTTTATGGTTTGTTATATATTATTAAATATGCATGGATTATGGTTTATAATATTATAATTATATGCATGGGTTTATAATATTATTAAGGAAGATTTGAATTGCATACTTATTAAGGAAGATTTGAATTGAAGTTCATTAAGGAAGGTTGGTTTTCTAAGAAATCATTTTGGTTTTAAAATGTCCATTTATTAAGGAAACAGGTAGTAACAAATCTTTAACAAATCATATCAATCTCCTTTAATAAAGTTTGGATATATATAGTTTTATGACTCCTAATATTGTGGGATTCTTTATAGAATCCAACTGGACTTATCTTGTATGACAACTTATTTGGACTCTTATTATATCCTTGATTTACCAAATCTGTTGGACTCTTTAATTGTTAATATCATGGGGTATACCAACTTTGATATGAGTTTCCTATTCTATCTTATGTTCATAACCATTGGTCAATATTGTAGCTTTAATTATGGGATTTAAATTATCTGATTTCTTGCTAACAAATATAGCCGTTGGCCTTCATGTTATATAAAAAGCTTCATCATGCTCGGTTATGGAGAAGAGCCCAACGATTGGAAAGCATCAATTCTTTCTTATTAATTCTTATAGCTTTCTAATAGTCTTTCTAGCAATCAATGTCATGTTATCCTTAGGCTAGAAAGTTGATATTCCATTGGAATCACCATCATTGTACTCTGAAAAATAAAATTGTAAGCTTTGGTGGTCTAGAGTTTTCTAGAGTTTAGTGGGTCTATTCAAAGGAAGCTTCAAAGGTCTTAGAGGTGAGAACAGGTGCAGAGGTGTACAAGTTGCAGAGGTGCAAAGGGGGCATTGCTGTCCAACATCAAAATTGAAGCTTCTTTGTAATAGAGAGTTCTTTTTATTGTATTTAATTGAATATTAAGTTTAATAAAAAGAGTCTCCAATCCTAGTTGGGATTGTATGTGGATTAGGCCACTAGATTAGAGGAGGATAGAAATTGAACCACGTAAAAAATCTTGGTGTGATTTTTATTTCTGTTTATCTCTTTAATTATCATTCACGTTCTGCACATTTTTATTCATCACGCCTATCCAGACACTAAAGCAGACAGGTTTAGCTATCTGATAATCATAAACGAAGAACAGACACTAAAGCAGACAGGTGTAGCTGTCTGAATTAAACTTGTAGCAGAAATTTCAAAAAGTTTTCAGCGTTTATCACTTTTAGACTAAACACCTATTCACCCCCCCTCTAGGTGTGCACATACACAGAAATACATTTGGTATTAAAGCATGGCTCTACTAATATTGATCGTTGCAGGTCGTAGGGGAAGATCCTATGGCACACCTAAACTTTCAAGAAGGCCAGTCCACAAGTAGGCCACCGCTGTTGCTAGGAAGTGAAAACTTCAATTTTTGGAAGTTTAGAATGAAGACCTATCTGAATTGTGACCCATGGGAATGGTGGGTAGTCAAAAATGGACTAGTCATTCTGCGACATGATGATGGCAAGCCAAAGAATCTCATGGAAATGGACTCAAATGAATTGTATATGGTATCTTATAATTCCAAGGACATGAATACACTTTTAAGTGGCATGTTCAGTCAGAGATAGATAAAGTATCTTCTTGTACTACGGCTAAGGAAATTTGGGACACAGTCATCATGAGCCATGAAGGTACTACTAAAGTGAAGGAGGTCAAGCTGAGCATGTTAATGCACACATATGAACTATTCAAATTAGAGAAAAATGGATCAATTAGAGATGCCCAAGCACGATTCCTCACTCTAATGAATTCTCTAAGCATGCTCGGATGAAAGATTGATCAAAAGGAAATCAACTGAAAGCTTCTTAGAGTCATGCCAAAGCGATTCGCACCAAAGGTTACTACACTTCAAGACTCGGTCACAATCGACACAATGGAAACTCTTACCTTATTTGGAGAACTTGAAGAGTTTGAAAACCAACTAAAATTGTATGATGAAGAAGATGAGGCACCTAAGAAGAAGACCTTGGCTCTACAAGCTGAAAGCTACATAGAAGGCAATGATGAAGATTTTGATGAAAAAATTGAAATGCTCTCAAGAAAACTCGAGAGACTACTTCAAAGAAAGAAAGAAAGGAATAATAAAAAAGGTAGCTCAACTCTAATGAGCAAGTCCAAAACAGAACAAGATGAAGAAATTGGCCAATTATGTTTCATGGGACTAGAAGACGATGATCAACTTGAGGTAACAAATTTTCATGAAAATTTTGAAATATCTACATCTGATTATCTTGCTTTACAAAATGAAAAATCAAAGGCTTAAAAAGAAAGCGCTTATTTTAAGAAGCTGCGTAAATGAGCTAATGAATGAAGTTGAGTCACTTATCAAGAAAGAAAAGAAAATGAATATCTTAAAATGAAAATCAAATTTTAAAAGAAAAATTAAAAATGAGAGATGTATGCATAGATGCTTTTAATGATGGGAAAATTATGAATATGCAACATGATGATAATGTAATAAATGCAGAAATAACATCTTTAAAAAATGATCTTGCTAAATTTGTGCAAGGAGAAGAGAACCTAAATGTTATGTTAGGGGCACAAAGGTCTAGTCTTGATAAACAAGGGATTGGGTATAATCCTATTAAAAATGTGGAAAATATGACTAATAATAATATTAGAATGATTAATAGTAAATCAAGGCATAAACCACTTTATTGTTCACCATTTGTTACTTGTGTAAAAATGTGGTTTTAAAGTCATTTTGATTCTAATTGTAATAAAATTAGAATAAAACAAATTTGGGTAAAGAAATGTGATTTATATGCTACTTAACCCAAAAAGGACCCAAGAAGATTTGGGTACCAAAAGGTAGAGAAGATTAGTTTATTTTGTAGATATCTCAAGGTCAAAAGTGGAGACGAATGATACTTTACTTTGAGAGACTACACTAAAAGGAGCTCAACTATCAAGTTTATTATTGGTAACAAAATGTTGATATATATATTGGTAACAAATCACAAAGGTATGATTATATTGTTTACTTACAAATATATGTATTTTTTTAACCTTACTTCAATGTCATTCTTTGTGCTTATTTTTTCAATTTGTAAAATGGGGTGAGATAACTAATCTTGTATGAATTAATTTTTGTTGATGACAAAGGGGGAGAGATATAACTTGATGATTTGTTTCTTTTTGATAATGACAAAGGGGGAGAGATATTTGGGTATATTTAAATTGGTTTGAATTGGTATTCATGTTAATATTGAGATACTATATTATGCTGGAATATGCAATGATGGTTATTTGGATAAAGTCATTTTCTTTTTTCTCCTTAATATGTATAAATTTAGGGGGAGCCATATACTTAGGGGGGGCATGTTGGTGCATAAATTGTCATCATCAAAAGGGGGAGAATGTTAGTTTTTGATTTTATGATGTTTTGAATGATGACTAATTTAAGGATATTAGACGTGTGCATGGTTCATGGTTTGTTATTATATTATTAAATATGCATGGATTATGGTTTATAATATTATAATTAATATGCATGGGTTTATAATATTATTAAGGAACATTTGAATTGGAGCTTATTAAGGAAGATTTGAATTGAAGTTCATTAAGGAAGGTTGATTTTCTAAGAAATCTATTTTGGTTTTAAAATGTCCATTTATTAAGGAAATAGGTAGTAACAAATCTTTAACAAATTATATCAATCTCCTTTAATAAAGTTTGGATATATATAGTTTTATGACTCCTAATATTGTGGGATTCTTTATAGAATCCAACTGGACTTATCTTGTATGACAACTTATTTGGACTCTTATTATATCCTTGATTTACCAAATCTGTTGGACTCTTTAATTGTTAATATCATGGGATATACCAACTTTGATATGAGTTTCCTATTCTATCTTATGTTCATAACCGTTGGTCAATATTGTAGCTTTAATTATGGGATTTAAATTATCTAATTTCTTGCTAACAAATATAGCCATTGGCCTTCATGTTATATAAAAAGCTTCATCATGCTCGGTTATGGAGAAGAGCCCAACGATTGGAAAGCATCAATTCTTTCTTATTAATTCTTATAGCTTTCTAATAGTCTTTCTAGCAATCAATGTCATGTTATCCTTATGCTAGAAAGTTGATATTCCATTGGAATCACCATCATTGTAATCTGAAAATCAAAATTGTTAGCTTTGGTGGTCTAGAGTTTAGTGGGTCTGTTCAAAGGAAGCTTCAAAGGTCTCAGAGGTGAGAACAGGTGCAGAGGTGTACAAGTTGCAGAGGTGTAAAGGGGGCATTGGTGTCCAACATCAAAATTGAAGCTTCTTTGTAACAGGGAGTTCTTTTATTGTATTTAATTGAATATTAAGTTTAATAAAAAGAGTCTCCAATCCTAGTTGGGATTGGACGTGGATTAAGCCACTAGGTAGAGGATAGGGGCTGAACCACGTAAAAAATCTTGGTGTGATTTTTATTTCTGTTTATCTCTTTAACTATCATTCACGTTCTGCACATTTTTATTCATCACGCCTATCCAGACACTAAAGCAGACAGTGTTTAGTCGTCGATAATCATAAACGAAGAACAGATGACTAAAAGCGAGGCGAGGTGTAGTGTCTCGAATTAAACTCATAAAGTAAAAATTTCAAAAAGTTTTCACCGCGTTTATCACTTTTAGACTAAACACCTATTCACCCCCTCTAAAGGTGTACATATACATTGCATCTGATTTATTTATGTTTAAGACTTGAGTTAATGATGTTGTTTAAGACTTATTTGTTTATGATTCCAAGATGATGTTTAAGGTTAGTTTAACTCTGGGATTGTATTATTATTATTCTGGATGTTGTAACCCTTATGGGGAAGATTTTATTTCTATCTATTGCATGGCTTGCATTTATTATGGGTAGATAGATAGATGATATTTATATAAATGAACACCAAATCCTGTGGAATTGAAGTACCCGGATTTGGGGGTGTCACAATTACCTTTAAATGATTTTAAAGTAATTAACACCACTATTAATTAATTTCCATTAATATTAAAATATTAATTTTTTTTCATGATAAAATATAAAAAGTTATATTTTATAACTTAAAATATTTTTATAACACTTAAATTATATTTATATAATTTTTAAATCATTAATTCTATTTTTCCATAATTTATTTAATACATTTATTAAATAAATTAATTACCATTAATATTAATTAATTAATGAAATTCATCACAAAATATTAAAAGTCATAAAAATAACTTAAAAATATTTTCTTATACCATAATATTATTTTTAAATGATTTTTAAAGTATTAAAATCATTTTAAGTAATTTATTAAATATTATAATTAAATAAACGAAATACCTTTAATATTCCAAATATATTAAATATTAATGAAATATATTCAAAATAATTAAAAACCCATTTTTGGACTTTAAAATAATTTTTAGTAATTTATTATGTATTTTTATTAATTTAAAACTAATTTTCTCTAATTATTTAATAAAATAATAATTTTTAGAAATTAAGTGTCGCTAAAGGGCCCTATAGCGACGAAACTGTCGCTATAGGTGTTCTTGAGCCTGCCCATAAACTCATAGTCAGTGATCAGGGTAGGAGGTTTGACCAGCTATAATTCATGGAGCTTGATGTATCTGGGTTCGATTATGTGTTAAGATTATAGTATTGATGTAATACTATGACCCTAAACAAACATCATGGCCATTATATATCAAATCAGAAAGATTTGGGCCCTCAAAAACCTTGTCAGGTATGTTCTTCATTTTTTGGGTTTCCTAGAAATGAAGAACAGCCAAGGTATTTACTTTGCAAGCCTTGAATCTAGAGTTATGGACTCTCTCAATGTAATATTAAGGTTCAATCGTGTAGTATTCATGACAAGGTACAATAATATATCACCAAATTAGTATAACAACAACAAATCTAAGAGATCTAAGCCGATCAAAGTAGTGGTCAGGAACTGGGTCTTGAATTTTCTAGGTTTTCTAGAAAGTTCTTAAGGTTGATGGTCAACTCATGTTTGATGACCACTAATATCTTGGGTTCTTTTATGGATCTGTGTAATCTAGAAGTATGGATATGTAGTACTTATATCATACTACAACATCAAAAACAACAAATTTGCCAAACAATCAAACACATGAAAGATCAGAGACCTTAAAAGTCGTGTCAGAGCCATCTAGGAAATCTGGGTTGCCCAGATTCCAGTTGGTCATGGTCGGTCAACCATGTTTAACTGCTAATAACTTGCAATCTACACATGATCTGGGCTTGATTCAAGTTCAATATCAAAGCCCTTACAACATACTATAACTACAAACCTTTAAAATACAAAAAAAAAACATGTAATGATCTATGAGCCCTGGCATTCGGTTGTCAGGCCATGTTTTAGGGTTCATAGATCAGTTTTGAAAAACCCATTTTCGTGGATCTAGATGTTATGGATCCAATTTATAACAACCCAGATCATTATATGACACCCTCTAACACATATCTAACCAACAAACAACAACATTAATAGAAAATTTTAAGGATTTCACAATTTAGGGTTTATACCTCTTTCTAGCTTAACACTTGAATATGATCTTTGATGCTTGTTCTTGGGTCTGCTGGGGACTTAGATAAGGACTGAACCACTTAATATTTTTTGTGGGTTTAGAGAGAGAGAGGTTTGGATGAGAGTATGGGTACAAATGAGCCTCACTTGTTGACTTTCTCTCTCTTTGATATATAGATATATATAATATGTATGAAATGAAGTTGGCTGATGAAATGAGGCTGAGATGCATTGATTTCAGTCACATTGAGTTGTTAGAGTTAGTGAACAACTCTCCTTTGGCAAGATTTGCAAGCTATCACATAAATAATGCAAAAAGGGTATTTTAGACATTTGGCTTCCCATTTTAATGGCAAAATTGACATTTGATCAAACCGTTATGGTTTGACCCTTAGGGTTTAACAAATTTGATTTTCTAGGATTTGTTATTAGACTTAAAAAAAATAGTTACAAAAAAAAGTGTAAATTAGGGTTTCCTAATTAAATTAGGTTTCTAATCACTTAGGACTTGTAATTAATATTTCCTAATTAACAATTAGGATTCCTAATTTAGCAATTAGGGTTTCTAATTAGGGTTTCTGTGACAACCCGAGAATTTAGATATTTGTTAAAATCTTAAAATATTGAATTAAGGTTAAATATTAAACCTAGACAGAAAATAAGTGTATATGTTCTGTGTATATGGTCATATATGTGTATAGTATGTGGTTAAGGGTCAAGGGTTGACCAGATAAATTATATCAGTGACAAACCCTAATATTTTATTAAGAACCTCGACGTTCAGTTAGAAAACCATATCGACTGATAAGAAACCCTAGCACCGGTTCTGGAAACCCTAGTTTTAGTTTCGGGAATCTAAAACCCTAATTCGGAATATTAAAACCCTAATTTGGGAGCTTGAAGATAAGTATAAGGTTTTTATGTTATTGATTATATATTTAATTAGGGATAGCCCTAATTGATTTTTAAAAAAACCCTAATTGTTCAGCTGGAAACCCTAATGTACAATTATAGAACCTAAATGCTAAATTAGCAATTTTAATTAAAGAAATATTAATCCTAATTAGCAAGCTTGAATGTGATTAGAAAATTTTAATATAATTAGGAAACCCTAATTATAATTTTGAAATCTTAATTTTCTATTTTTAGAACCTAATTAGAAAAGCCAAGAAATTTAAATTTGTGTAACCTTAGAGTTAAACCTTAAGGGTTAAACCCTAAGGGTCAAATCCTAAGGGTTAAAACCTAAGGGTTGTGACAAGTTACCAAGTTGCCATTAACTTTACAAGTCAAATGTCCAAACTATCCTTTTGAATATTTTAATGAGATGGAGAGTAGATCTAGCCCAATTTGTGGTTGGTGACCAACTCTAGTTAACCATGTGCCTATGTCTCACAAATATCAGATTTCATTGCCACTTAGCATCAATTGTGACCATGAATTAAAAATCTAAGAGATTTAAAAGTAAGACAAAGCTTACTCTATTTTTTCATTTGAGCCAAGTCCATTCTCTCTCTCCCATCCAAAATTTTAGAGTAAAAGTGAGTGAGAAACAAAGCTAATATCAACCTTTAGCTTTCCAAGAACAAACACCAAGGTCAGAATCAAGATCAAACTCAAAAAGGAGGTATAAACCCTAAACTTGAAAATCATGTGATCATATGTGAGACCCCAGATTTTATGAATAAATATTTAATTTTCTCGAAATAATTTTTTTGAATATTATGGTGTGGATTTGATATAATGTTATAGTTGTGGGTAATATTTATAAATTTTGCAAAGTACGCAAGTTGTTATATAATATTCGATTGGTCGGGGAATATTCGTTTTAACAGGGAATATTCGTACAACGGCACAATCATTGGTGGACCCCACAATGGAATTATTGTCGGATTGAGAAAACGACAAAAATACTTTATGAAAATAACGGCGGAAGTTTTATTGTTAAGCTGTTGAAACACACTTTGTTGTTAAAAAAGTACGATGTCTGGCGTGGTTGCATAGTAGCACACGGTATTAATTATTGATGCTTACGTGATAAGTCACTTCGCTTTTTGTTGGTATTATTAATGTAATAATCTGAGAAAATCTTTTTATATATAAAAGCAGAATACTTTTATTAAGTTATTCATAGAATATATTATATTCTATTATGCATAGTGTTGCATAAGTATCCGCATAGTGTTTTGCGTAGTAAAATCTTTTTTATATAAAATAGAATACTTTTATAAAGTTATCTATTTTATTAGACAATAATTAGAATATATTATATTTTATTATGCATAGTATTTGTATAGTGCTGCATAGTGTTTGCATAGTAAAATCTTTTATAAAGTTATTCGTTTTATTAGATTATAAATAGAATATATTATATTTTATTTAAAAGATTTTGTTTTAAATATGGACCGTCGGATTAAAGTAAATTAATGGACCGTTCATGAGTTAGTTACTACGCTTGATCCATTTTTCTATAAATAGAAGCTCATTCCTTCATTATTTTCTTACTTAATTCCTTTGAAACTCTGAGAGATAAACTATAGAGAGAAAGAAGAAAGTATTCTGCTACTTCACTACTTATATATCCAGGACTCTTCTTCTTAAGGTAGGGAATATTATTTGTTGTAATCGTAAAGGGTGTTATTCTTTTGTATTCATGAAGAGAACTTATGTTATTCCATTCTTTATTATTACATTGGAATAACTTGATACTGTGCAAGCTACCCTATACTTGGTGACATTCTTCTATTATTCCGCCTTTATTATTACATTTGAATATCTTGTTCATGCATTTTTACTTTAGGACTGATTCCGTCTTTATTATTACATTGGAATATCACATGCATAGATTTTTACGGGGACTGGTTCCGTCTTTATTATTATTCTGTTGGAATATCCTCATGCATGCGTTTTCTATGGGACTGATTAAAATCCTTATTAGTATTCTCATTGGAATAACATCGCATATGCTAAGACCGCATGCATGGTGATTTCTATTGTTATTCCATTCTTTATTATTCTGTTGGAACATCCTGTCGGTGCGAATTTCGCCTGACCTGGTTCCGTTATTTAGTATTCTGTTGGAATAACCTGTCTATGCGAAGTACCGCATGCATGGTGATTTCTTTTGTTATTCCATTCTTTATTATATTGACTTCTATACTCCATGAAATTAGTGGAATATCCTTGATATTTGCACTTCATCCAGTATCTTTTCATAGAAATATTCTTCTGAGCATTCTTGAATTTTACTCTACAAAACAGTATCATGTTGACACTTTGGACTTTATTGATTCTTGGACAAATTAATTCTTGAACTTGTTTTATTGAATCCTTATATCATTGTCATCATCCTCATATTTATATTTTTTGAAAGTAATCTGTGGCCTGTAGTGCATAGATGGACTTGGTATGATTATGACCAGGGATTATTCGGTGTAATCATGACCGTAATGTTACAAATGATGTGGTAAAATATTTTTTGAAGTTTATCATAGCTAGGTGATTTGGAAAAACCTATGTCTCCACTAATAATCAATTGCTTAATCAATCTATCTGTTCCTATTATCCTTAATACTCCATTCACACTTAGTTATACCCAGTTCGTCAAACTTACCACACTTATGAGTTCAGGAACTTGCCACAATTATATGAGTTTAAGAACTTGTCCTGCATGACCTTTGGCCCATTATTTGAGGGGTCCATAAACATTTCATATAATTATGAGTCATGAACGTACCATAAGTATGAGTTTTAAGAACTCGTACTAAACCTCATATTCTCTAACTATACCCCACCTATCTGTTATATACATGAGAAATGAATCACCTTCTCAACAGGTATATAGCAAATAACGTGACACAAACATTTCAATAATTATCAGTATAAGAAACTAAGTGGTTGTTACACCAAACTCAGTTGCTAACATGAGTCCTCAATTGAAATCCCCACTTAATCCTAACTCCCTTCTCAATACGAATTTTTATTCAATTCGTATTCATAATCCTTTCCTGAATCTGTACCAATTCATAGTACAACTGACGCACAACAATCTTGCTGTAACTTTTCAATCAGTCACTTGATCCTTCTCAGTACTATAATCTTATACGATCACAGGGTGATCTTATCGTATATATTACGATATATTTCTATGCGATCATTTTGTTTTACGATCTCCTATCCCAGTACCTTTAGTCTTTTAGACTCTATCTATTTACCAATACTGTTCACCTTTATTATCAGAGTTAGGGAACTCCGTATCTTTACAACTTACCGATATTCGTCTTTGAATCTTACCGACACACTAACTCTATGTGAGTTAGATCTTATCCTAATCACTGCGGTTATTAGTCTAAGGTAACGCTACCCTAGATTTATAACCAACAGCTTTGATACCAAATGTAGCGCCCCCAAATTCGGGTCCTAAATCTCCACGAATCTGGTACACTAGTTCTAAATATTGCGGAAGATATAAACATAAATTGTTTATATAATAAACATTACACACTATCCCCAAGGTCGAGAACCTTCACTTAAAACCTGAATCAATATCCTATCTAACATACAATGTTATTATTATACAATACTGTTACAAATCTAGCTGCATATATAGTCCCAAGCTGAACTTGGCTATGACTTTTCCTTGTATCCGACGTATTGCCTTAATCTGCAATGTTTATTATGATATAGAAAGGGTGAGCAACAAGTTTGCCTAGCAAGTTTAAGTTCAATAAATTAAGGATATTATAATTAAATAAATTAAATACCATTAATATTCCAAAAATATTAATTATTAATGAAATATATTCTAAATTATTAAAAACTCATTTATATACTTTAAAATAATTTTTAGGAATTTAATATGTATTTTTAGTAATTAAAAACTATTTTTCTCTATTTATTTAATAAAAAAATAATAATTTTGTGATTAATCTGTCGCTAAAAGGGCCCTATAGCGACGAAACTTCGCTATAGGTGTTCTTGGCCAAAACCCAGAACTTCATGTCAGATATCGGGGTACTAAGTTTGACCATGAATAAATCTTAGATCATTAAGTTTCTGGGCTTGTAATTGTGCTAATGTTGTAGTATACATGTAATACTACAACTACAAATTGATTTCATGACCAAACTATGTCACAACTGCAAGATTTAAGCTTCAGAATTTCTTGTCAGAGCTGTTCTTCATTTTTGGGTTTTCCAGAAATGAAGAACAGTTGCAGGGTACCTACTTTGGTGCTCTATAACTTTTATTCTAGGTATTGTTTATGTGATCTAAGAGTTCGTACATGTAGTTCACATGTCATAGTACAGTTATATAACATCAGATCACTCTAACAACAACACATGAACAAGATCTGGCATATTCAAACCATGTTAGAGACCTTGTTCTTCATGAATCTGGGTTTTCCAGAATTCCAACAAAACAGATGGTCAACGCTTGTTTGGCCCACAATATCTTTGATCCTGTTATGGATCTAAGGGATCTAAAGGCATGATCATGTAGCCTACATGTCAGACAACAACATCAAAAAACTAACATAGCATAACAACTTAAACACATCAAGATCTAAGGCTTTGAAAAGCTTATCATAAATTCTGGGTTTCTGGGTTTACCCATATTTCCAATTTTGTGATTGGTCAACGTACTTTGACTGCTTATATCTGTAGATCTAGAGATGATATGGGTTTGGTTCAAGTTCCAAATCAAAGCCCTTACATCATACTACAAGTCTATAACTTAAAACATAACAAACAACTAACATACAAGGATCTATGAGCCCTGACATTAGCTTGTCAGACAACATTATAAAATTTTCCAGATTTCTTAAAACTTCAAATTCGAGCATCTAGATGTTATGGATCTAGGAAGTAACAACCCAGATCACTAATATATACTACAAATAGCATATTAAAACACTTAATCATAACATCTAACATATGATGTGATGCCCCCAAAATTAGGTATACATCACCCATCTTGAGTCACCAGATACATGGTACAGAATTCAAATACAACTTAATAATAAAACTGTCGTGTACAATACGACAAAATATAAACTGTGAGTTTGAATACAAATATTGTCTACCAGAGAGTATACAAACTCAAAAGGAGTTCTCATTACAATTACTATCACACTATTTCGCAGAATAGTGAGGACTACTAATGCAAACAACTAGGACCATCACTCCGTTCCCCGACTAGTCCCAGCTACGTTCTCATTTCCTGAAGAGAACAGTGAAAGAAAGGGTGAGCTCAACTAGCTCAGTAAGAAATATTATGACTAAGATAATGCAGAATAAATTATCATTAGCCTTAAACAAATGTTAAAGCGATACAATATAACAAACATCAAGTTTAAGCTCTGCGGTAGAACAAGCAATCCATTAAAAGAGTCAAGTAGAGAATAAAATCTACTATCTTTTATGATTTAAAAGGTTTTCATCACTTTTAATCATTTGGGACTCAGCTTAATAAATAATCCACATCATCGAATCACCCCCACTTTACTGCCGAGGATATTCTTTAAGTATCACGACCACAATTATCCATGCACTATACGGCCAAGAATATTTATGTATTCATTAATGGTCATGATCATGCCAACAACTGTCCATCAATGCACTACGGGCCAATGAGGACCTGGTGCATAGATGATAAAAACTTAATGGAGTTGTAAATGCAAGAATACTTAGTGTTGAATTTGATCTAAAAGCGTTGTTCCACTATTGTATGAGGTGTTATGACAAAGTCACTCGATGACGGCATCCTCAAACGGGCTATTAATACAGTACGGCATCATAACGTCATTTTTAAACTATTTTTAAAATAATTGTAATTTGCCAACGGGGTTTGGCTATACCTAAATATTTCGATTGAATTGAATTATTGATATGAGTCTACGCTATTTGATTCACAGCTAGACCAACGTTTATAAAATCCTAAGCTTTCTTTGAAAATTTTCCCGAACCAAATTGTTTTGGTGAGGAATTCAATAAAGACTGAGGTAAGAAATTTTGTGCTCCTAAGGCGGATAAGAGGAACGGGGAAAAATTGTTCCAACCAGTAGTACATGGCCAGTACAGGACATACCGGGCTAATCACCCTCTGTGTCTGTAAGATATGACTGTTTGCGGATGAATTTCCATAAAACCTTTTTGAAAATGAAAGCTTGTGGTCTATATGACTCCTCAGCATGATTTGAAAGATTTAACTCTTGTGAATGATGTTATGGGTAACATGTGATGATGAATATGAAAGGTGTAAGGTGTAATGTAAATTTTGGAAACGGAATTTTTAGAAGAAGGGGTGAATGTGACAACCCGAGAATTTAGATATTTATTAAAATCTTAAAAGATTAAATTAAGGTTAAATATTAAACCTAGACAGAAAATAAGTGTATATGTTCTGTGTATATGGTCATATATGTGTACAGTATGTGGTTAAGGGTCAAGGGTTGACCAGATAAATTATATCAGTGACAACCCTAATATTTTATTAAGAACCTCGACGTTTAGTTAGAAAACCATATCAACTGATAAGGAAACCCTAGTTTCAGTTTTGGGAATCCGAAACCCTAATTCGGAATATTAAAACCCTAATTTGGGAGCTTGAAGATAAGTATAAGGTTTTTATGTTATTGATTATATATTTAATTAGGGATAGCCCTAATTAATTTTTAGAAAACCCTAATTGTTCAGCTGGAAACCCTAATGTACAATTATGGAACCTAAATGCTAAATTAGCAATTTTAATTAAGGAAATATTAATCTTAATTAGCAAACTTGAATGTGATTAGGAAATTTTAATATACCCTAATTATAATTTTGAAATCATAATTTTCTATTTTTAGAACCTAATTAGAAAAGCCTAGAAATTTAAATTTGTGTAACCTTAGGGTTAAACCCTAAATGTTAAACCCTAAGGGTTAAAACCTAAGGGTTGTGACAAGTTACTGAGTTGCCATTAACTTTACAAGTCAAATGTCCAAACTATCATTTTGAATATTTTAATGAGATGCAGTGTAGATCTAGCCCTATTTGTGGTTGGTGACCAACTCTAGCTAGACATGTGCCTATGTCTCATAAATATCAGATTTCATTGCCACTTAGCATCAATTGTGACCATGGATTAAAAATCTAAGAGATTTAAAAGTAAGACAAAGCTTACTTTATTTTTTCATTCTCTCTCTCCCATCCGAAATTTTAGAGTGAAAGTGAGTGAGAAACAAAGCCAATATCAGCCTTTAGCTTGCCAAGAACAAACATCAAGGTCAGAATCAAGATCAAGCTAAAAAAGGAGGTATAAACCCTAAACTTGAAAATCATGTGATCATATGTTAGATGTTATGATTAAGTGTTTTAATATGTTGTTTGTAGTATATATTAGTGATCTGGGTTGTTACTTCCTAGATCCATAACATCTAGATGCTCGAAATTGATGTTTTTAGAAATTTGAAAAATTTTATAATGTTGTCTGACAAGCTAATGTCAGGGCTCATAGATCCTTGTATGTTAGTTGTTTGTTATGTTTTAAGTTATAGACTTGTAGTATGATGTAAGCACTTTGATATGGAACTTGAATCAAGCCCAGATCATGTCTAGATCTCCAGATATAAGCAGTCAAAGTACGTTGACCAATCACAAAATTGGAAATATGGGTAAACCCAGAAACCCATAATTTATGACAAGCTTTTAAAAGCCTTAGATCTTGATGTGTTTAAGTTGTTATGCTATGTTAGTTTTGTGATGTTGTTGTCTGACATGTAGGCTACATGATCATGCCTTTAGATCCCTTAGATCCATAACAGGATCAAAGATATTGTGGGTCAAACAAGCGTTGACCATCTATTTTGTTTGAATTTTGGAAAACCCAGGTTCATGAAGAACAAGGTCTCTGACATGGTTTGAATATGCCAGATCTTGTTCATGTGTTGTTGTTAGAGTGATCTGATGTTATATAACTGTACTATGACATGTGAACTACATGTACGAACTCTTAGATCACATAAACAATACCTAGAATCAAAGTTACAGAGCACCAAAGTAGGTACCCTGCAACTGTTCTTCATTTCTGGAAAACCCAGAAATGAAGAACACCTCTGACAAGAAATTCTGAAGCTTAAATCTTGCAGTTGTGACATAGTTTGGTCATGAAATCGATTTGTAGTTGTAGTATTAAATGTATACTACAACATTAGCACAATTACAAGCCAGAAACTTAATGATCTAAGATTTATTCATGGTCAAACTTAGTACCCCGATGTCTGACATGAAGTTCTGGGTTTTGTCCAAGAACACCTATAGCGACAGTTTCGCCTCTATAGGGCCCTTTTAACGACAGATTAATTACAAAATTATTATTTTTATTAAATAAATAGAGAAAAATAGTTTTTAATTACTAAAAATACATAATAAATTTCTAAAAATATTTTTAAGTCTAAAAATGAGTTTTTAATAATTTAGAATATATTTCATTAATAATTAATATTTTTGGGATATTAATGGTATTTAATTTATTTAATTATAATATTAAATAGATTATTTAAAAATTATTATAATACTTTAAAAATCATGAAAAATTATATTATGGTATAAGAAAATATTGTAAGTTATTTTTAATGACTTTTGATATTTTGTGATTAATTTCATTAATAAATTAATATTAATGGAAATTGATTTACTTAATGAATATATTAAATAAATTATGAAAAATAGAATTAATGATTTAAAATCATATAAAAATGATTTAAGCGTTTAGAAAATATTTTAAGTTATAAAATATAACTTTTGATATTTTTTATGAAAAATATTAATATTTTAATATTAAGGACAATTATTTATTAATGGTTTTAATTACTTTAAAATCATTTAAGGATAATAATGAAGTATTAAAAATACTTTGAGATATTATAAATATATTATAATATTATGTTAAGAATTTCATTAATATTTAATATTTAAAAAATATTAATGATAAGGGAATTAAGTGGTATTTAAGTCATATAAATATGATAGAAAAATCATAATAAATGATAATAATTACTTGAAAATTAATATGAGCCTATGAAAATTATTTAGACTGAATAATTAATTGTCTAAGTTAATTGTGTTGCGTTTAGGCAAAGTCTTATCGATATTAGGCTCGATAGTTATCCGACTGGGCCGTCGGGATGTCAGAATTGTGACGGATTCAACTCAGACTACAATAATTTGACTTGATACTAGGTCTTTTATGTTGTATAGACTAATTGGATTATGTGGTAATGTATTTAGATTATTCTATACTGTGATGATATTATTCTAACTTGGGAAATCAATATTATTAATATTAGGTCTTCAGATAAAGCTAAGTTATGTTTCGTAATGGTAATCAATCGATCAGGCAAGTTTCTTATACTCACTTATTGTGAAAGTTTTTCTTGAACTTTTCTTTTAACTTGTGATTAATCATTGTTGATTTCATCACGTCTATGAATTGTTGAATCGTACTTTGTGCCTGTTGCATGTGTTCATCGGGTATGAAAGGTTAATCACCTTCATTACCATTCGATTCAGATATAATTGATATGTTCATGTTCAATGTTAGCCAACTATTATTCAAAATCTTTCCATCATGATATATCCTTAATTTATTGAACTTAAACTTGATGGGCAAACTTTTTGCTCACCCTTGCTATATCATGATACACATTGCATATTAAAGCGAATACGTCGGATACAAGGAAAAGTCAAAGTCAAGTTCAGCTTGGGACTATGTATGCAGCTAGATTTGTAACAGTATTGTATAATAATAACATTATATGTTAGATATGATATTGATTCAGGTTTTAAGTGAAGGTTCTCGACCTTGGGGAAAGTGTGTAATGTTTATTATATAAACAATTTATGTTTATCTCTTCCGCAATAGTTAGAACTAGTGTACCAGATTCGTGGTGATTTAGGACCCGAATTTGGGGGCGCTATAATTTCTAATAATTAGGGTTTCTAATTAATCATTAGGGTTTTCCCTAGTTAGGTTATAATTAATAACACTTAAGCCTTATATTTAGCATTTGAATTTCCAAATTAGGGTTTTAATATTTTGAATTAGGGTTTAGAATTCTCGAAACTGAAATTAGGGTTTCAAGAACTGGTTTCTAGGGTTTCTTATCAGTCGTTAGGGTTTTCTAACTGAACTTTGACATTCGAATTTAATATTAGGTTCACATTTGCCCCCAAATCACACAGACATTTGTTTAACGCCATGTTCCCAATCGTGCACGGAATGGTGAAACTCCCCAGATCTTTTAACTTTGGTGGCTACTTTCGCTGTAAAATCGCACTACACTCCTCTGTTCATGCCACTATTTCAAAATCTTTCAACTTCTTTTCCATGGACAAAATCCCTTTCATGAATTTTGCATAACTTGGCATCTGCTCTAGGGCTTTTGCGAACGGGATGTTAATCTGAAGTTTCTTAAACACTTCCAAAAATTTCGCGATCTGATTATCTAATTTCTGCTTTTGGACTCTCTGCTGAAACGACAGTGGAGGATAGAAGACCGGTTCGTTAATTATTTTGCTCTTTTCCACTTGTCTTTCTTCCCCCTGTCTGTGCTCAACCACTTTATTTTCACTGTCTGTCTCAACTTCCTTTGTAGTCAAATTTTCTGTTTTCTGACCCTCAAGATGTTTTCCACTTCGCAACATAATTGTCTGACATTGCTCGTGATTACCTTTCGGATTTTTCTCTGTATCACTTGGTAATATTCCTTGAGGCCTGTTATTCAATGCAAAAGCTATCTATCCCATCTGATTTTCTGAATTCTTGGTGGCTATTTCTTGTGATTTCATGACCATTGCTTGGTTTTTCATAGCTGTTTCATTGCTTGTTATGTACTTCGACAACAACTCCTCTAAATCTGATTTCCTCTCTTTATGTTGAGCTGGTTGTTGTTGATTCTGAAATCCTGGGGGATACGATGGGCGTGGAGCTTTCTGATGCTAATTATTACTCCACGAAAAGTTAGGATGATTCATATTCCCTTGATTATATGTATTCTGATACGTATTATGTGGAATTCTGTTGTAGCTACCCACAAATAACTGCACCTTGATGTGTTTGTACCCCTGACCAAGCATTGAACTTTTTAGCGAGCGCTGAAATCTACGTTGTTATTGCCGTCACTCCATCTAACTCTAACACTCCATCTACCGTAGGTTATGTCATTCTTGTCGTGGGCCACTGATAGTTGTTAACTGCCATTGTCTCTATAAATTGATATAACTCCTCATAATTCTTTGCCATAAAAGGTCCACCCGACGCTGCATCAATACAAGTCCTAAGATTCCCATGTAATCCATTATAAAATGTGTTCATCTGCAACCACTTAGGCAAACCGTGATGTGGGCATTTTTTGAGCAACTCTTTCTATCTCTCCCATACCTCGTACAATGACTCCCCATGTTGCTGATCAAACATAGTAATCTCGTTTCTCATCTTCGCAGTCTTCACTGGCGGGAAAAATTTAGCTAGAAACTTATGAGCCAGGTCATCCCATGTCGTTATTGAACCCGATGGTAGAGAGTGTAACCAACTCTTCGCCTTGTCCCGTAGAGTGAATGGGAACAAGCGAAGTCTGACTGCTTCATCTGACACCCCCATTGTATTTGAAAGTGTCGCATATCTCCAGAAAGCTGATCAAATGTTCATTCGGATCATCATTTGCAAGTCCCCCAAACTGAACCAAATTTTGGATCATCTGAATAGTCCTAGGCTTAATCTCGAATGTTTTCAAAGCTATAATAGTCCTGGTGATACTCGACTGCAACTCAGTCACCTTGGGTGTAGTAAAGTCCCTCAACGTTTTCTGGTCTTCTGCTGCCATTGCTTCTTCCTTATCAGAATTTTCGAAGTCGTCCCTTGTTTCCTTAATACACTTACTTAGCCTTTGAAAGAGTCTCTCAATTTCATCCTCAAAAGGAAGCAAGTCTGGATTTTTGGATCGAGTTTGCATAAACCAACTTCAAAAACCTGCAATAAGACGAACAAAACAAAAAAAATAAAAATGTTTAAGTAAAATTGGACTAATTAAACTGATATCGTAAAATATTAAAATCTATACTAAAGTCCCCGGCAACGGCGCCAAAAACTTGTTGGATAAAATCTAATTACGCACAGCACGCAAGTATACGTGATCAATAAGTAATATAATAATAAGTAAAGTATCGTTCCCTCAGAGACTAGTAAGAAATTAACTCTCACAATTACCAATTTCCTATTAATCCTAATTTTATTAAACTAACCAATTTCAAGTTTGTAACTAAAAGTATTAAAATCACCAAACAATCAACAAACCCTAAAAATTGAATTTTCAAACAAATATTGGAGAATTAGGCTTACGACTTCACTCTAAGCATCACTCTGATTATTACACCTTTATTCCAGTTTAATTCACTATCCCAGTTGATTAATAGAGAACACGTATGTAGCACTAGCCACCTCTCGATGTACTAATACCGTATTAACTCAAATCCACAATTTAGATATAATCAAGTTAAACACCTTAATTAACTAACTCACTATATCTCTATATGAATTACAATTAAAGAATGTTTAAGTTCAAGTCTTTTATCTGATTACATGTGATGTCAAGCATATCTCTACCCTAACATTCATCAAGAATCTGTTCATTCACAAAATTCAAAAACACATGCTATATTAACTAAGTCTATACTCGTACTTCCTCTCTCGAATCCATACAAGTCCACAAAGAACTGTTGATCAGGCAATTCATAAATTCAAGCTCAAATTAATATAGATAAACTGGATAATAGCTTATTAAACTGAAGATAAAAGTTACATAATCATCGTTCCACTTAAAGATCTGTCATAAGCCTAAAAAGTAATTTAGTTCATCATCAATGAAATAATAACTGAATAAATTAAAGATATCATCCTCTCAATTACAAATATAAAACTAGAGAAGAAGAATAATGCAGAACACCCTTCACTTTAGCCGTAATCCGCAATCGATATGAAATTCCTTCAAAATCTTCACTCCAATGCTTGATATGAAAATTTGTCCTTAATCTCTATTAATTGCCTTGCATGGGGTTAGGTTTGTAATATTCACGAACGCAATCAAATTGCATACAAAAGTTTGAAAAACATGATGAAAATTAGAGTTTTAAAATTTTACAAACCATATACCCAAATTTGATCACATCCTTTATGCACAATTATTAATTAAACGCCAAAAAAAAAGAAGAATACAAGAATCATACCCTTGAAGATCGAAGCTTCCTCGTGTACAAGTTCACCTCCAATCCTTTTCGCTCAACTTGAATCCACCGGTTTGGTTCCTTCCTTTTCGATCAACGTTAGCCACCCAAGTGTTTGGCCTCAGAGGTGATCCACCAAGGAAGAAGAAGAATTCAAGAAGATGGGTATTTGGCAAAACCCTAGTTTTCTATCTCTCATAGAAAAGGCGTACTCTCCCAACTATTGGAATTACGTATGTTGTAAAAAGTCAACAACCCCTACACCCATAATAAGACTCCTCTTATTTATAGATGTGGGCAACCCTCCTTAACAATTAAGGAATTGGGTTTTATTTTAATTAATTAAATTCCTTTAATTAATTAAGCTCCCTAATCTTATTAGGGATAATTAATTAAACTCCTTTAATTAATTTTCCCTCCTAATCCTATTAGGAATAAATGAGAGTACTTATATTAAATTAATTCCTAAACTCCTTTAGAAATTAAAATAATAATAATTGTAATAATAATAATAAGACTCTCTTATTAATTTATATTTAATATTTCTAAAATATTAAATAATAATATTAAGCTATTTAATTTATTCTATCACCATAGATTAAATTAAATATATAACTTAATATATTATTACGATTATGCCATTAACTTCTTAAATAATTATTCTTCCTTTTATGGTGTGACCCTTTAGGTTCTCCATATTAAACCTATTGTGAATAAATCAATTAGAATAATTTTAATCTTATTTAAATAAATAAATTAAACTAATAATTTATTTAAATAAATAATATTTATTCTACAATAGGATAAGCCTCTCCTAATGATTCAACGACTTTCCAGATAATATAGATTTCAACATTAATCATAAAAGAACCTTTGAGTAAATAGTTACCGTGACAATTCAATCCTTCCACCATACAATGTCCCAATTAAATATAAGACATGGAATTATCACAAGTCTTATTTTATTTAATTATATGTATTTCGACTCTTAAATGCACAACCCCAAATAATGCAAATTAGAAACTCCTTTCTAATTTCATTTCGCCTTGGCCAAGGATCATCGGGTTGTCATTTATCTAATCACATAGACATTTCTCTTTTACTAGAAGTGGTAGATTCTTTATTGATCATACATTATCTCCATGTACAACTTATTATACCCAAGCATACCCTTTGATATACCCTAAGGGTCTTAAGGAATAAGTCAAAGTATAACTCATCATACACAAGATACTATATGGATGATCTCAAGTCCAAGGATCACTTGTACTACTACTATCACTACAGAATTCCTATCGACAGCAAGTAAAACTCCATTAGGTATTCCTTAGCGAGCCAATGCTCAAAGTGAACTTATTCTCTAATAAGCACCTACATACTTGCTTTAGTGTTCCACACAAATGATCATGAGATCAATCATCCTCATCCAATGAGCAAGCAACGATGTACCAATCTATCCGGATTCACTAATCCCCAATTTAGTAATCCAACGATTGGGAACTATTTTAGTTTTAAGCTTTCTAAGAATTTAGATCTCATTAGAATGATCATCATCATTATTCTAAAAGCATTGCTTAAAACTATGGGTTTATCACATATTATAAAACAGCATCATGTAGATAATTAAAAGCCTTTAATAAATTAATACTTTTTATTAATAAATGAATAAGATTGTTACAAAGTATATGCTTTATCATCAAACATGATTGGCTTGTGTGCATACTACTTTCAATCTCCCACTTGCACTAAAGCCAATCGCCATGGTATCTCATACTCTTCTTCTCTAAGTGACGATTATCCCTGCTGTTGGATAAGCTTTTAGTAAATGGATATGTAATGTTGTTCTTGAGAGTCCACTATCTCTATAGTGATTTCCATCTTTCAATGATTCTTATAATCAAATGAAAGTGCCACAACACATGTTTAGATCCAAGATGAGACTTTAGAACTATTCCTAGTTCTCAGAATGAACTTTTCATCCAAACAATCAACTTGTAGCTTCATTTATAGCTATATACTTTGTCTTTATCACTAAACCAACAAACTTTTTGTTGTTTGGAACCTTTCCAATTCATCGCACCATCGCTCAAGGTAACGCTTTACCTTAAAGTGATTTTTTTCGTCTCTGGTGGTATGTCTAAAAAACTTGAGTCGTTAAGCCCTCTAGTTTTAATTTAGACCCACCATAAATATGATCACATCCTTAGTGCCAATAAAGTACTTTAAGATGTTTTTCACCGTCTTCACAAAGTGATCTTCTCTGTAATATGACCGATCAACATCATGTCTCAGATATTTCATTGCATACATGATAGTTACTCATGCGATCTCTCTCTTTAGGAGTCTATGGGGACTATTAAGAGAGATACACCCATGGCTCATCAACATGAGACATCCCATGGAGTTTGCCATGCTAAACGACTTTAGCATCAAATGAATATACGCCTTGGGTTAAGTCGAGCATCCTTTTAAATCTATCTATATAGATTTGTATCCCCAATTAAGATACTCTTCCCAAATCATTCATGGAGGAATGTTTAGACAACTTTATCTTTATCGATCAGTAGCATTGGTATGTCATTCCTTATCCGTAATATATCAACATATAATACTAGGAATGTCACGACGCCCTAATGACCCTTTTTGTACATACTAGGTTCATTCTTGTTTTTGATAAAATCAAACTCTTTTGATTGTCTCATCAAAACGAATGTTCCATATTTGAGAAGTTTGTTTCAATCCATTTCTCCCGAAAGTGTCTACAACTCTTACCTCATCGATGTAATCGGATCATCATCTTCTATGATGTGTACCTCATCATCATCATCTATGATGAATCCATACCTCCTAGGTATCTTCTTGCAGACTATTCCGCATTTATATGATTTGTGGTACAATAGGTCTATCTACGTGTTCCTCTTATTCGACTTATAGTGTTTTGTGGTTCTTGAACTCTTCAAGATCTATTATCCTCCCACTAGCCCCTTCAATGATAAACATCTTTATCTTAGAAGGTAGCATGTTTTTCAACAAACACCTTTTGCTAAGTAGGATTATAGAACATATACCCTAAACTTACTTTTTAGATGTCCCACAAATTTGTACTTGTCAAATTTTGTCCCAAGCTTATCCTTTGAAACCTTTTTCACATAAGTTGGACAACCCCTTATCTTAACATACTTAAGATTAGGAATCCTCCCCGTCCATAACTTTTATGGAGTCTTAAATGGATTTTGAGGTTACCTTTTTTCGTAGATATGCACCATTTCTAGGGCATTATCCCCGTAAGGATACCGGAATGTCTCAGAAAATTATTATGGACCGCACCATGTCCAACAAGGTATAATTTTTCCTTTTAGATACATCAATCAATTATCACAGATCGAAGAGGCGCCCATTATGAGAAAACCATTTGAGATGATCTAGAAACTTATTGCACAAGTATTTATTCCTTGATCTAATCAAAGAATCTTAATACTTTGTCAATTTGTTTCACTTTCAATTCTTTGAACCTTTCAAATAATTCACACTTGTATTTCAGCAAATACACACATTCAACTCTTTGAATGATCATCTCCTTTTCTTATACTAGTTTGTTCAATTTGCAAAATTATTTTCACGTAAGTCAAGTATACAAAATCCATTAAGTAATATTCCAGCTTCTATACAAAAAACATTATTATTATAAATAGAACAACAATTGTTCTTAAATATAATACCAAAGATTTCATTGTCCAACAACAAAATGGAAATAATGTTTCTAACAAGAATCGGAATACAATAACAACTTATCGACTTAATAGATTTGCTCAGTAGGCATTGCTAAACTATAAGTTTCTATGGCTAATGCAAAGCAACCTTTGCTTCATTTCCCACACATAGGATTACTTATCTTTGTTTAGCTTTCTACTCGCTTGGTCCCTTCATAAATCTATATTTATGATAACCAAAGTTTCAGATCCAATACCCAAGTAGAACCTCGATTTAAAGAAAAATTATTTTAAATCATGAACAAAATTTGTATTTGTAACCTCAAACTTCACTAAGCTTCTTTGGTTAGCTCTCGCAAGATGCTTTCTTGCATTTTTTTCCAAAGGTCCAAAGCTTATTGCAAGTGGAAGCAAACCTTTGCTATCCGTATCAATTTTGTTCTTATTATCCTTTGTTTTTGCCTTTCTATTTACCTTCTTTGAATCGTTTCTTCTTTCGTAAGATCCTTTGGCCCCTACCAGTAAGACATGGTCTTTCTTGGTTGGAAAGTGACTCTCAACATTTTTCAACATGTTAAGCAAATCAACGAGGCTGATATCTAGCTTGTTCATATGAAAAATTCACAACAATTGTGAAAGGAGTCCGGAGTGAGTGCAAGATCAAATCTTGGCTCAACTCTCCATCCATGACAAAACCCGTTGTCCTAATTGATCAATCAAATTGATTATGTTAAGGACTTTTATCTGTACTGTAGTGTCATCGGTCATTCTAGATCGGAAGAGCTCCTTAGATATCTGATATCTATCAGTCCTATTTTCCTCACCATCAACTACTTGATGTGCAGGAATATAGTAAGAGCATCCATAGTTTCATGCTGACGCTGAAGCTCGTTACTCATGGATGCGAGCATGATGCATCGAGCCAATCGTGCATCATCTTGCCACTTTCTAAAAGTAGCAATCTCTTCCTCGAGGCATTGTCTCGCAACCATTGCAGGGATAGCGTATTAAGGACATAAGATAGCTTTTTTCACCATGAGAACTATTCTCAAATTCCTTAACCAATCCGCTTAATTCATCCAATTAAATAACATCTAATATGTTTCGCAGTGATAGTAATTTAGACATTGTAAAAATCTGTAAATGAATTTGTAATTAACAACATTTTAACATACATTCTTTTATTAATTACCAAAATAAATTAGGTCTTGTTTTAAATTGGTATCTCCCACTATTTTCTTCAAACTATATTACCCTCATATATATAGTTCGGCAAAATCTAATTAAAGATTTGCTAGTGAGAATAAGGATCCCATTTCAAATGTATATAGCCTTGTGGTGACACAACAAACTATATATAAATAAATAGGTAGACAACTCTTGTCAATTACATCAACTATGTAACTCCTTGTATTTTGCCTCTTAGATTATTTTGATCAAGTGGTGGCACATCCGAATCAAAAATATCCAAGTTAAGTCTAACCTAGCACTCCATATATTCAAAAAAAAAATATCATCATTGTGGTGACACAACAAAACAATATTGTTCAATTTTCTTTATAAGCATCAAATGTGATAAATTAACATCTTAAATACTTAATACTTGCCTTGTGGTGACACAACAAACTCATATTAAATATTTAATACTCTATTAATTTTATCATGTTAGAAGGCTTAACGCTCGATATTCCAAATATCTTTGAACGCTAGGACTTAATATAAAAAATTTGAGGGGTTTGTTATTAATTTGTCTCATCTTGTTTTAGCATGCATATATATATATAAAATATATATATATAATATATATATATTAATTAACATGCGAAGCATGTTTATATATATATATATATATATATATATATAGTATAAGCATGCACATATAGAATACTATATTCTACCCGGATTGATTATGGACTTTTATTCTAGTTTGGTTCACTAGAGCCACCAAGTGAACCAAAAGGTCAAACCCTAGGGGTGCAAGAATTAATATTTAAATATAACTATTACATTTAAACCCTGCTCCATTACAAACTAAGTCTTCAAGCGCTCCTTGCTTCCTTGATCTCCAATTTTTCAAAATTAATTCTAACTATTCCTATTACAAAACTATTTAAAATAAATAGAAACCTTGATCGCTAAGCCAAGGGAAGTACATAGAGAGAGATAGAATTTACATTAAGAAAAATTAGAGAAGACGAGGTACGCAGTGAATTCATTTAATAAAACCCATACATTCATGCATCCAACTAAAATAAAATCCAATCACATCGTCAATAGTCCATAATCAATCCCATTTATTATCATACACATCACCATATGCATCAATAAATAACATTCATCTCATGAATAATAAACATTCATATATATATATGATATCATTTAATGGGCAAATTTAGTTAGTATAAAATCTAATTTTGAATCAAAATAAACTCCTTTATTTTAATCCAAATTTAAATCAAAATAAAACTATTTTATTTTAATTTATCCAATTTTGAATAAAATAAACTATTTTATTTTAATCAAAATCTTTAATCAAAATAAACTCTTTTATTTTAATTAATTATGGAATCCAATTCCATGTAAAAAAAAAAAAAAAAAAACTCCTTTATTAAAGGAAACACTTGAATTCTTTTCCTATTCACAAATAAACTCCTTTATTTTGAATAATATGAAATCTTATTTCATATCTAAATAAACTCCTTTATTTAAGGAAAGATGGATTTCTTTTTCCTATTCACAAATAAACTCCTTTATTTTGAATAATATGAAATCTTATTTATTTCATATCTAAATAAACTCCTTTATTTAAGGAAACATAGAATCCAATTTCAACTCCAATTAGTTATCATGGAATCCAATTCCAACTCTAATTAGTTAGCATGAAATTTAATTTTAAAATTAAAATAAATTTTTTATTTTAATATTAAAATAAACTTTTTATTTTAAAATTAAAATAAATTTTATTTTATATATATTATAATATATATATATATATATATATATATATATATATATATATATATATATATAATCCATCATATGAATGAATATGATGATATATATATATATAACATATATACCAATTAATTATCATATATATAATATATAAATCAAGACGTTAGAACACTTGAAACCTTTTCACGTTAAAGGATGATAATGGGACTACGTAAAATCAAATTCATATTGTAAGATAATGAATCAAGATATATATATATATATATATATATATATATATATATATATATATATATATATATATATATATATATATATATATATATAATAACGGATAATTCAATAAAACAGCTATTATAATATTAATAATAAAGCAATCATGCCAAAAAAACCGTATTTTGATAATGACTTGATTTTTTTTTTTTTAATAAATTTTATACAAAAAAATTATGCCCAATTAAATTGTTCTAAACACATATCAATATACATATCAAATTAAAATAATTAATAATTCGTGATAAAGGTTTGGCTCGATACCATCGTTAGGTTTGTAATATTCATGAACGCAATCAAATTGCACAAAAAAATAAGCGAAAACGTGTAAAAAATCGTAGTTTAAAAATTTTACAAACCATATACCCTGATCACCCTTTATGCATAATTATTAATTAAAAAAAAAGAAAGAACAAGAATCATACCCTTGAAGATCCGAAGCTTCCTCAGTACAAGTTCACCTCCAATCCTTTTTCGCTCAACTTGAATCCACCGGGTTTGGTTCCTTCCTTTCGATCAACGTTAGCCACCCAAGTGTTTGGCCTCAGAGGTGATCCACCAAGGAAGAAGAAGAATTCAAGAAGATGGGTATTTGGCAAAACCCTAGTTTTCTATCTCTATAGAAAAAAAGCGCACTCTCCCAACTATTGGAATTACGTATGTTGTAAAAGTTAACAACCCTTACACCCATAATAAGACTCCTCTTATTTATAGATGTGGCAAACCTCCTTAACAATTAAGGAATTGGGTTTTATTTTAATTAATTAAAATTTTTAATTAATTAAGCTCCCTAATCTTATTAGGGATAATTAATTAAACTCCTTTAATTAATTTTCCTCCTAATCCTATTAGAATAAATGAGAGTACTTTATATTAAATTAATTCCTAAACTCCTTTAGAAATTAAAATAATAATAATTGTAATAATAATAATAAGACTCCTCTTATTAATTTATATTTAATATTTCTAAAATATTAAATAATAATATTAAGCTATTTAATTTATTCTATCACCATAGATTAAATTAAATATACTTAACATATTATTACGATTATGCCATTAACTTCTTAAATAATTATTCTTCCTTTTATGGTGTGACCCTTTAGGTTCTCCATATTAAACCCCACAGAATAAATCAATTAGAACAATTTTAATCTTATTTAAATAAATAAATTAAACTAATAATTTATTTAAATAAATAATATTTATTCTACAATAGGATAAGCCTCCCTAATGATTATTAATTTTTCCAGATATATATAGATTTCAACATTAATCATAAAAGAACCTTTGAGTAAATAGTTACCGTGACAATTCAATCCTTCCACCATACAATGTCCCAATTAAATATAAGACATGGAATTTCGTCAAGTCTTATTTTATTTAATTATATGTATTTCGACTCTTAAATGCACAATCCCAAATAATGCAAATTAGAAACTCCTTTCTAATTTCATTCTCGCTTTCGCCAAGGACTACCGGGTTGTCATTTATCGAATCACATAGACATATCTCTTCTTTTACTAGAAGTGGTAGATTCTTTATTGATCATACATTATCTCCATGTACAACTTATTATACCCAAGCATACCCTTTGATATACCCTAAGGGTCTTAAGGAATAAGTCAAAGTATAACTCATCATACACAAGATACTATGATGATCTCAAGTCCAAGGATCACTTCAGACTACTATCACTACAGAATTCCTATCGACATGCAAGTAAAACTCCATTAGGTATTCCTTAATGAGCCACGCTCAAATGAACTTATTCTCTAATAAGCACCTACATACTTGCTTTTAGTGTTCCACACAAATGATCATGAGATCAATCATCCTCATCCAATGAGCAAGATTCACTAACGATGTACCAATCTATCTAGGATTCACTAATCCCCAATTTAGTAATCCAACGATTGTAGGGAACTATTTTAGTTTTAAGCTTTTTCTAAGAATTTAGATCTCATTAGAATGATCATCATCATTATTCTAAAAGCATTGCTTAAAACTATGGGTTTATCACATATTATAAAACAACATCATGTAGATAATTAAAAGCCTTTAATAAATTAATACTTTTTATTAATAAATGAATAAGATTGTTATAAAGTATATGCTTTATCATCAAACATGATTATCACGGTGTTATCTCATTTTATATATTATGATTCCTTTCTATACTAAGATCGTTTTGTTTTATGACCTTCTACCACCGTACTTTTAGTCTTTTAGACTCTATCTATTTATCACTATTGTTCACCTTTATTATCAGAGTTAGGGAACTCTGTGTCTTTTATAACCCGTCAAGATTAGTCTTTGAATCTTACCGACACACTAACTATATTTGAGTTAGTACGTATCCTAATCATTGTGGTTATTAGTCTTAGGTAACCCTACCTAAGGTTCATAACCTATAGCTTTGATACCAACGGTGAGGTCCCTAGATCCGGGTCCCGAATCACCGCGGATCTGGAACAATCAATTCTATAACTATTGCGAAAGATATAAATATAAATTATTTACACAATAAACATTACACACTATTCCCCAATGTCGAGTAACCTTAACTTATACTCAATTCATAACCTATCTAACATATAATGTTATTATCATACATTACTGTTACAATTTAGTTGCACCAATAATCCCAAGCTAAACTTGGCTTTGACTTTTCTTTGTATCCGACGTATTCTCCTTAATCTGCAATGTTTATCATGATATAGTAAGGGTGAGCAACAGGTTTGCCCAGTAAGTTTAAGATTAATAAATTAAGGATATATCATGATGGAAAGATTTTGAATAATAGTTGTAATAACCCAATATTTTCAATAAAAAATTTTGTGTTTAGTTTTTTTTTATATAAAGGTGGAAATATATGCAAAGTAAAGTATATGTATATATACGAAAAATAAAATTATTTATTACATGAATAATTATAAATAAATTCTTGTTAAGAATTATTGATCATTATAGATTATATTCTTATAATAAATTAATTTTGTAATAAATATTTATTATTTATTTTCTATGAAAATATGATTATTATAAGACCCCAAATTATTAATAAATGAAATTTAGTTTCCTCTATTTATCATTTTGAAATAGTAAGGGTTGATTTGATTAATGTGGTTAGTTATGGGTAAAATACGCAAATATTTTAAATAAGAAGGTGGTTATAAATTATTCATTGTTGTCGGGGAATATTCGTTTGGTCATGGAATATTCTTGCTATCAGGGAATATTAAATGCTGACAGTGCGATCTTTTGTGGGCCCCATAGCGGAAGCGATTGGATGAAAAAACGACAAGTATAAGTTGTTTATAAATAGCAGGTAGTTAGTTATTCACGTTAACATTGTTGGAATACCGATTAGTTTAAAACACGATGTCGCATTGTTGCACAAGATAGGCATACGCAGTATTGCACCAATTATTGATTCTTACGTGAAGACACTACTCAATAATTGTTACAGTGAATTCTTTATTGCGTTGATATTTTATATTCTTTGTTGTTTCAATAATTGTCACTTACGGTATTTTTCATTATCGAAGCAATAATTCATATTATCTGAATAATATTATTAGAAAACATTATTGGCAATGTCTAGAAAGTTACATACTAAGGAGAGGTTTGGTCACCTAATTGCTTGATGAAGGAGAAATTCTTATTGGAAAGCCCCTTCTTTCCTGGGAACGGCCTGGTTGCCAGTACTATGATTCTGTAATATTATTTGTGAATAATTAATTATTGATTTATATGATGAGGAAAATATTGATTTTATGTGGATATTGATGGAGAAAATTTTTAAAGTGACAATTGTTCAAAATCGATATTTTATCTTTTCTGATAAAATAATATTTTATTATATTATTATAATATAATAATGATGATATTTTTACAATGAATGTGGGATATATGAGTATATGAGGAGGAAGAGTATTTTTGTTGCAAAAGTTGTTTAAATCATGTTAAACATGTCTGTGGGCCCATTTCTTGACTGAAATTTGATTATAGCTTGTAAAATCGCCCATATGTGGATTTCGGTCAATTTCTGTTTGGAATTTGGAAAACCTTTCTTCTACAAAGTTGTAGAGAATTGAATTTCCTATAAAAAGCCGCAAGATTTGAATTTTCTGATTAAAGGGCTATTTATTATGAATTATTGAAGTTCTGTAGTTCCGAAATAATTGCTTTTGGAAGTTTTAATTATTTTTAGTTAGAAAAATGTTTTTGTTATTTGTAGGCATGTGTTAAGAGTTGAAAATCAATTTGGTATGAGTGCGTAGAAAATTTAATATATATATATATATATATATATATATATATATATATATATATATATATATATATATATATATATATATATTAATATTTTATTAAATTTTCTACTTTGGTGTTCTAAGCATTTTCCTATAAATAGGGTGCTTAGGTTAGAATTGAAAATTACATTTAAACTATGATGATTTCTCTCTCTCTCTCTCTATATATTGGCGTATTCTTGTGAGTATTTTAATACTTTGAGTGTTGCTTATCTGATTGTAAGTTCAAGTCATAGCTTATATCAAATTGTTTCAACTAGAAGTGTTGTCTTTACAAGGTAAGGGATGTTATTTTCTTCTCAAATGATATTATTTCTTCAATATCATTATGCCAAAATATTGGTTGAAACTTTTTATCAAATTTGGAACTTTTTCATATGGAGTTACTATTCATGAGTTACTTATTCACGAGTTACTATTTACTGAACATGATGATCTTTTTGTGAAATTTCTATCTTTTAGTGTCGAGAGTTACTTATTCACGATATCTGGCACTATTCACATATCTGGTACTATTCACAAATCTGAAGACTATTCAAGAGAAAATAAAATTTTCTTCTTTTTGTCCAAAATATCTATTCGGATACTAGCTTTGATTGTATCCATGTTTTGATCATCCTTGAATTTTACTCCATTATGATTATTTATGAGGTATTTTTGGACATGGAGCGGTTGAAATCTGAATCCTTAATATTTATTCTTTTGTTTTCTTTGGATTCGTTTTTCTTTAAAATATTTTCATCATCCTCGGTCCTAAATGATGATATATTTGAATATCTTTGGCTGTGTAGTAAAGATGAATGATTTTCGATGAATATCTTTGGCCGTAGTGCAAAGATGAGCAGTGTTTAGATGAATATGACCAATGATGAATATCTTTTGCTTTGTGAGAGCAAAGATGAATATTTGATTCAGATATATATTGATTGATGTTCTGAGGATAAAAGATGAGCGATGAACTTTTAAATTCATATATAGAAGATAGTAGTTTGCATTCTCTACTTAACTCTTCTAATGAATTATTATTTCCGCTGCGAATATTGATTTAAAACTTGTTCTCTATTGTATTCTATTAGATTTTTCCCTGTTGAAGACTAACGATAATTTGTTTTATATTATCTTAGTCATAATATTCTTTATTGGGCTAGTTGAGCTCACCCTTTTCCTTGTTGTTCCATTTTTTTTCTCAGGAGGCGAGAATGTAGCGAGTACTAGTCGGGGTGTGGAATGATAGTTCTAGAAGTCGTTTTAGTAGTTATCACCATTTTTGTAAAATAATGTATCAATAATTGTACTGAGGACTTATTTGAGTGTGAATATTGTCTAGATGACAATATTTATTTAAACTCACAGTTTTTATGTTGTATTAATAAAGTTGTAGTTGTTTCTGTACCATGTATTTTGACGACTCAGAATGAATGTTGTATACCTATTTTGGGGGCGTCACAATTATGGTATATATGATTTGATTATTAGGATTATTATGATATGTATTTTATTATATTAGTTAAGTTAATTATTTTAACCTAATTAATAATGGTGTATATGAGGGATATGTCGGATATGGATTCAAAACCCTAATTCTGGATTTTGAATAAGGAATGAGAATAATAATATAATATTATTTATATTTCAATGCTATAATCAAGCATGATATGTGTGTAATCTAATTTGTGGAACAGTTATAGTAAAACTGTATAAAACCCTAGCATTATTGATAAACTATAGAAGTCAATTATGACTGTAAGATTTGTTAAGTAATGTGATATGTAATTAATGGCCACTATTATGTTTACTGTTAATTAGGTAAACCCTAATTAATATTTAGAAACCCTAATTACTAAATTAGAACCCTAATTGCTAAGTTATAAACCCTAATTATTAATTTAGCAAGTTATAAACCCTAATTACTGTTAAGATGTTTGATGTGGAATTTACTGCATAACTCCTCCATCATTTTGTTGTTGAGGTTCTTAGCATTGTCTGATAAAATTACCTCTGGTTGTCCATATCGACAAATGACATTGTTTCTGATGAAAGAAATGATGACTTCTTTAGTAACGCTGGGGAAGGAGGCTACTTCTACCCACTTGGTGAAGTAGTCGATCATGGCGAATATAAAGCGATGCCCATTACTGGCTTTGGGATCGATGGGTCCGATCATATCCATTCCCCACATTGAGGAGGGCCAAGGTGAACTCATATTGTGGAGCTCCCTCGGAGGGGCGTGAATGGCATTTCCATGAATTTGGCATTGATAACACCTCTTGACGTGATCATCACAGTCAGCTTTGAGGGTAAGCCAGTAATGTCATGTTCTGAGGATCTTCTTAACAAGCAGGGAGCCACTCATGTGTGGGCCACATACTCCACCATGGACCTCATCCATGAGCCTCTGAGCTTGGTCCTTGTCCAGACATCTGAGTAGAGACCTAGTCCTGCATCTCTCTTGTAGAGTGCATCTCTGCTCAGGTTGAATTTCATAACAAGTCGATGGATCCGCCTTTTCTCAGTCGGGCTCACCTCAGCGGGTGTAGATCCATCTCGTAGGTACTCCTTAATATGTTGATACCAAGGATGTTGGATGGGAGGTAGCTCATCCGATACTTCTCCAACATAGTTCCTATAGGCTGGTGCCTTGTGCATGGAAAATGTGACACTTGACATGTGTTCCTTGTCAGGCATGTGAATCAAGGAGGCCAAAGTTGCTAACGCGTCTGCGAAGTCATTCCTATTACGAGGAATTTGTAGAAAGGAGATTTCTTCGAACTCCAAAGCCATCTGTAAAACTTATCGATGGTAAGGCAGCAAATATAGCTCTTTGGTTTGATAGATTCCTGTGGATTATCTGATTACCAACTCTGAATCCCCAAAGACAGTTAAGCAGCGATGCCCATTGAGCGGAAAGTTTTAGCCCCATGAGATAGCCTTCATACTCAATTTGTGTTGTTGGTGCCGATTAAGCGCAATTTGACGGCTGACGGATATCTGCTCCCGTCTGGGATACTAGAAATGATCCGACTCCGAACCTTCCATATTAATGACTCCATCGAAATACATTTTCCATGTATGACATGTATCGTACTGATGGTGTTGCTGAAGTGTCATTACCCCTTCATCGGGGAAGTAGGTTTCCAAGGGTTTGAAATCCCCAAAGGTGTGGCGGCCAGTTGATCCGTAATTCCTTGACCTTTGATAGACTTTTGCGTCACATAGACGATATCAAATTATTTGTAGGATCAACTGCCATCTGGACAGCCGGCAATTTAACATGGGTTTGTTGAACACGTACTTGAGAGGATCCACGCGGGATATGAGATGGGTTGTATGACCATGGAGGTAATGTTATAACCTCATGGAAGCCCATGCTAAAGCACAACAAGTCTTCTCAATCAGAGTGTACTTGTGTTCACTGCTGCTGAATCTTTTGTTGAGGTAGTAGATAGCTCGCTCTTGGCCTCTATCGTCTTTCTGTCCCAGCATGCTGCCCATGGCATTGTCACTTATGGACAGGTACATGAACATGGGAACATCATCCCTGGGTGGTACCAAAATGGGAGCTTTAACTAGCTGTTCTTTGATTATGAGAAAGGCCTTCTAGCACTCGTCGTTCCATTTCATGGAGGAGTTCTTCCTTAACAACTTGAAGATAGGCTCACAAGTTGCTGTGAGTTGAGAAATGAACCTGCTAATGAAGTTGATTCTTCTCAAAAATCCCCGTATTTCCTTCTCTATCTGAGGAATGGGCATTTCCGTTATGGCCTGGATTTTAGTGGGGTCCAGCTTAATCCCTTTGTGGCTGACTAGGAATCCTAGTAACTTGCCTGATTTAACGCCAAAGGCGCACTTGGCTGGATTCAACTTCAAGTTGTACTTACGCAACTTGTTGAAAAGCTTCACGAGTTGGTCTAAGTGGTCATCTTCCCTTCAGGATTTGACAATGATGTCATCCACATATATCTCTATCTCTTTATGCATTAGGGTTTAGGATTCCTGAATTTAAAATTAGGGTTTCCCGGCTTTCAATTAGGGTTCCTAACTACGCGTTAGGGTTTTTAATCTTGAGATTATGGTTTCTAATCCCTTATTAGGGTTTACTAATATTATACCCTGCCCGATCAATCATCGATCAAAATTCTATACTGTACGAACACGTACTCACAGTTATGATTATTATAACTGTAATTTCTATCGAATCCCTATCCGGACTTAGGATTAGGGTTTCTAACTTTGTTAAGCACAACTCTACTCTTAATTCTCAATCAATACACAAATTGACTTATTCTCTAAACTCGTATCACATATTCTCAGCCCAATATTGATAACAATATCAATACTACATAAATAATATTAAAAAAAATTATTCGAAAAAATCGGATTATTCGAAATCCTGGGTTATCACATTCTCCCCTCCTTATAAGGATTCCGTCCTCGGAATCACCGCTTCCTTACTCCCTACAATCTTTTAAAGTTGTATCATCAAATCACTTTTATCACACAATATTCATTTTCGTCTCAATATTCTAACCTGTGATTTGAATCTATAAAAGAAAACAATTCACAGCATTATCTAACTCATAATACTCGCGTAATACAATTTCTAAACGAAATTGTTACCTATCGCCACCTCCTGGGCACCCACTGCATCTTGCACCGTCATGTTGAATTCACGAGCTGATGGTTTTCTCAGCTGAGCAGGTCCTTGAATTGCCAAGGTTCCGCTACCAGGTCCCTTATTGCCACTTTCCTTCTCCGCATTTCTCTTCGGACAGTTTCAAACCAGATGATCAGTCGATCCACAAGCAAAACAACCTTGTATCTTCTTCGGATTGGGACAATTGGGTGACATGTGCCTCTCTTGTCCGCAATTATAGCAGACTCCATTCTTCTTCAGACATACTTCTGAATGATTCTTTCCACAGGTAGAATACGGTTCCCCTCCTTTCTTATTCCCTTCTGTCTTGTTACCCGAATGGGTATTCTCGCTCCACTTTCTCTTGTTTGGATTACTACCACCACTTCTTCCTCCGTCATGTGTCTTCTACTTCTTCTCTTAGTGAAATCGAGATGCAGCTTCACTCCCTCCTTCAGCAATTAACGCTTTTTCCATTAAAGCCGCAAACGTATTGATCTGCAATACTGCTACTTTGTTGTATATGCCCGGCTTCAATCCATTCTTGAATCTTCTCGCCTTTCGTAGCTTCGCATCCACCTGATGAGGTGCAAATCTCACTAACTCATTGAATTTAGTAGCGTAATCTGATACCGACATATTATCCTGCTTCAGTTCTAAAAACTTAACCTCCATCCGAGCTTGCATACTCGGTGAAAAATAGTTCTCATATAATCGCATATTTATTCAAATAGCACATAGTACATTCAGTACTCACATATACAACTATTCCTTTTTAATAATATTAGGATTAACAACACAACTTTACACAAAAAGTTATAATTCTCCAACTTTACCCAAAAAGTTATAATTCTCCAACTTTACCCAAAAAGTTGTACTTCTCCATTTACACATAGCTATTCCCAGTTCGTCAAACTTACCACACTTATGAGTTCAGGAACTTGCCACAATTATATGAGTGTATGAACTTATCCTAGTCAGACCTTTGGCGTCCATTTGCTGAGGGGTTCAAAACATTTCATATAATTATGAGTCATGAACTTACCATAAGTATGAGTTTTAAGAACACACAAATTAATCTTAATCTTATATTCATATAGAAAATAAAGATTTCATTCATACAAACATATATATATATACATATATATATTTACATATGCTTACACATTATTCTCGATATTACAACCGTTAATATCACTTCTCACTATCAAAAGATATTATCGCTTATACTTAAGTTGTCTACCTTCCACTCCCTTCACCAGTCTTCTTCTTACCGGGACACTTGCTAAATCTGTGACCCGTTCTCTAATATGAAAAACACTTCCTCATATTCAGCTTAGGACAATGTAGAGAAATATGTCCTTCTTGTTTACAGTTGAAGCACACGTTCTTCCACATCATGCATTCTCCCGCGTGAGTCTTTCCACACTTGCTACAGACTTGCTTCTTCTTCAGGTTTGAATTTTCTGAATTAGGGTTGTCGTTGTCCCTCTTTCTCTTTTTCTTGCCTTTCTTCTACTTGATTGTTCCTTCAGACGATCCACCACCTTCAGTCTTCATCCTTTCCACCTGTGCCTAAAGATCATTTCGCATAACGCTCACTCTGTCTTCCACAACTCCTCCAAGAGAAATACTTTACTCCAGAAAACTTTCCTCGCATTTGTCAGTCCATACGAATTTCACCGTCTTCTTCGTCAGATTAGTCAACGAGGTCGTTATCTTAGAAAAATCTTGGATGAATCTTTGATAGTACACTATTAACCCTAGGAAACTCCTCACCTCCGTCGGTGTTCTCGATTGTTCCCAACTACTTACTGCTTCAACCTTTTCGGGGTCTACTGAGATTCCATTCTCATCCACCACGTGGCCTAAGAATTGAACCTTCTTCATCCAAAATTCGCATTTTGAAAACTTTGCGTACATCTCCTCCTTTCGTAGTGCCTCTAAAACAATCTTCGGATGTTCGGTGTGTTCTTCCTCTAATTTTGAGTAAATCAAAATGTCGTCGATGAAAACTACTACGAATTTATCCAAGTATGGCTTGAAAACTCGATTCATCAAGTCCATGAATGTTGCCGAAGCATTAGTTAAACTGAATGACATTACCAAAAACTTGTAATATCTATAACGGGTTCGAAACGCAGTGTTTGGTATGTCCTCATCCCGCACTTTCAGTTGATGATATCCTGTCCATAAGTCGATTTTCAAGAAACATTTTGCTCCTTTTAGTTAATCAAACAAGTCGTCTATCCTCGGTAATGGATATCGATTCTTGATCGTTACTCTGTTCAATTCTCGATAATCGATATAGAGCCTCATCGATCCGTCCTTTTTCTTCACGAATAACACTGGTGTTCCCAGAGGAGACACACTCGGTCGAATGTAACCTTTATCTAATAGCTCTTGAAGTTGTATCATCAAATCCTTCATTTCGACTGGCGCCATACGATATGGAGCCTTCGAAATCGGTGTCGTTCCCGGTGCTAATTCTATTACGAATTCGATTTCTCTGTCTGGCGGAAGACCAAGCAGATCGTTCGGAAACACGTCTTGAAATTCATTCACTACGAGTATATCTTTAATCTCGACTCCCTTTTTTTGAGTATCTACGATGTAAGCTAAATAACCGACACATCCTTTCCTTAACAACTTCTTGGCCTGCATCATCGTAATGCAACACGATTACTTAAGCGATGAGCTACCATGAAACACTACCTTAGACTTACTCGGAGTCTTAAGGTTCACACACTTATTCTGACAGTCAATTATCGCTGCATGGTTATATAACCAATCCATTCCCAGTATTACGTCAAATTCTCCCAGTCTAATAGGAATTAAGTCTACGCTCAGTTCATGTTCTCTAATGTTTGCGCGACAATTTTGATAAATGTATTCTACAGGGATTATTTCCTTATTTGCAATCTCTATGTTCAAGGAATCTTCTAAACGTTCTCGGGGTGTAAAAAATTTACTAGCAAATTTTTCTGATACAAAAGAACAGGTGGCACCTGAATCAAATAATACATAAGCATTTATATTATTGATTGGGATGATACGATACCACATCCTTGAGCCCCTTTGCATCATGGGACGGTCATGTTAAAGGTTCGAGCGGTCGATCGGTTGGGTTGTGCTTGAGTCCACCGATCATTAACACTTCCTCCTCCACGGCTTTCGCCAAACTCCACCGCTTCCTTTCTTCGGGCAATCCTTTATCTGGTGTTCTATTGATTCGCAAGCAAAACAACCCCTAATCTTCTTTGGCTTTGGATAATTTGGCGATATGTGCCCCTCATGGCCACAATTATAGCAGGTGTTTTTCCTCTTCCAGCATTCTCCCTGATGACTTTTCCCATATTTGTTTGCAAGCTTGGCCCTCTTCTTGAAGTTTCTTGGTGATTCCCACCTTGATTCTTTGCTTACATTGTTGTTATTGTTTTCCCATTTCCTTTTTCTGGAGTTACTTCCTCCACTGCTGCTTCCTCCACGATGCTCATTACCAGTGTTCTTGTTCTTCTTCTCCTTATGATACAGACTCAAGGCCTCACTGCCTCCTTCCACAATGATTTCCTTCTCCAACAACGTTGTAAAGGAATCAATCTGGAAGACCGATACCTTATTATACAACCATGGCTTCAACCCTTTTTCAAAACGTCTCGCCTTCCTCTCCTCATCCACAACTTGGTGCTCTGCAAATCGCGCTAGTTCATTAAACTTAGCTGCGTATTGCGCCACCGTCATATCACCTTGTTTTAATTCTATGAACTTCACTTCCATCCTACTCTTCATGCTCTTCGGGAAATATTTCTCGAAAAACAATGTCGTAAACCTTTCCCATGTTACCGTCCCTTCCCCCGCTCTCTGCTGATTAGTTTCCCACCAATAGTTGGCTTCTCCCCTTATCATGTATGTTGCAAATACGGTCTTCTGGTCTTCACCCACGCGAGCTATAATGAAGGCCTTCTCGATCTCCTTGATCCAGGTTTGCGTAACTATCAGGTCAGTGGTTCCCGTGAACTCTGGGGGTCCTACACTCTTAAAGTCTTTGAAGGTTGTTACTGGGAAAGCTCGGGGAATGGGTGGTACAGGTTCGTTTCTTCCCCTCAAAGCTTCTCCCAATAAATTTACCAGTCGCTGTATCGGATCTACTGGACCACTCTCATCGTTAACTGACTCTTCTGGGACAGGTATTCTACGTCTTGGCGGCATTTTCTGCATCACAAAATTTTCATCTTATTATCTAACTATCATATTAGACATTTCTCAGATGAAAAGAACTAAAAGTTTATAACACGTTTCTAAAATAAGATCATTTATATTCATATGCCAAATGGTTACAATACGCGTTCTTTTCTAGCATACTGCTATAAATGAAAACACATATCCCCTAATATCACAAAAGGCGGGGACAATACTAGCTTACTACCCCTCCAACATTTTTCAAAAGTTTGGGGTTACCATCCTCTCGCATCTTACACAAAAGATTGAGATTACAACAACATATTAACAACACATAAATAAAACTACTATACTATTGAGCTTTCCCCTCTAGACTCAATCTAACATTCCACGCTCCACGGCGCTTTCATACTCCTTCTGTGTGATGTGTGACACAATATCCCGACTTATGGTATGCCGGGTCTGTCCTTGCTCAGCGGGATAGTGATTTACCCCATCAATCAATCTCTCTATGGCCGTGCGTAGAGCATAGCCCATCTTGTTCATCTTTTTCCTCTTGCATCGTACCTCATCTTCAAGATCACCCACTCTGTCATTAGAATCCTCCTACTTCTCCTCAAAGTGGATCCTATTCATTACCTCCATCTCTAACTGAGTTCGGAGAGCCTCCTTCTCCGTCTTCTCACTCAACACTCTCTGTTCCAATTCTTCTAATTTTCCTGCCAACTCAACATTCCTTGCCACCGATCGGTGAAACAAGGCACCCATCTGGATCCCTGCCTCCTTACGGTGAGCAATTTCCACCTCCATCTCCTGCATCACTAGCTGCCTCTCAAGAGTCTCAGTCTCTAGCTCTTCGACTCTACTCCCTAACTCCAAAATCTACTCATCGTACTCTCCTAGCATCCGATCCTCAAAAGTAGTCTCGTCGGAGTCCTCCATGGGCTTGGGTTCCTCCTCCATAGGCTCCTCCTACGGATCAGATTCCTCAGGTAGAGGCACCATCTCCTCCTCGTCATCGTCATCACTAATTGGGAAAACTACCGATATAGGCTCCGCTATCACGGGTGTCTCATAGACTATGTGGATATCACGCGGCTCCTCCTCAACTACTCGGCTAGGTCCTCCCATGTCAGTCATCCTACAATCACCAACATAAGACAAGACAAGCAACAACTCCATCAGAATGTTAAATAAACATAAGTTCATTGTATAGAATGAAGTTACATTTCATAACACGCTAAGTCCTTCAGGGAGAACTCTACATGAGTTGTATCCCCTTTCCTAACTTCTAAGTTTTCTTAAGTTATAGTCTAAGGAGTCTCTTTCCTAAGGTTTATAACTATAGCTTTGTTACCAACCTGTGACGCCCCCAAATTTTGACCTCCACTTGGTCACCCGAATTCGGTTCGTCACTTTCTCAAAGTATTACCATAATAACTAAAATAACGCATACACAACGGAAAGTCTACTTTAGAATAATATACAATGTTTTATTATAATTATTCCCCCAAGTCTCGCAACCTACAGTACTTAATAGATTACATAATAATATTGAATAAAGACTTATTACATAATCCTACTTAAGTTTAAACACAGTTTCCAAATAGTCTTAATACAACATGAGTAATTTAAACATAAAGGGGAAAGCTAGTCGGTAGCCTTGCCCTTGCCCTTGCCCTTGCCCTTGCCCTTGCCCTTGCCCTTGTCTTTTCCAGATACACCTCCCTGTTCCGCCTTAACTGAAAGGTTTTAAATAAACAAGGATGAGCACAAATTTCCCAGCAAGTAATGTACAACAAGGGTGTAGGATATAATATCACAAGGTTTGAAATATCGAATGGTTATTTCTAAGATAGTTCAAAGTGTCAGAATAACCTCATGGATAAGGGATATGACGATTCTATATAAATCAACAGATATGTATGAATTCAACGGCTAACAATATATCCAACTGGATAAGCAATTTATACTGAGCAGCCACTAAGGACTATTGAACTTCCACTAGAGTTACCAATATTAAACTGATAACCAAAAATATTAAGTATTATAGATGATCAATCTACGATACCATACGTTATGCATAACACCATGATAATATTCATTCAGGTGTTGGGGTTTCCAACAACATACACTCCCCTTACCAAAAGGGTTGTTCAACTCAGTTATCAAGATTTCCGCACCAATCAATTGGTTTGGACAGTTTTATAAACATGCACATAATCTAGCCGAATCAAATGGCATAGATACTTTCATAATATTCAAGGACAATACTAAGTTCACATGAATAATAGTTTTCACAAGGGTTTAAGCATAATGGCTTATTTGAAAGAGAAAGCAATATAACTTGTAAAAGAGATAAGCTCACGGTATTCGTCGAATAAAGAATGCAAAGATGCTTGCACAATGTAATAAGATAGGTTTAGAAAAACTTGCTCAATAATAATTGAAGTAAGTTTAGGAAACTTGCCTTAAGCGTAGTTTATCCACGTTAATAACTCAACACTTTCGAATCCTATTTATAACGTATTATATGTTCAAGATATTCATTAGCTAACACAGTCTTTAAATAAGCCTGACACGATACAAGTGCGCACATATGGTACAAAATCAGTTTATAAATAATCATGAATCAAATACTTAGTTATTTTATAAACAAATCAAGAATGCTCAAGGTTAAGACCTCCTCTACTCATGGACTTTTCATTTCAATACAACTCCATCTTAACAACTAAGCATCACACATATATATGTATATCAGTAGGTTTTAGATCACATTTAGCATCATAGGCATCATGCAAGTTGCTGTCCAAAAGTCAGAATACACCAACTGTGATTCCAGACTAAGCCTTGTAATTGCGTATGGCTAAACTTAAGATCAGTCTTAATTCTTGTGATCCTCTGCTGTGCGAAGATCATTTCTTTGCTTTGTGGTTTCTGTCCGGCTCAACCAAAACAATCACACATATCACATTGGTCATGTTTAGGGTCTTTTCATGCTCCTCAAGGCAATCTAGGTTCCCTTTTTTAATATATTTCTAATTTAAACACTTAAACCATTTATGGCAATTCAAGGTTGTGAAACCACAAAGTCTAGCATGCTTGCTTTCTAAACATACATGAGCGTTATAAAACTCATATTAGTCATGCTTGTGTGTATTCATAATACATATGTGAAACTAACACCGCTTTAGTTGAAAATAGGCTTTGTTCATGCTTTCCTTGAAACGTGCTACCTAAGCATGGTATATATATGTTTATACTACATGAGCGAGTCTAAGAGTGTCATTAAACATGCTTACAAATGTCAGATTTTAGTTCTCATGGTATCATGACAATATTCACATTTAAAGCTTACTAGAACTGGAAGAATAGCCTAGTCCAGCTGTCCCAGTTTGACTGATAACTTGAATTGGGTGCTTAATATCCTGATGACTCTTACCCAGCTCTTGTCCTGGCTGATGACCTAAATATATCATTTCTTGAGTAGCCGACATTACTTCGGCAGAAATCTTGGGTGTGAGAGGTGGTGCCCCAATAGGGTGGTAGTGAGTGTTGCTCACCTCTAGGGCATGAAAACTGACCGTCTCAACTTCTGAATTGAAGCTGATGAATGGTATGTCACTTTGATTAGGAAATTTTGGCTCAGTATTAATCGTGACTAAGCTGTCATTCATGATGTATTTCAGTTGCTGATGAAGAGTGGAGAGGACTGCCCCAGCCATATGAATCCACGGTCTTCCCAATAGCAGGTTGTATCTTGAATCTATTTTGAGCACGTGAAAAGATCGCATAATGTATAGGACCAATCTCGATTGGTAGCTCAATCTCTCCGATTGAATTTTTTGGGCTCGTCGAAAGCTTTAATAGCAAGTATGGTCGCTTGGATCCGTTTGAGATTGACGTTCATCTTTAGCAACGTAGCATAAGGACATATATTCAGAGATGAACCTCCATCTGTCAAAACTCTAGCTAGTATATATCCAGAGTACAAAACCGCAATGTGCAACGGCTTGCAATGACCGGTCCCTTCGGGCAGTATGTCGTCATCAGTGAAAGATATCACATTGTTGTTAAAAATGTGATCAACCAGATGTTAAAATTTTTTTGTATCCATTGATATCGGTAAGTAGGCTTCTTCCAAAACCTTCAGTAAGATTCTCATGTGATCCTCGGAAGTTAAAACCAAGTCCAGGATTAAAATTTGGTGTGGAGCTTCTCTTAAGCTTAAAACCACCTTGGCTTCGTTATGACCCATAGTACAGAGGAATTTTTCAATCTTCTCCATGGGTATTTTCCCCTTTGACTTGATGGTGGACTTAATCACCCGTTGGGGAAGATCTGATGGATTCTACTTCCGACTTCGCGGTTAGTTGTATGAGAGGTGGATCCTTGACTTCTCCATAATTCCATGGGACCTTTTGTAAGGCGACAACGAGGATATTGTGGTGCGAATGGCAAGTTGATTGGCTCGGGAACAGCCACTTTCAAAGGTTTGTCAATTCCTTTGAGTTTAATTGTTTGCATTGTGAGAGGTTTGACAGTCCCATCAGCCTCAGCGGATATAACTGTTACCAATCCCTTCCATTTAGTAGGACAAGTATTCTCACTCTCTCAAATATGCAAATGCATCAGTAAGTCTTCTAGGCTGCAGGAGACCGCTATCAATTAGATTTTGAATGAGGTGGCGGAGTGCCCAACATTCTTGATCTTTGTGGACATGAGAATGGGAGTGATATTGGCATACTCCATCAGAATTAAACCGTCCTGAACGTGGATTGATTGGAGGTAAAAGGGAAGTGATCCTTCCTTCATTGATTACCATCTAAAGTATTTCCTCCATAGGTTGGCCCAGGTATGTAAATTCCCTTCTATTGGCAAAATCCCTACGGGCTTTGGCATTTGCTCTCTTCGTCACTTTGTCTTCCATTGTTTCTTTATCTGAAGGTGACGAAGGAGTTTTCACAACAAAAGGGAGCAAACTAGCATGCTCCAGGCTAACTAATTGGCGTGTGACTTGATTCTGATATGTCACTAATTCTGCCAATTGCTCAATCTGTTTACACAGAGCTTTCATCTTTCGTTCCATTGCGAGCTGGAACTTTGCATAATCCCATTTGTCAACACCATCTTTGAGGGTCTGGGAAGATTCATCGTTAAAATTGGAGCTCCGTCCAGTACTCCAATTAATCATGTTGACCTCTTCCTCTTTGTGTTGGGGAAGAGGGTTGTCATGCACATGAGGTTGATCCAGTTTGGTGACCACGATCTCACCGTTGTCTATCAAATCTTGGATCTTGTGTTTCAAGGCCCAACAATCTTGAGTATCATGTCCAGGTGCCGCGGCATGATAAGCACATTTCCGAGTAGCATTGAAACCCCTCCCATTAGGGATGGCTGGTGGAAGAAGATGCGTAATTTTGTTCGGAGTTGTTAGAAGAGTGAGAATGTTCTCGAGCGATTCCCCTAAGGGTGTGAATACTCGAGGGCATTTGACTTCTCCACTTTTTGGCATTGGAGGGTTTGGAGACTGTGCTTTAAAGGGAGTGTAATTTCTCCTCTGGATAGGCATGTTCTGATTGCCTTTTTGACCATGTAGTATCAGGGAAACATCTTCTTCTTTCTTTTTATGGACCCTCTGGGGGTTGTTTCCATAGTTTCCGGATTGGATGTGTTCAGCAACAGCTTTATGGGAAGCTAGGTCTTGAATCTTTCCGGACTTCAATCCCATCTCAGCCATCTCCCCCTGTTTAATCATTTCAGAAAATGGTTTACCAATGCCAGCTAAAACTCTTTCATAGAACGGAGCTTCTTGTATGTCTATGAAAGTCATGACCATTTCTGATTCCGTCATGGAAGGAATAACTTAAGCAGCAAGGCGCCTCCACCTTTGAGCATACTCTCTGAAAGACTCATTGGACTGTTTCCTGACCTTGGTAATTTGGTACCGGTCAGGAGCCATCTAAGACTAGAAGCTGTATTGATTGAAGAAGTCGTGAGCTAGCTCCTCCCAACTATGGATCTTTGAGTTGTCTAATCTGGTATACCATGAATGGGCTTCTCCAGTCAGACTCTTCTGGAATAGCTACATCCTGAGCTTCTCGTCCTCTACATAAGATCCAAGTTCTCCAATGAACACCTTCAAATGTGTGTAAGGATCTCCTAACCCATCATATTTTTTGAAGTCAGGAGTTTTAAACTTTTCTGGATAATGAACCCCAGGGAATATACAAAGGTCAGCATATGAGACACTCTTGTGTGCTCCAATTCCTTTGATTGCACGAAGGGTTTCTTCCATTTGAAGGACTTTCTTCCTGATGTCACCGGTGTTTGGATCTCCTTTGAGATGGGTGATATCATGACATTTATTGGTCGTATCCAACTGCATTTCAGGTTCTGTAATGACTTTATCAGGACCCTGGGTTCCTCCTTGTGTAGAGGATTTAGCATGTATGGGTATCCTCGTACCCTGAGTAGACTGTGTAGTTCTTTAAGCAGAACAGCCAAATATGTGATTTGTTTACTTAATCCGTCAAATTCTTTGCGCGAAACTAGATTAAGGTCAGGCTGGTCTGATGACAACATAATTGATTATGGGCTCGTGGCCTTTTTGGATTTTGATCGGGTAATAGGTCTGATTGCTTCACTGCAAAAGACTTGCGTAGTTTAGTCTTTAGGGAATGTGTAAATGTTTACATGCTATGTATCCGTTCTAGGAATATTATCTTGCAAGGCGGATGTTAGTTGTTTGTAATTCAGGATAACATGTTTTAAAATATCTATGTACATATGTTTCTTCATATTTCTCATTACATGGAGATGAATATGGAATGAAATTACAAGTAATTGACTTTACAAGTAATTTAAAATGAGAAAGCATGAAGAGACTTTCCTCCGTGTTTGGTTTATTAGAGGATGACCTATCTTAGGTTACTCTCGCGGCTTTTTGGCATGAAGGTTCCCAAATCATCGCAATTTACTCGACGGGAAGTTAATCCGGTCTTTCAACTGGAGCGAATTTTGGTGGTGCCTTTCCTGAGCCTCATTAGAATTAGTCTTCCTACGAGTCCAGTAATCAAACACCAAGAGGATAGCCTCCTGGTGGAGGAACCACACAACATACATTCACATACAACGTATGTCATCGTTTATGAAAATGATGACATGTGCGAAGCACTAATATCACAAGCAGATATAGTGTAAAGCATTAAGCGCAGAAAAATGTATGCATTCGTACACATTCATCATAAATGTAAATGCAACATTCACACACAATCATATAACAGTTTTGAAAAGATTGTAATAGCGGCTTAAGTCCTCTTACTGGCATCCCCAGCAGAGTCGCCACCTGTCGACGTCGGGATTTTTATTTTTCCCTTTTCCTTACTTGTTCTTTGGTGTTCTCATGTTAGGTGAGATTTGTTTAACAAAACAAGTGAAAAAGGTCCGACATGTATAATGTCGATGATGGATTGTTAAGAGTCGCCCGTTGGTTTTTTATATGGTTGTACCAACACAACCGAGAAAAGGTTTGCACATTGACCTAGTGATGTGGCACTGCTAAACGGGTCGGTGAAACCGAGATTCATTAGGGTCCGGGGACTTGATTATGCAAAGGGAAGGTGTTAGGCACCCCCCGACATCCGTGTTACCACGGTGACCACCTCTTTTCAAGAATTTTTATATGAATATGTGTGTGTGTGTGTGTGTGTGGATCAATGTGCAATTATTTTGAAGTAGTGTGAGGCCTCATTCGCACCTATCTACACAGGGTTTGAATTTGTGTAAAAATTCTGTTTTAACAAGATATGGCAGTGATGTTTTATAAAAGAGGTTTTTCAAACCCTTGTGCTCAATAGTAATTGAGACCTTTTATACTCCCATTTTTATTAAGTGTTCGGCTTGATTGTTTTTAATTTTTGAGATGCAAAACATCTTCAAGAAAATAATATACAAAATAGTGTCAAACTCCTCGTGGGTATGATAACCATCTGAGGAAATTCGAACACTGTGAATAAATTTACAAAGTAACTATAATTTGAAAATGTCAATCACAGGAGAATCGAATCTAGATCCAAAGAACTCAATCTGTGATCACATGATTCTAGGCTCACATGATGCCATAATTGATAATAAAGCGATGGCGGTATATATATAAAAGTCATAAATATATATCTGAGACATGATCGTATACGAAGCACCTCCATGGGGGATCGAAATGTAAATAAAGCGGTAAAAAAGTAATAAACCGCCATGGAGTAAACTCGAGGCGAGACGAAAAGTAAATAAAGTTGTAGAGGCGGTGAACCGCCATGAAGTAAACTTGAAAGAGACTAAATGTAAATATATATATATATATATATATATATATATATATATATATATATATACAAAAGCAAATAAACGCTCGGCCAAAGTTCAGGCTCAATCGAGGCATAACTCGATAATGTTAGTCCATATAAATATATATATATATATATATATATAAGTATTTATATATATATGTACAAACTGAAATAAAACCATGCATCAAGTCCAGGGCAAACACACGCAACACAACTCTCAACGTGAAGAAGAGTGTGTGCAAAGATGAAGAGAAAGGCTTTAAAGTGTGTGAGAAGGCTTACAGTGGGCTGCCAAAGAAGACTTTTATATCTTTAAAAGGATGAACACTCGGCTCCCATGCAGTCAAGAAAAGCTATATGTGAGCTCACAAGTGTTTAAAATGAGAAAGCACTCAGTGTAGGGTGAGTACAGAGCAAATTTGACAGGGCTTCCTCGCTTTTTTCTCTTACAAAATGGCCACCCCAAGCCCTCTATTTATAGAGGGGGGAGCCACAGGTGTACCTATGGCTAGGCTGCAGATGTACCTGCGGCTGACCGAGTTGCCCCGGGCTTCGCGGGTCCCGTCGTCTCAAAGTATGTGCACGCATGCACTATAATGTCCGCTCGAACTTTTAGAATTGCAATCCGGACATCCGGCTGAGGTATGTAAGACCTATTTCGGACCGCCATTGTCGAGAGTTATACAATGACATGGGATTAGAGGTTGTACGAAGTTAGGAAGATGGGACCATGCCCTCCGGTCTTCAAGCTTCAAATTCTATTCGTTATCCAGTAAAATAGTCACTCGGGATTGGACATCCTTGGTTCTTGTGGGACATTGTTGTGTAGAAATGTGTGTATTAAAATGTTGAGATGACGTGATGTGGCGTCAAGGTGGCAAGATGATGACTTTGCCCTTAAGGGGTTATCGCACGGTTTGGAGGTGACAAAGCAGAGACGTTGCTCGAGGTTATCTACGAGATTGAATTTGCTGCAAGTGTTGAATGCCTCAGTGTCATCTCTGAGGTGTGCCTGTCTTCCTGGTGTTATCTCCGGGTCTTGTACTAAGTGCCTCGGTGTGAGTGCCGAGGTTGAAGCTGATTGCATGCATTTGAAACAAGCATTTCTGGAGTTATCGTCGAATCGCGCATTCCTTGGGGCTATCTCCAAGGTTGGTAGTCGCTTACTCCAGTCTTTGGACCGAGGACCGAATATCTCGGGATTATCTCCGAGAGGATCGGTCTTCTCTGGTGGAATTTCGAGATATTGGGCTGTATGCTGGGTGTTTTCTCCGAGGTTGGACTCGATACTCCGGTGTGTGTTAGGGGTTGAATTTGAACTTAGGTAGTATTCGGACTCGATGTGAGTTGTCTTCCAAGGTTATCTTCGAAAGATGAATATGTCCTCCTGCAATGGCAGTGACAGGTGTGCAAAAAATTTTGAGTGTCTACATGGGTATTATGCATCGAGAAGTGGTTTTATCTGCTTTAGTGTTCTTGATTAACAATTCAGGATAGAGAATAATTGATGAGAAGTGTGTTAACTTAAATAAAGCAATAAGTGAAGTTGTGATCTTAAATCTCCGTAATCTTAATTTAACTAGTGGTAATTAGAATTAGTTTACTTATAAATTGAAATTCATTCGTTTAAATAAGATTGAGTTGGTTACGGGTTAGTACTTGGTGATTTTTATTAAACAATTCCTCGTAGGAACGATACTCTACTTTTACTTTATTACTTGTTGACCACGTATACTTGTTTGTTGTGCATAATTAGATTTTATGTGACGCCCCCGAATCCAGGTCCCTTCGAACCTCGGATCTGGTCCGCCATGATACTACTATCGTCAAACTATTTATATCTTTTGTCCATAACTCAATGAATATAACTTTACTTATTATAATTTAGAATATAAATTCTTTCTAATTCCAAGATCTATGTAATACCCCAAACTTTTATAAGTTTCACAACTTGGTAATTTACAATTCCTGTATTACATCACATTCGATATAAAAAAAACGCGGAATAATTTAACCTTTTTCAATCTCCTTTGAATAAAATCTTTTATTGATTTCATAACTTTGAACCAATTACAATTCTTGAATCAACTATATAATATGATTCAGTCTATTGGAATTACTGTATAAGATTTTACATCTTGATTCGATATCCTCTATGTATTAACTAATACATCATTACAATACAACAAGTATTAAACATCGTAAGTATATATATCAAGTACACTCCTAGAACCTAAACATGGTTCAAGTAATAATCTAAATAGTATCCTTCGTTGCAAAACTATCTACTTTGTCAACCAAGAAGCACGAAATCTTTACCGTGAGTCCTTAACCTGCAAAAGTGGTTATTTGCAAGGGTGAGCCCGACAGCCCAACAATTCTAACAGTTTTCATGCAGCACATAGCATATAATAGCATATTCAGTACATGCATTCATAATCAATTAACAATTACTACGCATGTTACTTCACTCATAACAGGCATAGAAATTTACATCACAACTATATCGTCAAAGATCAACTTTCACATTTCATACATATCTCATATGCATTTCATATATATAAATCAACGTTCTCATAGCATAATATAATTCAGTAACAGTTATAGAATTCATTTATCAAATAGGAACTGAAAGACTTGCCTGATTCGTAGTTTATCAACTACGACTTAACTGCTTAAAGCTTATCTGCACTGCGTGTATTCCTACACAGTTATATAATCATGGATTCATATCCATTAGTCATACATTATATACGTTCTTAATATAACAATAAATATTACATCGTTTCTTAACTAGGTTTGTAAAACCTTCATTTCACTTTCTCATTGTACTTTTAGAATTGTTATGTATGTATAGGTATTCCTTAACCATCCGTACTTGACATCAACTTCATATACATTTATCACTCACTTGACTCGCTATGTGTTCGACACATATTTAAAGTTTATAGATACGTGATCTACGTCGTTCATATTCAAACTACTTTGTTTCATAATGATTTATTTCAATCAATAAAGCTTAACAACTTTCTTTAACAAGATTCTATGTTATAAGCTTTTAAACCATATATTGGTACTAATAAGCCTCTACTAGTATGCTTCACATAGACACAGCATAGTTCATTATTTGAAAACGTATTTTAAACCACACTTGAAACGTCCAATTCATGCTTAGCTAAAAGATGAACATAATCGTCATGTCTAGGGGCATAAGGTGTTCAAGTTCACTTTTAAAAGTTATTCTAGGCCAAGGTAAAGCAACTAGGTGCAACTTCTAATCTCATGTCATAGCTAACTAATCCATGAATATATGTTATCATGTTTAAAACCTAAAGTAAACAAATTACTTTAAGTTCGTTCTTAAAGTTTCAAGTTTTCTTTGGAAATCATTTTCAACTAAGCTATTGTAAGTTCATAATAAGTAAAGCAACTTTAAATCACTTCTCATTCTTAAGTATACTCATAACTCAACAAGATGTATGTGTTAAAATATCATAATTTCAAAGACTCAAGGTTCGTCAATGTTTGTTTTCAAAAATCTTTAAGTTTCTTTTGAAAACACATACGAAGTCATGATAAAGCATTCCACTATAAGTAAGGTAATCTTATATTTCATGTTTAATATCATGCATTTTCATGTTACATCACTTAGAATAACATATTCCATCGTTGGGAGCACTATACTTGTGTATGTGCTCGCTCGACGCCCTCCGATGGCCTTCGATTACGAAACAGTCTCAAAGATGACTATTTTGACCCTTCATAATGACCTCAAATTGAAACCTTAAAGAACAAACGTTGTAGGTCTATTCGTTCTCGTTCCGGATCATCTTGAATCTCCTCAATCGGAGTTCGTATGAAAAAGGTATGCCCATTTTAGTAAAACATGTTCTGTCAGATTTTTTTTAACCTTTGTAATCAGACCACCCCCCACCAGGGTGGGGGTCTTGCCCTATAAATAGCCCGCCGGGGTGGGCCTAGCTACTGTAAATGCACGGTTTCATGCTCTGCTACAAAATAACAAGCCAAACTACTTTCTAACCTTCATAATTTGAGTTATACATGTCCAAATTAGTCCGTTTTCAATTCTATGGATTCGTAATTCATAGAACTACAATATACTATAATACCCATCAACTAACATAAACATTAACTAACCCAAATATGAATCTATAACTCATGTTCATGCAAATGTTCATGTTTTGGACAATTTAGCGATATCATTCACTACGAATTCGATTCTAAACCAAATTGGTTCGTTTAACTTCCGTTGATTTCGTATTCAACCATATTAATGATGTCTAGCATCAATTCATGGATTATAACAATCCTTACCCATCAATTTTATGACTCAAAAGCTACTTTTTCTAAGAACTTTGTAAAACTTGAACTTAAGAACATAGTTTAAGAATTATACCTCTTGAAGTTAAGTTGACAACCTTGAATCTTAACTTCTGACTTCTCCAAACTTCTCAACCACTCACTCACTAGAATTCTCAGAATTTCAAATGTGAAGAATGAAGAAGAGGGCCTCTATTTATAGAAGAACCATGGACCAAGTTTGGGTTTTGCTCCATGAATGAAACCAAAGGAAGAAGGAAGAAGCTATTGGGTATAGAGGAGTTGGTCACCAACTTCCTCTTCCTCCATCACTCCCTTCATCATTTGGAAGCTATAAATTTGAGAAGAAGAAGCAAGCTAGACTAGGCCAATGGCCTTTTCACGTGATAATGAGATGAGACTCTCTATTTGGGACAAAAGCTTATAACTCAGCATTGCAAAACTACTACTAGCATACTTAGGTTTATTTGATATTTAACTTTTCCCCAAATGTGCATACATATACACCCACTCACATAGAAATATATAATCCATGTACATTGGTTTATTCCAATTAATATTTTAATTGGGCTAATTATAAAATACTTGGATATTCTCAATCCATCATTTTCCATAAAAGTTATCATCTCAAATACACTTAATTATTATAAATGATAATTAATATCAATTATTTATTAACTCCTCATTTATTTTCTCTTAATACTTCCCATTAAATCTCCCTTTAATTTAACTTCACTAGTTATGCCACACAAAACATAATTATATGAACTTAGTAATTAATAGTCAACAAGCTTATAATAATATAATCTCACAAAATAATATTATTCTCAATATTACATCTTATAACATGGTCATGGAAGTGATCTATTGCACCATGTTACATTTTATTATATCATTTGTACATAATGCTAACATACAAGCCTTTATACCTATATATTCAAATACTTCCTATATTATATAGTTACCATTGAAGTGTCACACTTCAATTCATATCATATAGATGTAGCTACTATATAATATAAAATCATTGCACATACAAATTAATTCTTCAATTATTCATTCATTAAATTATTTGATGAATGCTTATCCTTCACTTTGCCACACTAGGCATATTTCACAAGCTCGATCTTAAGCTTCTTTTATTTTCCACACTTATTATTCTTTCAATATAATATTTGTGTGACTCAAGCATTTAAATGCTAAACTACCTTAATTAATTATAAGTATAACCTTTACGCTTATAATAAATAATATATACTCCATTAGTTATTTAAATGATAACATCCACGATAAAATAATAACTTAAGTTATTTAATATATTAAAATAACTTAGTTTTCTTTCATTAATTAACTCCTTGAAAATACATTAGAAATTATGTATTTTGTCATAACATAAATATTATGTTTTTCTAGAATAAAGACATTTACAATTAGAAATTAATTTGCTTATTGTCTCAAGATATTATTCTTAATATAATATCAATTAACTATATATACGACACATGTACATATATTATATATAGAAAATAGATAATAAATTTATTTTCTATTATAATAAATTGTTTCCATCAATATATTTATATATAGCAAATACGTTTTAATATATTTACTATATTATTAATCATACCTCATACAAAAATATATAAGGAAATATTATTATTAAAAAATTAACATTTCCTCCTTTTATTAAAATAACTCAATATTAGAAATTATTTTAATATCCTCTATTAGAAATATATAGTTATTATTTCTCTCTCCTCTATAAATTATTCCCAAAACAATTTCTTCAAATATTAAATATCCATTTAAAGATATAATGATTTATGTCTCCCTTTAATAACATATACATATTCAACGTTATTCGTACATTAGACTTTCTCACATATTACCATTTTGAGTAACATATATAAAGTATCACATATTCAACACACATATTAATTCACTCCTTTACTTAAGTAAATTAAACCTTGTACTATATTACCATAGTTATTTAAGGTTTAAAATACACATTATATTATTCCATAACATAACTCTCAACTATCAATTAGCCAATATTTATTCTTATTAGTTAATTCTCTCAACTAACTCATGTTTCACTATCCAAACCCATCCGCGGATAACTTACGTACTATCAATAACCTATATTATAATCATACAAGTTATTAGTACACATACACAAGAAAATGACAATTATACATTAATGTCATCCACTTACTATGATAAAATAATCCTATAAACTATTTAATATCGATAGGAAATTTTATCCACTTCTTTATCTCAACTGAATTATCTCTGCGATCAATAACAATATATAAAAATAATATATTTATTAATCAGAAAAATCACATATTACATTGTTCATATTACCCTATATAACGCATTCCTACATACCTCGTATCACATAAATGTTTTTATTCGAACCCATTTCACACTTAAGAATTTTTATTTACTAAATTTTTATTTTAATATTTTCTGAAAATTTGGGTTCTTACATTTTACCCAACAACAACATTCAACAAGACACACTATGATCAGGTCCAAGAACGTCTACATCAGAATCGTAGAGTTCGGTTATCTGAGGATTGAAGCATTGGCAACGATTCAATCTGAAGACTGATATTCGAACATTGTTGTTTGAGAGCATCGATCCAAAAGGACAACTTCTGATGTTCTAATCAAGAAATTAGAAAGGAGAAATAAAGTTGACTACCTGCCCGAGACATAAAAGTGACATCTCTGACGGGGTAGGTGAAACAGTAGACTGCAGTGTCAGAAAGATGAAAAAGGGGATGTCATGTCACATCTGCAGTCTAAACCAAATAACTCGAGATCTAAGAAGCAATTCAAATAGCTTTCAACGGCTATATTCCAACAGGAAGATTGGGAAGGAGTATATATCAGCCAGAGCTTCAAAGATCAAGAGTTACTGAGTTGAAGGACCGTAGAGTTGTTGGAATGCTATATTGTTGACTCCACGAGTTCCACCAGAGCTAAATCAAACAAGTCTCAGTGACAGTGAGACTACAAAGGTGGAAGTGAAGCAGCTTTGAAGAAGGACTTGAACAGACCAAATCTTCACTCAACAAAGATGAGATTACATCTTGAAGATGGCAAATGTCGAAAAGTCGAGAGCCGAGAAGGCCAAGAAGATAGCATTCAGAAAAGTGGCAGAGTACAAAGAAGATCTAGAGAGTCACTCTACGAATCACCATGAACTAAAAGTTGAAACAAAACAGATGCATAACCATGTCGCAAACTATTCAAGAAGGGTTCAGGAAATGCTAAGTGCCAGACGAAGTCTACCAAAAGCTCAAACACTTAGCAAACCTAAATGGTGATGGTGCACAACTGACATCGGATGAAGATAAGCAGAACAAAATGAAGATCTTTTGCACTAGAGAAAATGTGGTCCAGACTCTACATAGAATGCAAAGAAGACCACGCCAAGCTGCTAAGTACAAAAGATGTTCAAGCTTAAAGACATCTTAGCAGTAAGCCATCACCAACAACAACTACACCAACAAGTAGCCAGGGCCTGAGGGGTCCTTGTCCGGAGAGACTAAATGAAGTTCCAAGCCTGCTTGGATTGAAGAGTTCCTAGGGAACTAGAGGAGTTCCAAGCCTGCTGGGCTTGAAGAGTTCTTAGTGAACTGAAATTCCAAGGCTGCTGGCCTTGAAGGAATCTTAGTGATTCAGGGTGCTGCCCTTCCTTAGTGGAAATCCTGTTAGTTAAAGCAGAATAGTGGATTAGGAGCTTGAGCCTCAGAACCACTTAAAATCACTTGTGTCATTTACATTCAGTCATTAAAGTGATACATCTGACAGGGTAGGTGAAACAGTAGACTGCAGTGTCAGAAAAAGTATGATAAGTCACATCAAGTAGTTTACCTCAAGCAACTCGAGATCTGTGAAGAGATTTGAATAGCCTTCAACGGCTACTTTCCAACGGAAGGATTGAGAAGGAGTATAAATGAGGAAGAACTTCAAAGATCAAAGGTTGCTGGAGTTGCCGAGTTTGGAAAGAAGGTGGACTGATCTAAACCATATGAAACAGTGAGTCCGAAGGCTCACTCTACAATCCACCAAGAACACTCAGAGGTCAGAAAAAGAAAGAAGTAGAAGTGTGAGTTCTACTATGTAGAAGTGAGAGTTCTACTACATGAAGAGTGTTTGAATCTTAGAGAGAAAGAAGAGCATCATGACATCTTGATGTCCATCATGGGAAGACTCTAAGTACAATAGAGAAGAGCCTCTGACCATCTTAGCAAGTCCATCATGAGAAGGCATCAAGTAGCAGAAGGAAGATCATAAAAGCCATCTTGGTGTCAAACATGAGAAAGCTTCTAAGTACCTAATAGAAGAGCCTACTGATCGACTTGGAAGCCTCTCGTATGCGAATATCAAGTACCAATGAGAATGATCTTCAAGGCAGTTCAACAAGGGGTCATCCAAAGTGGTTGAGTAACCATAGAAGCTAAGCATCATGCAACACTCAGCTGCACTTCAAGGATGATCAAGCCAAGCTGCTAAGTATAGAAGATGTTGAGAGCATGAAGACATCTTAAGCATTTCAAAGACCGACTCCAACAACAACAAACAAATAACTCAACAAAGCTGGGATTCGAGGGGTCCTTGTCCGGAGGACTAAATGAAGCGAGGGCGAGAAGTGTCCTTGTCAAGAAAGGACTAAACAAAGCAGGGCAGAAGGGTCCTTGTGGGAGGGACTTAAAGCGAAGTTCCAAGGTCTTTGGTCTTGAAGAGTTCTTAGTGAATTGAAGTCCCAAGGTCTTTGGCCTTGAAGGAATCTTAGTGATTTGGTCTTCGCCCTTAGTAGTGGAAATCTGCTAGTTGAAAGCGGAAGAGTGGATTAGGAGCTTGAGTCTCGAACCACTTAAAACCCTTGTGTCTTTTACATTATGTCATTTACATTATGTACTATAAGCCGCTATAATCATTATGAATGTTTTAACTGCTTACAACTAAACTTACTCTACAAACAATGTATGTATGATTATGAATATATCAATGAAGTGGATCTTTTACTTATTCTGTTGTGCTTGAAAAGATTCTTATGTTGTCATATGTTAATTATGAACAATATAAATATAAATCAGAAAAGTATTTGAAATAAAAAGGATCTATTCAACCCCCCCCCCTTCTAGATCTATTGTGCCCTCTGGGAACTAACAATTGGTATCAGAGCAGGTTCTCATTCTATATTCAAAAGATAATCGCTTTGAGTCTGATCCCAGGCACTAACATTGTTCTAAACTTAGTTTAGAAGTAAGTAACTTATTATATGCAGATGAGCTCACATGTTGGAAATATTGTGTATAGGAATGTGTATATACACCTGAAGCTGCTCAGATTGGTCCATGGTCTCTATTAATACATCAACAAGACCAATCCTAGCCTGCAGTCAATCTTGTAGTCCTAAGACCAGACGAGAACACTCAAGAGATGTCAATAAAGAAGAGTCATGCACCCACTAGTCTGAAAGATGAAGAAGCCTTACATGCTAAGAAATGCTTATCGAGAGAAGAAAGAAGATCTTCTCAAACTTATGTCTGGCCAACCAACAACTGGGTGCAAACTCTGTCAGCTAAAGGATGTCAAAGATCTTAATGCTGAGATTCTCTTAGCATATATCTTCAAGATCACTACTGATTGATTAAAGGCCGACAAGAGCAATAAGCTGTCAGGAGCAAAAGTAAAGTTATGCAGATCAATACCTAAATTCAGTATATCTACGATAAATGACTATTTCGTAACTGACAGTAAAAAGGTACGGTTCCTCACTATTATAAATGTACATCATAATTGCATCTTTTTATGAACTATAATGAAGATTCATCAAGGAGTCATAATCTACCTAAAAAGGTGAAGAGAGAAAGTAACCTGAGGATGGAAACTCAAATGACTATAAACTTTCTCTCCATCCAAGTTTTAGGTTGAAGATGATATCTTGAAGGAAATCTAAAATGGGTCATAAGAGCATCACAGGCCTAATGAACTTTATGTGAAGTAATCTTTGCTGATGGGTTAGTATGTATGTACAAGCCTATATTCTAAGTGTTTGACAACACACAGAGCATGATCAGTTTTGCAAGAGGATCTTGCTGATTTGCAGAAACTGATCACCTCAATGAATAAACTAGATACTCCTAAATCGTAGAGCTGATTTTCACTCTGTGAACACTTAAACATTGTGAACATAACCCAGCGAATGATGAAACCATCATAGATAGAGAGTGTGTTAATAGATGCCAAATCCTACACACACTCACCATCATGCATCTCAAAATGTATTATCATAAGATAGGTGCGTGCATGAATATATACATTGGTGATAAATATGATGATTATCCAAATAAGAGGAACCGAGGTTTAGAAAACTAACCTAAGCAGGACCCATTTAATTATGGGTACCAAAAATAGAAATATATTTAAACTGCGGTACTTGGTGGTCGACACCACACTAAGGAATGATGAAACGAAGACTTGATCAAGAAGACTCAACCAATGAAGAAGGCTAAGGACAATTTAGAGATGATTACGATAGAGTTCCTATCTCGTCCAAGCACATCCTTGAAGACCCTCCGAGCTAATCGAATGGAGCTCTCACATGGTCACATTAATCGTATATGGAAGCAAGTCATTGACCAAAGAAGGAAAGGTCTTATGTGCTCAAAAGACAGTCAAGAATGCTATATGGGAAGAATCCTCAAGGAAGTTCACAACAGAAGATTATCGAGCATCATTCAAGAGTAACTTATTGCGAGAGCAGAACTTCACGAACACAACTGTCAAAGAAGACTACGTTCGTAGTGCTATCAAATAATCGTAGAGTGATCAGTCCTGAAGATACTCATCTCTACGATACAAGGAAATCTAAGTATTGATGGAGATTCGATCGAGGAAGGAGATCATGAAAGCGCCTTCAAATGAATTTGAAGAAGAGGAATCACATCTATCCGGAAGAACAAAGATCAACAATGGGGGAGTAGTGATCTGTTAAGGAACAACAGCACTGAGATATATTATGAAAAGTTATACCAGCTACAGAGTCCCAAAACTTTGTGGCTGATTAACCAAATGAAGATCCATAGTCAGTAGGAACGTCTCAAAACGTAATACTGATATCCCTTCAGCCACCCAACCCATAATCATGAAGTTCCTACGATCAAACATACGATCATAGTGTAAGAAGCAGGAGGACACCACGATTTCAGCAATGCAGTTGTCTAAAGCTGGTAAAAGACCTCCCACTCAGAAGAGGTCGAATGAGATGTCATTACAAATCACTGCTATACTATTCCATCTGGAAAGCGCCTCAGGGACAAACCGGACCCTTAGCTCACTCTAAAAGGTTGGCCCTTCCTGAGCTACCTTAACACAGAAGGAATGCTTGATCAAGTTCATCTCAAGGACCAAGTCAGTCAACGATCGTAGAGTCGAATTTGAAGAGAACTAAACGATCGCAGTGCAACCTCAACGATCGTAGTGCTACCTCAACGATCGTAGCACAACCTCAGCGATCGTAAAATACAACTCGACGATTGTAGTCCTACCAAAGGGTACTCCAGTTCACAAGAAGCTTGGAAAATGAGATATTTTCTAAACTATTCAAGTTAAGGAGATAAGTTCGAATACATCAGTGATTGAGCTATGCTGCATCAAAGTAAAGATAAAAGACAAGGCCATCCACTGCAGTATCTCTCAAAAGTTGATCGTTGAGTCAACAAAGGGAATCGTAGAGTCCATAACTACTTTATCATGCTACTCTACGAATCAAAAGGCCAACGGTCAGAGCCACATAGTTTAAACGACTACTCTTCTAAAAGGAAACATCTAACTGAAAAGTTATGGGAGTTCTGACTCATTCTTTGGGTAACGTGCAACCAATGGAATCAGTTGACACATCACCGATTATGCAGAGTTAGAAGGCGCCTTAAAGATAATTTCAAATCTACAGACAGTTACCAAAAGCTATCGAACCTTTCTCCCTCTCATTTTCAAACCCTAGAATCCTCTCAAGAGCCAAAATCAATTAACCCTCCAGAGTCTTACCAAACTACACTCAGCCATCTCTTATAAACATATCTAAATCAGATACCCACATTCTTCGAACTACTCAAAATGGAAAACTGGCAAGTAATCACTGTCATTCAGCTTGGAACCAAATCGTTTGAGAAATCTGAAAAGAAGTTCAGGGCTATTCTCGAGCTTGTGAAGAAAGCTAGATTCTCAGAATGCCTTGAGGCAAATACTCGAGTCTACACCGACCTGGTTAAAGAATTCTACTCAAACGCCTCCATCAATTCAGAAACCCTTACTACCAAGGTTAAAGGTCAGTCTCTGAAGTTAAAATCTTATGTCTTCAATCAATGCCTAGGTTTTCCTAATCAATGCTCTGAGTCTGATGACTCTGCACCAGCAGAAATCACACCATCCAAAAAGAAATCAAAAGGTGTGAAGAAAGCTGGTGATAAGAAAAAAGCCAAGGCCCCACCAAGGAGTCTCTCCATCAAAGAAAAAGTTGAAGAAGGAAGAGCTCTAACTGTTGAAACAACAAAGAGGAGAAGCAGCAGGTTGCTTCATGGGTCAGTCAGCAATAAAGCTAAGGTGGAAGACAAAACAGCCTCAGCTTCCCAAAATAGTACATCTGCTAAAGAAAGGGACGTAGAGTCAGCAGAAGAGAAGGAAATAGATGTCAAGGCTGAGTCCCCACAGATCAGATCCAGCAACAAAGATGAAGCTGGATTAATGTATGAAAATTCAGTATCTGCTGAAGAAGAGAAATGTGCAAGCCCAGTGGCTAATTCTTAGAGTAGTCACTCTGATGATAAAGAAGAAATCCAAGATGACCAAATTGCATCCCCAAATGCAACTTCCCCAATGACCCAAGATGATAGGTCAAGTAATGATGTGTCGGAAGAAGAAGAACTTGCCCCCACCAATCCAGATAGCCACCTTGTTGAATCAAGAGTTGATGAGATAGATGAGAAGAAGAGTCACATTCTTGCCGGTCTTTGAACCTCAAAGAAGTCATCTCTTGAACCAAAGAAGTCGAGTCTAAAAAGAAGAAGAAGAGTCTGACTCTCCCAAACCTGAACCTCCAAGAAGAAGGAAAAGCTACACAATCGCAAGCCAAGTTTGCCTCCAAAAAAGAAGTGGTCAATCAAATGCCATCATTGAATTGAGTGATGATGAGTCTGTATCCCAGGGAGAAAAAGCTGAAGAAGAAACCAGCAATGAAGAAGATGAATCTGAAGAAGATCTTGCTAAAAAAGGATCTAAGAATAAAATGCATCAGGAGGAATTCTCTGCTGAAAATGATCAAGAAAGTTTAGGCTCCGAGAGAGAAGAGATTGAAGAAGATTCTAGTTCACCACCTCAGGAAGCAGACGAACAAGAAGATTATCCAGTTCTCTCTCCTGCAAGATTTAGCAGAAGGATCGTAGTGGAAGTTTCAAATGACTTACTAAGTGCTCCATCAGAGAGATGGGTGAGCTATAGAAATGAGCAACTCAAGGTAGTAAGAATGACTACCTTTGATATAGCCAAAAACTGGAACAACATGGAGCCAGACTGCTCGACCATCCTCTACAATCCTGATGAAATGCTAATGAGATGGTTCTTCCAGTGGATGCCATGGCTCAAGGCCCACACTGAAAAAGATGGAAGCTACTTCAGTTGGTGTTACAAGCAGTTTCCAAGCATGGAACTGGTGGCTCAGAACTTTCCAAGAGTAAAGAAGTTTGCCACTAAATTGATCAAAGACCAACCCCACTTCAAGGTCTATCGTCATGCTAAAAATCTCTACATCCCCTACGATCGTAGAATGGACTCTCAAGGGAGAAGGAACATGACAAAGGAGGTGACCATAGAATCTAGTCACTCCACTGCTGATGATGTTCTAGCCCAAAACCAGAAGCCTCCTTATGCTCAAGCACTACTATCAGTCATTCCCTCATCCTCAACCTCAACCAGTGATTGGAACTCAACGATTATCCAGATTCTCCAGACCTTTGAAAATCTATCTAAGGATGAAAATCGTAGAGTCCAAACTGATACTCAACCAGCTGCTGCCCAACAAAAGGTTCAAATTACTTTGGAGCAAGAACTACAAAAGAGTTCTGATGATCTAAGTGGGAAGATATCTCTACTCACTGCAGAGTCATGGTCGATGTTGAAAAGGATGACTCTCTTCAAAACAGAATTCAAGCTGTTATGGCTGAGATATCGCTCAAACTCCAAGAGAGAGATAGCATCTATCAGAAGGCCATACAAGACCAGAAGGCAGAAGCTCTACAAATTCAGAAGGCTAATGCAGAGCAGATCGAAGCCCTCTTTAACAAGATTGAAGACTTAAAGCAGTCTTTCTCAGTACAACTTGAGTTGGGCCAGCAGGAACTTAAGTTTGAAGTTGCCAACTCCTCCTACCTAATGGAGCAGCTTATGTCCAACATGGAGCAGCTCTCTCAAATGATTGATGACAAAAAGGGGGAGAAAAAGAGGCATAGAAAGAAGAGGAGCAGGAATCACTCAAAGAAGAGCAGAGGGTTAAGGGAGAAGAAGTCAAAGAAGAAGAAAGCAGCTGCAGATAAAGAGTCATCATCTGAGGGGGAGCCAGAAGATGATGATAACAAGATTGCAAAGTCTAAGGGGGAGCATGATCAGAAAGATGCTGAAGAGGAACCAAGCAAAGACAAAAGGTCATCATCCCAAGGGGAGCAAGAGCAAGAAGAACAATCAGATGAGTAGCTGATCAACAAGCATCCTGGAAACATACATGGAGCCAAAGAGGTACATCTCTAACTAGTTAGGTATGTTCTGGATCCAGGATGTAGAATGTCTTAATGTATAAATTGCCATATCAATATAAATGACATTCATGATTAATCATTTTAGAAATACAATTTTCTTTCGTATATAAGATTCATTCATAACATGCATATGCACTTATTATTTTTGTCATAATCAAATAGGGGAAGATTGTCAGGAATAAGCATGTGAATGCTATTCCTATTTATATATGATTTGATTATGATATATATATATATATATATATATATATATATATATATGTGAATGAATAATATACAAGTATGCTTGCATTAAGAAAAGTTGTAAATTCCTTTGATAGATAATAGAAATATGTGTACAAGGACTTAGAACGAATTGATCAAATATGTTAGGGTTGATCCTACATAAGTAAAATAGCTTTGTAAAGTCCTTAAAAGAAATGATGTACAAGGACTATAAATATAGAAAGATCAAGCTTGTTAGGTTGATCTTATGATGTAATAGATAGGCTAGTCTGATCGTCGAAGCACTGCACCAGAAGTCGTAGTCTGCCAGGTGAGTCAAGGTTAACTCGAGAGCTTTCGAGGCAGAATAGGAGTATCCAAGATAGTAGATCTCGGAGTTCGTAGACTGCCAGGGGAAACGAAGAAGGATCGTAGTGAATCGAGTAGAGCTTTCTCGGGATCGTAGTGTGTTGAGGAAGTCATGTTCAGAATCGTAGAGACAGCCTGCCTACGAGCCGACCGGTCATCTGCCGAAGCCAAGACAGAAACGTAGACTACACTCAGAGTCGTAGAGTCTACTGATGCCAAAGCCAAGTCAAGGATCGTAGATCACACTCTGAGTTCATAGAGTCTATTGATTACATAAAGAGATTTTAGTCAAGCAAGATCAGATGAAGACAACAAGCACAAGGCAGAAATCGTAGGGTTAAGATCTGATCTCAGGATCGTAGTGTCTGCACAAGCCGAAGCTGAATCGTAGAGTGCAGAACTACGATCTAAGAAGAAGTGCTCATAATGCCAAGGATGAATCGTACATCATATACGGTTCTCAACAAATGAGCACTCCCAGAATATCCAAAGGAACGAAGCCTCTGGTTCAAGCTGTAAGCTACATCCAAGGAAACCAGAGAGCCCTCAACGAATGGCATGCAGGCTAATAGAAGATCTCAGCACCAACCCAATCAGCATCAAGATTGAGGTGTAAGGCCAATCGTGATGAAGTCTTCCACAAGGAGATCCAAAGAAGACTTCAGAAGCTAAAAAGGAAAGTCAGCTTATGCAGTAGCTATCAAGTGAACATAAGACAACGATCTTGGAAGAAACCAAGATCGTAGTGTTTGCCAAACAGAGAAGGAACTGATGGAAGGTGAACAGAGATACTGGTCATCTTCTGAAGAGCAAGGCTAAAGTGATTAAGTGCAGGGTCAGTTCATTGATGATAAGTGAACGGGAGATCACAAGGAGAAAGCAAGCTGGACGCGCCACAAATCTGAAGTGTCTTGATATTCAGAAGGGGAACAGAGTAAGGAAATAGGCCATTAGTCTTTGAGAATAGTCGAGGCAAACAGAAGTATTGAAGCACTGCACAATACAAGGAAGAGGTGTTCTACATTGAAGATTCAATCAACACTCTTCAAGATCGTAGTGTTAACTCTACCAGTCAATGAGCAACACTCAACAAGACACTACGATCAAGTCCTTGAAGACGTGCATCAGAATCGTAGAGTCCGAGTAACTGAAGACTGAAGCATTGGCAAAGGTTCAATCTGAAGGGTAATATTCGGATAAGTGCTTATTGAGAGCATCGATGCAATAGGACAACCTCTGATCGAGAAATCAGAAAGAGGTAATAAAGTCTTCGACCTACCCAAGACATTAAAGTGATACATCTGACAGGGTAGGTGAAACAGTAGACTACTGTGACACCCCCAAAATAGGTATACATCACCCATTTTGAGTTGTCAATACATGGTACAGAAACAACTACAACTTTATTATTACAATAGTAAAACTGTGAGTTTGAATACAAATATTATCTTCTAGACAATATCTATACCCAAATAAATCCTCATCACATTTATTGATACATTATTTTATAAACATGGTGAGGACTACTAAACAACTCTCTCTATAACCATCATTCTATACCCCGACTCGTACTCGCTACATTCTCGCCTCCTGAGAAGAAAAATGGAACAAAAAGGAAAAGGGTGAGCTCAACTAGCCCAGTAAAGAATATTATGACTAAGATAATATACAACAAATTATCGTTAGTCTCCAACAGGGAAAAATCTAATAGAATACAATAGACAACAAGTTTTAAATCAATATTCGCATAGTGAAATAATAATTCATTAGAAGAGTTAAGTAGAGAATGCAAACTACTATCTTCTATCTTCTATATATGAATTTAAAAGTTCATCGCTCTATCTTTTATCCCCGTAACATCAATCAATATATATATCGGAATCAATTATTCATCTTTGCACTATGTGCCAAAAGATATTCATCGATTAGTCATGTTCATCTAAACACATTCATCTTTGCACTCTGTGCCAAAGATATTCATCGAAATCATTCATCTTTGCACTACAAAAGCCAAAGATATTCAATAATGTCATCATTTAAGACCGAGGATGATGAAAATATTTTTAAAGAAACGAATCCAGTGAAACAAAATGACAAGGATTAAGGATTTGTACTTTGTTTTATCCATGTCCAAAAATACCTCAAAAATAATCATAGTGGTGTAAAATTCAAGAATGATCAAAACATGGATACAATCAAAGCTAGTATCCATAATAGATATTTTGGACGAAAAGGAAAAATTTTATTTTTTCGATGAATATGAATAATAGTCATGATTCGTGAATAGTAACCCCGGCACAACAAGTTCCAAATTTGATTAAAAGTTCAGATCAATACTTCGGCATAATGATATTGGAAGAATTAATATCATTTTTAAAAAAAAAAAAAAAAAATTATCCCTTACCTCGAAAGATTTATACTTCTAAATTGAAACACAGGATATAAATTTATGACTTGAACTTGCACCATATAGCAATACTCAAAGTATACTCAAAATACTCACAAGAATACGCCGATAATATAGAGAGAAAACTTCGTTTCGGTGTGATTTTCAATTCTAACCAAGACCCTATTTATAGGAAAATGCTTAGAACACCAAAAGCGTAAAATTTATTAAAATATATTATTAATAATAAATTTCATACGCCTCCTTGGAAAATCAGATTTCTAACATATCCCATATGCTCATCTTCTAGAAAAAGTGAGAAAAACGTTTTTAAAAAAAAAATATTTAAAACTTCCAAAATTAATTATTTTGGAGCTTCGTAACTTCAATAATTCATAATAAATAGCCCTTTTGTTTAGGAAAATTGAATCTCGCTTTTTTTTATAAGAAATTCAATTCTCTACAACTTACGAGAAGAAAGTTTTTCCAAATTCCAAATGAAATTGACAGAAATTCATAAGCAAGCGATTTTACATCTGCTATAATCAAATTTCAATCAAGAAATGGGGTCCACCGACATGTTTAACATATTTTAAACATTTATTGCAACAAAAATACTCTTCCTCCTCAGTATACTCATATATCCCACATTCGTTGTAAAATATCACCATTATTATATTATTAAAATATAATAATATATATATTTAAATGAATTATTTTATCGAAAAAGATAAAATTTTAATTTTCAACAATTGTCACATTAAAATTTTTCCATCTATATCCACATAAAATCAATATTTTTCTCATCATATTAATCAATAATTAATTATTCACAAATAATATTACGTAATCACAATATCGACAACGAGTGCAGGTTCAAGAAAAGAGGGCTTTCAATAAGAATTTCTCCTTATGGCGCGCAATTAGGTGACCAAACCTCTCCTTAGACGAACTTTCTAGACATTGCCAATAATGTTATCCAATAATATTATTCAGATAATATGAATTATTGCTTCGATAATGAAAAATACGTAGTAGTGACAATTATTGAAACAACAAAGAATATAAAATATCAACACATCAATTATTGAATCAATAAAATAAAATCTTTGAGCAAGAATTATCGTAACCATTATTGAGTAGTGCCTTCTTTACGTAAGAATCAATAATTGGTGCAATACCGTGTAATCTTCGTGTTTTAACCAATTTAGTATTTTAATAAAGATAATTGTGAATAACTATGCCGTTATTTTTAAACAACTTATATTTGTCGCTTTCTTCATCCAATCGCTTTTCAGTTATGGGCCCACACACGGGTTTTGCGTCGCATTTAATATATCCCCGACAAAGATCTTAATATTCCACGACCAAACGAATATTCCCCGACAACAATGAATATTTTATAACCACTTGCTTATTTTGAAATATTTGTGTATTTTACCCATAACTATCCACATTAATCACATCAACCCTTACTATTTCAAAATAATAATTAGAGGAAGTTAAATTTCATTTATTAAATATTTGGGGTCTTACAACCTCCCCTCCTTATGAAATTTCGTCATCGAAATTGACATACGTACCTGGTGTTTCGAAAAGGTGAGGATACCTCGCTTTTATTTCCGTTTTCAATTCCAAGGTCATTTCCTCTATAGCATGGTTCCTCCACAAAACTTTAACTTGTGGTATGACCTTCGTGCGTAGGACATGCTCCTTCCTATCCAAGATCTTGACAGTACCTCCTCATACGTTAAGTCTTGGCTATCTAAATGGGTTCTAACTCAATAACGTGGTTCGGGTCTTTCACATATTTGAAACAGATATGTAAAACACATTATGAACATGAGACATACTTGGAGGTAACGCGAGTCTATAGGCTACATTTCCTACTCGGTCAAGAATTTGAAATGGACCAATAAATCGTGGATTGAGCTTTCCTCTCTTCCCAAATCTTGTAACTCCCTTCCATGGAGCAACTCGCAACAATACATGATCCCCTATACTAAATTCCACGTCCTTTCGATGAAGATCCGCATAACTCTTTTGTCGATCTTGTGTCGTTTGTATCGTTATGGAATCATTTGGATCTTTTCGGTAGTCATACGCATTTAACTCGGGTCCCAACAATGTTGCTTCACCCACCTCATCCCAACATATGGAGAGCGACACTTTCGTCCATATAATGCTTCAAATGAAGCCACACCTATACTTGCACGATAAGCTGTTGTTGTAGGAGAATTCCACCAATGGTAAATACTTATCCCAACTGCCCTTGAAGTCTAGGACACAGAGTCTTAATAAATCTTCAAGAGTTTGAATAGTCTCTCTCGATTGTCCGTCTGTTTGAGGATGGTATGCGAATTGAATCGTAAATCCGTCTCGATAGCTTTTTGCAAGCTAACCCAAAATCTTAAAGTGAATCTTGGGTCACGATCCGAAACTATGGATCTTTGGCATGCCATGCAACCTCACAATCTCATTTACATATATACTAGCAAGACGTTCAAGGAATAAGTCTCCAGATCGGCAAGAAATGAGCGGAGACTTGGCTAATCTATCAACAATAACCCAAATAGCATTGATGCCTTGAGAAACCGTAGGAAGACCCAGAATCTTAAATCCATGGTAATGTGTTCCCACTTCCATTTCGGAATCTCAAGTGGTTGCAATGGACCCTTAGGTACTAGATGCTCCACCTTTACACGTTGACAAGTTAAACACGTTGAGATAAACTTTGCAATCTCTCTCTTCATATTGTTCCACCAAAATGTATGTCAAGATCACGATACATTTTGGTACTTCCGAGATGGATTGCAAATGGTGTATTGTGTGCCTCCATCATAATCTTGTACTTCAAATCAGTCGTTAGGAACACAAAAGTCAGGTGGACTCAAGTATTCCTTCATCATCGATTCTCGCTCCGGAATAGCACCTTCTTGTACTTTCTTCTTCATACGCATCATTTCTGGGTGGGTGGCTTGAAAGAAACCTTAACTTTTTCTATTAAAGTTGGCTCTATGCGTATACTTGACATCATCGCACTCATTCCTGCATATGATCTTCTACTCAACGCGTCAGCTACCACGTTCGCTTTTCCAGGATGGTATTGAATAGTGTGGTCGTAGTCTTTCAATAACTCGAGCCAACGTCGCTGCCGCATGTTGAGTTCTTTTTGAGTGAAGAAATATTTAAGGCTTTTATGGTCTGAATATATCTCCACTTTCTCCCCATATAGATAGTGCCTCCATATCTTTAGCGTGAAAACGACTGCTGCCAACTCTAGATCATGAGTAGGATAATTCCTCTCATATTCTTAAAGTTGTCGCGAGGCATAGGCTATGACTTTCCCATGTTGCATGAGAACACATCCTAACCCTTTGCCCAAAGCATCGTTGTAGATAACAAATCCATCCGAACCAGATGGTATTGTTAGAACAGGTGCCGAAATAAGTCTCCTCTTAAGCTCTTGGAAACTCTTCTTCTCGATTCTTCGCGCCCAAACGAATTTTGTATCCTTAAGTTAGTTGGGTTAATGGAGTAGCAACCGAGAAAACCCTTCCACGAATCTCCAATAATAACCCAAGCTAAGCCCAAAAACTACGTTACTTGAACCATCGACTTTGGTTGCTCCCAACTTTGTATTGCTTCAATCTTCGCCGGATCAACAGATACTTCATGTTTCGACACCACGTGCCCAAGGAATGCTACTTCCTCAAGCCAGAACTCGCATTTCTTCAACTTGGCATAAAGCTTGTTTTCACGAAGCCTTTGGAGTACCAGCTTCAAATGGTGCTCATGATCTTCATGACTTTTGGAATATATGAGGATGTCATCAATAAAGACAACAACGAATTGATCCAAATATTCCTTGAATACTCGATTCATCATATCCATGAAAGCCGCAGGAGCATTAGTCAATCCGAAAGACATGACTAAGAATTCATAATGCCTGCATCGAAGTTCTAAAGGCGTCTTTGGAATATCCTCGGTTCTAATCTTGATTTGATGATATCCGAGCTAAGATCGATCTTTGAAAAAAATTGTGCCCTTTGAATGGTCAAACAAGTCATCAATACGAGGTAGAAGATACCTATTCTTGATGGTGACATGGTTCAATTCCCGATAGTCAATACAAAGTCGTGATATCTCTGTATTTCTTCTTCTTTACTTAATAAAACAGAGCACCCCAAGGAGATGTACTTGGGGATTTAATGAAATCGATGTCCAACAACTCCCCGTAGTTGGACCTTTAACCTCTGAAGTTCAATAGAGCCATTCGATATGGGGTTTTAGAAATGGGCTTTGTACGGAGTTCAAGATCAATAAAGAATTCAACTTCAAGTTTCGGGGTAGACCAGGAAGTTCTTCGTGAAATACGTCAGAAAAGTCAATAACAACAGGAATATTATTCAAATTTGACGTGTCATTATTCAAATCCATAACATGGGCTAAGAAAGCTTGACATCCGTTTTTTCAATAAATGAATAGCTTTATGATTAGATATGATGATGGTCGATTTTAATGGTTTAGTTGCTTGAATTAAATACAACAAAGTTGGTTAGGAATATGAAAACTAACAACCTTACGAAAACAATCAATTTTGGCATGATGAGTAGTTAACCAATTAATCCTAAAATCACATCAAAAGCAAGTATCTTTAAAGAGATAAGGTCAACAGTAAGGTGATGGTGCCAACTTGAATCAAACAAGATTTATAAAGCGGTGGGTGTGATGAAAGTTTCTCCTAACGGAGTTTCCACAGATAGGTCAAAGTCTAATTTTTAGGAGTCAAGTTTAAGCGTTAAGCACAAGCAGAGAGATAAATGAATGGGTAGTACCCACCAGTATCAAGTAAGGTATAAACTTGCAAGAATTTATAAATAGCTTACCGTTATTACCTCGTTTGGGTTCCTCACATTTTGACCGATCCACAACAAACGCTCTTCCGAAACCGTTGACTTTGACTTTTTCGGGACGATCTTTTGAGTCACCGTCCCTCATTGAACTAGGTTTTCGCCACCGCATAATCCCGTGAGCGATATGTCCTTCCTTTCCACAATTATAGCATACCTTGAACTGTTGTGGGCAATTTGAATTTGATATGTCCTCTTTTACGCATTTGTAGCATATATAACCGGTGGTCGTTCTCCTCCCTTAGAACCGATTCTTCTTGCTGCCTTTGTCGTCTTGGTCGTTATTTAAATCTCCTCCCGACTCGCTTCTTCTATTTTCATGGCCATGATTACCACCGGAGTGATTACCATTTTGTCCGAGTCTTTTTCTTTCTCCATTGGTTATCGTTGTTTTGTTGACCGCCATCTTGGTATGATTCGGTTGTGGTCCCTTAGTTGGTAGTACTCGTTATCTCGTTCTAATAATTGAGCCCTATTTACAACATCTGAGTAGAGAGAAAATTTATGAGAAATGAGATACTGACGTATGCCGGGTTTCAAACCTCTAAGAAACATCCGCGTCATACGTTCCTCATTCTCCACCAAATGAGGTGCAAACCTGGATAACTCTGCAAACTTTGCCTCGTACTGGGACACCGTCATGTTATTCTGCTCCAGTCTAATAAACTCCACTTCCTTCATATGACGAACACTTTCGGGAAAGTATTTGTCATTAAATAGTTTGAAATGTCTCCTAAGACATCTTTGAAGTCTTGTTTGGATGGGTACGCTTCACAAACTCCCACCAGTAGTCTGCCTCGCCACGGAACATAAAGGTGGCGAATGGAACCTTATGTTCCTCCGTGCATCCCAAGACATCGAATATCTTGGTAATTTGCTTGACCCATGTTTCCGCCATGATCGGATCTGGCTTTCCCTTAAATTCTGGTGGTCCCAACTCTTTGAACTGCTTGGTTGTGACAACCCGTGAATTGTTATCATTTCCTCCTGTATTTTGAACATGAGTCTCCCTCGTTTGATTTTGCATGAACTGCAAAAAGCTTCTAAACATCCCCTCGTTCATCATCTGCTCAGTGGTGTTGTTCACAGGAGGAACATTACCACCGCTGTTACGCGTTCTCCTCGTTGGTGAGTACAAAGCGTCTCCACGATCTCATTTCCCTTTGTTAATATTCTCAATCGACATTCTCAAATCATCGTCATAAAACAAGGGTTAATTAAGCAAATCAATATATCACATAATATCCCTACATATCTTGACCAACTAACAAATAAGCTTAGGTAAGTCACACTAGTGTGAAGGATTTACTCGTCTCTCCCTCCTAGTTCTATTCCCGATCTCCGCCAGAGATCATATCCTAAGCTCGACGATACCAAGCTGTGGCGCCCCAAAATAGGTATACATCACCCATTTTGAGTTGTCAATACATGGTATGTAAACAACTACAACTTTATTATTACAATAGTAAAAGCTGTGAGTTTGAATACAAATATTATCTTCTAGACAATATCTATACCCAAATAAATCCTCATCACATTTATTGATACATTATTTTACAAAAATGGTGAGGACTACTAAACAACTCTCTCTATAACCATCATTCCATACCCCACTGCAGTTTATTTACATTCTACCGCCTCCCGAGAAGAAAAATGGAACAAAAAGGAAAAGGGTGAGCTCAACTAGCCCAAAGAAGAATATTATGACTAAGATAATATACAACAAATTATCGTTAGTCTCCAACGACAGGAAAAATCTAATAGAATACAATAGACAAACAAGTTTTAAATCAATATTCGCACTGAAATAATAATTCATTAGAAGAGTTAAGTAGAGAATGCAAACTACTATCTTCTATATATGAATTTAAAAGTTCATCGTCTATCTTTTATCCCTGTAACATCAATCAATATATATCTGGAATCAAATATTCATCTTTGCACTACAGGCCAAAGATATTCATCGATTGATCATGTTCATCTAAACACTGTTCATCTTTGCACTACGGGTGCCAAAGATATTCATCGAAATCATTCATCTTTTGCACTATATAGGCCAAAGATATTCAATAATGTCATCATTTAAGGCTGAGGATGATGAAAAATATTTTTAAAGAAACGAATCCAGTGAAACAAAATGACAAGGATTAAGGATTTGTACTTTGTTTTATCCATGTCCAAAAATACCTCAAAAATAATCATAGTGGTGTAAAATTCAAGAATGATCAAAACATGGATACAATCAAAGCTAGTATCCATAATAGATATTTTGGACGAAAAGGAAAAATTTTATTTTAGATGAATAGTCTTGAATATTCGTGAATAGTAACTTAAGACAACAAGTTCCAAATTTGATTAAAAGTTCAGATCAATACTTGACATAATGATATTGGAAGAATTAATATCATTTTAAAAAAAAAAAAAAAAATTATCACGACCTCGAAAGATTTATACTTCTAAATTTAAAAACAGGATATAAAGCTATGACTTGAACAGACACCGATAGCAATACTCAAAGTATACTCAAAATACTCACAAGAATACGCTCGATAATATAGAGAGAGAAAACTTGATTTAGTGTGATTTTCAATTCTAACCTAAGCACCCTATTTATAGGAAAAATGCTTAGAACACCAAAAGTAAAATTTATTAAAATATATTATTAATAATAAATTTCATACGCCTCCTTGGAAAATCAAATTTCTAACATATCCCATATGCTCATCTTCTAGAAAAAGTGAGAAAATGTTTTTATTAAAAAAATATTTAAAACTTCCAAAAATTAATTATTTTGGAGCTTTGAACTTTAATAATTCATAATAAATAGCCCTTTTGTCGGAAAAATTGAATCTCGCGATTTTTATAAGAAATTCAATTCTCTACAACTTTACAGAAGAAAGTTTTCCAAATTCCAAATGTAAATTGGTGAAATCCATAAGCGGGCAATTTTACATCTTTATAATCAAATTTCAATTAAGAAATGGGGTCCAACCGACATGTTTAACATGTTTTAAACATTTATTGCAACAAAAATACTCTTCCTCCTCGTATACTCATATATCCCACATTCGTTGTAAAAATATCACCATTATTATATTATTAAAATATAATAATATATATATTTAAATGAATTATTTTATCGAAAAAGATAAAATTTCAATTTTCAACAATTGTCACATTAAAATTTTCTCTATCTATATCCACATAAAATCAATATTTTTCTCATCATATGAATCAATAATTAATTATTCACAAATAATATTACGTAATCACAATATTCGACAACCAAGAAGTTCCCAAGAAAGAGGGACTTTCCAATAAGAATTTCTCTCATCATGCGCATGAATTAGGTGACCAAACCTCTCATTAAGACAGAACTTTCTAGACATTGCCAATAATGTTATCCAATAATATTATTCAGATAATATAAATTATTGCTTCGATAATGAAAAAATCTTGTGTAGTGACAATTATTGAAACAACGGTAATATAAAATATCAACACGGCAATTATTGAATCAATAAAATAAAATCTTTGAGCAAGAATTATCGTAACCATTATTGAGTAGTGCCTTCTTACGTAAGAATCAATAATTGGTGCAATACCGCAAAGCTATTGTGTTTTAACCAATTCGAGTATTTTAAAGATTATTAGCAGTGAATAACTACGCCGTTATTTTTAAACAACTTTTATTTGTCGTTTTCTTCATCCAATCGCTTTCCGTTATGGGCCCATACATGGTCGCTACGTCATACGAATATTCCCCAACAAGATCTTAATATTCCACGACCAAACGAATATTCCCAAACAACAATGAATATTTTATAACCACTTGCTTATTTTAAAATATTTGTGTATTTTACCCATAACTATCCACATTAATCATATCAACCCTTACTATTTCAAAATAATAATTAGAGGAAATTAAATTTCATTTATTAAATATTTGGGGTCTTATAACTGCAGTGTCAGAAAAAGTATGACAAGTCACATTGAGCAGTCTATCTCAAGCAACTCGAGATCTGTGAAGAGATTTGAATAGCCTTCAACAGCTACTTTCCAACGGAAGGATTGAGAAGGAGTATAAATGAGGAAGAACTTCAAAGATCAAAGGTTCTTTGGAGTTCATAGAGTTTGGAGAGAAGGTGGGTGATCTAAACTATGTGAAATAGTGAGTCCGAAGGCTCACTCTACGATCCACCAAGAACACTCAGAGGTCAGAAAAAGAAAGAAGTAGAAGTGTGAGTTCTACTATGTAGAAGTGAGAGTTCTACTACATGAAGAGTGTTCAGAACTGCCGAGAGAAAGAAGAGCATCATGACATCTTGATGTCCATCATGGGAAGACTCTAAGTACAATAGAGAAGAGCCTACAGTCATCTTAGCAAGTCCATCTTGGTGTCAAACATGAGAAAACTTCTAAGTACCTAATAGAAGAGCCTACAGTCAGCTTGGAAGTCTCTCATGTGCAGTCATCAAGTACCAAGGAGAATGATCTTCAAGGCAGTTCAACAAGGGGTCATCCGAAGTGGTTGAGTAACCATAGAAGTTGAGCATCATGAAACACTCAGCTGCACTTCAAGGATGATCAAGCCAAGCTGCTAAGTATAGAAGATGTTTAGAGCATGAAGACATCTTAGCGATTTCAAAGACCGACTCCAACAACAACAAACAAACAACTCAACAAAGCGAGGGGCACGAGGGGTCCTTGTCAGAAGGACTAAATGAAGCGAGGGCAGTAAGGGTCCTTGTCGGAAAAGGACTAAACAAAGCGGGGCCGAAGGGTCCTTATCCAGGAGGACTAAAGCGAAGTTCCAAGGTCTTTGGTCTTGAAGAGTTCTTAGTGAATGAAGTCCCAAAGGTGCGGCCTGAAGGAATCTTAGTGATTGAGGGTCTTTGCCCTTCCTTATCGGAAATCCTCGCTAGTTGAAAGCGGAAGAATGGATTAGGAGCTTGAGTCTACGAACCACTTAAAATCCTTGTGTCTTTTACATTATGTCATTTACATTATGTCTTATATTTATTATAAGCTGCTATGAATGTTTTAAGCGCTTACAACTAAACTTACTCTACGAATAATGTATGTATGATTATGAATATATCAATGAAGGGGATCTTTTACTTATTCCGCTGTGCTTGAAAAGATTCTTATGTTGTCATATGTTAATTATGAACAATATAAATATAAATCAGAAAAGTATTTGAAATAAAAAGGATCTATTCAACCCCCCCTTCTAGATTTCTATTGTGCCCTCTGGGAACTAACACAGTGGGCTGTTATCCATATGGCATTGTGTGGGCTTGGACAATGGATTGTTTTGGTAGACGGGGGATTTGTGGATTAAGGTTCCTAGTTATATTTGGTCTCTGGATATTGAAAGAAGTGTTGTGTTATAAACCAACTTCCTTAATTCTAGGAGATTTGGTCTAGAGAAAGATTTCATGCAGGTGGTGAGAACGCTATAAATACAAGGCGTTTTCCTGATTCTAAGGTACAGACAAATTATTACTTTCCAACACTATATCAACTTGTATTTATTCTCACACCGGATCTATCTCCCAGAGGCTCAGACCATCAAACTTTCGGTGTTTACTTGTTTCTGTGCAGGATTGGACGCGCTTTGGTGATTGGAGCGCGTGTACGGATCTTGGCGTTAACAGTATCCAAATTACACCTAAATTACTGAATTATGTAGTTAAAATAAATACTATATATTTTTTTTAGAGTCAAAAAAAAATTAGACCGGTCGATAGTAGTCGGTCCTAGACTGTTAATAAATCTGACAAAATGGTGCAATAACATAATTTTAATCAGTTCGGTCGATTGATTGCAACATTTTAAAAATTTAATGGTCAAAATACGGGTTAAATGCTTTTTCGATTCTGCGTACTATATATGTCGACTACTGGATGGATAAGCGAACTTTTTTTCTTTATGATCGACTCATCGTACTCGATTTTACTAACAAAAAATTTAAAAAACTGTTAAGTCAAGGTTGACTTAACGGAAGTGATGATGTGGCAATTGACTTGTCTAAAAAAAGCCTATGTGGCAGTTAGTATGCGACGTGACAGTGATTATGTGGATTTGGAGGAAAGTTTTTATGAAAAAATAGAAAAAAATATTTTAAAGTATAATAAAAATTATAAAAATTAGCCAAAAAAAACAAGAAAATAAATAAAAATAAATTTTTTAATAAAAATTAAAAACACAATTTTGTTTATTTTTATTAAAAAAAAAAAGCAAAACGCATTTTTAAATAAAAATAAATTTTTTTATATAAAATAATAATTAAAAACAGTTTTTTTTAAAAATAAATATTTTTAATAAAAATAAAAAATGCAGTTTTTTAATAAAAAAATGCAGTTTTTAAATAAAAAATGTAGTTTTTTTAATAAAAATAATTAAAAAGCGCATTTTTTAATAAAGAAAACATATGATTAATTTTAAAATATTTTTAATTAAGAGATTTTAAAATTTTAACAATTTTAAAATTAAAATATTTTAAAATAAATCTGTCAATTTTTTTATTAAAAAAATTGATTTTTTAATTAAAAAAACTGTTTAAGAGATTAAAAAATTGCATTTTTTTAAATGTGTTAACAGTTTAAAGAGATTATTTTTATTAAAAAAATGCATTTTAAGTCAACCTTGACTTAAATTTTTTTTAATAATAAAATTAATCTGTTAATTTTTTATTTTAAAAAAGCTCAAAATTTTTATTATAAAAAGTTGCATTTTTAACAATTATTTTATTAAAAAAGTAGTGTTTTAATTTCTTTTTTAATAAAAAGAAAAAATTATTTAAAAAATAGCGTTTTTAATTATTATTTTTAAAAAACTACATTTTTTTTATTTTATTAAAAAACTGTGTTTTAATTTTTTTTAATAAAATAAAAAAATAATTATTGTTATTAAAAAAATGCGTTTTAATTTTTGTTTTAAAAAAAAACTGCGTTTTATAATTTTTATTAAAAACAATTATTTTTATTTATTTATTTTCTTGTTTTTTTGGCTAATTTTATAATTTATAGTATACTTTAAAATATTTTTTCCCATTTTTTCATAAAAAATTACTCCAAATCCACATCATCACTGCCACGTCGCATACTAACTGCCATATAGATTTTTTTTAGACAAGTCAGCTGCTACATCATCACTTTCGTTAAGTCAACCTTGACTTAATGGTTTTTTAAATTTTTTGTTAGTAAAATTGAGTATAGTGAATTGGTTGTAAGAAAAAAAAATTCAATTATCCATCTATAAGTTGACATATAGTACGGTGACTGAAAAAATATTTAACCCGTCAAAATACCGAAAAGGTGACAACCGCAATACTCCTTTCAGCCTTTTCCATTCCCTCACCTCTTCCTTTATTTTCTTAATAAAAAATCTCCCACAGGGACCAGCAGCTATCTCGGTACCGGTTTGAACGATTCCTCTTTCCCTCGTCCTTTCTTTCCCGGTAGGAAACCTACTCTCTCTCAAGGTCAGTTTTTTCTCTGTATTTTCTTCATCTCAAATCCTTATTATGTATATATGTATATATATACCGTATATTATATTAATTTAGAGTACTGAAAACGTCGGAATTAGTTAGGGTTTAGGTTTAATTTACATTCAGAAGTGAGAAAATGCTGCGCACTGAACCCCGAAGAAACGTTCCCTGGGTTTCCTCAACCGGAAATTTGAAACCACCTATTTGATTTTAATTGTATTGATTCTGCAGGTGAATTCGGTAATTTTTTATCCGACTAAGAGGGATGGCCTTGTTGTTCAAGGTAATATGCATCATGTGTAAATGTGTGTGGTTTATGTTGAAATTTCTCTTCCATTGTTAGTTTTATAAGAGATTGTGCAAGTTCTTTGATGTAATATCTCATGAAGTAGAGTCAAAACAATTTAATGTTGAAGGAAAATGGTACTCATATAATACCCGCCAAGTTCCAAAATGGATGTTATACTTATCTTTTTGGGAGGCAAGTCCCAAAATATTTTGCTGGTTTAGAATTCCACTGTAATTATAACTAGAATCAACACTAGCAGTGTTCTAAAAGTTGCTAGGCAGACCTAGGCGGTGGAGGGGGAGCTTAGGCGGACGCGGACTAGGCGTTTACTTAAGCCGTCTTATTTATTTATTTTTTCTATTGTATATACTTGTTATACTAGGCAAAGCATATAATAGATATAATTTCTTAAAATTTTACATGAAAACTTACCTAAAAAAATTCTTTGCAAGACTTAACAAATTTATTTCAAATATTGTAGAGCTTCACGGTCTTTATTAAATCGATATGGCTTCCGCCTAGGCGGGGCTTAGCATCCTAGCCAAATCTTGGCGGTAGAGGACCCGCGAGCGCCTAGGTGGGGATTTTAGAACCCTTAACCCTAGTAACTATTATTACACTTATGGAAATGAAAGAAAACGCTTACCGCACCATGTATCACATTTGTTACAATTTCAAAGGAGTATTAGTGAATAAGGTATATGCTATCCTGGATTTAGTTGAGCATTTATATTTGCTAAGGACAACAGATGTAATTAATTGTTCTAGTCTCCAAAAGCTCAAAATGTTGGCTGAATGATGCTTACAGTAGTTTTGGGAATTAGTTAATTTTTTTCCCCGTTCTTTGGGTGTCGTTGCTTTCTATAATGTTAAAATTCTTCCTCACAATTTGTTGGGTATACATGTATATTCTTAATGTAGGATCCAAACAAGATTTCAGCCTACAGAGACAGAAGGTTTCAGGGAACACAAGAAGAATTTGAGCATGCACTCCTGACCTCAACTACTGTTTACGTTGGCAACATGTCCTTCTATACAACAGAAGAGCAAGCTTATGAGTTGTTCTCTCGAGCTGGAGAAATCAAAAAGATTGTTATGGGGTTGGATAAGAACACAAAAACTCCTTGTGGCTTCTGCTTTATCATGTAAGTCCCTTGTTTTATATAGATGTGAGGTTAGTTTATGCTTTGTTGTTAGTTATTACTCCCTCATTTCCAAAATTAGAATCCCTTTTGCTAAATGTTTTGTTCAAAAATAAGATTGCCGTTTTGAAGCTACTCTACGACCTAACTTATTTCTCCTAAATTACCCATATGAGGACCAAGTAGTGGTTTGTCACCTGTGTTACTCGGACTCGCCTGTTTTTGATGGAGTACCCATGTCGACTCGATCCGACAAAGGTGCGGGTGCGGGATTTTTGTCGGCTGTGGCACTTTCAATCCGGATACGATTCTAAGAAAATCGCGTAGTCTAGGTCACGATAAGCCATTTGAAACATCAAAACAATGAAAGAAGAAGAAGAAGCGCCGCCACCACATGCAAAAACCTCTGTTGTCGTGATGTTCGATCTAAGTCGCGATGTTGTGGATATGATTTGGATCTAAGACACGATGTTCTGGATCTAAGTCGCGATGTTCTGATTTGGCAAAACTCTAAGTCGCCTTGTTTTGATGGTCTGGATCTAAAGTGACGATGTTCTGATTTGGGAAATAAAATAGTGATGTTATCATTAAGTCAAAATATCATTGAAGCCCCCCAAAGTTTGGTAATCTATTAATTTTAACCCTTGAGTTTTGTACTTTATAAATTTTGTCTTGTTTTTGTATGTCTTTCAGGTAGGTCCCTGAAATTAATTTATTTTAAAAAAAACACAGGCGTTACAAGTTTTTTTGAGGTTAAATTATTATATTTTGTCATATTATGATAAATGTATGTCTATATGAATTTGGACCGTATAAAATTATTGTTAAAAAATCATAATATACCGTATCCCCGCACTCGTGTCCAAATTCGGATCCATATCCACGTATCCTCTATTTTTTGACTTCACAGTCCGACATCTAGATTCGTACCCACACCCGTATCCGAGTCCGAGTAACACAAGTCAAATGTAACCATTCACAATGAACAATGGACAATTCAGCAAATGTTACAATTCCACTTCGTCATATGTTACAATTAATTATTCATCAAAGGCTACAATTCGCCAATTAGTCCAGCGATTCATGTGACAAACTGTATTACTCGGGTGCGGGTACAAATCTAGGTGTCGGACACGTGAAGTAAAAAAATCGAGGAAACGCGGATATGGATCTGAATTTGGACATGGGTGTGGGGATACGGTATGTTATGATTTTTCAACAATAATGTTTATACTGTCCAAATTCATATAGACATGCATGTATCATAATATGACAAAATAAAATAATTTAACCTCAAAAAAACTTGTAACGCCTGTGTTTTTTTTAAATAAAATAATTTCAGGGACCTACCTGAAAGACGTACAAAAATAAGGTAAAATTTATAAAGTACAAAACTTAAGGGTTGAAATTAATAGATTACCAAACTATGGGGGACTTTAATGAAATTTTGCCTAAATGATAACATCAGTGTTTTATTTCCCAAATTAGAACATCGTCACTTTAAATCCAAACCATCAGAACATGGCGACTTAGAGTTTTGCCAAATCAGAACATCGCGACTTAGATTCAAAACATCGTGACTGTCTTAGATCCAAATCAGATTCAGAACATCGCGACTTAGATCGAACATAGCGACAACATAGGCTTTTGCATGTGGCGGCGACGACTTTAGTAGATGTTTCCGATGACTTATCGTGACCTAGACTGCACGATTTTCTCAGAGCCGTATCAAGATTGAAAGTGTCGCACCCGACACAAATCCCGCACCCGTGTCGATACGGGTATCCATCAGAAACAGGCGAGTTCGAGTAACACAACATTTGACAAACTGGAAACATTTGATGAATTGTCCTTGCATTGGAAAGGTTGAAGTAAAATTTTCATTATAAAACGGGTAATATTTTGGACAAGAATATGCCTTAAAATAAAATATTTGAAAAGAACCTCTAATTGTGGAACAAATTTTTTTATTTTAATTTCTTGTTTAATTTTGTATGTAGTTTTTTTATAAAGTAAATACTTCATGCTAGGGGCATGCCCTAGAAAGCTAAAGAAGACTTGCCATCCCTGTTAAAATAAAATCCTATCTGAAGATAAGCTATACAAGACCAGACATTCAAAAGGTAATAAGTACCGGACAGTACCTATAGAGCTTTAGCATTAAGCCATATTATTATCTATATCTAAAGTGTAAACAGATCGATATAAAAATTTATGTTTAATATAACAAAATACCCAACATAGAAGTTAGAGATGAAAAAGCAGGAGCCTCCTTAGGAAGAAAGCTCACTTTTCCCCAAGGATATGTTTGTTTCATAAATGATGCATGAGATAGGATTATTTGTACTAATTTAATACATGTAGGATTATTTTATCTCATGATTAGTCTTTTATTTAATCTCATACACTATTGTTATCTAAGACCGTTTGATACCTCAAAAGAGGTGTTATATAATACCAGTAACCCACCTCTCTATTTGGGATTATAGTCCACCATCAAATGACTTTAGAAATGAAAAACTTAAGTCTCTTGAATTAAAGAAAGGACTAATCATGGGATAAAAATAGTCCCTAGAGGTATTAAATTAGTATATATAACTACATATAGTCCTATCCCATGCTTAATTTTGCGAACAAACATAGCCCAAGGGAATGATACTGTAACGCCCCCAAATTCGGTCTATTTTCAAACTTGGATTCGGTGCATCACTAGTGCTTCTCATTCCTTACATACATCCATATATCTTAAAGATATATTTAAAACTTCAAAATATAATAACATATTTCTTCAAATCCTAAATTCTATTACCTTAAAATCTTCAACACATTACAAATAATGATAATTACATTATTCTTTACTTTATTACAAGTGTGACTTTCATCCGTCACAATAGGTACATAACAATTTAATAAACTATTCTACAAGTCTTGACTTGGACCTCTCTTTCATCTTCATGCTCATGCATATAATGAATAACACTTTCCCATGATAGTATGATACCGATCAACTTGATCTTCACAAGATCCTTTAGTTCTTTTTCGTTTTCGCTGAAAATGTTTTTATTTTAAGCAAGTGTGAGCATTCAATTGCTCAACAAGTTCTACCAGTTGAATAACAACAAAATCAAGAATCAGATATTCTTTACCTACAAAACTTCAATAATTGAACAATAGTTATGAAGCAGCTCGAATAACAAGAATAAATTCTGATTCCTATCATTTTTAAACATCAATATATTCCTTAACACTTCTATGACTTAACTCATCCATACGACAATATATGTGAAAAAAAAACACCTTTTCGACATACATTTTCAAAACATCTTCTCGTTCTGTCTAACCGAAATAATCAGCATAAACTTAATCTTATCACAGTTCATGAATAAATTGAACTCTTTACATTTGAACAATTCTAACATAAAAAGTTCATCTTTCGAAAACAAACTAGTGTTGAACATCTTGGCACATAGCCTTATACATCATAAACATCTTGTACAAATATACCATATTCAGTGTTCTAAAATCCCGCTTTAGGCGCTCAGCTTTATGGCGCCACTCACTAGGTGTTAAGCAGCCTTAGCGCCTCGCTTTAGGTGTTAGGCCCCCCTGACACCTCACCTAGGCCTAAGGCGGCAAAAAAATCCCTCTAGAAAATTAGGCAGGGTCTAGGCGGAGAGTTTGTTTATTTTATTTTAATAACTACTAAACCAGATCTTGATATATTTATTTTTATAATGATTTACCATATTCATAATACAGATTGTAGCATATCAAATCACAACAAGAAGTGAACAATATCAAGTCAAAATGAATAATTTTATTATAGTTGTAATTTTTTGAACTTGTACCAACTTAAATTATATAAATGATGATACATTCGTAATATTTAATTTAATTCAATATAATTCTTAAATTTTTGTTTAGTTTCTTAAGTTTTAATATTGAATTAAATTCTTGAAATTTGAAATTTTATTATTTAATAGCAATCTTGTTTATGAATAAAACTAATACGTTAAAAATATGTTTGAACTTTGAACAATTGCATGCTTGTGTTTGAACTTTGACATTAACAATATGGATGTGTTTGAACTTCAAGCAAATGCCTTATAACAATCTTTATTATAGGTTGTTTTGCTTTATATTATTGTTTTGTTTGGATAAATGTTAGATAAAATATTAAAATTGGCTTAAAATAAAAAATTCCGCCCAGGCCCCTTTCGGACGCCCGCCTCTCGCCTTTTAGAACATTGAACACATTTGCATATAGATAAAACTCGCTCATTTACATCTGGGTAAGCTTAAAGAAACTCACATTCAATTCATAATATGAATGAAGTTAAGAAACTTGCCTTAAGCGCTGCATACAACTTACGTTATACTGCTCTTCGAAAACCCTATAAATGACATAAGGATAACACATACCAATTACTCATATATTTGACCTTCACATTGGTTTAAATTAACTTTAGTTCTTATGGTTAGCGTTGTATAACCTAAGTTCACGCGACATAACCTTAATGTTAGATAAAATATTAAAATTGGCTTAAAATAAAAAATTCCGCCCAGGCCCCGCCTAGGCTCCCTTCGGACGCCCGCCTCCCGCCTTTTAGAACATTGAACACATTTGCATATAGATAAAACTCGCTCATTTACATCTGAGTAAGCTTAAAGAAACTCACATTCAATTCATAATATGAATGAAGTTAGGAAACTTGCCTTAAGCGCTGCATACAACTTACGCTATACTGCTCTTCGAAAACCCTATAAATGACATAAGGATAACACATACCAATTAGTCATATATTTGACCTTCACATTGGTTTAAATTAACTTTAGTTCTTATGGTTAGCGTTGTATAACCTATGTTCACGCAACATAACCTTAAACATACGGAGCTGTCATAATCCTTATTATCATCATTTTAAGATTGATTTACATTACCTTTCACTTTTTTCTAGCATAACTTGCTCGAATCATTAAAACCTTAATGTTCGTTAAGTTGATTATCATTCATTACGGCTTCATACAATCTTTTGTATGCCAAGAACCAACATTTGATGCTAATACTATGCGTGCATAGCTTTCAAGCATTTTACATTACCTCCATACATATCTTACAATGTCCAGTTTATTTACCTCGGAACATTATTCAAGTTATTATCATTAACTCGATTTCTTAACGTTCAAACGTCCCTTATCAACTTCATTACTTCACGTTCAAACTATACAATTGTGTGTTTCTTAAGCACGTTTATCTTTACGCGTACACTAACCATCTTCCTCGGTTTATATGTTTTACGTTCACATTGCTCGTCTTTTAAACTTTCATTCAACCTTTACTTAAGATTTTAATCACTCATTATAGTGATACATAAAGTGAATATGAAGTTCATAAACAATCACCAAACTTTCTCCAAGTGTTGAGCATTAAAAAGCTCTTCACTGGACCTTCACCTGCACCGGCGTTGCGGGGCCCAGTTTCTTTGTTAAACTAAGCGGCTGGCTATGGCCATTCATGAAATAGCTGCTTTGGCAGGCCGCCACAACGCCGCTTTAAGGACTTGTCTGGCGCTGCGGTGCCAGGCTTAAAAGTCAGAAAATTTTTCTGAGTGTTGAACATGTACGAATCGCAGTGTTCTAAAAATCCCCGCCTAGGCGCTAGGCCCCCCAGGTGCTAGGCCCAAGGTGGCAAAAAATCCCTCCAGGAAACTAGGCGGGGCCTAGGCGGGGTCTAGGCGGAGAGTTTTTTTTTAATAACTACCCAGATTTTGATATATTTATTTTTCTAATGATATATCATATTCATAATGCAGGTTGTAGCATATCAAATTACAACAAGTGAACAATATTAAGTCAAAATGGATAATTTTATTATAGTTGTAATTTTTTGAACTTGTACCAACTTCAAATTATATAAATGATGATACATTTGTAATATTTAGTTTAATTCAATATAATTCTTAAATTTATGTTTAGTTTCTTAAGCTTTAATATTGAATTGAATTCTTGAAATTTTAAATTTTATTATTTAATAGTAATCTTGTTTATGAATAAAACTAATACGTTAAAGATATGTTTGAACTTTCAACAATTGCATGTTTGTGTTTGAACTTTGACATGGGCAATATGGATGTGTTTGAACTTTAAACAAAGACCTTTATTATCTTTATTATAGATTATTTTGTTTTATATTATTGTTTTGTTTAGATAAATGTAAGATAAAATATTAAAATTGGTTTGAAATAAAAAATCTTGCCTAGGCCCCGCTCAGGCCCTCTAGGCTCTAGGCCCCCTCAGCCTCCTGCCTAGCGCCTTTTAGAACATTGATGAATCACCTACTTTGCAATCTCGTAACTTTTTCGTTATAACTCGGAACGAATCCATTCTAAAGCCATTTTCTTACTTTCATTACATACTGCGTTTTCCCCTTAACAGAATATTTTTCTGAATCTGTTAACAAGTCTTTTCATAGACTCAAATTTCATCGTTCGTTCATTTTACATTTTTAACATTTTTCGTTCGTTCGTTCGTAACTTACTCATCCGAACCTGGAATGAGTTTGTTCTTGAGTCCACGACTCACATTTTCAATGTTCTTTGACATTCTTGTGAAACCTTAATTGTTCGGGATCATTAACTTGCTTTCTACATTTGTTCGTAAATCATAGGAAACTACGATTTCAACGGTTAACATTTCTTAATCTGTTCCTTATGAAACATTTTTTACACTTTTATATCTCCTAACCAAACATACATCAACATATATATACGATGGTTTTAAACTTGTCCATCAATAACAAGCTCTAATTAGATGGTTTTCAATTTGTCCATAAACAACTCGTTCGTCTGTTCTTCGTTTTATATCATTATTTTGATTACGATTTCACTTTTATATACATATTAGTGTTTTAAATCCACTAATTTTTCCTTGTTTATCCAGATTGTTCATATGATTTATCCGAATCGTCCAATAACAACAAGCAATTCATACTATATATGAAAGCTTTTAAAAGAAATAGATGAAATAAATTTCAAATTCTTATTACTTACATATTTCTATGGTTAAACCATATTAATATCATTCCTTATCATCTTTTACTTCCATTTTCATTATGCTATATGATTCTTCATATGAAACCTAAAGAAAATGGATTAAAGGTTAGGTTTTGGTATTACATTTCTTCTTGATTCTGCTTCCTCTTAACAAAGCTTGCAATTTTGCTAGCTTTTCATCTTCTTTCTTCTTCTCCAACCGAAATTTCTCTGTCTCAAAATATATGCCTTTGCTCTTCAAGGTGTTGGTGAAAATAAACTAACATTTGGAAGAGAAATGGCTTGCCTTATATAAAACAACCAAAAGCTAGGGCATTTTGGTCATTAAATTAACTTTGCTTTCCTTACGAATTGGTCACTTTACTTTAGAGTATTGTATAGTTAAAACTCTTAAGTTTCAAATCTTACAAATCATCCACTCATCATCCACCACAAACTCAACTTTTGAGTCACCATTACTATTCACACACCTCCTCATTTTAGCCACACATTTTCTTAACCTAACCCACCTAATTAACAATGGTTAAATGGTGGGAAAGTGCAAAAGCTAGCCACTTTTGTTGACATGACTTTTTGACTTTTTTGTATTTATAGCGTATAATTTTCGTATTATACGCGTATTATACTCCGTATAATTTTTATATTATACGTCGCATTATTCTCTTATTAGTATTATACTCATATTCTTCTCGTATTCTTCTTGTATAATAATTCATATTATACACATTCTTTTCTTTAATCTTCTTAAATTTATTACACAGTTGAAAAATTGCGTTTATTGTTTTTCAAATTTTATTGGACATTCCGTCTTTACTCGTCATTCTATCGTTTACACATTATTTGAAATATCTAAAAATTGAAAAACATATTTCGGTGAATAGTGTTTTCCACGACGTTTTCTCAAAATATGGTTAAACGATTGAAAAGTTAACAACAAAGTTTTTGTCGTTTTTATTTCATCCGATTTTTGCACGTTTTTTGAGAAAAACTTTTATCGGCTAACATAACTTTTCATGACATATTACCGTCAAATATTGAAACAGAATATCATTACAACATACCAATCTCCCGAAAAGACTTAGGGTCAAACCTTAACTCAAATCGTTCCTCGGGTGAATAGTACTTTTGCACAAATTTTCTCGGATTTTTTTTTTCCGTCTTAAAAATTCTTACTCATTTATTCTAGTACATAACCAAAATCCTAACGTTTTATAATCATCCCAAGTCATATAACGACTAATAAACACATAATATAATTAATAAAAACTCATTTTATTAAATAATAATTCTTACATCATAACTTACAGGACTATCCGATATTCTGGGTTGTCACATTCTTCCCTCCTAATAAGGATTCCGTCTCCGAAATCACTACAAAATTTTACATCCTTATTTAGATGCCTTATTCTTATCACCTTTTCAAAGGTATAATTTTACTTCTACAGATATTCAGCATGTGTTGATTTGTCACTGCTCTTTTCCTTGTACTTCTTTCTTCTTCTGTTTCTTGTTGAATAACCTCAACATACTATATCTTTTAGGTTCAATCTTACCTATTTTCTTCCTTTCCTTAATTCATTCACTTCCTTTTTCTAAGTTCAATCTTACATAATCGTCATTAGTTAAACATCATGCTTAACTATACTTTTATACTTTCAATCATTCGGTTATCACAGATACCAAACTAACAAGGTCGAGCTATAGTTTGGGGGAGGATTCTAACAGTAGTTGCTAAATCTTTCAAACTGTCAGATCACTAATGTTGATAGGAATTTTTTTATTATTGTGCCCCCACACTTCAATCGTATATACTGCTTGAAATTTACAATGTTGGTAATGTACTGTTAGATATTGAAATAACGCTAATGGAAGCATTTCGAGCATGACTGTTTCTGATATTTATAGAGGTTTGGACTTGGGTGAGACTTGACTTATATGTAAACTAGACTAGTTAGAGAGCTTGGGTGTGGCTTAGGGTTTCTGACATGGTAACTTGAATAGTACCTTGCATTACTTTATGTTACGTGGTTCTGATTGTTATTTTAATTTGAATAATTGGGTTGTTATAATCTACAAAATTTGTTATATAGCTGTACAATTTCTTGCGGGCAGATATTGTCAATTTTACCTTTAGGAAGAGGAATCTGTTGCACGTCGTGCCCAGCGTGCGGGGAACAGTGTTTGGGGTTGGTTTGTTAATGCAAATCCCTACTCTAAGGTACTCTGTAAATATGATTCATACTGTCTTGTGCTTAATTGACACACTTCAGTACTTCATGAATGGGAACTTCAATGTAATTAACTTTGATAGCTTGGTCAGTAATTTTAGCTATGGTGTTAGAATCCACCAGAATGGTCCTTTTCAATGTTTACTGTGTGAAAACTTTAATGTACCTTAAATTTGTCTATTTCTCTCTTTTGCAAGGCTATGACTGCCACTGGTAGGTGCTGCAATATGGCATAATATTATTTTTCATCCCCAACTCCAAAGACCAAATAAAAGGGGGGGAAAAGGATAAGAAAAAGGGCAATAAGTTTCTAATGAGCTAACTTTTTTGCAATTTTGAACTATATGCCTGTAGGTACTATTCTAGAGAAGATGCGGAAGATTCTGCTAAATATATAAGTGGGACAATTCTTGATGATCGTCCTATTCGTGTGGATTTTGATTGGGGATTTCAAGAAGGAAGGCAATGGGGCCGTGGTCGAAGTGGTGGTCAGGTGATGTGCCTTACGATTATTACTTCAGGTTGCACTTGTATTTGATCTGATATGCATCTCCTTTTTTTTTTTCAGGTACGGGATGAATATCGCACTGACTATGATCCTGATATCCTTTCTATCATAATACATTTTCCTTTTCCTGTTCTTTGTTCATTTACGTACTTTCCAAATTTTGTATTGAATCCACGAGGACATAGATTGTCTCAAGGGAAATGGTTTGTGACAATCAATCTTGCTGGAGGTTAAAATTAGTTTGTAATAGTTGGTAAATACGGGTACTTTTTATTGCTAGTTCTACGGCTGATGTAGTTAGACTATAAATAGTTGTTAGTTACATCAGACTATAAATAGTTGTTAGTTGCTTTGTAAGATGTTATGTTGATGTATATTGTGAAATCTACAGACTCTCCAGATTTCTCTCTCTATCTTCTGTACTTTCCATTTTCTAATCTCTCTGAATCTCTTTTTATCTTCTATTCTCTCTCTTTCTATCTCTGTTTCTCTCTTCTATATCCTACTTTTCTAAATCTTATCAAATCAACTAGAAAACCTAATACACAATCTGAGATTGTGACAGGGAGGTGCATTGTCAATTTGTCATTAGCATGTTTGAGGATTATTTCTTGGTTTGATAATAAATCTTAAAAGACAATTCCATTTGAAACTAAAATTTCTCTAGGGCCTAGGCTAACCAAATTATACTTTTGTTTCCTTGTTGATTTTGCTGAGAAAATTGTGGAAAAGAATATTGGTTGTCTCTTCAGCTTTTCTTAACTAGTCATACGTAGAGGTGGTTATGGAAAAATGGTTCAAAAAGAGTTGGAAGCACAAAGGGAGTTAGTAGACTATGGTGCAGGGTCGTTGGGTTCTTTCCCGCCTGTTATGCCGTCTCAGTGTAAGTTCAGAAGCAACTTCATGTATTTTTCTTTTGTAAAGCGCTAGTACAATAATAATCTTCAATTATTACTTTACTCACTAGGATTTTCATTGAAATATTAGTGTTGGCATCATTACTCTATATCATTTTGAATTAATGAAAATTATGAAGGTGCTTAGAAAATACAATTTGCATGCATGGGCACCAATTTTATTCACCAATATTGTCTGTCCTTCGTGGAAAGTTGTATATTTATATTAATTATACATGTATATAATCACTATGTTACAAGGCAAGCAATTCAACCTCTGGTTTGGCAATTGAATAGTGACATCATCACAATGTCCTAAATTTTATTTTTTGAGTGATGGCCCTTCTAATCGGTTCTGTCGGACCACTAAGGTTGACTTTTGTCGCTGAGGCCATGCAGTCATGCTCTCTCTTGCCTTGGCACTCGAGGGCCAATCTTCTTCTAGCCCGAAGAAACCATTCCAAGCCTCCGTTGGCCCACATATAAACTGCATAGTTGTTACGGTGTCGCCTAAGCGACTCCTAGGTATCCTGGTGAACTTACATGTACATAAAGCAAACAGTCTATCTTTCGAGGGAGGGAAAGAGGCAAGCCTGCAATCAATTCACTAAATTGATCTGTTTCTTAAATGATGTGATTTTGGAGTATGAACTTCTATCTTTTGTATCATATTTTCATAATTACATGATGTAAGAATTAGGATGATGGAATTTACGGTATTCATATGTATGTCCATGCGATCTTGCGGATGATCTGATCCCTGCCTGCAAAGAAAACCCGTGGTTTATCAATTATCACAGCTTAACTATTTAATTCTCATTGCAGCTTTTCTTGTTCAATCATGATAGAAGGGTTTGTTAATACTTGTATTAACATTGCTTCTTGTGTTGTTTTATATATTGTTTCTCTCATTGTAGATGGTAGAAACAGTGGAAGACAGGGTTATGGAGGCTCACATCGACATGGTAGAGGAGGTATTATTTTCATCAAAGTAACTTCTGTTTCATTCCAAAGAATAATTTTATGTCTACCATTTTCATTGATTACATTTATGTAATATCTTTAAAATATTAGGTTACCAGCGGAAGCGACATCGGGAAGATGACCGTCACGGGCCAGAGATCTCTAAAAGAACTTCAGAGCAAAATCCTCGGAGAAATTCTGACCACGACTCTAGACCGGTAAACTCGTGGTTAAAATGTTTAGCTATTTTTGCTTATAACAAATTTATATGGCTTCATCATAATGCAGTCATGTTACCAATTTAGCTGAAAATTGACGTTATCTAAAACCTCATTACTGAAAGTATCTGTGTGATGACTGTTTTATTCTTTGAAAGGATGAAGAAAAAAAGAAAATGGATATGCTGATTAATGGTACATGTTCTTTTATAATACTGTAATTTAATCCGACATTGCTTTGATTCACCAGGAGAAGAATCCACGTTTCCGTGAGAGTGGTGATTCTGACGATGATGAGGAAGATGATCGAAAACGACGCCATTAGATGAATTAAATTGCTGATTAGGATTTGTTAAAAAGTACATGACATTTCTGTTTCCTCCTTCCTGCAAGACACAATTTCAGATTATTTATGAGATCTATTATTGTATACAGAAGGGTTAGCCCAGTGTCAGAATGTGATTTAGAGATCTAATGCTTTTGTAGAACTTGTGACCGAGTATTTTACTACTGGATTTGGTCCATATATACTTGACAAATTTTAAATGGTGTGGCTTTGAATATGAGTTTAAGGATCAAAATTTGGTTACCAGCACGGGTTTGACTTGACTATTTTAGAGCTCTATCTCTTGATTTCTCCCAATGTATAGTTTTCTTCTCACCCAGAACGTGGCTAACTCCTTGTTCTTATGATCCGCTTACACCAACTCAAGCAGGTACCGGGAGGGACCTCGGGCCATGAGGCATTTAAGCATCTAGGCAGCCAGCAAGAAGTGAAGTGCTAGACATGCCTAATGGGTATGGAAGATAGGCTGGAAAAAAAATCCTTCCCTGGGGCAGGCATTTAAGCACCTAGGCAGCCAGCAAGAAGTGAAGTTCTAGACATGCCAAATGGGTATGCAAGATAGGTTGGAAAAAGAAAAAGTCCTTCCCCAGGACAGGTCCTGAGCCGGATTCTGCCAAGTAGACAGGATAACAAGTTTCATTACCAGAATTTCATTACATTAGTTTTACCTTAACACTATTGACGGATTGGGAGATGCTCAAAGGTTCTTGTTCAAATGCTAAATCCCTTACCCTTTGATGACTAACCATCCCCAAAAATACCCAATTTCAAAATTTGGTACATTGTCAGTGTATAGGGGTGAACAATTTGGTTATATCCGAACCGAATAGTTTATTCGGATATAATTGAATACCGAAAGCTTTCAAATTTCACTATCCGAATAATTAACTGAACTGAGAAATAACCGAATTATCGAATAACCAAATTGAAAATTCGGTTATTTCAGTTAATAACTGAAATTAAGCTTTAAATTAGAGTATTTTCCAGTAAATACAAATTTAATGCTTGTGTGCATCTATTGGTAATGGGTTAGCAGCATGTACATAAATTCATGCTAATGGTAAGCATGTCCAGCATAAACACTATTTGGTGATGATTTGTGTAAATATTTCTCTTCAGGTTCATGAATGAGGTTTGACTGTACTACTGAATTTTACATTAAGGTTATATTCTTTATGCCTGATAATGCTAGAACACTTGGGCTTTCATAAAACCTGTAGTGGCGAACAACATAAAACCATAGCTCATACATCTACTTTGTGTTTGAATACTTGAGAAGGTGCTTTAGTTTAACACTTTTCTGATTGAGTTGATATAAATGAAGTATCTCGTATTGGAAACTGTTTATACTTTTATTCAAGTGTATAACTATAAGCTGGAAACTAAAAAAATGTATTGATTTGGGGGTTATTAACTATTTTTCATACCTGCAAGGCTAAGATTTCCTAATGTCATATGATTATTTGGTTTGCTTTAGATGGTATTTAACTGATTGGAGAATCTCCATGTGGCAATCCAGTGCTTTTGTAATGTGCAATTGTTATGTTACTTGTTCAAAAGATATTATTTGAACTTGTATTCTGTAATTCTGTGTATGTGCACATCTAGAGAGAGGTGATCAAGTGTTTAAGCTAAAAGTGATAAATGGTAAAATCTTTTTGAAATTTTTTGCAATATGTTTAAATCAGATAGTTACGCATGTCTGCTTTAGTGTCTGCTTTAGCTTATGTTCTTCGTTTATTATCATCAGACAACTAGACCTGTCTGGCAAAACTTCAAGTAGCGTGATGAACAAAACTGTGCAGAACGTGAATGACAGTTAAAGAGATAAACATAAGTTATAAGTAAAAAATCACACCAAGATTTTTACGTGGTTCATCCCCTATTCTCTAATCTAGTGGCATAATCCACGTCTGTTGATCGATTTCACAATCAAAACATACGTGCAAGTATACACGGTCAACAAGTAATAAAGTGAAAGTAAAGTATCGTTCACACGAGGAATTATTTAATAGAAATCACCAAGTAATAGTTCTTAACCAAACTAATTTTATTTAAACAATCGCAATTTATGATTTTTAAACTTAAGCAAACTAAATTAACTAACTAAACTGGATTACTTTATAAATGAATTCAAATAAATAAAGATTAAGACTACAATATCCCCAATTATGAACTATAAACCAATTATCCAATTAACCCAATTATTACACCACCTGAATTGTTAACAGGAATTCTAGTTGTTAAAAGCTCTTTCCCAAGTGAACAGATAACTTTTATTCAATTCAATTAATCCTACGATATTCCTATGCAGATTAATTAAACCAAACCCGTTAAGTTCCAATTCCCAATTTATTACATGCAGTGAACATATATTCCTATTCAATTCACGACCCTAATTATTCATCTCATGCAAATAATTAAGCATACATGTTATCATGTCCAGTTTCAACCCTAGATTTCATCTTCCGAATCCTTCTAGAATAACACAGTAATTATTGGCCAAATAATTAATCAATACGCACAAAACATGATAAATAATTCACTTGGACATAAATAATTGGAATAAATTAAATAATTAATTCATAGACATAAAAGGTTCAATTTGTAGTCTTAACAAAAGATATAGTTCATGATTAATGAATTAAAACCAAGAATCCACAATTGAATAGACATTAAAAGATAAAAGTAAGATTAGAGTGAAGAATAAATCTGTTGTCAGCAAATCTCCATCTTCCTCAAGCTCCTGCTCATGATCTTCAATGGTCTCCAAGTTGCTTCAATCTCTAAAACTAATAAGAACTAGGGTTTATGTTCTAATCTAATGGAGTGTATCTCTAATCTAATCTATGTAATCCCCCTTATTCTATACCTCCCATCATGTATTTATAGGTTATAAGTCCAATTTTTAGCTTAAGAGGAAACCCAATCCAATTTGGAGTCAAAAAAGTGTCAAAATTCGCCCCAAAACACGTCCAAGCTTGACCAGGCCCTTCCCCAACGCCCCGACGCTGGGCACAACGCTGGAACACTGCCTCCTAGCTCCCCGACTCTGGGATTAGGCTATGTTTGGGTGCCCCAGCGCTGGGCCCTTTTTCGGAAATTTTCTTCTCTGACGTCCTTTGGGAAAAAGGCCATAACTTCTTCGTCCGAACTCCGATTTTGATTATTCAAGATGTTTTGGAAAGAGGAGACGTAGATCTACAACTTTCATTCTTTGAGGATTTCGAAATAAGGTTTGTAACAATACTGAAATTGGCTTTGAAGTGGCTACTATGTAAATGATAAGCCGAAAACGCGCATCTAGCCACCCCAAACGTCGATCCAAGTAACTTTTGTCCCAATTCCTACAAAACAACGTAAAACATGCATGAATAGACACAAACACTTACAAACATTCAAAAGATTAAGCTCAAACGCACTCAATTCATGGGTATAAAACTCACTCATCAAATACCCACAAACTTAAACCTTTGCTTGTCATCAAGCAAAAACACAAAAGAACTAAAAATAAACAACCGAACTCAACTACATGAATGCATATGCATTATCTACTTCCTAATATACCTATGAACCTAGTATTAAATCAGTATGATATATAACAATAGGCCTTAAAGATACCAATGATACTCAAACAATATATCCAATCAAATCAAAATCCATAACTCTAACCAGTTAGTCAATCCAAACCTGTCATCACCCATGTTGTGCGTGTGTGCTTGTTAACCATTCTAACTAACCACAGTTCAAAATAATCATATAACAAACTTCTTAGAAGGAAAATTTTAGTTCCAATTCAATTACTTTTGTGAACATGACAACTCCTATTAAAACTAAGTAATTACCAAGTCTAAGGGTAAATACATAATTTATTTATACTTTTATTCAACCACGATGGTATTTTTTGCTCTTTCTCGTGTTTTATTCATTTTTTATTTTTCTCATGGTTGTGCAATGTCTTATTCCCTTAGGCTTTTCAATGCTACCTTAACGAGCTTTCGACCAACGACTCCCAGACCATTAAGACCTTAGGGCGCTAGGTGTAAAGACAATCCCCTCGGACTTACTTACTTAAGTAACAAAGGCCACAAAAGTAAACAAGCATGCCACGGTGTATATTTTTTTTTCTTTTTCTGGATTTTCTATTTTTTTTCCTTTTCACCATTTCTTTTTTTCTTTTTTTTCATTTTGTATATATATACCCCATAAATTCCTCCAAACTCAAGTTTTTACGTCATTCTAACCTTTACCGCCAGTACACTAATTTTCTTAAATTTTAACCAAGATTTTTCCTCAGAAACAAATTATGAAACCCTTGAACCAAGTGGATTAAAACAGTTAAACTTTAAGTGCTAACCAGTTACATATGTTTCAGACAGGCTCAGATTATCATCATGATTAAAATTAGAACTCATCATAATTATCAACACTGTTCAAGTTAACATGTAAAACCAATCTTATCATAGGCCGACCTAAGACCACACCAACCGATTGCACAGATTCATGCAAAAAAAAAAATTTTAAAAAATTGCAATTATACTACATGAACACATACTAATGCAACACATATATGAATATTCAATTAACTACCATGTATTATATGCACACTAAATGCAAGAACACAATGCTAACACGTAAAAATAACGAACTATAATGCCAATAACTAACTATATGCAATACGGTACTAAAATGTCCCCAAACTTAAACTAGACAGTGTCCTCAATGGCTAAAATATAAAAAATTAAAGCATAGAACTTCCCTGAAAATATAGAAATCTTCCTCCTTGTCCGCTAAGTTTGGAGAATAGGCTAGGCACATGGAATAAATTGGGCACCACACTTGAATTTGACTTGAATAACCTGTAAATAATGATAGAAATAATTTTATTAAATTCTAAATAAATGTAAATTCAAAACTACTAATATAAAACCTAATAAAAACTAAAACTAAAAATTAAACTTGGGTTGCCTCCCAATAAGCGCTTGTTTTCTAGTCTCGGCCTGACTTCTTCAATTCTCTATGCAACCCCCCTACGAAAATTGAGGAACCCTCCATCCATCAGTATCAATGTCTCTTTTGGGAGGTTCCCATTAGCAAAGGCCCTTGAATTAAAGTCACCTAGCATGCTCTTTGTAGATAGGTTCCCTATTAAGAACGTCCAACAATTATGTGTTTTCTCCATTATGTCTATGATCAGATTGGGGCATTGAAGCTTAGTAAACACAATGTGATCTTCCTTTATCTTGTCCTTTTCAACCCACCATGACTCCACAGTTGTACTAGCTCTTATGTCACAAAGAGCTTTGCCTACGACATGACTGCCAATTGGGCAATGTCTTGAAAAACTGCCCGGATCCTTAAACTTTGGTGGAGAAAGTACATGGAACACTATCAAAATTAGCTCATCTTCGTTGGTACTCAAAGTTAGATCTTCACCAATCTCCTTTTCTTAGTCCCCAAGTCCTTCCTCTCTTTCAACATCTATATCATTTGGCACATCCGGTTGCAGATTTGGTTCAGGCTCACCATCAGTCTCGGAATCCATGTCATAGAGCCAAGTGTATTGATGACAAATGTTCGAGGCATTGATTAGTTGTTCCATTTGGTTCATAAAATTTTGACTCAATATCTCTTGATTAATCCTCCTCTCCTCACATGAAGCTATGAACTTGGACAAAATTTCCTCTAAATTTGAATGTTCTTCCTTTTGTAGTGGAGGTAGACACGAGAAAACCGGTGGGTATATTGGACTTGGAGCATAAAATAGATCTTGATGAGTATGGCTCCATGAAAAATTTGGGTGATACCCCCAATCCTGATGATAGTTATTGGGATAAACATAATTGTTGGGGTAATCACCATCATACTGTACCGGCTCGAAACTAATGGCGCATTGATGACTCATATGATTTCCAACACAATAATCACAAGTCACCGCCACACTTTGACGACGTTGTGCTGCAAAAGTGTCTAACCTCCTCGAAAGTGTCTCAATTTGTACTGATAATGCAGAAAGTACTGTCGTGAGTCCATCAATCTCCGCTCCCCTTGGCTGAGTCATTCTCGTATACGGCCATTGATAATTAAATTCCGCCATGGTACTTGAAAAGAAAGAAAAAAAATAGAAAGAGAATTAAAGAAAATAATAAAAAAAATGTTTAAATTAAAACTAATTTGATAAAAATTAATATTGGCAAAATTATTAAACTAATTCCCCGGCAGCGGCGCCAAAAACTTGTTGATCAATTTCACAATCAAAACATACGTGCAAGTATACACGGTCAACAAGTAATAAAGTGAAAGTAAAGTATCGTTCCCACGAGAAATTATTTAATAGAAATCACCAAGTACTAGTTCTTAACCAAACTAATTTTATTTAAACAATCGCAATTTATGATTTTTAAACTTAAGCAAACTAAATTAACTAACTAAACTGGATTACTTTATAAATGAATTCATATAAATAAAGATTAAGAGTACAATATCCTCAATTATGAACTATAAACCAATTATCCAATTAACCCAATTATTACGCCACCTGAATTGTTAACATGAATTTTAGTTGTTAAAAACCCTTTCCCAAGTGAACATATAATTTTTATTCAATTCAATTAATCCTGCGATATTCCTATGCAGAATAATTAAACCAAACCCGTTAAGTTCCAATTCCCAATTTATTACATGCAGTGAACATATATTCCTATTCAATTCACGACCCTAATTATTCATCTCATACAAATAATTAAGCATACATGTTATCATGTCTAGTTCCAACCCTAGATTTCATCTTCCGAATCCTTCTAGAATAACACAGTAATTATTGGCCAAATAATTAATCAATACACACAAAACATGATAAACAATTCACTTGGACATAAATAATTGGAATAAATTAAATAATTAATTCATAGACATAAAAGGTTCAATTTATAGTCTTAACAAAAGATTTAGTTCATGATTAATGAATTAAAACCAAGAATCCACAATTGAATAGACATTAAAAGATAAAAGTAAGATTAAAGTGAAGAATAAATCTGTTGTCAGCAAATCTCCATCTTCCTCAAGCTCCTGCTCTTGATCTTCAATGGTCTCCAAGTTACTTCAATCTCCAAAACTAATAAGAACTAGAGTTTATGTTCTAATCTAATGGAGTGTATCTCTAATCTAATCTATGTAATCCCCCTTATTCTATGCCTCCCATCATGTATTTATAGGTTACACGTCCAATTTTTAGCTTAGGAGCAAACCCAATCCACTTTAGAGTCAAAAAAGTGTCAAAATCCGCCCCAAAACGCATCCAAGCTTGACCAAGCTCTTCCCCTCAAGTCTTTGAGCCACGTACTTAGAACAACGCCTCCTAGTGCCCCGGCGCTGGGATTAGGCTATGTTTGGGTGCCCCGACACTGGGCCCTTTTTCGGAAATTTTCTACTCCAACGTCCTTTGGGAAAATGGCCATTACGTCTTCATCCGAACTCCGATTGTGATGATTCAAGATGTTCTGGAAAGAGGAGACGTAGATCTACAACTTTAATTCTTTGAGGTTTTCGAAATAAGGTCTGGAACAATAATAAAATTGACTTTGAAGTGACTGCTATGTAAATGATAAGCTGAAAATGCGCATCTAGCCACCCCAAATGTCGATCCAAGTAACTTTTGTCCCAATTCCTACAAAACAACGTAAAACAAGCATGAATAGACACAAAAACTTTAAAACATCCAAAAGATTAAGCTCAAACACACTCAATTCATGGGTATAAAACTCACTCATCAACGTTTAATACTAACTAGTATTGGAGACTCTTTTTATTAAACTTAATATTCAATTAAATACAATAAAAAGAACTCCATGTTCAAAGTAGCTTCACGCTGATGGACACCACTTGCACCTCTGCAACCTTTCTCACCATTGAGACCTTTGCACCTCTGCAACCTTGAAAAACTCTCTTTGAACAGATCTTATCTATTGCTAGATAGACCAAGCCAAACAACACTTGAACTTTGAATATAATAGAAGAAATTACAATAGACTTCTTATTTTCTAGCCACAAAGAATTAAAGACAGTACAATGAATAGCTGGAAATAAACAATGAAAGCTCTCAATAGGATTCTTCTCTGTATAGCAACATGAATTAGCTTCTTGTATCCTCCACTGCTTAGCCGTGAAAATAAGACTATATATAAAGAGAGACCCAATGGCTATAAAATAATTGTTAGCAAGAAACCAGATGATTTAAATCCCATAGCAAGAAATCAAATTATTTAAATCCCATAATTAAAGCTACTAATATTGACCAACAAATATGAACATAAGATAGAATAGGAAACTCATATCACAATTGGTATACCCCATGATATTAGCAATTAAAGAGACCAACAAATATATGATCAGCTAACAAAGATTTGGTTCCAACGGATATGTTTTCAATTCAAACCAAAACACCTTAAATAAAGGAACAAGGAGATACTTGATAAAGTTTGTTACTAGCCACTGAATAACAGTTACCTTATTTAGTTTTCTTTTCAAATTAGATTGCATATCATTACTAAATTATATTAAAGATCTTTTCAGCAACATGCAACATGCAAACTTAAATATAGAAGGAAGAAACTAATGGACCATAATTCCAATCTTGGGCCAACAAGAAATCAACATATAATAAATTTAAATCAGTCCAAACAATTTAAATCAAATTCATAAACCCAATAATATTGTCATCATTAAAATCATAAAATATATAACCAACATTCTCCCCTTTTTGATGATGACAATACATAATGCCATTTAATTAATATGTTCCCCCCTAAATATATGGCTCCCCCTTAATTTATGCATATTAACGAAACAAATTCTAAATTACCATCATTTGCATATTCAAGCACAATATAGTATCTTAGTACAAACATAAATACTAATTCATATATATATATATATATATATATATATATATATATATATCTCCCTTTGTCATTATCAAAAAGAAACAACATATTAATCATATTAATCATTAAGCACAAGTATCTCTCCCCCTTTGCCAACATTAAAAAAATAAGTGCAAAGATAAAGAATATCATTGGAGCAAGTTTATAACAAAATTACATAAAGCAAGTAAACAACACGATCATACCTTTGTGATTTGTTACCTATATATTAACATTTTGTAACCAGTAGAAAGCTTGATAGTTATGCTCCTTAATGTAGATTTGGTTTTTGTATTTTCAGAATCAAAAATATCTTCAATAGTACTTCTTTTGGTCATTCCAATGTTGAGGTCTTTAAAGCTTAGGTTAGGAGGATAATTTTTCACTATTCTGGTTTTTCTTGGAAGACTGCCATTGGTCATTTGTTCATCTGATTCACTTTCTGGAATATCAGATTTTGCATCAGAATATTCATCTTATTTTCCTTCTAAAACAGACGGGTCGAGCGATCTGGATTTAAGTGTCTGCATGTTTTCCTTGTGACACCCCCAGGGTACTTTATTTCCTCAAGATTTGGTGTTCACTTAATCAAAACATTCATTTCTAACTACCCAATTATAATAAAATTGAATAATAAAAACCTGCCCATACAGGATTAAACTTAAATAAAAATCTCCCAGGTTATCTAACCTTTAATCATCATTCAAATGCGGAAAACATTACATAACTTCTTTAAAATAAAGTCTAAGATCAACATAATAAAAGTCTAACATCTTAATCAAAGTAAAAATTACAAGTCTTCATCACTTGTACATTTTTCCCTTTCCTTTGCTAGTCGAAGGTTCACCTACCTTCTCTTCTTTAGCTGCAATGAGTTTATAAATATGCAAGAGTGAGCAAAACAATTGCTCACTGGATATAATATGGAATCAACAGGAGTATAACAATAATAATCATTTAAATAGACTCATCAAAAGTGAATAGTACTCTATCAATAATAATCGTAAACCTGAAATCCCAAAATATGGAAAATATACATCATCGAGGGTCTTAAGACCATGAACTAACGCCCAGTTGCAAGTGATCTTTCAACTCCAACTTTAATAAATATAAGACTATAAGGACCTCGTCTTAGGGGATCGATATCTTCGTACAATGTATTGTGCACAAACATTTTAACGCTTATGCGTAAGTTAACCCCTAATCATAACAATATTGTTGTTTATCTCAGTATTTAGAGTACAAGTCCGCACCAAAGGAAGTTTGGTTTGGATAAGCTTTCAAGGTAATTTGGAATTCAACGAACATCAACTAAGGAGTAGTTGAATAAAACCAATAACACTATACTATAGAATAATCATGATTGAATCAATCATAGTAAACTAAAGTCATGCTTTAGGAATAATCTAATAGCATACAATTTGAATAACTATAGCATACCTTACTTGAAAAATACTAAGCCAAGGTTAATTAGAACTGAATACTAAGCATGCATAACAATTTGAACGATAGAAATGTTCGACATTAGTATAGATAGTTGTGCATGCTAAACAACAAGTTAAATACAAGAATAACTTGCTCCAGAATAACTTACATCATTATATTGTAATCGAATTGAAAATAGTAATTGAATTAACATGATAATAGATTAGAAAACTTTCCTTACTCGTAGGCTAAACCGAATCAATTCGAATCACAATACCCTATATATATATATATATATATATATATATATATATACGTCATCATGACATAGTTAGTCACTACCACTTTACAAACTTAACTAACTACATTCATCATGTATGTTTGATTATTTAATCACATAATCAAGTTATAACACAAGTTAATCTTTAATAACATAATTATTCATAGTATAGAAATACTAAAATCAGTATTTTACAGTTCTACTATCATTACATAATGTTTCTTAAAATTTCGTGTACAAAAAAAGTACACTGTCAGATCCGTGACAACCCGAGAATTTAGAATATTTTTAAAATTTTTATTAATTGATTTAAGGTTCAAAATTAGAACCTAGACAGAAAATTAGTGTATGCGTTTAATATTTTTAAGATGGAATTTTGAGGATTTCAAAATTCTGTGAAGAATTTAGGTGAATTATTCAGGATTAAGGAATACGTGAATATGTTCTGTGTATATGTGTACAGTATGTGGTTAAGGGTCAAGGGTTGACCAGATAAACGATATCTGTAACAAACCCTAAGTATATATTAAGAACACCAACGTTCGGTTAGAAAACCTTAGTGATTAACAAGAAACCCTAGAAACCGGTTCTGGAAACCCTAATTTCAGTTTTGGGAATCCAAAACCCTAATTCGGTGCATGAAACCCTAAATCGGGAACTTAATAGCGTAAGTGTAAATAATTATAGGATTAATTAGGGTTAATCTTAACAAATTGGTTACAAAGCCCTAATTCCAAATTTGAAACCGTAATTATGGATTTGAAACCCTAATTTATAATTGGGGAAGACCTAAGTGTTAATTTAAAAGTTTTAATGTTAATTAGGAAATATTAATCTTAATTTTCAAATTATGAGTAATTAGAAAACCCTAATTACGAAATCTAATTTTTATTTTAGAAAATTTATTTTCTATTTAAAAACCCTAATTTTGGGTTATAAACCCTAATCTGTGATTTTGACCTTAATTGCTAAATTATCGATTTTAATTAGGAAATACTAATCCTAATTAGAAAGATTTAATTTGTGATTAAGAAATTTTAATATAATTAGAAAATCCTAATTATAAGTTAGAAATATTAATTTTCTATTTTTAAAACCTAAATTGGAAATTTTAGAAAATTAAATTTGTAAACCCTAAATTTTCAAACCCTAAACTCTAAATTTTTCCAAACCCTAAATCCTAATCAAACCCTAAACCCTAAGGATTTGGCTAATTGTCTAAAATACCATTAAAATTAAATGCAAAAAGACTAAAATGCCCTTTGTGCATTATTTGTTATGTTGCTTGTAGATCTAAACCTAAGATGGTTGTTCACTAACCTTAAACCCTAGCAATCGACTAATATCTCAGCAACCTATCATTATATCAGCCATATACATTGAATCATATCACATTTATATGGATTTAGTGAGAGAAAGCTCACTTTATTTCTCTCATTTTTACCAAGCCTCTCTCTCTCTATATATATTTTCGGGTTTAAGAGTGAGAAGGAGTGTTATGCAAAGCTAGAATCAGTTCATAGCAAGCTTAGAACAGAATCAGAAAGTAAGAATCAAGAGATCGAAGCTAAAAAGTATAAGAACCCTAATTTTTCGAAATCATTAGATCTGATGTTAGATGTTGTTATTGGTTGTTATAAGTCATGTTAGAGAGTGTCATTTGATGATCTAGGTTGCTAAAACTTGGATCCATATCATCTAGATGCTCCAAAATCGAGTTTTTAAATTCTGGAAAAAGGTTGAAAAATGGCCTGACCGTTGAATGTCAGGCCCTCTAGATCTTTATGTGTTTGATATTTTATGTGTTTGATGTTTTGAATCCGTTCTATGTTGTAAGGACTGTGATCTAGAACTTTAATAAAGTCCAGATCAAGTCTAGATTAAAAGTTACAAGCGGTCAAACATCGTTGACCACTCACAAAAACTGAAATCTGGGCAGCCCAGATTTCCAGATTTCTTCTGACAAGATGTTCAATGCCTTGGATCTTGCTTCTGGTAATGTATTTGGTCCGGTTGTTGTTTTACAGTTGAAGTATGACATGAAGACTACATGCTTAAGCCTTTATTTCACTCAAGTCCCTAACAGAATCGTTTTTAATCTTGGTCAAACTAGCTTGACCGATCTGCCTTGATGAAGATTCTGGAAAACCCAGAATCTTCAAGAACAAGTCACTGACATGTAGTTTGACTGGATCAAATCTTCATTTCGTGTTGTTGTTAGTCCGATCTGATGACATGTTGTTATACCCTGCCATGTGGTCTTCAAGATCAAACCTTTATATTACACTGAATAGGCATGTAATCCAACTTATGAAGCTTCAAAGAAGGCAGTATGAACTGTTCTTCATTTCTGGAAAACCCAGAAATGAAGAACAACTCTGACATGATTTTGTAAGGCTTTTATCTCATAGATCAGTTGTTGTTTGGGCATGGAATTGAATCTAGATTGTAGCGTTGCATGAATACTACAATTCTAACAAGATTACAAACTCAGAAGCTTGATAACCTAGAATCTAAAATCGGTCAAACTACCCACGTTGTGCACTGACATGGTTTTCTGGGTTTATGTTCAAGAACACCAAGAACACCTATAGCGACGGGTCTGTCGCTATAGGGCCCTTTAGCGACACTTAATTTCGGAAATTACTTATTATTTTCTAAAAATGATTATTTTAATTAAATAAATAGTTTTTAATTATTAAAAATACTTAATAAATTTTGAAAAAATTATTTTAAATTCTAAAAATAGTTTTTAATTATTTTAAGCATATTTCATAAATATTTAATATTTTTGGAATATAAATGGTATTTAATTTATTTAATTATAATATTAAATAAATAATTTAAAATGATTTAAATACATGAAAAATCATGAAAAATAATATTATGGTAAAAGAAAATATTTGAAGTTATTTTAAGTGACTTTTAATATTTTGGGCTAAATTTCATTAATTAATTAATATTAATGATAATTAGTTTATTTAATAACTATATTAAATAAATTAAGGAAAAATGGAATTAATGCTTTATAAATTATATAAAATGATTTAAGTGTTAGAAAATATTTGAAGTTATAAAATATAACTTTTGATATTTTGTCATGAAAATATTAATATTTTAATATTAATATCAATTATCGGATAATGGATTTAAGTGTATAAAAATCATATAAATATGATTTTAAAGTATTAAAATACTTAATGATATTATAAATATATTATAATATTATGACATGTATTTCATTAATATTTAATAATAAATAAATATTAATGATAAAAGAATTATGTGGTATTTAATTCATTTAAATACGTTATTAATGATTAAAAATACGCGATACATGGTAATAATTATCTAAAAATTATTATAAGTCTATGAAAATTATTTTGACTGCTTAGAAAATTGTCTAAGATATTTTTAAGTGTTAAGTCAGAGTTTAATTGAACTTAGACTCGATAAAAGTCCGACTAGACCGTCGGGATGTTAGAATTTTGCCGAACTCGACTCAGACTGTAAAAGTTTGACTTGAGGTCAAGGTTTATGTGTGTTATAGACTGATAGGGTTATGTGTTTAGGTTATTTTGTATGTCTATATATATAATAGTATTATATTGTGATGATATTATTCTAATATTGGAGATCTATATTACTAATATTAGGTCTTCGGATAAGGCGATATAAATTGCGTAGCGGTAATCAACGGTCCAGGCAAGTTTGTTTACTTAACTCTATTAAGAGTATTTTATTCGGATAAGCTTATGGTTAATCATTGCTGGTTGCCATGAATTGTACTCTGTACATATTGTATGTATAGTCGGGTATGAAAGGCTGATCACCTTCATTACCAGTTGGTTCAGATATATTTGTTAATGTATAATATGTGTTCAGTCATAAATTTGTTCCTGCTAGTTCACAATTATATTATTGAATTATAGCCAGCCAATTATTCAAATCATTTCAATCATGATATATTGTTATATTGTTGAACTTAAACTTGCTAGGCAATTCTTATGCTCACCCTTGCTATATCATGATAAAACATTGCAGATTAAGACGAACGCGTCGGATACAAGGAAAGGTCCAAGACAGTTCCAACTTCAGTATACGTGTGCAGTAGATTTGTAATAGTGTTGTATGATAATAATGTTTTGTGTTAGTTAAGTTATGAATTGTGTATAAGTTAAGGTTACTCGACCTTGGGAAAAAGTATGTAAGTTTAATGTATAAACAATTTATGTTTATATCTTCCGCAAAAATAGTAATAGTTGTATAGAATGATCGAACTGGATCCGAGGTGATTTAGGACCTGGATTGGGTCGAAGACCATTATACTATCTCACATGCGACGCCACGCTTTACAACTGTGGGTCGACCACTGACGATGAGGATGGCGTCTTGACGACGGTGAATAACAACAAACAGCCATTGCCATGATAGTATTATGGCGCCACTAACGTCTTCTTCAGCCACATATGGGTTGTGAAGTGCGATTTCATTGCTTGACTTGATAAAGACTAAAGAAAAAAGCCATTTTGGCCTACAAGCTCATTTCTAAGAGACTAATTCACATGCAATTCATACAAAAACTTCATGTAAACATAATTCAAGAACTCCTAACATGTTTCTACCCATACAACAACATAAACAACAAATTTAAAACATCCAATTTCACTATTTTTGCTAAAAACTCACTTTTTGATATTTCAATGAAAATCAACACTGTAAATTTTGTTTTTCAACCAAAATAATTAATTCAAAGCATCTTTATCAATAATTATACATACTCTATCAAATTAGATGATCAATTTATCAACTAAACAACTAATAAACCCTCAATTTCTACTTTAAATTAACCCATACTCATTCACAAAAACTCTCTGTAAAAAGATTTTCTTCACAAACTATATAAACAATACATTGACTATAACTTATGAAAATAGTTTTAACATCATTAGTATGTCATATAAAGCCACATAGCAACAACAATTCATCCTAACACAAGAATTCTACAGAGAATTTGGGAAGAGAAAAACTAAATTTGAAACTTTTTTAAAAAAATAGGAGAAATACCTTGAAGAAGATGATGATGGTTATTCCTTTCTGTTCTCAAGCTTCTTCTTCTCCAATCTCTAGCCTTTCTTCCTCTCTTCTTTTCTTCATCTCTTCTTCTTCTTCCTCTGAGTCTTTCTTCCTAACTCTAACTATGTACTAACAATATAACGTATATAGTATATAATATATATTAAATATATAATATAATACTAACTTAACTGACATCAGTTACAATTTTTGAAATCAAAAGCCATAAGGCTTGTTTGGTTAACTAACTAAAAAAAATAACCCATTAATCCTTACACCTTGTTTGGTAAAACACAATTAGATTAAAGACTTAATAGACATTAGGCCTTGTTTGGCAAAATTGAATTAAACTCCCTTAATTTATTTTAGTAACTCCTTTATAGCAAGTTTATTTGTCACAATTCTATTTAATTAAATAATCAATTTAATCAATTCAAATACTAATCTAATGAATTACTTTAACACATAAATCATTATCACAAAACTATAATTTCTTTATAATTATAATTTTATTCAACCAACTAACACTTTATTTTAATCACAAATTCCAATTAAAATACTATAATTCATTTAATCATTATAAGCTCTCTAGCTTACTTATTAAATTAAATTAGTATATAATCTCATAGCAATTAATTTTCTTAGCTCCTTAATTATTTATTCAACAAATAATTAACTAAACCACATCAACTCAAATTGCCATTAAATACTTATATAATTCAATAAATATTTAATATTGTAAATAAATATTTAATATTTAATTATTTATTCAACAAATAATTAACTAAACCACATCAACTCAAATTGAACAATTATTTATTCAACAATAAACATATCAATTAAATACTTGTATAAATCAATAAATATTTAATATTACACTTTAAAATTCTGGAATGTTACATCATTCCTTCCTTATAAGGATTCTGTCCTCAGAATCACAACTCAAACAAATCATTCGTTACATTCTTCCCTACTTACAAAAATTTTGTCCCCAGAATCGAAGACCCAGATTAAACAAATAACTCAGGGTACTCTTTCAACATTTTCTCTTTGAGTTCCCACGTAGCTTCTTCAACGTTGTGGTTCCTCCATATCACCTTCATAGAATGTATCACTTTATTCCTGAGCACTTGTTCTTTCCTGTCGACTATCTGGATAGGAACCTCTTCATAAGACAAATCTTTCTCGAACTGCAACGGTTCATACTCGATCATATGTTTGTAGTCGGGTTTATATGGTCGTAACACTGAAATATGAAAAACATTATGAATGTTTTCAAACTCTAGAGGTAGAGCTATCTCGTAAGCCACTTCTCCCACTCTTCGCAACACTTCAAAGGGTCCAATAAACCTCGGGCATAGCTTTCCCTTTTTACAGAAACGAATTTTCCCCTTCCAGGGAAAAACTTTTAGAAATACAAAAGTTCCTATGTCGAATGCACAATCTTGTCTGTGTTGATCAACATACTTTTTCTGTCTGTCTTGAGCTGCTACTAATCTTGTCCTGATGAGTTTGACAACGTCAGCAGTTTGTTGCACTAGCTCTGGTCCTAGCAGTTGACGTTCACCGACTTCATCCCAAAGATAGTGGAGTTACGCACTTTCAAGACATGATGCCTCGTAAGGTGGCATGCCGATGCTTGCGTGATAACTGTTGTTGTAAGCAAATTCCACCAACGGTAATTGTTCTTCCCATCTTCCATTAAAGTCCATGACACATGCTCTTAGCATATCTTCTAATGTTTGAATTGTTCGTTCGCTTTGGCCATCTGTTTGTGGATGATAAGTTGTACTCATTCGCAACTGTGTCCCCATGCATTCTTATAGTCTCTTCCAAAAATTAGACGTAAATCGCGGATCCCTATCGGACACAATTGATACTGGCACTCCATGCCTCGAAACGATCTCTTTAATGTACAATCTTGCCAACTGATCAAGATTGAACCTAATCTTTATTGGTAAAAGTCTTGTTGATTTTGTCGATCATCCACTATCACCCAAATCCCATCTCATCCCCTCTGAGTAGTTGGAAGACCCACCACAAAATCCATCGTGATGTGTTCCCACTTCCATTCCGGTGTTTCCAAAGGTTGAAGTAATCCGCTGAGTCTTTGATGTTCGACTTTTACTCTTTGACATGTCAAGCGTTTCGCTACGCATTCTGCAACGTCTCTTTTCATATTCGGCCACCAAAAATGTCGATGCAAATCTTGTTACATTTTCATGCTTCCTAGATTCGGTCAAAATTTCTTCTTTCAGCTCTGGTGTTGCTGGAACCTAGATTCTTCCCTCAAACCGTAGAAGTCCTTTGGTATCGATCTTGTATTTTACATCACTACTCTCAATCAGATTCTCTTTGATTTTCCCACACTCTTCATCTTGTAGTTGAGCATTCTTCACTTTGTCCTCTAAAGTTGGACCAGCTTCTATCTGGAATAGTTGTTCATCAGATTCTTTTGGAAATTTGATTTCCAACTCTAGTTTTGTCATTGCTGAAATGAGCTCCTCTTGAGTTGTTATCAGCATCAACTTCTCCCGACCTTTCCTGCTTAAAGCATCTGCCACCACATTCGCTTTGCCCGGATAATAAAAGATTTCACAATCATAATCTTTTATTAATTCCATCCACCTTCTTTGACGCATGTTCAAATCCTTTTGAGTGAAAATATACTTTAGACTTTTGTGGTCTGTGCAGATCTCACATTTCTCTCCATAAAGATAGTGTCTCCATATCTTGAGCAAATACAATCTGCAAGCCTAATTCCAAATCATGAGTGGGATACCCTTTCTCATAATCCTTGAGTTGTCTTGATGCATAGGAAATAACTTTTCCGTTCTGCATAAGAACACAACCCAACCCTTTGTGTGAGGCATCACTATACACCACAAAATTTCCTGTATTATCTGGTAATGTCAACACAGGTGTCACACTTAGCTTCTTCTTCAAATTTTGGAAACTCTCTTCACACTTCTCCATCCAAATGAATTTTACATCTTTCTTTGTCAAATTTGTTAACGGAGTGGCTATTTTAGAAAAATCTTGAATAAATCTTCTATAATAACCGGCCAGTCCCAAGAAACTCCTCACCTCCGAAGGTGTCCTTGGTTGTTCCCAATTGATTACAGCTTCCACTTTTAATGGATCTACTGAAATCCCATCCTTGTCAATAACATGACCCAAAAATTGTACACGGTCGAGCTAAAATTCGCACTTAGAGAATTTTGCATACAACTTTTCCTTTCTTAGTGTTTCCAATGTCAAACATAAATGTTCCACGTGTTCCTCTTGAGTTTTGGAATACACCAGAATGTCATCAATAAATACCACTATAAACTTGTCTAAAAATGGTTTAAACACCCTGTTCATCAAATCCATGAACGCAGCAGGTGCATTGGTTAAACCAAAAGACATCACCAGAAACTCGTAATGTCCATATCGAGTTCTGAATGCCGTTCGTGGTATATCTTCCTTCCTCACTTTCAACTGGTGATACCCACTTCTCAAATTTATTTTCGAAAAATATTTAGCACCCTTCAACTGGTCAAACAAGTCATCTATTCTTGGCAACATGTATTTGTTTTTAATAGTGACTTTGTGTAACTCCCTGTAATCAATGCAAAGACGCATTGATCCGTCCTTCTTCTTCACAAATAAAACTGGCGCTCCCCACGACGATACGCTTGGTTGAATATATTTCTTGTCCAACAACTCTTGCAACTGTACCATCAGTTCCTTCATTTCTACCGGAGCCATTCTATACGGGGCCTTCGATATCGGTGCTGTTCCCGGCGCTAAGTCGATCACGAACTCAATTTCTCTGTCAGGCGGAAGTCCTGGCAAATCCTCTGGAAACACGTCTTCGAATTCCCTCACTCTTTGGTATTTCTTCTAGTTTCACACCCTTCTTACGAGTATCGACTATGTAAGCTAAATAGCCCACACAACCTTGACTCAATAATTTCTTGGCTCAAGTAGTCGTCTCGACATTGCATTTGTCTAAGCGACTTGCTACCATAAAATACTACCTTTGACGGAGTCATAAGGTTTACACACTTCTTTTGGTAGTCAATTACCGCTCCGTATTTGAACAACTAATCCATTCCTAAAATCACATCAATCTCCCCAAGTCTAATCGGAATCAAATCTACCAACAAGATATTCTCCTTAATGTTCACCCTACAGTTCTTGTGTCTGAATCTAATAGGGATTACTTCCTTATTCGCAATTTCTATGTTCAAAGGAAAATTGATTCTTCTCTAGGCAATTCTAACCTCTTAGCAAATTCATCGAGATATAACGAAGCAAGTAGCTTCGAATCAAATAATACATATGCATTAATATCATTGATTGGGATAATACGACACCACATCTTTTGATTGCACAACATCTTGCATGATCGTCATGTTGAAGGTTACGGTACGTAGGTTTGTTTGATGTTGCAGGTCCTGCAATGGCCCATGTACCTCCATTGTTACCTCCATTGCTTCTGGTTGTCACTCCATCCTTCTTCTTAGGGCACTCACGAGCAAAGTGATCCTTAGATCCGCACGTGAAGCATACATTCTTCTTCGGTTGAGTGCAATTTGGGGCAATGTGATGCTCCTGGCCATAATTGAAGCATCCTCGCTTCCCCATCAAGCACGCACCCTTATAAAATTTCCCACACGTTGCACATGCTTCAAACTTTTTGTTCTGCTGGTTACCCTGATGGTTTCCAGCACCCATGTTCCCATTCCACTTCCTCTTCAAGCTATTGTTGCTGTTGTTGTTGTTATTTCCACCGTTACCACCTCTATTCTTAATCTCATTCTCATTCTTCTTCTTCTTTTGTTCCTGATTGAACTTTGTCAACGCGCCGCCTCCACCTTGTAGATAACGCCTTCTCCATCACTGGTGTAAACGTCTTCAACTGGAATAGGGATACCCTACTGTACAGCCAGGGCTTCAGTCCCTGTTCAAATCTCTCCGCCTTACGCTCGTCTGTGCTGACTTGATACAGTGCAAACCTCGCCAATTCATTGAATTTCGTGGCATACTCAGATACCATCATCGTTCCCTGCTTTAATTCCAGAAACTTCACTTCTAACTGACTCTTTGAACTCTCCGAAAAATAGGTCTCGAAGAACAACTCCTTGAACCTATCCCAGGTCATCACTCCTGGCCCTTCACGAGTTTTATTGGCCTGCCACCAATAACTAGCTTTTGCTTTCAACATAAATGTTACGAAAGCAGTCTTCTGATCATCCCTTACCCTAGCGACATCGAACACCTTTTCTATCTCCATAATCCAGGTCTGTGCTTCGACTGGATTCATAGACCCATGGAATTCAGCTGGTCCAACCGCCTTGAAATCCTTAAACGTTGTACCATGGTTTTGTGGTTGATTCTGCAATGCTCCTGTCAGTAGCGTCACTAGTTGTTGAACGGGGTTACCATCAATATTTTCGTTATTGGTTTCTTCAGTGGTTCTCTGTCGTGTTAGTTGACGTCTGGGAGTCATTTTCTGTTAAAATACATTCATTAGATTATTATTCAATTCTTTTAAGTAATTTCTACTTAAATTGCCTCCAAAAGAAATAACCACTTAACACATAACACTTCGAATAAAGTAACAACTTTTATTTATTCATAACCTTTTTGAAAACATAAAACAATAGCATCTCTGCTATCTACATTACTTTCCTGAACTACAAAAGTTTAAGGACAACATCATAGTCATATCCCATAGGTTGCATAACACTTGGGATTTACAATTTATTTAACCTTTCACTCATCGTACAACAGCTACGATGTTCTATTAAGATAATTCTTAGGCCTATCACGTTCTTCCTCCATGACTCGAAACATTGTTCTGCGATCTAACACGAATGATGGCAGCGTCTCGAGCTGAATCGGATATCCCATGACCCGATCTTGAGCTCGATTAATTGTGGTGTTAAATACTTTATCCATCTCTTCCATCTTCATCCTCTTTGCTTTGCGTGTCTCTTCTTTGCTAATCTGGTTCGTTGAAAGGCTTCCTCGTAAGCATCTTGACTCTTGCCCTCTTAGCGCCTTCTTCTCAAACTTATTCGTCGATTCGGCGACCACTTCGATCGATTGTTCTTTTCATCCTTGATGCATACTAGTTTCTCCTCGACATTTGTCGATTCGTTCTTCACGATCCCGGATCTCGCAGTCTTTTTGTGTCATTGCGATACTGTTGTTCGGACTACTATCTCCTGCAACTCCTCAACTGTATCCTGAAGTTCCATGTCACGGTCATGCACCTCATCGTATATACGGCCAGCTATCGAGTTAAGTGGAATCCTTTCCTCCTCGTCCTCTTCATCCGTCTGTGGTAGCTCCACGGGATCTTCCTCATCTGTTTCCACGTCATCATCCTCATCTTCAACTACTGTGACCAACGGGGCTGACTCCCGTGGCAGTAGTTGTTCCCAAACTACTTGAATGTTGCGAGGCTCCTCCTCTATAGGCATTTGAGGTCCCTCCTCCCTAGCCTGACTGGATTCTCTGACATTAGTCATCCTGACAATAAAGTTTTAAAGTTTTAATTATTAATCATTACTACTCGACACTCACGAGTACATAAATTATAATCACATAAGCACATAAGTGTTTTATTACTTTTTTCTTAAAACTCGATAAGAGTTATCTCCACTATCTTTTCAAAGGTTACTTCCTAAGGCTTTTCCCCCCACCTAAGGTTCATAACCTAAAGCTTTGATACCAACTTGTGACACCCCCAAATCCTGGTACTTTATTTCCTCAAGATTTGGTGTTCACTTAATCAAAACATTCATTTCTAACTACCCAATTATAATAAAATTGAATAATAAAACACCCCATCTGAGATTAAACTTAAATAAAAATCTCCCAAGTTATCTAACCTTTAATCATCATTCAAATGCGGAAAACATTACATAACTTCTTTAAAATAAAGTCTAAGATCAACATAATAAAAGTCTAACATCTTAATCAAAGTAAAAATTACAAGTCTTCATCACTTGTACATTTTTCCCTTTCTTTGCTAGTCGAAGGTTCACCTACCTTCTTCTTTTAGCGCAATGAGTTTATAAATATGCAAGAGTGAGTAAAACAATTGCTCATTTGGATATAATATGGAATCAACGAGTATAACAATAATAAGCATCGAAATAGACTCATCAAAAGTGAATAGTACTCTCATCAATAATAATTTAAACTGAAATCCCAAAATATGGAAAATATACATCATCGAGGGTCGTAAGACCATGAACTAACGCCCACAGTTGCAAGTAATCTTTCAACTCTAACTTTAATGATCATAAGACTATAAGGACCTCGTACTTGGGGGGGGATCCTTCTTATACAATGTATTGTGCACAAACATTTTAACGCTTTGTCGTAAGTTAACCCCTAATCATAACAATATTGTTGTTCATCTCAGTATTTAGAGTACAAGTCCGCACCAAATGAAGTTTGGTTTGGATAAGCTTTCAAGGTAATTTGGAATTCAACGAACATCAACTAAGGAGTAGTTGAATAAAACCAATAACACTATACTATAGAATAATCGTGATTGAATCAATCATAGTAAACTAAAGTCATGCTTTAGGAATAATCTAATAGCATACAATTTGAATAACTATAGCATACCTTACTTGAAAAATACTAAGCCAAGGTTAATTAGAACTGAATACTAAGCATGCAAAACAATTTGAACGATAGAAATGTTCGACATTAGTATAGATAGTTGTGCATGCTAAACAACAAGTTAAATACAAGAATAACTTGCTCCAGAATAACTTAAATCATTATATTGTAATCGAATTGAAAATAGTAATTGAATTAACATGATAATAGATTAGAAAACTTGCCTTGCTCGTAGGCTAAACCGAATCAATTCGAATCACAATACCCTATATATATATATATATATATATATATATATATATATATATATATATATACACGTCATCATGACATAGTTAGTCACTACCACTTTACAAACTTAACTAACTACATTCATCATGTATGTTTGATTATTTAATCACATAATCAAGTTATAACACAAGTTAATCTTTAATAACATAATTATTCATAGTATAAAAATACTAAAATCAATATTTTACAGTCTTACTATCATTACATAATGTTTCTTAAAATTTCGTGTACAAAAAAAGTACACTGTCAGACCTGTGACAACCCGAGAATTTAGAATATTTTTAAAATTTTTATTAATTGATTTAAGGTTCAAAATTAGAACCTAGACAGAAAATTAGTGTATGCATTTAATATTTTTAAGATGGAATTTTGAGGATTTCAAAATTTTGTGAAGAATTTAGGTGAATTATTCAGGATTAAGGAATACGTGAATATGTTCTGTGTATATGTGTACAATTTGAATAACTATAGCATACCTTGCTTGAACAATACTAAGCCAAGGTTAATTAGAACTGAATACTAAGCATGCATAGCAATTTGAACGATAGAAATGTTCGACATTAGTATAGATAGTTGTGCATGCTAAACAACAAGTTAAATATAAGAATAACTTGCTCCAGGATAACTTACATCATTATATTGTAATCGAATTGAAAATAGTAATTGAATTAACAAGATAATAGATTAGAAAACTTGACTTGCTCGTAGGCTAAACCGAATCAATTCGAATCACAATACCTATATATATATATATATATATATATATATATATATATATATATATATATATACACGTCATCATGACATAGTTAGTCACTACCACTTTACAAACTTAACTAACTACATTCATCATGTATGTTTGATTATTTAATCACATAATCAAGTTATAACACAAGTTAATCTTTAATAACATAATTATTCATAGTATAGAAATACTAAAATTAATATTTTACAGTCCTACTATCATCACATAATGTTTATTAAAATTTCGTGTACAAAAAGTACACTCTCGAGGACCGATTCCTTAATCTTTCATAAATACTACGGTTTACATACATTGTGGTCGTTATGTGATAAATGAATAAACTTCATGTATTGCTATTGGCGATATCTGTCTTGGCGCCACTAACGCATCTTCTTTGGTCAGCATATGATGAGTGAAGATTGCGACATTCGACGACCGACTTTGGCACAATAATACAAGAAATGACCATTTTGGCCTACAAGCTCGTTTCTAGCAGACTAATTCACATGCAATTCATACAAAAACTTCATGTAAACATAATTCAAGAACTCCTAACATGTTTCGACCCATACAACAACATAAACAACAAATTTAAAACATCCAATTTCACTGTTTTTGCTAAAAACTCACTTTTTGATATTTCAATGAAAATCAACACTGTAAATTTTGTTTTTCAACCAAAATAATTAATTCAAAGCATCTTTATCAATAATTATACATACTCTATCAAATTAAATGATCAATTTATCAACTAAACAACTAATTAACCCTAAATTTCTACTTTAAATTAACCCATACTCATTCACAAAAACTCTATGTAAAAAGGTTTTCTTCACAAACTACATACATAACAACAATACATTGACTATAACTTATGAAAATAGTTTTAACATCATTAATATGTCATATAAAGCCACATAGCAACAACAATTCATCCTAACACAAGAATTCTACAGAGAATTTGGGAAGAGAAAAACTAAATTTGAAACTTTTTTAAAAAAATAGGAGAAATACCTTGAAGAAGATGATGATGGTTATTCCTTTCTGTTCTCAAGCTTCTTCTTCTCCAATCTCTAGCCTTTCTTCCTCTCTTCTTTTCTTCATCTCTTCTTCTTCTTCCTCTGAGTCTTTCTTCCTAACTCTAACTATGTACTAACAATATAATGTATATAGTATATAATATATATTAAATATATAATATAATACTAACTTAACTGACATCAGTTACAATTTTTGAAATCAAAAGCCATAAGGCTTGTTTGGTTAACTAACTAAAAAAAATAACCCATTAATCCTTACACCTTGTTTGGTAAAACACAATTAGATTAAAGACTTAATAGACATTAGGCCTTGTTTGGCAAAATTGAATTAAACTCCCTTAATTTATTTTAGTAACTCCTTTATAGCAAGGTTATTTGTCACACTTCTATTTAATTAAATAATTAATTTAATCAATTCAAATACTAATTTAATGAATTACTTTAACACATAAATCATTATCACAAAACTATAATTTTTTTAGAATTATAATTTTATTCAACCAACTAACACTTTATTTTAATCACAAATTCTAATTAAAATACTATAATTCATTTAATCATTATAAGCTCTCTAGCTTACTTATTAAATTAAATTAGTATATAATCTCATAGCAATTAATTTTCTTAGCTCCTTAATTATTTATTCAACAAATAATTAACTAAACCACATCAACTCAAATTGCCATTAAATACTTATATAATTCAATAAATATTTAGTATTGCAAATAAATATTTAATATTTAATATTTAATTATTTATTCAACAAATAATTAACTAAACCACATCAACTCAAATTGAACAATTATTTATTCAACAATAAACATATCCATTAAATACTTATATAAATCAATAAATGTTTAATATTACACTTTAAAATTCTGGAATGTTACATTCCTGGTTCATCTATTTTTTTCTTATGATGCAGACAACTTAGGTTGTCTGGATTGAGTTGTTTTCTTTCCAAATTCCATATCTGTTAGGAATAAGCATGTGAATGATATTCCTATTTATATAAGATTTGATTATGATCTTAATGAATGAATATGAAAATATGTCTGCATTGAAATAAGCTGTAAAGTCCTTGAATAAACAATAGGAAAATATGTACAATGACTTAGACTGAAATGAACAAATATGTTAGGTTGATCCTACATGAATAAAACATCTTTGTAAAGTCCTTCAAAAGAACATGATGTATACGGACTAAGTATAGAAAGATCAAGCTTGTTAGGTTGATCTTATTTGATGTAATAAATAGGCTTGCTTGACTGTAGAGTACTGCACAAGCCTTAGAAGTCTGCCAGGAGAAACAAAGTATTAAGAGACTATTAAAGAAGAATCGTAGAGCGAGGCTTGCTTGATCGTAGAGTACTCCACAAGCCTTAGAAGTCTCCCATGAGAAACAAAGTATTCAGAGACTATCAAGGCAGAATCGTAGAGCGTCGAGCCAGCCTAGGGATTGCAGAAGCCAAGTAAGAATCGTAGAGTATCGATAAAATGGCTATAGATTGTAGTCTGCCTTGGAGAGCCTCATTCAGAATCGTAGAGTTGATTCAAGAACTTGCCAAAACAAGTTAAGAATCGTAGACTACACTTGAAGTCATGAAGTCTACTTATCACATCAGAGGCAGAAATCGTAGTCGAGCTAGATCCGACAAAGACAACAAGTGTTAAGACAAAAATCATGGTTTGATGTATAATCTGTTCTCGGAATCGTAGTGTCTGCAGAACCAAAGCTAGATCGTAGTCTGCAGAACAACGTCTTCGACAAAGCCTATCAGTGCTCACAACGCCTAGGTAGAATCGTAGTGTTAACACGATTCTCAACACTTGAGCACTACCAAAGCATCCAAAGAATGTAGCCTCTGGATATAATTATAGAGATGCAATCTACCTGAAGGAAGCCAGAGATCATTCACCTAAATGGCTAGTAAGCAAACAGAAGATCGAAGCACAAACTCAATCAACATCCTGATTGAGTAGTGAAGCCATTTAAGGGAAGTTTTCCACAAGTAATGCAGTAGCCGTCAAGATAAACATAGGATAACGATCTTGGGTAATAACCATGATCGTAGTGCTAACTAAGTTAGAGGCACAAACTGATGAGGTCTATAACAAAGACATTGGCCAACCTATACAGAATAGACATAGAAGATTAAACATGGGTCAAACCATTGTTGATTTATGAACAGGAGATCACAAGGAGAAAGAGACTAAGCATGACAAACCTGATAAGTCTTGAAGTTAAGGAAGGGCCAGAGTATTCAGACAAGTTGTCAGTAACTAATGTAAGTCAACGTAAATAGAACTAATGAAGCACTGCACGAGTGGAGTAAGAGAGGTTTTACATTACAAATCTAAAGAACACTCTCAGAATTGTAGTGTTGTCTCAATCACTCAATGAGCAATATTCAACAGACTAACTATGATCAAGTTCAAGGTCATCTGCATCAGAATCATAGAGTTTAGTCATCTGAGTATTGAAGCCTTGGCAATGTCTCAATGAAAAGACTGACATTTAAACGTTGGATATTGAAAGCATCGATGCAGAAGGACAACTCCTGATGTTCTGATCGGGGAATCAGAAAAAAATAAATAAAGGTGACTACCTGCCTGACACACTAAAGTGACATTTTTGATGGGGTAAGTGAAATAGTAGATCGCGATTGTCGAGAGAAAAGTGAAAAAGGGTCATCATGTCACATCTGCGATCGCTGCAAATAACTCGAGATCTGCGAATCAATTCAAATAACTCCCAATGGCTATAATCCAATGGGAAGCTTATGAAAGGTTATTTAACAGCAGAAGCTCAAAAGAAAAAGGTATTGGTTGTTGACAAGTTGTTGACTCTACGAATTCTACAGAGTAAAAATAGAATATGTCTTAGTAACAGTGAGACTACGAAAGTAGTAGTGAAGCAAGTTAAGAGAAAAGCTTTAATAGAAAGAGGCTTCACTCAACAACAATGAGAATGCCATTAAGAATGTCAGCCAAGCTGAGAGCCGAGAAGGCCAAGATAAAAGCATTCAAGAGATTGGCATATCAGAAAGAAGATTTAAAGAGCCAGTCTATGAATCACCATGAACCACCAAGAGCTAAAAAAGAACAGATATAGAACCAAATCTGTACAAAAGCTAACCAAGGTTCAAGGGATGCTAAAAGCTAGACGAAGCCTACCAAAGATGCAAAGACTTAGCAAACCTCATGTGGTGAAGGAGTGCAAGCTGAGATCAGAAAAGGACCAACCTCACGATCAGCTGCACTAAGGAAGAAGTGACAAACTGCTAAGTACTCAAAGAAATCGAGCTTCATGAACAACTTAGCAGTATGTCCAATGGTGATCCAGTCACGATGTAGAATACAAAGAGGATCACAACAAGCTTCCAAGAATTAAGGATGAACAAGCTTAAAGTCATCTTGGAAGCTCAGCACCACCACCAACAAGAACAACAAAAGCCAGGGCCAGAAGGGTCCTTGTCCAAGGGACTAAACTGAGTTCCAAGGCTGCAGGCCTTGAAGAGTTCTTAGTGAACTGGAGTTCCAAGTCTGCTGGACTTGAAGAGTTCTTAGGGAACTAAAGTTCCAAGGCTGCTGGCCTTGAAGGAATCTTAGTGATTCAGTTATGTAAAGACTTCCTTAGTGGAATCCCTGCTCGTTGAAGCAGAAGAGTGGATTAGGAGCTTGAGTCTCTGAATCACATAAAATCCCTTGTGTCTTTTACATTATGTTATTTACATTATAACTTCTATAACTGCTATCAACATGATAACTACTTATAACTACACTAACTCTAGACAAATGGATAACATAACATCTATGAAGGGGAACCTTAACTTATTCCGCTGTGTTTAAAATAATTCCTAAGTTTGTCATCTGCTATTTACTCAGTAATGCAAACTAAAATGGAAAAGATTTTTGAAATTAAAAAGGATCTATTCAACCCCCCTTCTAGATCTATTGTATGCCCTCTAGGAACTAACAATATCCTTTAACTGTTTTCTTGCAAAGTCACCATCCTCTTCTTTTGACAGGTCAGGATCAAAATTATCAAATAAAATATGAACATATTCCTCAACCTTTTATCAAGATTATCATGTGTATTAAATATGGAGCATTTAACATAATAAAAACTTTATAATAAACGATGTTATCAACACTCGTAATACGAAATCTATAGAGTTTTCATAATAATATATCTAATTAAAACTCTATTTTAAAAAATAAAAGGTACTTACAGATTTCGCCAAGTAAGTACTATCCATCTCCTTTTTGACCTTGAGACATCTACAAAACAAACAAATAGTTTCTACCTTTTTGGTACCCAAATCTTCTTGGGTCCTTTTGGGTTAGTAACATATAAATCACTTTCTTTACCCAAATTTGTTTTATTCAAATTTTATTACAATTAGAATCAAAATGACCTTTAAAACCATATTTTTTCAAGTAACAAATGGTGAACAATAAAGGTAGTTTATTCCTTGATTTACTATTAATCATTCTAATATTATTATTAATCCTATTTTCACATTTTTAATAGGATTATACTCAATTCTTTGTTTATCAAGACTAGACCTTTGTGCCTCTAACATAACATTTAGGTTCTCTTCTCCTTGCACAAATTTAGCAAGATCATTTTTTAAAGATGCTATTTCTGCATTTGTTACATTATCATCATGTTGCATATTCATCATTTTTCCATCATTAAAATCATCTATGCATACATCTCTCATTTTCAATTTTTTTTTAAAATTTGATTTTCATTTGTAATATATTCATTTTCTTTTCTTTCTTCAATAAGTGACTCAACTTCATTCATTAGCTCATTTATGCAGTTCTTAAAATAAGCAGTTTTCTTTTTAAGGTTTTGATTTTCATTTAGTAAATCAAGATAATAAGATGTAGATATTTCAAAATTTTTATGAAAATTCGTTACCTCAAGTTGATCATCATCTTCTAGTCCCATGAAACATAATTGGCCAATTTCTTTATCTTGTTCTATTTTGGACTTGCTCATTAGAGTTGAGCTACCTTTTTGATTCTTCTTTTGTTTCTTTCTTTGAAGTAGTCTCTTGAGTTTTCTTGAGAGCATTTCAATTTCTTCATCAAAATCTTCATCATTGCCTTTATGTAGCTTTCAGCTTGTAGAGCCAAGGTCTTCTTCCTAGGTGCCTCATCTTCTTCATCGTACAATTTTAGTTGGTTTTCAAACTCTTCAAGCTCTCCAAATAAAGTAAGAGTTTCCATCATGCTGATTGTGATTGAGTCTTGACGTGTAGTAACCTTTGGTGCGAATCACTTTGGCATGACTCTGAGAAGCTTTCGGTTGATTTCCTTTTAATCAATCTTTCGTCCAAGCATGCTTAGAGAATTCAATAGAGTGAGGAATCTTTCCTGGGCATCTCTAATTGATTCATTTTTCTCCAATTTGAATAGTTCATATTCGTGCATTAGTATGCTCAGCTTGACCTCCTTCACGTTAGTAGTACCTTCTTGGCTCAAGATGACAGTCTCCCAAATTTCCTTAGCCGTAGTACAAGAGGAAACCTTATCTATCTCCGACTGAACCATGCCACTTAGAAGTGTATTCATGGCCTTGGAATCATAAGATACCATATACAATTCATTTGAGTCCATTTCCACGAGATTCTTTGGCTTGCCATCATCATGTCGCGAAATGACTGGTCCATTTTCAACTCCCACCATTCCCATGGGTCTCGTTTGAGATAGATCATCATTCTAAACTTCCAAAAGTTAAAGTTTTCACTTCCAAGCAACAGAGGTGGCCGACTTGTTGAATGACCTTCTTGAAAGTTTAGGTGTGCTATAGGATCTTCCCCTACAACCTGCAATGATCAATATAATTAGAGCCAAGCTTTGATACCAAATGTAATTCTGTGTATGTGCACACCTAGAGGGGGATGAATAGGTGTTTAAGCTAAAAGTGATAAACACTGAAATCTTTTTGAAGTTTTCTGTAACAGGTTTAAATCAGACAGCTATGCCTATCTGCATTAGTGTCTGCTTTAGCTTGTGCTCTTCGTTTATTATTATCAGACAGCTAGACCTGTCTGCTTTAGTGTTTGGATAGTATAACTTCAAGTAGCGTAATGAACAAAACTGTTCAGAACGTGAATGGCAATTAAAGAGATAAACAGAAGTAAAAAATCACACCAAGTTTTTTTACGTGGTTCATCCCCTATTCTCTAATTTAGTGGCCTAATCCATGTCCAATACCAACTAGTATTGGAGACTCTTTTTTTATTAAACTTACTATTCAATTAAATACAATAAAAGAACTTCCTGTTCAAAATAGCTTTACACTGATGGACACCACTGCCCCCTTGCAACTCTATAACCTTTCTCACTACTGAGACCTTTGTACCTTTACAACCTTGAAAAATTCTCTTTGAACAGATCCTATCTACTGCTAGATAGACCAAGCCAAACAAGACTTGAACTTTGAATATAATAGAAGAAATTACAATAAACTTCTTATTTTCCAGCCACAAAGAATTAAAAACAGTACAATGAATAGCTGGAAATAAACAATGAAAGCTCTTAATAGGATTCTTCTATGTATAACAGCCTGAATTAGCTTCTTGTATCCTCCACTGCTTAGCCATGAAAATAAGACTATATAAAGAGAGACCCAACGACTATAAAATAATTGTTAACAAGAAATCAGATGATTTAAATTCCATAGCAAGAAATCAGATGATTTAAATCTCATAATTAAAACTACTAATATTGACCAACGGATATGAATAAAAGATAGAATAGGAAACTCATATCACAGTTAGTATACCCCATGTTATTAGCAATTAAAGAGACCAATAGATATATGATCAGCTAACTAAGATTTGGTTCAAACAGATATGTTTTCAAGTCAAACCAAAACACCTTAAATAAAGGAACAAGGAGATACTTGATAAAGTTTGTTACTAGCCAATCACTGAATAATAGTTACCTTATTTAGTTTCGTTTTCAAATTGGATTACATATCATTACTAAATTATATTAAAGATCTTTTCAGCAACATGCAACATGCAAACTTAAATATAGAAGGAAGATACTAATGGACCATAATTCCAATCTTGGGCCAACAAGAAATCAACATATAAAAATTTAAATCAGCCCAAACAATTTAAATCAAATTCATAAACCCAATAATATTGTCATCATTAAAATCATAAAATATATAACCAACATATTGTTTTTAAGTGCTCATTTCACTTGCTAAAGAAGGAAGAGAAAAATAGTTATTTGGTTATTTGGTTAACTGAATAATAATATTTCAATACCCGTATCCATTTCCGAATACCGGAATATTAAAACAATTATAATCGAATTAATGAAAATAACTGAATAACAAAAATAATTCGGTTAAAAAAAATTCAATTTTGATCGGTTATTCGGTTTTATCCATTTTTTACTTAGCCCTAATGTATATACGAGGCGGTATTAGAATCTTAACAAGTCATTAAAATAAAAATAATTTTGTTCAAATATAAATACTTGATTAAGGGTGTGTCATAATCTTAATAATGTTCATGTATAAAGTGACAATGTATCAACCACTGGTGTAGGTTTACTTCCTACTGCCCCCCCAAACAATTCCCTATAATATTCTCTAATCTATAAAAAGAGTTTCATTCATAAATTTTACAAATGATTTATTATTATGACAATGTATAAACCATTGGTGTAGGTTTACTTCCTACTACCCCCCAAACAATTCCCCATTACATTTTCTCTAATCTATAAAGAGTTTCATTTATAAATTTTACAAATGATTTATTATTGTTTCATGTTTAGTCCTAAAAATAACAAGTTTGTTTAGTAGTAGTGGCTGTATAATTTATACTACTATCTATAAAAAGATGACTACTTTTATAGTAAAAAGACTATAAAAAGGACTTTTTTTTGTGAAAGAAAAAGAGGGTGTAGATAGAATTGAAACCGACAAGCAGAATTTTTATACTGCTTAGATAGTTTTATAATTGGCCTAAATATAGATTAATACCTGAATTCTTAATTATTTCCACTTTGGGGATTGTCTTTTTAATTAGAGGAATAAACTTTTAATTTTTTCTAATTACGTCTAATTGATAGTGTCACGTTAGAAATTGATGACATGACAGTGACATGTGGCAAAAAAAAAATGCTTGTGTAATATTGAGTTTCATTTTAACATTTATCCCATTATTTTTTATAAAAAAAAAGGTAAAATTGTCATACAACATTAAATCATTAAGTCTAAAAATAAATCAAAACAAATAAAAAAAAAGACCTTCAAAGATAAGACCATCAGTTGTACCCAAAATTGCATGAAACCTAATTTTTTTTTTCATCTTGATTGCTTCATCACCCTTGTAATACCCAAGAATTTTGAAAATAATATAAGTGATGATTACGAGTATGTTTAAAATTTTTGTGTATATATATATATATATATATATATATATATATATATATGAATGTGTGTGTGTGTGTCATGAACCTTAATAATTCAATTTAAATTGAATTAAGTATGCGATAATTGAGAAATGTGGTAAAGATGATGATAAGCTTGATTTATAAATTTATTAAGCTTAAGTAATATGCCTTGTGTGGCATAGTGATTAAGATGGACCAAATAATTGGATTAACTAAGAGATGGGTAAATGATATAATGGACTTGGGAGTATACTTAAGCCCAATGTAAATAAAATGGGATATGTTTAATGTGTTAGGAGTATATCCCAAAGAATTAACGTGTTAGAGTTGTAATTGAGCCCAATGTGTACAAGTCTTTGTGCATGACCCCAAGCTAAATTAAATTAGTGACCCATTGGACCCTATGTTGGACAAGCCCAATGAGTAACAGAATTGAATAAGATGTAGAGATATATATATATATATATATATATATATATATATATATATATATATATATATATATATATATATATATATATATATATATATATATATGTTGGACAAGCCCAATGAGTATAATGAAATTGAATAAGATGTAGGGAGTATATATATATATATATATATACAGTCAGATCAAAAGCATTCTCCTTAAATAGCATTCCGCCTTAAATAACATTCTTTTATCAAAACGACGTAGTTTTGGAGGGATGCGGTGACATTTTTGTAAATACGCGGTGGCATTGTATTTACAAAAATGCCACCGCGTCCCTCCAAAACTACGTCGTTTTGATAAAAGAATGCTATTTAAGGCAGAATGCTATTTAAGGAGAATGCTCTTGATCCTTACCGTATACACACACACACACACACACACCCTCCATGATCGACCCCCCTAAATTGTCTAATTTTTGTTGCCTAAAAGCTTACAAGTAATCCCATTTGATGAAATGATGAGTTAGGGCATAACAAGTTTAGGGTTTGGTAATACTTTTTACCCAATCACCTTTTATCATTGGTTAATACCTAGTTGGGTGTACAAATACAACTATTAGTACATGTATTTGGTACATGGATTTTGCCTATAAATAGGATCTCCTAAGTCATTTGCTAGAGTTTGTGAGAGCCCCAGATCCGGGTCCCAAATCATCATGGATATGGTACAATCATTCTATAACTATTGCGGAAGATATAAATATAAATTGTTTATACATTAAACATTACACACTATCCCCAAAGTCGAGAACCTTCACATAATACCTTAATCAATATCTTATCTGACATACAATTGCATTATCATGCAATACTATTACAAATTTATCTGCACATATATTCCAAAGTTAGACTTGTTCTTGACTTTTCTTGTATACGACGTATTCGTCATTATTTGAAATGTTTATCATGATATAGCTGTAGACACTCAAAAATTTTCTGTACTACTGTCACTAACATTGTAGGAGGACAAATTCGTCTTTTAAGAGGGAACCCTGAAAGACAATTCATATCCATACCGGATACTACCGAAAGTTCAGCATCAACCCCGGAACACACACTGAGAGTAACAATTCCAACCTCAGATATAACCCCGAGGCGTGCAGATCCAATACCGGAACACACACCGGAGAAGAGCGATTAATCTCGGAGATAACCCCGAGGATTGCAGTTTCGGCGATAACCCCGGAAATACTTGTTTCAAATGCAACCAGCTTCAATCTCGGCGCTCACAACGACATACTCCGTACCAACCCAGAGATAACACCGGGACGACAGACACACCTCAGAGATGACACTGAGGACCTTCAACAATTGCAGCAATTCAATCTCGGTGAAGCCCTCGAGCAACGTCTCATGAGTCAAATTAAACCCATGATAACACCCGGTGAGGGGCAACATCATCATCTCGCCAACGCGATGCCACGCCATGTCATCTCAACATTTCATACACAGCTCTACACAACGATGTCCCATAAGAATCAAGGATAACCAATCCCGAGTGACTATTGTGCGGGGTAATGGATGGAATTTGAAGCTTGAAGACCGGAGGGCATCGTCCCATCTTCAATGACTTCGTACAGACTCTAATCCTATGCCATTGTACAACTTTCGACAACGGTGGTCTGAAATAGGTCTTGTATACCTCAATCGGATGCCCGGATTGCACTTCTAAAAGTTCGAGCGGACATTATAGTGCCCGAGTGCACGTACTATAAGACGACCCGACCCGAGAAACCCGAGCCCACCCGGGTTGAATCTGGTACACCTGCGGCTCAGCCGCAGGTACACCTGTGGCTCCACCCTCTATAAATAGAGGGCTTGGGGTGGCCATTTTGAAAGAGAAAACGGCGAGGAAGCCCTGCCCAATTTTCTTTGTACTCACCCCATACAGTGTACTTTCTCATTTTAAACACCTGTGAGCTCATATATAGCTACTTTTGTACCTACAAAAGCCATTGTTTATCCACTTTAAAGATATAGAAGTCTTCTTTGGTAGCCAACTGTAAGCCTTCTCACACACTTTAAAGCCTTTCTCTTCATCTTTGTACACACCCTTCTTCACGTTGAGAGTTGTCTTTGCGTCGTTTGTCCAGGACTTTTCTAGTGGTTTTATTTTAGTTTGTATATACATATATATATATATATATATATATATATTTATATATATATATATATATATTTATATATATTGACTAACATTATCGAGTTATGCCTCGATTGAGCCTGCACTTGATGCAGGAGCGTTTATTTACTCATATATATATATATATATATATATATATATATATATATTATATATATATATGAATCTGTGTGTGAACTTTGTTCGATGAGCCTAGACTTGATGCGGGAGCGTTTATTTGCTTTTATATAATATATATATATATATATATATATATATATATATATATAACTATGTGTTGAACTTTGTTTGATGAGCACAGACTTTGATGCGAGCGTTTTCTTACTTTTAATATATATATATATATATATATATATATATATATATATATATATATATATATATACACACAATTATATATATTAACCGTGTGTCGACTGATCATTCGATTAGCTTTGAATTTTACATAAAAGTGCGTTTACTCGCTTATATATATATATATATATACTTATATATATGAACTGTTGTTAAACTCATTCGATGAGCACGGATTTTATATCCATATGTTTTTCGCTTATATATATATATATATATTTCGTCCCACCTGGAGTTTACTTACGTGGTGGTTGATCGCTTCTGACTTTCTTTTACGTTTTGTCTCGCTCGGAGTTTACTTCGTGGCGCTTGATTGCTTTATATGACTTTATTTATATTTTGTCCCACTTTGGAGTTTCCTCCGTGGTGGTTGATAGCTTTACAACTTTATTTACATTTTGTCCCGCCTGGAGTTTCCTCTGTGGCGGTTGATAGCTTTTACATCTTTATTTACATTTCTGATCCCCCATGGAGGTGTTTCGTGGTTCGTGATCATGTCTGTATATATATATTTACAGCTTTTATATATATACCTGCTTACTGCTTTCATACAAATTGCGGTATCTTGTGCGCCTAGGAATCATGTGATCACAGATTCAACCCATTGTATCTAGATTCGGTTCTCGTGATGGACATTTTCAGCTGTAAGCAGCTTGTAAATTATTCTGCGATGTCTGAATTTCCTTAGATGGTTCTCATACCCACGAGGAAGTCGGCATTATTTTGTATATTATTTTCATACGGATGCCTCGCATCTGTAAAATAAAATAATCAAGCCGAACACTTAATAAAATGGGAGTGTAAAAGGTCTCAATTACTATTGAGCATCAGGGTTTGAAAAACCTCTTTTATAAAACATCAATGTCATATCTTGCTTAAAATTGAATTTTTACATAAATTCAAACCCTGTGTATATAGGTGCGAATGAGGCCTCACACTACTTCCAAATAACAGCACATTGACCCACACACACACACACACACATATTCAGATAATAGTTTCTTGAAAAGAGGCGGTCACCGTGGTAACACGGATGATGAAGTGCCTAACACCTTCCTCTCGCATAACCAAGTCCCGGACCCTAATGAATCTCTTGGTTTCACCAATTCGTTTAGCGATGTCACATCACCGGGTCAATGTGCAAACCTTTTTTCTCGGTTGTGTTGGTACAACCATTTAAAAACCAATGGCGACTCTTAAATATCCATCGTCGACATTATACATATCGGACCTTTTCACTTATTTTTAAAACAAATCTCACCTAAAATGAGAACACCAAAGAACAAGTAACGAAAAGGACATCTAAAAATCCCGACGTCGGCAGTGGCGATGCTTCTTTTGGGAAACCGAAGAAGAGGACTTAAGCCACTATTATAATCTTTTTAAAACTGTTATCTGCTTGTGTGTGGATGTTGCATTTACATTTGATGAATGTGTACGAATGCATTTCCTGATTGCACTTAGTGCTTCGCACCATATCTGCTTGTGATATTAGTGCTTCGCACATGTCATCATTTTCATACGGTGAGACACAATGTATGTGAATGTATGTTGTGTGGTCCCTCCACCAGGAGGCTATCCCGTCGGTGTTTGATTACTGGACTTGTGGGAAGACTAATTCCCCGAGGCTCAGGAAAGGCACCACCCAAATTCGCTCCAGTTGAAAGACCGGATTAATTTCCCGTTGAGTAAATTGCGATGATTTGGGAACCTTCATGCCAAAAAGTCGCGAAAGTAACCTAAGATAGGTCAACCTCTGATAAACCCAAAATGGAGGAAAGTCTCTTCATGCTCTCTCATTACTTGTAAACACAATTACTTGTAATTACATTCCATATATATCTCCATGTAATGAGAAATATAAAGAAATGTGCACACATACATATTTTAATGCTACAAACAGCTGACATCCGTTTTGCAGGATAAAATTCCTAAAATGGACACATCACATAACATGTTATTATACATATTCCCTAAAGACTAAAATATGAAAGTCTTTCGCAGGGAACCAATCGGACCTACTACCCGGTCAAAATCCAAAAAGGCTACAGGCCTACAGTCAATTATGTCGTCATCTAACCAGACTGACCTTAATCCAGTTCAGAAAGAATTGACTTGATTAAGCAAACAAATTCTGATTTTGTCGTTTCTACTCAAAGAACTACACTAGTCCAATTAGGGTCCAAAAATATCCGTGCATACTGAATCCTCCACACAAGGGGGAACCCTGGTCATTACAATACCTGAACTGCAGTTGGATACGACCAACAAAACTCATGATGCTGCCCATCCCAATGGAGATCCCAGATAATTTGGTGACATCAAAAAGAAAGTCCTCCAAATGGAAGAGACCCTTCGTGCTATCAAAGGAATTGAAACACACGGAGTGTTTCATATATTTGATCTTTGCATTTTCCCCCGTGTTCATTATCCGTAAAAGTTTAAAACTCTCGACTTCAAAAAATATGACAGGTTAGGGAGACCCTTATACACATTTAAAGGTGTTTATTGGAGAACTTGGATCTTATGCGAGAAGATTAAAAACTCGTAATGCAATTATTCCAAAAGAGTCTGGAGAAGCCCGTTCGTGGTACACAAGATTAGACAACTCAAAGATCCATAGTTGGGAAGAGCTAGCACATGCATTCCTCACTCAATACGACTTTCGGGTCTCGAGATGGCTCCTGATCGGTATCAAATTACCAAGATCAAGAAATAGTCTAACGAGTCTTCGAGAGAGTATGCTCAAAGGTGGAGATGCTGGCTACCCAAGTTAGTCCTTTATAATGAGAATCGAGAGATGGTCATGACTTTCATAGACATACAAGAAGCGCCTTTCTATGAAAGAGTTTTAGCCAAGCATTGGCAAACTATTTTCTGAAATGGTCAAACATGGGGAGATGGCTGAGATGGGATTGAAGTTCGGAAAAATTCAAGACCTATTTGCCCTCAAAGTGTTGTTGATCACATCCAATCCGGAAATTATGGAAACAACTTTGAATCCATAAAAAGAAAGAGGAAGATGTTTCCTTGATATTACAAGGTCAAAAAGGCAATCAAAACATGCCTATTCAAAGGAGAAACTCTACTCCCTTTCAAGCACAGTCTGCGAAACCTCCTATACTAACAGGTGGAGAAGTCAAACGCCCTCGAGTGTTCACACCCTTAGGGGACACCCTCGAGAACATTCTCAATCTTCTGATAACACAGAAAAAAATTACGCATCTTTTTCCACCAGCCAACCCTAATGGACAGGGTTTCAATGCTGCTCAGAAATGTGCTTATCATGCCGGGGCACCTGAACATGATACTCAGGATTGTTGGGCCTTGAAACACAAGATCCAGGACCTGATAGACAACAGTGAGATTGTGGTCACCAAACCAGATCAGCCTCACGTTCAAGACAACCCTCTTCCTCAACACAAAGAAGAAGAGGTCAACATGATCAATTGGAGTAATGGATAGAACTCCAATTTCAACTGTGAATCCTCCCAGACCCTCAAAGACGGTGATGACAAATGGTATTATGCCAAGTTTTAGTTCATAATGGAACGAAAGATAAAAGCTTTAGGCAAGAAAATTGAACAATTGGCAGAATTGGTGACTTATCAGCATCAAGTGACTCGTCAATTAATCAGCCAGGAGCATGCCAGTCTCCTACCTCTTGTCATGAATGTTCCCTCGTCACTTTTAGAAAATGAAATGCTGGAAGACAAAGTGACAAAGAGAGCAAATGCTAAAGCCCGTCGGGATTTTGCCAACAAAAGGGAATTCACCTATTTGGGCCAACCTATGGAGGAAATCTTTTAGATGTTAATTAATGAAGGAAGGATCAGTTCCCTTCTACCTCCAATCAACCCCCGTTCAGGGCGGTACAACTTTGATGGAGTATGTCAATATCACTCCCAATCTCGCGGTTACAGCACAGAAGAATGTTGGGCACTCCGCCACCTCATCCAAAATCTAATTGACAGTGGTGTCCTGCACCTAGCAGACGACGATACTGTGTTACGTGCAAGTGAGAATACATGTCCTACTAAGTGGAAGAGTGTGGTAGCAGTCATATCCACTGATACTGATGGGGCTAACAAATTACTCACAATCACAACAATTCAACTCAAGGGAAGCAACAATCCTTTGAAAGTGGCCTCTCCCGAGCCAATTAACTTGCCGTACAGAGCACAATACCTTATTGTTAGCTTGCGTAAGGTTCCGTGGAATTATGGAGAAGGTGAAGGATCCACCTCACATACCACTGCTACAGTGTCAAAGGAAAATCCACTATATCTTCCCCAACGGGTGATGAAGTCTACCACCAAATCAAAGGGGAAAATACCCATGGAGAAGATTGAAAAATTCCTCCGCAATATGGGTCATAACGAAGCCAAGGTGGTTTTAAGCTTAAAAGAAGCTCCACAACAGATATCAATTTTGGACTTGGTCCTAACTTTCGAGGATCACCGGACGATCTTGCTGAAGGTTTTAAAAGAAACATATCTACCGACATCAGTTGATACGGAAAAATTTCAACATCTGGTTGATCACATTTTCAACAACAATGTGATATCCTTTATTGATGATGACATACCGCCCGAGGGGACCGGTCATTGCAAGCCGTTGCATATTGCGGTCTTGTCCTCCGGATACATGCTAGCTGGAGTCTTGATAGATGGAGGTTCATCTCTAAATATCTGTCCATACGCTACCTTGGTGAAGATGAATATCAATCTCAACCGAATTCGGAGTAGCCATACTATCATCAAAGCTTTTGATGGAGCCCGCCGAAATTCGGTCGGAGTAATTAAGCTGCCAATTGAAATTGGTCCCTATACATTCTGCGTATCTTTCCATGTACTCAAGATAGATTCGGGATATAACCTGCTCTTGGGACGACCATGGATCCATATGGTCAAGGCGATCCCTCCACTCTTCACCAACAGTTGAAATACATTATCAACAATAGCCTGGTCACGGTCAACGCTGAACCAGAGTGTCCCCAACACGGGGACGTGCCATTCATCAATGCCAATGCAGATGTTGAACTGGTCAGGTTCCATGCCTTGGAAGTAAGCAATACCCAATACCATGCTATTGGAATGCCATTTCCCGAACCCAAGATTTCTACCGAGGTAATGTCGGTTACTCAAGAAATGATGTCATTGGGTCATAAACCGGGACAAGGGCTGGGTAAAGATTGCCAGGGTATCAAGTACCCAATTCGATTAACCCAGCAAACTGGAACAACTGGGCTAGGCTATTCTGCCAATTCTAGTCACAGGAATCCTCATAAGCATCAGCAGATTCCTTCAGCTTCAACCATAAGGCGTTTATCTTCGCCTTTAAACTCTGAGTCCGCACAACCTCCTGTAAAGGTGCCAACCAATGTAATGGCTATGTTATTTCCCAAGCCGGTACCGGTAAAAGAGAAAGAAGTCTTTGTTCCAAATCCCACAGTGGAAGAAGATGAACGAATAATCAAGCAAGACGTCATCCGAATGATGTCAGGTATACGCATCATCGTTCATGATGAACATACCAACCGATACACCCCAGACGATGATTGCCCAGACGTAATGGCCATCATTCAGGACAGGGAGGATGATGACAATCCCTCCATCACTGCGGTCCACCTGAACTTTATCCTTACCAATTGGAGCAGCACTCCTTGCATTGGTCGACAAGGGTAAACGCAAGCGAAACTCTTTACGCCCTATAGATATAATAATCTGCCTTACTTTTTAGCATAAAGATTAGCAATTTATTTTGCCAAGATATGTTAACACTGCTGCGTATGATCAACACATTTCATATATACTAAGTGAAAACATATTTTGTTTCAGGACTCTGAATTTAGATGTGCTCAGATTTTGCCGACGTCGGTGGCTCTTCTCTCCACAAGGATTGTACCTTTGATGTAGAGATGAATTCAGCCTTGATGGATATACATGATGACATTGAGGTGCCTCCAGAAATTCAAGAATGGGTCAAAGACAGACCTAAACCCAACCTTGATCAAACCACATCCTTCAATCTCAGAACCTTAGAAAGCCCTAAGTTAATCCAGATTGGTTCAGACCTTACCCCAAACTAAAGGAATGATATGGTTACACTAATAACCTAATTCCAGGATGTGTTTGCATGGTCTCATGAAGACATGGTGGGTTTGTCCACTGACATTGTTCTTCATCACCTTCACATTAAAGAGGGATTTAAGCCAGTTAAGCAAAAGCTCAGGCGATTGAAACCTGAGTGGAGTTTAAAGGTGAAAGAAAAAATTGTAAAACAATTTCAAGCTGACATCATCATGGTGTCTACATATCCTGAGTGGATATCCAACATTGTGCCCGTGCCTAAACCCGGAGGGAAGGTGCGAGTTTGCATAGATTATCGGGACTTGAACAGATCTTGTTTAAAAGATAGCTTTCCCATGCCATTTATCCACCTTCTCATTGACAATACTGCGCAATACGACATGTACTCCTTTGCTGATTGATTTACGGGGTATCATCAAATCATGGTTGCTGAGGAAGATCGTGAGAAAACTGCTTTCATCACGCCTTGGGGAACCTTTTTCTATGGACGGTTGTCATTCGGTCTCATCAATGTCGGAGCCACCTATCAACGAGCTATGATGGCTCTTTTCCATGACTTAATGCACAAAGAGATCGAGATCTACATGGATGACATCATTATCAAGTCCCGAAAGGAGGAAGACCACTTAGACCATCTCAGAAAGCTATTCAACAGGTTACGTAAGTACAACTTGAAGTTGAATCCAGCTAAATGCGCCTTTGGCGTTAAATTAGGCAAGTTGCTAGGATTTCTAGTCAGTCAAAAAGGAATTGAGCTGGATCCTGCCAAAATCCAGGCCATCACGGAAATGCCCATTCCTCAGATAGAAAAGGAAATACGGGGATTTTTGGGAAGAATCAACTTCATTAGTAGGTTTATCTCTCAACTCACAGCAACCTGTGAGCCAATCTTCAAGCTATGAAGGAAGAACTCCTCCATGAAATGGAATGATGAGTGCAAGAATACCTTCCTCACAATCAAGAAACAGCTAGTCAAAGCTCCTGTGTTGGTACCACCCAGGGATGATGTTCCCCTATTTATGTACTTATCCATAAGTGACAATACCATGGGCTGCATGCTGGGATAGAAAGACGATAGAGGCCAAGAACGAGCTATCTATTATCTCAGCAAAAGATTCAGCAGCAGGGAACACAAGTACACTCTGATCGAAAAGACGTGTTGTGCATTAGCATGGGCTTCCATGAGGTTACAACATTACCTCCATGGTCACACAACCCATCTCATATCTCGCGTGGATCCTCTTAAATACGTGTTCAACAAACCCATATTAAATTGCCGGTTGTCCAGATGACAGTTGATCCTACAATAATTTGACATCATATATGTGACTCAAAAGTCCATCAAAGGTCAAGGAATTGCGGATCAACTGGCCGCCGCACCTTCAGGGGATTCAAAACCTTGGAAACATATTTCCCCAATGAAGGAGTAATGACAGTTCAGCAACACCATCAGTACGATACGCGTCAATCATGGAAGATGTATTTTGATGGAGCTGTTAATCTGGAAGGTTCTGGAGGTGGAGCAGTTCTAGTATCTGGTACGGGGGAACAATATCCCGTCGCCGTCAAATTACAGTTTGTCAGCACCAACAACATAGCTGAGTATGACGGCTGTCTCATGGGGTTAAAACTTGCCCGTTCAATGGGCGTCAGGCAGTTAACTGTCTTTGGAGATTCAGAGTTGGTAATCAGACAATCCACAGGAATATATCAAACCAAGGAATTACATTTGCTGCCCTACCATCGGCAAGTTTTACGGATTGTTTTGGAGTTCGAAGAAATCTCCTTTCTACACATTCCTCATAATAGGAATGACTTTGCGAACGCGTTAGCAACCTTGGCCTCCTTGATTCGCATACCAGATAAGGAACACTTGCCAAGCATCATAATTTCCCTACACAAGGCCCCAGCCTATGGGAATTACATTGGAGAAGTATCGGATGAGCTACCTCCCATCCAACATCCTTAGTATCAGCATATCAAGGAATATCTACGAGATGGATCCACACCCGCGGAAGCGAGCCCGACTGAGAAAAGGCGGATCCATCGACTTGCTATAAAATTCTACTTGAGTGGAGATGCACTCTACAAAAGAGATGCAGGACTAGGTCTCCTCAGATGTTTAGACAAAGATCAAGCCCAAAGTCTTATGGATGAAATCCATGGTGGAGTCTGTGGCCCCCTCCTTGTCAAGAAGGTCCTTAGGACAGGACATTACTGGCTATCTCTCAAAGCTGATTGCAATGACCACGTTAGGAGATGCTATCAGTGCTAGATTCATGGGAATGCTATACACGCCCCTCCACGGGAACTCCACAATATGAGTTCACCTTGGCCCTTCTCAATGTGGGGAATGGACGTTATCGGGCCCATTGAACCTAAATCCAGTAATGGACATCGATTTATCTTCACCATGATCGACTACTTCACCAAGTGGGTAGAGGCAACCTCCTTCCCCAGGGTTACAAAAGAAGTCATCATTGCTTTCATCAGAAACAATGTCATTTGTCGATATGGACAACCAGAGGTGATTGTGTCAGACAATGCTAAAAACCTCAACAACAAAATGATGGATGAATTACGCAGTAAATTCCACATCAAGCATCTCAACTATGTCATCTATCATTCGAAGATGAATGGTGCTGTTGAAGCGGCTAACAAAAACATCAAGAAGATTATGCAAAAGATGTCCGCCAACCACAAAGATTGGCTCGACCTATTGCCTCTTACTCTGTTAGCCTCAAGAACCTCAATGTGTACCTCCACTAGGGCAACCCCTCACGATTAACCTATGGGATGGAAGCAAAGGTTCCTATAGAAGTTGAAATGGAATCCCTCAGAGTGTTGATAGACGCTTATCGGATGAAGACCAATGGGTACAAGACGGTATCACCAATTATCTCTAATAGATTTAAAGGCGAACCGCAACTATCTTCCATGGTTAGTTATATCAACAAAGGATCGCCAGATCCTACAACAAAAAGTCCCGGCCACGGCGCTTTTAAACAACATGACTTGGTTTTGAAGAAGATCATTGACAACCAAGATCAATCTAAGGGAAAATTCGCTCCTAACTGGGAAGACCCTTTTGTTGTCAAGGAAATATTGACAGGAGGCGCTCTCAGATTGCAAGAAATGGACGACGATGAATTTCCACAACTCATCAATTCAGACGCCGTGAAACGGTACTATGTATGAAGTTACCATCAAGCAAACATCCTGGTGTTAGACCATCAGATCACCAGTTATTTCGGTTCTTTAACCCTTTACCACAAACAACTCTTCCACACTTTGCCCCTCAGGGAAACATACTCTTCAAGCCAGCAGCCTGGCTCCTCTGCATTCCTACGACTTAGGCCATCCCACTACGGATTGAACCTCTCACGTTTACAGTTTGACTACCCATACATGGGATCAAACTTCTCCTACCTGCAGTTTATCCTCACCCTAGGATTAAACTTTTTCCTCCCCGCACTCTGACCTGCACATGGGATTACGCTTTTCTACTCACCTTGAGGGGCGAACTATGTCGACCTGATCTCCTCTTCAATAGGAGTACGTAGGCAACCATTTCATATGGCCCGATCGCAATAAAACAAAAACAACAAAAACATTTCTACCCTCTTCTCCTCGCAATAAAACAAAAACAATAAAAACATTTCTACCCCTTTCTCCTTACAAAAATAACAAAAACAAATTCCTACACCATTTCTGCCATATATAACGTTGAACCTCTTACACCAGGTTCGAACTACGCAGACCTGATCTCCTCTTCAATAGGAGTACGTAGGCAGCCATTCATGGTGCGGTCTCACCCCCTACCAAAACACAAAACATTGTCAACTGGTACTGGGATCATCCTTCAATCCACTACATTTCATTCGGCTTCAGACCAAAGGGATGGAATTACCTGAACTCCTCCCAAATAGGAGATTCGGCGACCATCTAAGCTACGGTCATACCTTAAAGAGCAACACCAATCCATAAGAGGTGGAATTAACTAGGCTTCTCCTAAATAGAAGTATTGGTGACCATCTGTGGTGCGGTCAATCTCAGAGCGGAAAGCCACACTCCTCTCCACATTTCCATACATAAACCAGTCCCAAGACACCAAAGATGGTAGGGATACATACAGATCGATGATCCATTCTGAACTATCCAGAGACAACTCAATGTCCATCCACCAAGGAGGAATTTAGAATACATCAAGATCACAAGCCATGAAGCAGCAGGCAAAATATCAAGCAAGTAGCAAAGCATATCTAAAAGGGAAGTGATCCAAAAATATATTTCCCTGCTATATATATAATGTTGTTTGATATATATAATGTAAACTGTACATGACAAAATGGCTAAGCTAGTCTGTGCAGGAAAATCCAAGCCCATCTACAAATCAGCGTGTATGCGAGCTAACAAGCCCAACATAGTATCTCTCTCAGAAGAAGGAGGTAAAGCTGTGGTCTCCTGTATGAGGATATCCACACGACCCAACAGATCTGCAGCCATCTGCATGGTGACCATATGCTTATCAATGTAAGCGCTCATCTTTGCGATCATGCCAGTGGTAAGGGACCTCACTGCAGTACTATCTGTGACGGCTACATCCCGGGAAGATATGGCACTAACACGCTCAACTATCAATGCATCTCTGGCTAATCTAGCCTCGTCCTGCTCAACAATAGCGGCATCTCTGCGAGCTAATGCCTCGTCTCTCTCTAATAGAGCTACGTCTCTCCCATCAAGGGCAGTCAACACATAGATTGAGCCTGATCTCTCTCGAAGGTCATCAGATGAAGACTCTGCTCAAAGTCTTTGTCTTTGAATGCGAGAATCACAAATGCAATCTTGTACTTTGGGAGAATCTAAAAGAGATGCTGGCAACCCAGCACCTGGCTCCTCCTCGATGTGGGAATAAATGTCCTCCATGGGCTCTACATCATCTAACTCGCTATCCGGTACTGTGGATACTGCCGCAGCCGATGCAATCTCTGTCTCCATCCATGAATAATACTCGCTAAGCGGCCGGATGGCTCTGTAAAAAAATCAGCTATTTCACGCTGATCCCACCATGCATACACACGGGATAGGTCCTATGCTGAAAGATAGCGAGAAGCTGAACGATGACCTATTGCCCCCTCAAAAGGATAAAAGTCCTGAAACTGGTCAAACTGCGACATCACGGCCAGCGGGTGATAAGTAGTCACGCCCCTCAAACCAGCCAGAGGGAGGTAGTTCATGCCCGGAGCGTGAGTAATAAAGCTGTATGGTGAGCTAAGCCCCGAACACGGCAATATGACAAATGGATCTCTGATATCTGACAAAAATGCGGACCAAGATAGAGCATCTATACACTCTAATGGCTGAAAGGAGTATGACATGGCTATATCGTGGGTGAACCAATACCCATGTCATCTAAGAGTGCCAATCGGTCTCAAGTGGGACATAAACCACACATATAACATGGCCAAAGCTACCGTGAACAATCACGCCGGATAAGTCCAAGAAGAATCTTGTCAATTGCAGGTCTCTACTATGATCATCGGTATAATGGTATGACCCTCCCTGAGAGCTCTCACCGCCATGATGACACCAATGTCTATCTCATCCATATATCGTGGCATATAGACATACGACAGTACGCACAATAGCAGTACATTAACCCTGGATAGACGCCAATGATCCTCCGGTGTGGTGAAATCCCCGGAATGTTGTGAATAACTATCCTTAGAGCCAAATCTGTTATACAGAAAACGCTGGGATATCACATGGCCAGAGGTCATCTCATCCTGCACCACTCTACGTCGTAATCCAGTGAGAGTCATGAACCGTCTACTCATGTCTCCCAAAGCCATGTGCACGCAAGGTCTGTCTAATGGCAGCATCGTCAACCGTGCATACTCCTCCAGAGTAGGAGTCAACTCATGGGTCCCAAATCGAAAAACCTGCCTATCTGATACCCAATGCTCTAGCATCCCATCCACAAACCCTGCGGGAACCTGAAACATCAATAAGGTCATGGTATGCTACAGCAAATGATCTACGGTCACCCTGTCTGATGGTGACATGCTATCATACCACGATCGCATACTCGATGCCACCAATGATGGTGGAGTATGATCAATACGGCTAACTATCGAAGAAAACATCTGTACGGGCTGTGTCATAAGACCATCCAGGGGTCAATGCTGAATATCTCTGGACATACATACATATGCATAACATGATACATGCATAGAAGATAATAGATGGCAATATGATATAGGGAATAAAAAACTGTGCATGCATTCCTAAGTATATCAACATCTAATACATCATCTCTGTACAGCTACAAACATAGGGAAATGGGGCACATACGCCCTACTACTAACAGAGGCCTATCAAAAGATATAGCGAGAATGGGGCATAACCACCCAATAGCTAATAGTGGCCTATCAAAAGATATAGTGGGCCCCACCCCTTTGGCTCGGTCCAGTTCGAGTTGTAAAGGAGTTCTTGCGGACTGGAAAAGTCAAATCGGGAATAAAAATGCTACGCGATTGAGCAAAACAACATACAATCCTGGTCTTTTCAGATGAAACTTTGAGTCTGTACATCGCTCATTGGTAGTCACCCGAACACGAGGTATACCCTGCCAATGATCTCATTTGTTACAAATCACATCCAGCAATACCTTATACAGGTCCAATTTTGCCAACTCCGGGTCATTACTATAAAGATCAACGTGGATCCCCGACGGGGGTTACAACGTGAAGCCCCGACAGGGGATTAAAACACTCATTCAAGCCGTTGACACACATATCAATGAAGGTCAAGCAGCCTTAACGATATCTCAGCCGATGGCGATTAAACCTATCAGAGCTCTAGAGCTATTCGAGGATTTCATGCTCTATTACTCATATTCCCCAGCGGATCCCCGACAGGGGTCACAATGCAATGTGTCATTGATTCACACATCAGTGAAGGTCAAGCAACCTTGACAATCTACCCACAGAGTATCAGCCATTGATTCACACGTCAGCGAAGGTCAAACAATCTTGACAGTATATCCCACAGGATTGTTTTAGCCGTTGATTCATTTGTCGGTGAAATACACGTCAACGAAGGTCAGACATCCCTGACAGCATTTGCTGATGGTAGTAAATCCAACAGAATCTTGACATGTCCTAATGATACCAACCAGGAAAGGACAATGTTATCAAAGAGGATAGATGATGGAATATGTTATACACATCCTCAAACAAACCAAGCTTTATCCCCATAGATCTCTTACGCATAAGAGGTACATCTCCAGGATCAAGTCGTTATCAAGGACATAGGAATTTGGTGATAACTCCAACATCAACATCCTAACAGATTCAGATTACACATCAAATCTGGTCATCATTGCTAATCCCCAGTTGAAGCAACAGGGAGCCAGCAATCAACCCCAGCATGTTGGGCTATAACCCCGTACACATGCATCATACATTTGCATCATGTTGCTACATATAGTACCATGTTTGTCTTATTGCATTTCAAGTGTCTAGGATTCTTTATCCTACCCATGCATCGCCATGCATGAGTATGATAAAGAGGGGCATCTGTAGACACTCGAAATTTTTTGTACTACTGTCACTAACATTGCAGGAGGACATATTCGTCTTTTAAGAGGGAACCCTGAAAGACAATTCATATCCATACCAGATACTACCGGAAGTTCAGCAGCAACCCCGAAACACACACTGGGAGTAACAATTCCAACCTTGGATATAACCCTGAGGCGTGTAGATCCAATATCAGAACACACACCGGAGAAGACCGATTAATCTCGGAGATAACCCCGATGTATCCAATCTTAGTCCCAATCATGGGAATAGCCACCAACCTTGGTGATTACCCCAAGGAATGCAGTTTCGGTGATAACCCCGGAAATGCTTGTTTCAAATGCAACCAGCTTCAATCTCGGCGCTCACAACGAGATACTCCGTACCAACCTGGAGATAACACCGGGAGGACATGCACACCTCAGAGATGACACTGAGGACCTTCAACAATTACAGCAGTCCAATCTCAGCGAAGCCCTAAACAACGTCTGCTTTATCAGCCCAAACCGGCGATAACACCGGTGAGGGGAAACATCGTCATCTCGCCAACGCGATGCCACGCCACGTCATCTCAACATTTCATACACATCTCTACACAACGATGTCCCACAAGAATCAAGGATAACAAATCTCGAGTGACTATTGTGCGGGGTAATGGATGTAATTTGAAGCCTGAAGACCAGAGGGCATCGTCCCATCTTCAATGACTTCGTACAAACTCTAATCCTATGCCATTGTACAACTCTCGACAATGGCGGTCCGATATAGGTCCTGTATACCTCAATCGGATGCCCGGATTTCACTTCTGAAAGTTCGAGCGGACATTACGGTGCCGAGTGCACGTCTTCACGAGCGACCCAGGCAGAAACTCGGGTCCACCCGAAAGTGCCTCTGGTACACTGCGACTCGGTAGTAGGTATCTGCGGCTCCACCTCTATAAATAGAGGGCTTGGGGTGGCCATTTTGAAAGAGAAAAGCGGCGAGGAAGCCCCCGCCCAATTTGCTCTGCAGACTCACCCTTACATCTGATGTACTTTCTCATTTTAAAACACTGTGAGCTCATATATAGCTACTTTTGTACATACAAAAGCCGGTGTTTATCCACTTTAAAAATATAGAAGTCTTCTTTGGCGCCCAAACCGTAAGCCTTCTCACACACTTTAAAGCCTTTCTCTTCATCTTTGCACACACCTTTCTTCACGTTGAGAGTCGTCTGTGCGTGCGTTTGCTTTGGACTTTCGGTCAGTGGTTTTATTTTAGTTTGTATATACATATATATATATATATATATATATATATATATATATATATATATTAACTAACATTATCGAGTTATGCCTCGATTGAGCCTAGACTTTGATGAGGCTTATTATTATTTGCTTATTTATATATAAATTGTGTGTCGAACTTTGTTCGATGAGCCTGAACTTGATGCCTGCGAGCGTTTATCGCGTTATATATATATATATATATATATATATATATATATATATATATATATATATATATATATATATATTAATCGTGTGTCGGACTTTGTTCGATGAGCCTGGATTTTACATCCTAGAATGCGTTTACTCGCATTTTATGTATATATATATATATATATACTTATATATATGAATTGTTGTAGAACTCATTACGATGAGCCACAGATTTTATATCCGTTGCGTTTATCGCTTATATATATATATATATATATATATATATATATATATATATATATATTTTGGTCCCACACAGAGTTTACTTAAGTGGTGGTTGATCGCTTTTACAACTTTATTTACGTTTCGTCATGCCTGGAGTTTACTTCGTGGCAGTTGATTGCTTTGTACAACTTTATTTACATTTTGTCCCACCTAGAGTTTCCTCCGTGGTGGTTGATAGCTTCTGACTTTATTTACATTTTGTCCCTTTGGTAGTTTCCCTCGTATGGCGGTTGATACTTTACTGACTTTATTTATATTTCGATCCCCATGGAGGTGCTTCGTGGTTGGTGATCATGTTCGTATATATATATATATATATATATATATATATATATTTACAACTTTTATATATATACCTGCTTACTGCTTTCATATAAATTGCGGTATCTTGTGCGCCTAGGAATCATGTGATCACAGATTCAGCCAATTGGATCTAGATTCGGTTCCCGTGATGGACATTTTCAACTGTAAGCAGCGTGTAAATTATTCTGCGATGTCTGAATTTCCTCAGATGGTTCTCATACCCACGAGGAAGTCGGCATTATTTTGTATATTATTTTCATACGGATGCCTCACATCTGTAAAATAAAATCAATCAAGCTGAACACTTAATAAAATGGGAGTGTAAAATGTCTCAATTACTATTGAGCATCACGGTTAAAAAAACCTCTTTTATAAAACATCACTGCCATATCTTGCTTAAAATTTAATTTTTACATAAATTCAAACCCTGTGTATATAGGTGCGAACGGGGCCTCACACTACTTCCAAATAACAAACACATTGACCCACACACACACATATTCAGGATAATAGTTTTCGAAAAGAGGCGATCACATAGTGGTAACACGGATGTCTGGGGTGCCTAACACCTTCCCTTCAGATAACCAAGTCCCCGGACCCTAATGAATCTCTTGTTTTCACCAAACCGTTTAGCAAATGTCACATCATCGGGTCAATGTGCAAACCTTTTCTCGGTTGTGTTGGTACAACCATTTAAAAAACCAACTGGAGACTCTTAACAGTCCATCGTCGACATTATACATGTCAGACCTTTTTCACTTGTTTTTTCAAACAAATCTCACCTAAAATGAGAACACCAAAGAACAAGTAACGGAAAGGGACATCTAAAAATCCCGACGTCGACAATAGCAAGGGTGAACAACAAGTTTGCCCAGCAAGTTTAAGTTCAACAAATTAAGGATATATCATGATGTAAAGAATTGAACAATAAGCTGGCTAAAATTCTACAATATAATTATGAACTAGCATAAACAAATTTTCATAGCTGAATAAACATTGAACATGAACAACTATATCTGGACCGAATGGTAATGATGGTGATCAACCTTTCATACTTGATGAACACATGCAATATGCACAAAGTGCGATTCAACAATTCATAGACGTGATAATCGACAATGATTAATCACAAGCATATATGAAATAACAACTCGAGGCCGAGTTAGAAAAACTTTCCTGTACCGTTGATTACCGTTAAACAATTTATTAAGCTTTGACTGAAGAACTAATATTGACAATATAGATCCCCCAATATTAGAATAATATCATCACAATATAATACTATTATATATAATTATAAAATAACCTAAACACATTATCACATAATCCTATCAGTCCATAAGACACATAAGACCTAATATCAAGTCAAACTTTTGCAGTTTGAGTTGAATCCGACACAGTTCTTACATCCCGACAGCCTAGTCGGAAAATTCACGAGTCTATTATCCATAAAACTCTACTTAAACTGGTTCACAATTATCTTAGACAATTTTATTATTAGTCAAAATAATTTTCACAGGTTTATAATAAATTTTAAATAGTTATTATAATTTAATATTATTTTTCAATCAATAATATCATATTTATCTAATTTAAATACAACAATATTCTATTGTCATTAATATTTATTTATTATCAAATATTAATGAAAATCATAACATAATATTATAATATATTTATAATATCTCAAAGTATTTTTAATACTTTATTATTACCTTTATATGATTTTAAAATAATTAAAACCATTATTCAATAATTACCAATATATTAAAATATTAATATTTTTCATAATAAAATATCAAAAGTTATATTTTATAACTTAAAATATTTTATAACCCTCAAATAATTTTTATATGATTTTTAAATCATTAATTCTATTTTTCCATAATTTATTTAATACATTTATTAAATAAATTAATTACCATTAATATTAATTAATTAATGAAATTCATCACATAATATTAAAAGTTATTAAAAATAACTTAAAATATTTTCTTATACCATAATATAATTTTAAATGATTTTTTCAAATATTAAAATCATTTTAAGTAATTTATTTAATATTATAAATAAATAAATTAAATACCATTAATATTCCAAAATATTTAATATTAATGAAATATATTCTAAATTATTAAAAACCCATTTTTAGGCTTTAAAATAATTTTTAATAATTTATTTTGAATTTTTAATAATTAAAAACTATTTTTATCTATTTATTAAATAAAATAATTACTTTTTATAATTAAACTGTCATTAAAGGGGCTTTAGGCGACAAAACCGTCACAATAAGTGTTCTTGAGCGTTCTTGGCCAAACCCAAATCTTCATAGCTTGTTATCCGGATGCTAGGTTTGACTGGTGTCAATTCATGGATCCTTAAGTTTTTGGGTTTGTAATTGAATTAGGATTGTAGTACTAATGTAATACTACAATCACCAACTGGTTTCATAGCAATTCTATCACATAACAAAGAGATCTAAGCCTCCAAAAATCATGGCAGGCCTATTCTTCATTTTCTGGGTTACCTAGAAAATGAAGAACAACCAAGGTACCTACTTTTGATGCTTTATATCTTGAGTTCCTGGATTGATTAATGTGATAAAAGGCTTCAATATTGTAATAGAGATGACAAAGAACATATATAACACACTAAACCAGTCTAACAACATCACAGGTAAGAGATCAAGGCCAGTTAAACCCCGATAAAAAATTTGTTCTTGAAGGTTTATTGGGTTTTCCAGAAATTCAACAAAACAGATGGTCAACTCAAGTTTGACCTCTTATAACTTTGATCCAATGTAAGATCTAAGTGTTCTAGAGGCATGATCATGTAACCTACATGTCAGTCTTCAAATCTAATACAACAACATAACCAAAATATAACACAACAACAAGATCTAGGGCCATGAAAATGACTGTCAGACCATTCTAGGTTTCTGGGCTGCCGAGAAACCATTTGGTCATGGTCGGTCAACTCTGTTTGACTGCTAGTATCTTGAAATCTGAACATGATCAGAACCTGATTCCAGTTTCAGATTATAATCCACATGGCATAGAATAGATCTAAAACATAAAACACACCAAACCATTAACACACAGAGATATATGAGCCCTGACATTCGGTTGTCAGACCAAAATTTAGGGTTCATACTCAGTTGATACAAACTTGATTTCGTGTATCTAGATGTTAGGGATCTAAGATGTAACAACCCAGATCACTCAATAACATCCAAATACACAACTTAAAATAATAAACAACAATAAATAACATGGATCTCCAAGATCTAGATATTTTAGGCTTTATACCTCTTTCAAGCTTTGATCTTGAATTTGATCATCATGATCTGATCTTGACTTGATATGGATCATACTAAGGACTGAATTACATCAGAATTTCGTGGGTCTAGAGAGAGAAAGGCTTGGTTGAGTGTTTGTGGACAAATGAAGCTAACTAATAAACTTTTCTCTCTCTTGATATATATATATATATATATATATGTTGGATGAAATGAATTGGCTGATATAATTGGGCATATATGTATTGATTTTCAGCACATGAGCAAGCTTAGTTGGCTACCTACTACAAATATGGCAATATTCTCAAGTTTCCTACAATAATGCACTAAGGGAAAATTGGTCATTTATCTTATAATTTTAATGGCATAAATGTAACTTGTCCAACCCTTAGGGTTTGACCTTTAGGGTTTAACCCTAAGGTTTTACAAATTTAAATTTTTAGCATTTTCTAATTAGGTTTAAATGCTTTAAAAAAATTATAATTAGGGTTTCCTAATTATATTAAGATTTCTTAATCATATTAGGGCTTGTAATTAGGATTAATGTTTCCTAATTAACATTAAAATTGTTAAATTAACAATTAGGCTTTTCCTAATTATAGATTAGGGTTTCTAATTGAACAATTAGGGTTTCTAATTTATAAATTAGGGATTTCTAACTAATTTGTTAGGTTTTACCCTAATTAGGTTTGTAATTAATACACTTAAACCTTTAAACCCCCAAATTAGGGTTTTCATATTCCGAATTAGGCTTTCAAATTCCCGGAACTGAAATTAGGGTTTCCAGATCCTGTATTAGGGTTTCTAAGTAATCGTTAGGATTTTCTAACTGAATATTGACGTTCTTAATATAACTTTAGGGTTTGTCACTATTATAATTTATCTGGTCAACCCTTGACCCTTAACCACGTACTGTACACACATATGATCATATACACAGAACATATACACTTATATACTTAATCCTGAATAATTCTCCACAAAAATTTTTAAATCCTTAAAAATCCTTCAAAAATGCCAAATCCATACACTTATTTTCTGTCTAGGTCTATTATTTAACCTTTATTCGATCTTTTAAGATTTTATTAAATTGTCCAAATTCTCGGGTTTGTCACATTTACCCCTTCTTCTAAGAATTTCATCCCTGAAATTTACCTTACACCTTTCATACTCATCACCACATACTACCTAATACCATCACTCACAAGATTTAAAATTTTGAAATCGTGCTGAGGAGTCATATAGACCATGAGCTTTAATTTTCGAAAAGGTTTTATGGAAATTCATCTGCAAACCGTCATATCTTATAGGCACAGAGGGTGATTAGCCCGGTATGCCCTGTACTGATCAAGTACTGCTGGTTGGAACAATTATTCCCCGTTCCTCTTATCCGTCTTAGGCGCACAAAATTTTCTTCCCTCAGTCTTTATCGGATTCCGCACCAAAACAATTCGGTTCGGGAAAATTTTCAAAGAATGGTTAGGATTTTCATAAACGTTGGTCTAGCCGAATCAAATAGCATAGACTCATACCAATAATGCAATTTCAATCGAAATATTTATGTGTATAGCCAAACCCCGTTGGCAAATTAAAATTTTAAAATTAGTTTGAAAATGACGTCATGATGATGTCGTCTTTGTATTAATGACCCGTTTGAGGATCGTCATTCGAAAGTGACTTTGTCATAACACATCATACAATAGTGGAACAACGATTTTTAGATTAAATTCAACACTAAGTATTCCTGTATTTACAAATCCATCAACTTTTTATCAACTCTGCACCAGGTTACATGATACATAAGTGATAAAAAAAAATATATTTTGATATTTCAAATCATTATCGTTTAGCCGAAACAAGTAGCATAGATGTAAGACCCCAACTTTCATAAATAAATATTAAAATTTTCTCGATATATATTTTGAATATTATGGTGTGGATTAATATAATGTTATTGTTGTGGGTAATATTTATAAATTTTGAAAAGTATGCAAGTTGTCATAAAATATTCGATTGGTTGGGGAATATTCGTTTTAACAGGAAATATTCGTACGATGGCATAATCATTGGTGGACCCCACAACAGAATTATTATCGGAGTTAAAAAATGACAGAAATATCTTTTTATGAAAATAACGATGAAAATTTTACCGTTAACTGTTGAAATACCCGGTGGTAAAAGTACAGTAATACGCGTGGTTGCATAGTAGCACAAAATATTGATTATTGATGCTTACGTGAGAAGTCACCCAGTTTTATTCAATTATTGTCAAAGTAATTATTGCATAGTATCTCACGTTATTTGATTCAATTATTGTCAATATTTTATATATTATTAAATCAATAATTGAGACGATAAAGTTATTCATATTATTATTTGCAATATTGACGATGTTTAGAAAGTTCTGTCGAGGAGAGGTTTGGTCACCTAATTGTGCGCTAATAGGGAGAAATCCTTATCGGAAAGCCCCTTCTTTCCTGGGAACGATCTAGTTGTTAAATATTGCAAAATAAAATAATGATGATAAATGTTGTTAAAAATATTGAGGGATTTTTTATGAAGTATTTGTTGTAATTTTTGCTTATTATTTGGACCCCGATTTACCCATTTTTCAAAATTGTCGGTAGAAGTTATCTCAATTTTGTTATATATATATATATACGTATATATATATATATATATATATATATTAATTTATGTTTGGCTTAGGGAAGTCACGGATGGAAGATGGAATATGGAATGGTGGAAAAAATGATTGTGACGTGTGTGAGTGTGATGTATATGTGGGGTGTGTGTGTTGACATGTGCGGGGGGGGGGGGGGGTGGAATATGGAATTTGGTGTGTGTGTGTGTGTGGTTTCCTTTGCCATAAGGCAAAGGGTGTGTATATATATATTATAAATTTTTTTTATATAAAATAGAATATATTATATTTTATTATGCATAGTATTTGCATAGTGTCTGCATAGTAAAGTCGAGGAAAATTATTAAATGGTGAATTCGCTACCGTGACATTACATCATTTTAAATCCGTGATAAAATTTTCAAATAGTATCCTTTCCATTCTCCTATAAATAAGATGCTTAGTTAGAATTGAAAATCATACGAGAATCAGAGAATTCTTCTTTTATAATATTGAGCGTATTTCTGTAGAGTTTTAAGAAGCTTTGAGCGTAGAAAACAGTGAAAGTTTTATTCAAGAATATCCCCGCCCTACCAGTCGGAATATTCTTCTTTTTAAGGTAAGGGATATTATTTTTATTCAATATTTGTAAGAAATAATATTTTCTTCCATACTCTGTAGTATGTAAGTAATATTATTTCGTTTCAGATTCTGAATTCTATACTCATTTTGTTAAAGTTTTGGCTTTTATATTCCATGAAATTAGTACAATATCCTTGATATTTGCGTTTCATCTAGTATCTTTTCATGGAAATATTATTCTGAGCATTCTTGATAAGTTTTAACCTTTTTATGCCAGAATACTATTCACAGGGTACTATTCACTCGGTTACTATTTATCTGGGATACTATTCATGACAAAAATTGATTTCTTTACGGTCCAAATCATTTTTGATACAATATTATTCTTGAATTTTACTCCACAAAGAAGTATCATGTTGACAATTTGGACATTAATGAATTCTTGATAAATTAAATTACAAATCTTTAAAAATTTATCCTTTGCTTTCTTTTAATTGAATTTTTATATCATTGTCATCATCCTCATGCTTATATTGTGATGAAAGTCATCTGTAGCTTACATGCGTAGATGGACTGTTGATTGGTATGATTATGACCAGGGATTATTCGGTATAATTATGACCGTAATGTTACAAATGATGTGGTAAAAGTCCTCATTAGCCCGTAGTGCATTGATGAACAGCTGTTGGCATGATCATGACCATTGATAAAAACACGGATATCCTTGGCCCGTAGTGCATGGATAATTCGTGGTCGTGATACTAATGAATATCCTTGGCCCGTAGTGCAGGGATGATTTGATGATGTGGATTATTTATTAAGCTGAGTCTCGGCGATAAAATTGATGATAAACTTTTTAAATTATAGAAGATAGTAGATATCATGCTCTACTTGACTCTTCTAATGGATTGCTTGTTCCGATGCAGTTAAACTTGATGTTTATTATATTTTATCAGTTTAACACTATTGAACGCTAACGATAAATTATTCTGCATTATCTTAGTCATAATATTTCTTACTGGGCTAGTTGAGCTCACCCTTTGCTTTCATTGTTCTCTTCAGGAAATGAGAATATAGCTGGGACTAGTTGGGGAACGGAGTGACGGTCCAGATGGTTGCATTAGTAGTCCTCACTATTCAGTGAAATAGTGTGATAATAAAAGTATTGAGGACTTCATTTGAGTTTGAATACTGTCTACACGACAATATTCGTACTAAAACTCTCAGCTTATGTTTTGTCGTATTTTACACGACAGTTGTATAATTAAGTTGTATTTGAATTTTGTACCATGTATTTAGTGACTCAGAATGGGTGATGTATACCTATTTTGGGGGTATCACAGTTGGTATCAAAGCTTAAGGATATGATTCCTGGCTGAGATGTGAGACTAGAACTAGGGGGGAGAGACGGGGAAATCCTTCGCTAGTATGACCTACCTAAGTTTATTTTTTATTTAATTGGTCGATCAGAATATAGGGATAATATGTGGTATGTCAATTAACCCTTGTTTTGTGGCAGTGTTTGAAAATGACATCCGAGAATGTTGAGAATAGCAATGGAGCACATGAGACCGTTGAGTCACCACATATCAATACCCAGGATAATATGCATTAGGAAGGCAATAATCCTCAGGTGAACAACAACACCGACCAAATGGCAAACAACAGAATGTTTAGGAGCTTTTTGTAATTTGTTCAACATCAGGCAAGAAAGACTCATGTTCAAAATGCAGGTGGAAACACTGGCAACTCTCGGACGGTCACCGCTAAGCAATTCAAGGAGCTGGGACCACCAGAGTTTTTAGGAGAGCCAAAACCACTTAAGGCGGAGACGTGGATAAAGCAGATCACCAAGATATTTGATGTCTTGAGATGCTCCAAGGAGAAAAAAGTTCCCTTTGCCACCTTCATGTTGCGAGGAGAGGCAAATTACTGGTGGGAATTTTTAAAGTGTACTCAGCCTGTCGCACTGAAGATGTCTTGGGATAAGTTACAAGAACTGTTCAATGACAAGTACTTTCCCGAAAGTATTCGTCACATGAAGGAGGTAGAGTTCATCAAGCTGGAACAAAAAAATATGACAGTGTCGCAGTACGAAGCTAAGTTTGCCGAATTGTCCAAGTTTGCGTCCCACTTGGTTGATAATGAGCAGAGAATGATGCGGATGTTTTTAAGAGGTTTGAAACCAGAGATAAGTCAATACCTAATTTCTCAAAAACTGTGTTTGTATTCAGATGTTGTAAATAGGGCTCAGTTATTGGAACGTGATAATGAGTCAACCCAACCAAGAGATAGCAGCCGACAAAGAGATACTACCAGTGGAAGCAGTCATCGAAGCGATGATAATAAACGTGGAGGAAGTCAACATGCTAGAAATGGTAACCACTTAGGTGGTAATTGTAAGACCCCAAATTTTATGAAATGAAAGTATTCAATTTTCTTATAATTATTATTTTATTTAGTAAATGGTTAAATTGATAAAGGTTAAAGTTAAGGGTGACATTTGAAAATTTTGCAAAGTAAGAAAGTTGATATAAGATATTCGTTGTGTCGGGGAATATTCATTTTAATAGGGAATCATTGGTGGACCCCACAACGGAGGTATTGTCGTAGTTAAAAAATGACTGAAATATTTTTAAAAATAGCGGCGAAAGTTATACCGTTAAACTGTTGAACTACCCGGTAGTAAAAGTACAAAGAATGTCTGGCGTGGTTACATAGTAGCTTTACAGGTATTGATTATTGATGCTTACATGAGAAGTCACTCAGTTATACTCAATTATTACTACGATGGAATTGTTGTATAATATCTCTCATATCATTGATTTAATTATTATCACAAATTATCATCGCATAATATTTTATATTATTAAATCAATAATTGAGGCGACAAATTTATTCATATTATTATTTGCAATATTGGCGATGTCAGAAAGTTACATCGAGGAGAGGTTTGGTCACCTAATTCTTGCCGCCAATAAGGAGAAATCCTTATCGGAAAGCCCCTTCTTTCCTGGGAATGATCTGGTTGTTAAATATTGTGAGTTATAATATTAATGATGAATAAGTTTGTGTTGATTAAAGATGAAATTGATATTTCCATTGTGTTGGCATTATTAGTGTTAGTGGAAATCGACATCTATTCCGATAATAATTGACGTCTGGAGGTTATATTGACCAATCGGGTAATTATTCGGATAAATGAGTAATTAATTGCTATTAATTCACATGCTTATAACTATTTATTCAAATGTGTGTACTATTGATTCACATGCATGTACTATTAGGGGAAGTGGTGCAAGATTGATAATACTTGCATGACTAAATTAAAAATGGAGGTATAGATGAATGTACTATACTGTAATTATTTTTTCACATGTATAGAACTATTGAGTCACATGATATACTATTAGGGGAGGTGGTGCAAGTTTGATAATACTTGCAGGACTAAATTAAAAATGAAGGAAAAGATGAAGGTATTATACTATAATATTTTGAGCCCGAAAACGTGCAATTATCGAAACTATATTTTCCTATAAATAGAAGCTCATTCTTCCTTCATTCTCACCAATTCACTAAGACTCACAAGAGCATTTATAGAGAGAGAAGCTATAGAGAGAAAGAAAAAGAGAAGTCTGCTACCTCACTATTTCAGTATCTAGTCTTATTCTGAGGTAAGGGATATTATTTTTTTCAGTATTCATAAGGAATAATATTTTCTTCCATACTCCGTAGTATGTGAGTAATATTATTTCGTCTCGTATTCCTGATTATACCCTCATTTGTTAAAGTATTGTTTCTATACTCCGTAAAATTAGTAGAATATCCTTGAAATTTGCGCTTCATATAGTATCGTTTCACAAGGATATTTTCTGCATATTCTTGTTAAATTTTAAGTTTTTCATGCCGGAGTACTGTCCATAAGTAGTATTCATTTTTATGGTACTATTCACGGGGTACTATTCACAAAGTACTATTCATGGGTACTATTCACAAAGTACTATTCACGAGTACTATTCACAAAGTACTATTCACAGGGTACTATTTCTGAAGTACTATTCACGGGGTACTATTCACTTGGGTACTATTCACCCGGGGAATTATTCATGACAAAAATTGATTTCTTTGCTGTCAAACTCATTTTTGATACAATATTATTCTTGAAATTTACTCCACAAAGCAGTATCATGTTGACAATTTGGACATTATTGAATTCTGGATAAATTAAATTATAAATATTTAAAAATTTATCCTTTGCTTTCTTTTAATTGAATTCTTATATCATTGTCATCATCCTCATGCTTATATTGTGATAAAAGTCATCTATGGCTTACGTGCATAGATGTACTATTGATTGATATGATTATGACCAACGATTATTCGGTATAATCATGACCAGGGATTATTCGGTATAATCATGACCGTAATATTACAAATGATGTGGTGAAAGTCCTCATTGGCCCGTAGTGCATTGATGGACAATTGTTGGTATGATTATGACTAGGGATTATTCGGTATAATCAAGACCATTGATGATTACATGAATATCCTTGGCCCGTAGTGCAGGGATGATTCGATGATGTTGTTTATTTATTAAGCTGAGTCTTAGTGATAAAACTGTTGATAAACTTTTTAAATCATAGAAGATAGTAGATATCATGCTCTACTTGACTCTTCTAATGGATTCCTTATTCCGCTGCAGTTGTTGATCTAAAACTTGTTGTCTGTTGTATTCTATCAGTTGTTATACTGTTGAAGGCTAATGATAATTTATTCTGCATTATCTTAGTCATAATATTTTTTATTGGGCTAGTTGAGCTCACCCTTTTCTTTCATTGTTCTTTTCAGGAAATGAGAACGTAGCCGGGACTAGTCGGGGAACAGAGTGACGGTCCGAGATGGTGGCTATAGTAGTCCTCACTATTTTATGAAATAGTGTGATAATAAATGTAATGAGGACTTCATTTGAGTTTGAATACTGTCTATGAGATAATATTCGTGTAAAAACTCTAAGCTACACTATTGTCGTATTGTATAAAAGAAGTTTGTATTTGATTTATGTACCATGTATTTGGCAACTCAGAATGAGTGATGTATACCTATTTTGGGGGCGTCACAGTAATCATGGCCAAGACAATAAAAGTGGAAATTTCAAGAAGAGGAGATTCAATAATGATGGAAAGACGTCATCACCAGCACCTGTTGTTAGAGTAGGAGAACGATCAACGATTGTATGCTACAAATGCGGAGGGGAGGGACACATCAGTCCAAACTGTACGCAGCAGTCCAAAACATGTTATAATTGCGGAAGAGAAGGTCACTTAACTCAATTTTGTCGTGCAGTAAAGCCGAGTCCAGCTAGGATGGAGGCACCAAAGGCCGTCCCAGAGAAGTCAAAGCCGGTAGTTCAAGGGAGAGCGTTTGTCGTGACCTCCCAAAAAGCAAGGAATCCGAATGAGGTTATCACGTGTAAGCTAATCGTAAACTCTTGTGAAGTCTATACCTTATTTGATACCGGTTCTACCCATTCTTTTATTTCTCCTACTTGCGCTCAACGTTTGAGAAACCTTCATTACATCCACTATTTATAAGTATTGTTTGATTTAAATCGGCACTCGCATGTTACCTGTCGATCTTATTTCTTTGAAAATACTTGCATTTGACGTGATTCTAGGGATTGATTGGTTAACTACCCATCATGCTAAAATTGATTGTTTTCGTAAGGTTGTTAGCTTTCATATTCCTAACCAACCTATTATGTGAATTCAAGTGACCAAGCCACTAAAGTCAATCACTGTCATATCAAGCCATAAAGCTATTCGTTTAATGAAAAATGGATGTCAAGCATTCTTAGCCCATGTCACGGATTTAAACAAAAATACGTCAGATTTGAATGATATTTAAATTGTTAATAAATTTCCTGACGTATTCCCTGAAGAACTTCCTGGCCTACCCCCAGAGCGTAAAATCAAATTTTGTGTCGACCTTGAACCCAGTACAAAACCCATTTCCAAAGCCCCATATCGAATGGCTCCTATTGAACTTCAGGAGTTAAAGACCCAACTGCAGGAATTGTTAGACATCGGTTTCATTCATCCTAGTACGTCTCCTTGGGGTGCTCCTGTTCTATTCGTGAAGAAGAAAGATGGAATTATGCGACTTTGTATTGATTATCGGGAGTTGAATCATGTCACCATCAAAAATAGGTACCCGTTGCCTCGCATTGATGACATGTTTGACCAGTTGCAAGGCGCCAAATTCTTTACAAAGATCGATCTTCGTTCCGAATATCATCAGTTAAAGATTAAAACCGATGACATCCCAAAGACTGCTTTCAGAACTTGGTACGGGCATTATGAATTCATAGTCATGTCTTTTGGTTTAACTAATGCTCCTGCGGCCTTCATGGATATGATGAACCGAGTATTCAAGGAATATTTGGATCATTTCATGATTGTCTTTATTGATGACATCCTCATGTACTCCAAAATCCGTGAAGATCATGAGCAACACTTGAAGCTGATTCTCCAAAAGCTTCGTAAAAACAAGCTATATGCCAAGTTGAAGAAATGCGAGTTTTGGCTTGAGGAAGTAGCATTCCTTGGGCACGTGATATCAAATCATGGAATATCTGTTGACCCTGCAAAGATTGAAGCAATTCAAAGCTGGGAGCAACCTAAGTCGATGGATCAAGAAATGCGTAGCTTTCTCGGCTTATTGGTTATTATCGGAGATTAGTAGAAGGTTTTCGAATCGCTACTCCATTAACTCAGCTGACTCGGAAAGATACAAAATTCGGTTGGAGCGAGGAATGTGAGAAGAGTTTTCAAGAACTCAAGAGGAGACTCATTTCAACACCTGTTCTGAAAATACCATCTAGTTCGGAAGGATTTATCATCTACAACGATGCTTTAGGCAGAGGGTTAGGATGTGTTCTCATGCAACATGGAAAAGTCATAGCCTATGCCTCACGAAAACTCAAAGAATATGAGAGGAATTATCCTACTCATGATATAGAGTTGGCAACAGTCATTTTTGCACTTCAGATTTGGAGGCATTACCTGTATAGGGAGAAGGTGGAGATCTATACGGATCATAAAAGCCTCAAATATTTCTTCACCCAAAAGGAACTCAACATGCGGCAACGACGTTGGCTCGAGCTGTTGAAAGATTATGATCATACCATTCAATACCATCATGGAAAAGCGAATGTGGTAGCTAACGCATTGAGTAGAAGATCATATGCGGGTATGAGTGCGATATTGTCAATGCAAAGGCCCATTTTGTATGACTTGCAAAGGATGGAGGTAGAGTTAAAGACTCCAGGGACTCACGTGATGATGGAAAATATACGAGTAGAACCGACTTTAATCGATAAAGTTAAAACTGCTCAAGCTACAGACCTGGAGCTGATGCATTTGAAGAAGAAAGTGCAAGAAGGTGTTATTCCGGAAGCAAGAATCGATGAAGAATGAATACTTTGAGTAAACTCCAGACTTTGTGTTCCTAACAACTCGGATTTAAAGTATAAAATAATGATGGAGGCGCACAACACACCGTTTGCAATCCATCCCAGAAGTACCAAGATGTATCGTGATCTTCGACATACATTTTGGTGGAGCAATATGAAAAGAGAGATCGCGGAGTTTATCTCAAGGTGTTTAACTTGTCAACGTGTCAAGGCGGAGCATCAAGTGCCAAAAGGTCCGTTTTAACCACTTGAAATTTCAGAATGGAAGTGGGAGAACATTACCATGGATTTCGTTACTGGTCTTCCCAAGGTTTCTCAAGGCATAGATGGAATTTGGGTCATTATTGATAGATTGACCAAATCTGCTCATTTTTTACCTATACGAGAAACTTATTCACTTGAACGTCTTGTTCGTATGTACATAAATGAGATTGTAAGACTGCATGGTATGAAAGTATCCATAGTTTTTGATCGATACCCATGATTAACTTTACGATTTTGGGTTAGTTTGCAAAAAGCTATGGGCACAGATTTACGATTTAGTTCGGCATATCATCCGCAAACGGACGGACAGTCGGAGAGGACTATTCAAACTCTTGAGGATCTATTAAGACTCTGTGTCCTTGACTTCAAAGGAAGTTGGGACAAGTTCTTTCCATTAGTGGAATTCTCCTACAATAACAGTTATCAAACAAGTATTGGCATGGCTCCATTCGAGGCGTTGTATGGACGAAAGTGTCGTTCTCCAGTATACTGGGACGAGGTGGGTGAAGAAATGTTGTTGGGACCAGAAATGGTACGTATAACTACGGAGAAGATTCAAATAATCCGACAACATATAAAAACCACACAAGATCGACAAAATAGTTATGCTGATCTTCATTGAAAGGATGTGGAATTCAATGTTGGTGATCATGTGTTGTTACGTGTGGCTCTATGGAAAAGAGTTACGAGATTTGGAAAGAGAGAAAAGCTCAATCCTCGATTCATTGGCCCATTTGAAATCATTGACCGAGTAAGAACTATATAGACTCACTTTATCGCCAAGTATATCTCGTGTTCATAACGTTTTTCACGTATCCATGTTACGTAAATATACGGAAGACCCGAACAACATCATTGAGGTAGAACCGGACGAAATAGCAGAAGATTTAACGTATAAAGAGGTACCTGTTAAATATTGGGTTAGAAGGAACATAATCTACGCTCCAAGGTTATACCTCAAGTTAAAGTTTTGTGGAGAAACCACGATGTTGAGGAAATGACCTAGGATTTAGAATCTGATATGAAATCAAAGTATCCTCACCTCTTCGACATACCAGGTATGTACCAATTTTGAGGACGAAATTTCATAAGAAAGGGAGGTTGTAAGACCCCAACTTTCATAAATAAAGATTAAATTTTTCTCGATATATATTTTGAATATTATGGTGTGGATTAATGTAATATTATTGTTGTGGGTAATATTTATAAATTTTACGATGTATGCAAGTTGTCATAAAATATTCGATTGGTCGGGGAATATTCGTTTTAACAGGAAATATTCGTACGATGGCACAATCATTGGTGGACCCCACAACGGAATTATTATCGGAGTTAGAAAACGACAGAAATATATTTTTATAAAGATAACGGTGAAAGTTTTACCGTTAACTGTTGAAATACCCGGTGGTAAAAGTACAATAATACGCGTGGTTGCATAGTAGCACGTGTTGTCTCATTTTTAGCTATAACAAAAGAGCTCTAACTCCTGCAAGTATACATGCGTCAACAAGTAATACAGAGTAAGTCGTGTATCGATCCACAGGGAAAGTTGTCTAATTTAAACCACTATGTAGCAATTAAATCACTATATTTATATGCTTAAACTAATGATTATAATTGTGAATTACTCTAATTGCAAATAACAACTAAATCATGAATAATAAGGTAATGAATCAAATCTGGAAATAATGGGATTCTAACTTCATTTAATACTTCATCTAATTACCACCATCATGCAAGATTGTTTACATATCACAGAAAAGTAGCCAAGAGCACTAATATAGACATATCCATTTTTCAATGTACTATGATCTACTTACACAGTATCCATATGCGATAGACACCATGTAATCATCAATATAACCAAAATCACTACATGTCTATGCGAAATTGCAACCATATTGAATTTAAGCACAAGCCCTTATTTTAACTCATACGGTGAAACAATATATGTCTATCTGGTTCACGAAATACAAAGCTATGCAAAACAGCCCCATATACGTATATTATCATGATTACAATCCATACTCGCATGTTATATTTCAATTCCATACAAGTACTGAAAATGAATGGTGATCAAGCATTCATGCATACAAACCAACCATGATAGAAATTCCTTATGATATGTAAAACAGTCCAGCACTCAAGCAATCAATTAAACTACATATTAAAATCCGTTAGAATCCCATAATGGAGTTTAGTTCATGACTGAACCAAAAGCCATTATGGGATCAAAGAAATACATGGACAATAAACAACAATTGAAAGATAAGGGATAAAATCGATCAAACCCAATTGCTGATTATAATCTAATAGTAACGTTCAATTCCACATTAAAATCCAACAAAGAACAATAGTTTTCCACAGTGATAGAAATCCAACAGAAGATGTAGAAAAATATAGAGATTATGCTTCATTCTCCAATGGAACTCTCTCCAAGTGTAAACCCTAGTTCCCAATATGAAAAACACGTAAAACTACTCAATGATACGTCTAACACCAGTCAGAATTGTTTTTAATTAATTACAACCCTTCAAAATTAAAAATTAAAATAAAATAGCTCAATGACATCGATTCATCGGCATATGGCCGCGCTCCTTTTGTATTCTTGGCAGTGGTGCGCGCGTGTGTAAAGTCTGGCTAAACCAAGTGATCGCGTGGGCGTGCGTCCTCAAGCCTCTATAATAGCGTGCGTGGCGGCTTCTGCAGATGTTGATTACGGTTTCTTCATTGCTCTCTTATTTTTGTCTTCTTTGCTTTCATCTTTTGTCTACCAACGCTTGGTTTCTCTGCTCCACTCGATCTCATGTTGTGCCTTCATTGATCATATGCCATCTACTATCGCCAAATTATGCCATATCCTGCACTTTTACACCAAAAGGGAGTTCTAAGTACATGTAATGTAAAATAAACAAAATGCAACTAAAAACACACTAAAATGTACTTAAGATAGGCGTAGTTCGCGTGAATTGATATCCGATAAGTAGGTATAAAACCCACTTATCAAATACCCCCAAACTTGAACTGTTGCTTGCCCTCAAGCAATGCATATACATAAAACACTGAAAATGCAACTACATGCTATGCAACTAAATTATGATGCAACTAGTCTCACATTATTCCAGCTATTACAAAATTTCAGTCCAAAATGCCTCAGCGAATTTTTCCAGATTCAAGAATACAAATTCAAACCAAACTATAGGCATAATATCATACACTCAGATAACTCATATATGCTATCGAGATGTTGTGTGTGTGTGTTGTGTTCACCAAAACTTGATTTAAGCAAAGAATACACTTGCTAAACTGCTCACAACAGAAAATTATAGTGTAAATCAAGACTCATGTATACTTATGCAACAAAGACTGTTCCAACATATTAAAACCAACTAAGGTTCAACAATGGGATTAACTGCTTTATTGCTACTCACGAGGGCGATTTTCGCTCTTTCCCACGGTATTTATTTCTTCTTTTTTTTTTCACATGCCTGTGCAATGCCTTATTCCATTAGGCAAACACTGCTACCCCTTAGCGAGCTTTCAACCAACGACTCCTGCACCATGAAAGACCTTAGAGTATTAGGTGTTAAGACATTTTACCTAAGCGTGCTTACTCAAGTAGCAGGGGCCCGAAATAAGACTAGCCATGTTATTGCTATTTGTGCCAAAAAAAGTTTTTGTACATAGCATACCCATGTTTTCCCAAAGTTTGAAAATCAATGTTTTAAACAGTCTAAGTTCACTTTCCACATGTTTCCCCTTTTAAAACTATATTTTCTATCGAAGCAATGCAACACATAATTCTTATACCTACAAGTGATTGTGAACACGGTTAGGTATGATAAAAAGCATTTAAACGACATTATGAATTGCATTGTGTAAAACATTATATCTCAGCTCATATTATCCAAAATACTCAAAAATCCTTCAAAATTCACTATCATCATCGACTAGACAAAATTTCCATAATGCTAGACTTTGTGAGACATGCAAACTAAACATACACACATAATAAACAAAAACTTTGACAAGAAACTACTATATGCAACATAAGCATGCAAAATGTAAACTAAACATGCAAATACTAAATGTAAGTACTAAACTAACATGTAGATACTACGTGCAACTATACTACTACCCCAATACCCCTAAACTTATAATATTAAATGTCCCAGTGAATGAAGGTAAAGGGTTAAAGAAAACTCCCCTAATGATCATCCACACCACCCTCTTCGGGTGGTGAATCTGGTGGTGATTATGGCACATCTGTCCCGAACTGAGGCCACTCTAGCATTGTCCCATGCTGTGCAAAAGCCTTTGCCAATGACCTCGTCAACCCCGTTGCAAACACTGCAAAGTTATCATACATGGCGTTGACCTTGCGCTCCAACCTGTGGAGCTGTCGATCGCAAGGAACATTGGTAGCTTGGGTTGACGGGCCCGGTTCATCTGGTTGAGAGGGCTATTGTGATGGCTCTAGGAATATGGGCTGAATGATAAAACCTAATCCTCTCGGATGTAGTTCACCATCTGTCCAATCCTTGAACTTGGCAATAGTTGCATGGGTGATGTCCTGGATCGGGTTCTGCATCTGCTCGTTATTCCATTAGACTCCTTGTTTTGCACAAGGTATGGCTACCACAGACGCATGTGGAATACCCCCCGTAGTGCTCCCCCATAAATAACGTAGCATGTTCTGATGAATTAGGTGGCCTACGTCAATGTACTTGGCTTTGATGATGCCCCACAAAATGATAGCCCGCTCAGTGGTTATTTCATGCTAGTGAGATGACGGAACTAACTTGGCATAGATAAACAGATTCCATGCTTTGGCATATCAATTCAAGGCGGACGCTGGAAAAGTTTTAGGCTCATTCATTCCTGCTTTATAATTCCACTTTGTTCCTAGAATGCACAATTCAGCAACTACTATTTCCAAATCCATTTTTAGATGCGCACCTTCTACCCAATTAGCGAGACTCCGATCGGAAAGCGTCATTTATTACAAAATATTTCGGATCATTTGGGCGAAGATCCACTTGCACTCCTCGAACCAGCGTTATTCCTCCCTTTACGTCCTTAGCATTCGCGTAGAACTCTCGAACAACCCCAATGGGAATAGGCATAGGAGTTGCAGCCAAACCAACCCAACCTTTTTCTCGTATCATATTCCATAGTTGGCCATCTTGCTTGTCAGGCTTAAATCCCCGTTCCTTCACGAACGATTTGTCCACGATTCGATAATATTCTATTTGTGCCTCCCAACTGATAAATTTCATGTGGTTCACGTCATCCACTCCTTGGGTACTAGAGGATGAGGAATCGGAAGAAGAGATGGAACGTGCGCGTTTGGGACCCATTTGCAGACGATAGAGAGAATGAAGATGATTTGAATGTTGAAGATGAAAATTTTCTTGAGGATGAGTGCTAGTTGAAGAACGAATAACCCCCAAACTTCCTTACACGCCCACTCTGAAACCCTAGGTTTTATACTCGAGCAATCAGTCGTGGGTTTGAGTTTTGAATATGGAAAATTTGTGGGTGGTGACTGAGAGATGCACGGCTTCAATTTTGTAACTGATAGAGAGGAAGAGACGTGCGTGTGGAGGGAAGCAAGTGATTACGCTCTCTGTTATTTTCCAATTAGAGTCCAAATAAGCCACAATATCTGTTATTTAAACTTAAAAATTTTCCGCTTTGTGGTGTCTTGTGTGGCCGTGCGATGCGATTTGAATGGGAATGGGCATGGGCGGGCGTGCATGAGTGGCAATTGTGATGCTGGCATACGACACTGGCGTGCGGTCTGGTCTTTATTATTATTTTTTGCTACGTGGCGACCCTACTCCTCTGATCGCTAACTTTCATCTTCAGTATTGCAGATCCTTGTTGAATTTAGTCCAGGATACCTACATAGACATCAATACACACTGTTAAGGTATGAATTACTGAGTAAACAAGAATGACCAAATAAACTCTATACTACATCTAACACCTCTCAATACAAATTTAGCTACACACTCAATTATGCAAAACACAGTAATCTATCACACTGAAAATGAAGATGAACTAATAAAAGCAACCTAACTAAATAAATAAAGAGAAAATAGAGCTAGAAATAATGGGTTGCCTCCCATCAAGCGCTAAGTTATAGTCAATTAGCTTGACTGTCTCTGAATCTCACGTCGAAGTAAGAGTTGGGGTGACTTTCTGTTTGTCCACCTCACCACCAAAGTAATGCTTCAGTCGCTGTCCATTCACCTTAAAAGGCTTGTCTAAAAACTTATCATATACTTCAATTGCACCAAGCGAAAAGACAGTCTTCACTGTAAATGGCCCTGACCATCTCGATGTTAGCTTCCCAGGAAAAAGTTTCAGTCTGGAGTTATAAAGAAAAACCCTTTGTCCCGGCTCATATGTTCAATCAATGATCTTTCGGTCATGCCATTTCTTCACCTTCTCCTTATACATCTTTGAATTCTCATATGCCTGTAATCTGAATTCATCCAACTCATTGAGTTGGAGTAGGCGTTTCTCCCCTGCAGCTTTTAAATCGAAATTGAGCTTCCGAATTGCCTAATATGCCTTATGCTCTAGCTCCATAGGAAGGTGACAGGCTTTTCCACACACAAGTTGAAAAGGTGACATGCCCAATGGAGTTTTGTATGCAGTCCTATAGGCCCATACTGCATCATCTAACTTTAACGACCAATCCTTCCTCGTGGGATTCACAACCTTTTCAAAGATTCTTTTTACTTCTCGATTCGACACTTCAGCTTGGCCATTCGTTTGTGGGTGATAAGCTGTAGCAATGTGATGGGTCACCCCATACTTAGCCAATAAAGCTGTAAACTGCCTATTGCAGAAATGACTGCCTTCGTCACTGATGATGGCCCTTGAAGTCCCAAACCTAGTGAAGATACTCCTGTGTAAAAACTTGAGGACTACCTTGGCATCATTTGTCAGAAGAGCTGCCACTTTTACCCATTTCGAGACATAATCCAATGCGAACAAGATGTAGAGGTTACCGCAGGAATAAACAAATGGTCCCATGAAATCAATCCCCCACACATCAAAAATTTCTACTTCGAGGATAATTTTCAATGGCATTTCATTTCTTTTTGAGATGTTTCCCACTCTCTGACATCTATAACACCGCTGGACGAAACTGTAGGCATCCTTGAAAATTGTTGGCCAGTAAAATCCTGCTTGTAGTACTCTAGCCGCTGTTCGCTCTCCCCCATAGTGACCGCCATACACCGAAGAATGACAATCCTGCAAAATCCCCTCGGTCTCGTTATACAGAATACACCTTCTTATCATTTGATCAGAACATTATTTAAACAAATAAGGCTCATCCCATATATACCATTTGACATCATGCAGAAATTTCTTCTTTTGATAACCCAACAAGTCAGAAGGTACCGTCTTACTTACCAAATAATTCGCGAAGTCTGCGAACCATGTCACTTCCCCTTTCACCATAAACAACTGCTCATCTGGAAAGGATTCATTGATCATAACTTTATCGTTTGCCTTCCTCTCCGGATTCTCTAATCGCGATAAGTGGTCCGCCACTTGGTTTTCAGTGCCCTTTCTGTCCTTGATTTCCAAATCAAATTCCTTCAGTAATAAAATCCATCTGATCAAACGGGGCTTTGCATCCTTCTTTGCCACTAAATGTCAAATTGCCGCATGATCCATGTACACAATCACCTTTGTGCCAATCAGATATGCTCGAAATTTATCAAAGGCATACACCACTGCCAATAACTCTTTCTCTGTGGTGGTGTTGTTCAACTGTGCATCTGTAAGGGTCTTGCTGGCATAATAAATCATATAAGAAATCTTCTCTTTCCTCTGCCCCAAAATAGCCCCTACGGCGTAATCACTGGCATCACACATCAACTAAAATGGCAAATCCCAATCTGGTGCGGTAATCACTGGTGCTGAAGTTAGTTTCCCTTTTAAGTGTTTAAAAGCCGACACACAAGCCTCATCAAAGTTAAACTGTGCATCCTTCGCCAATAAACTGCATATTGGTTTAGTTATCTCTTGAGAAGTCTCTTGATGAATCTGCGGTAGAAACACCGATGTCCCGTAAGCTGCAAACACCTTTTACTGAAGTAGGTGGTGGCAAGTTTTCAATAGTCTCCAGCTTCACCCTATCCACCTCGAGTCCCTTCCTCGAAACTTTGTGTCCCAGTATGATTCCTTCTTGTATCATAAAATGGCACTTTTCCCAGTTCAGCACTAAATTTGTCTCAACACACCTCTTTAAAACCATCACCAAATTCTCAAGGCATAGATCAAACGAGTCCCAGAAGACTGAGAAGTCATCCATAAATACTTCCACATTCTGCTCAACCATATCTGAAAATATAGCCATCATGCATCTCTAAAAGGTGGCTGGAGCATTGCACAACCCGAAGGACATCCTTCTGAAAGTGAAGGTGCCGTAAGGACATGTGAAGGTTGTCTTTTCTTGGTCTTCTGGAGCTATCACAATTTGATTGTAGCCCGAATATCCGTCCAGAAGGCAATAGTACTCATGACCTGCTAATTTGTCCAACATCTGATCAATGAATGATAGTGGAAAATGATCTTTCCTCGTAGCCTTGTTGAGCTTGTGGTAGTCCATGCAGACTCGCCACCCTGTCACTCTTCGTGTTGGAATCAAATCATTATTCTCATTAGTCACTACGGTCATGCCACCCTTTTTCGGTACACACTTCACTGGGCTCACCCATGAACTATCTGAGATCGGATAGATTATGCCTGCATCCAGCCATTTCAGTACCTCTTTCTTAACCACTTCTTTCATTATCGGATTAAGTCTCCTTTGCTGCTCAACCAACGGCTTACTCCCATCTTCCATCAGGATCTTATGCATGCAAAACGAAGGGCTGATCCCTTTGATATCTGCTATGATCCCTTTCACCACAAATAACTGCTCATCTGGAAAGGATTCATTGATCATAACTTTATCGTCTGCCTTCCTCTCCGGATTCTCTAATCGCGATAAGTGGTCCGCCGTTTGGTTTTCAGTGCCCTCTCTGTCCTTGATTTCCAAATTAAATTCCTGTAGTAATAAAATCCATCTGATCAAACGGGGCTTTGCATCTTTCTTTTCTAGTAAATGTCGAATTGCCGCGTGATCCGTGTACACAATCACCTTTGTGCCAATCAGATATGCTCGAAATTTATCAAAGGCATACACCACTGCCAATAACTCTTTCTCTGTGGTGGTGTAGTTCAACTGTGCATCTGTAAGGGTCTTGCTGGCATAATAAATCACATGAAAAGTCTTCTCTTTCCTCTACCCCAAAACAACCCCTACGGCGTAATCACTGGCATCACACATCAACTCAAATGGCAAATCCCAATCTGGTGCGGTAATCACTGGTGCTGAAGTTAGTTTCCCTTTTAAGTGTTCAAAAGCCGACACAAAAGCCTCATCAAAGTTAAATTGTGCATCCTTCTCCAATAAACTACATAGTGGTTTAGTTATCTTGGAGAAGTCCTTGATGAATCTGCGGTAGAAACCTGCATGTCCCAGAAAACTGCGAACACCTTTTACTGAAGTAGGTGGTGGCAAGTTTTCAATAGTCTCCAGCTTCGCCCTATCCACCTCGAGTCTCTTCTTCGAAACTTTGTGTCCTAGTATGATTCCTTCTTTTTCCATAAAATGGCACTTTTCCCAGTTCATCACTAAATTTGTCTCAACACACCTCTTTAAAACCATCACCAAATTCTCAAGGCATAGATCAAACGAGTCCCCGAAGACTGAGAAGTCATCCATAAATACTTCCACATTCTGCTCCACCATATCTTAAAATATAGCCATCATGCATCTCTAAAAGGTGGCTGGAGCATTGCATAACCCGAAGGACATCCTTCTGAAAGCGAAAATATAGCCATCACGCATCTCGTGTGCATAACATTTTTCACGTATCCATGTTACGTAAATATGTGAAAGACCCGAACAACATCATTGAGTTAGAACCGGACGAAATAGCGGAAGATTTAACGTATGAAGAGGTACCTGTTAAAATATTGGATAAGAAGGAACATATTCTACGCTCCAAGGTTATACCTCAATTCAAAGTTTTGTGGAGAAACCACGATGTTGAGGAAATGACCTAGGAGTTAGAATCTGATATGAAATCAAGATATCCTCGCCTCTTCGACATACCAGGTATGTACCCTAATTTTGAGGACGTAATTTCATAAGAAAGGGAGGTTGTAAGACCCCAACTTTCATAAATAAAGATTAAAATTTTCTCGATATATATTTTGAATATTATGGCGTGGATTAATATAATGTTATTGTTGTGGGTAATATTTATAAATTTTGCAAAGTATGCAAGTTGTCATACAATATTCGATTGGTCGGGGAATATTCGTTTTAACAGGAAATATTCGTACGATGGCACAATCATTGGTGGACCCCACAACAGAATTATTGTCGGAGTTAGAAAACGACATAAATATATTTTTATGAAAATAACGACGAAAGTTTTACCGTTAACTGTTAAAATACCCGGTGGTAAAAGTACAATAATACGCGTGGTTGTATAGTAGCACGCGATATTGATTATTGATGCTTACGTGAGAAGTCACCCAGTTTTATTCAATTACTGTCACAGTAATTGTTGCATAATATCTCACGTTATTTGATTCAATTATTGTCAATATTTTATATATTATTAAATAAATAATTGAGATGACAAAGTTATTTATATAATTATTTGCAATATTGACGATGTCTAAAAAGTTCTGTCGAGGAGAGATTTGGTCACCTAATTGCGCGCCAATAGGAAAAAATCCTTATTGGAAAGCCCCTCCTTTCCTGGGAACGATATGGTTGTTAAATATTGTGAATTATAATAATGTTGATAAATGTTGTTAAAAATATTGAGAGATTTTTTATGAAGTATTAATAGTTGTAAATTTTACTTATTATTTGGACCCCATTTACCCATTTTCAAAAGCGCCGATAGAAGTTATCTAGGTTTTGTTTTTTTTATATATATATATATATATATATATATATATATATATATATATATATATATATATATATATATATATATATATATATATATATATATATGTTTGGGTTGGGGAAGTCACGGATGGAAGATGGAATATGGAATGGTGGAGTGGTGGAAAAAATGATTGTGATGTGTGTGAGTGTGATGTATGTGGTGGGGGGGGGGGGGTGTGTGTTGACATGCGGGGGTTATGGAATATGGAATTTGGTGTGTGTGTGTGTGTGATTTCCTTTGTCGTAAGGCAAAGGGTGTATATATATATATTATAAATTTTATTTTTTATATAAAATAGAATATATTATATTTTATTATGCATAGTGTCTGCATAGTGTTTGTATAGTAAAGTCAGAAAATTAATCAGCCGGCGAATTAGCGCCCGTGACATTCATCACTGTGTGTCCGTGATAAAATTTTCAAATAGTATCCTTTCCATTCTCCTGTAAATAGGATGCTTAGTTAGAATTGAAAATCACACCAGAATCAGAGAATTCTTCTTGTATAATATTGAGCGTATTTCTTTAGAGTTTTAAGAATCTTTGAGCGTAGAAAATAGTGAAAATTTTCTTCAAGAATATCCCCGCCCTACCAGTCGGAATACTCTTCTTTTTAAGGTAAGGGATATTATTTTTGTTCAATATTCGTAAGAAATAATATTTTCTTCTATACTCTGTAGTATGTAAGTAATATTATTTTGTTTCAGATTCTGAATTCTATACTCATTTTGTTAAAGTTTTGGCTTCTATACTCCATGAAATTAGTAGAATATCCTTGATATTTGCGTTACATCCAATATCTTTTCATGGAAATATTATTCTGAGCATTCTTGATAAGTTTTAACCTTTTTATGCCGGAGTACTATTTACTGGGTACTATTCATGCAGTTACTATTCATCTGGGGTACTATTCATGACAAAAATTGATTTCTTTTCGGTCCAAATAATTTTTGATACAATATTATTCTTGATTTTTACTCCACAAAGCAATATCATGTTGACAATTTGGACATTATTAAATTCTGGATTAATTAAATTATAAATCTTTAAAAATTTACCATTTTCTTTCTTTTAATTGAATTCTTATATCATTGTCATTATTCTCATGCTTATATTGTGATGAAAGTCATATGTGGCTTACGTGCATAGATGGACTGTTGATTGGTATGATTATGACCAGGGATTATTCAGTATAATCATGACCGTAATGTTACAAATGATGTGATAAAAGTCCTTATTGGCCCATAGTGGAATAATGGACAGTTGTTGGCATGATCATGACCATTGATGAAAACACGGATATCCTTGGCCCGTAATGCATGGATAATTCGTGGTCGTGATACTAATGAATATCCTTGGCCCGTAGTGCAGGGATGATTTGATGATGTGGATTATTTATTAAGTTGAGTCTCATCGATAAAATTGATGTTAAACTTTTTAAATCATAGAAGATAGTAGATATCATGCTCTACTTGACTCTTCTAATGGATTGTTTGTTCCGCTGCAGTTAAACTTGATCTTTATTATATTTTATCAGTTTAACACTGTTGAAGGCTAACGATAAATTATTCTGCATTATCTTAGTCATAATATTTTTTACTGGGCTAGTTGAGCTCTCCCATTGCTTTCATTGTTCTCTTCAGGAAATGAGAATATAGCTGGGACTAGTCGGGGAACGGAGTGACGGTCCAGATTGTTACATTAGTTGTGACAACCCCAAAATAGGTCCATTCCATCCAACCCATTCTGAGTCGCCAAATACATAGTACAGAAAACAACTACAATTTTATTACAACAATTGTCGTGCAAAATACAACAACTCATGTGTTGTGAGTTTTGATACAAATATATATATCAACTGTGACTCTTGACACCAACTTGGGTAGCACGTCACCATGACATCTTACATAAAGGTATAGTCAAAAACTGTTTTAGAAATTAGAATCTTTGGGAAGTGCTCAAGGAAACCTTCGTATATGGGAGGCCATGCTTCTAGGTTATGATAGATATCATATGGCCACAAAATTATCCTTGGTTGACCCAATAGACCCCAAAGAAAAACGAGAAGATTACTATCATATTCTTCCCAATGGTGAGTCTTCTCTTGACATATAATTATCTCCACTGTCTCTAATTGAGAATTATACTCCAAACAAACACCAAGATTATATAGGTAGTGCTCGTAGATATACTCCACAAGTGGATGTGCACAACCTTGTCTTATGATGACACGAGTTTGTATCTCTTTAGACATCTAGTATGATAGTGGCAAAACACCCTTCCAACGTTGGGTTTGCCTCACCCTATTTGATTCACCAAATATAACTACTAAATGATGACCACCGTTCTATTCCCCTGTTACCCCCGCTCGACCCAGCTACACTCTTATTACCTGAAAGAAATTGTGAAGCAAAAGGGTGAGCACAACTAGTTCAGTAAAGAATATCATGACTAAAGATAATTAAATTATCAATAGCCTTCATCAATAATAAATCAGAGATTTAGAACATATGGTAGATGATAAAAATTTCAACCATAGTTGCAGCAGAACGAGCAATCCATTAGAAGAGTCAAATAGACCATAAAGTCTATTATCTTCTCTATGTTAAAAATCCACCAACAATGTTTTATCCCTGTAACATCAATCAACAGTTCTGGTCTACAATCATATGAATAACTCATAATCATAATTGTGATTCTAAATTTTTCTTCGCATCCAGGACGAAGATAATTTTCATCACATGTCTTTACCTGAAACATCAAAGATCATGGTTATACCAAATCACAGTTCCTATTCAAAATCATACTAATAAATTCATCTTTGCACTACGGGCCAAAGATATTCATCAACAGTTCATCTTTGCACTACTGGCCTAAGATATTCAACAACATGTCATCTTTGCACTACATGCCAAAGATATTCCTCAACAATTAATCTTTGCACTACAGGCCAAAGATATTCATCAACAATTAATCTTTGCACTACAGGCCAAAGGTATTCCTCAACAGTTCATATTCCTTCTGAGTGCCAAATATATTAATATCTCAAAGAAATATATAATCATTTCGTAATTTATATAAACAATAATTATAACCATGTTGATCAATTCACCTTTGCACTTAAGATAAAGATATTCAATTATAAATTCAATGGTCATGATCATACCAGTCAACACTTCAACTTTGCACTACTGGCCAAAGAGAACCCATAGTCATGATCATACCAAAAATCTACCCATCTTTACAGTCAAGTCAAAGAGAAATATCATCGTTAGGGTTATAAAAATGTTATATATGATAATAAAAATAATATGATCAACATATAGTTTTAATCTCAAGAGTAATCTTCATAAATCAACTATAATTTGGTCAGAAAAAGAAACCAATTTTGTCGTGAATAGTAACTCGTGAATAATAACTCGTGAATAGTAACCCCGACATGAAAAAAGTAGAAATTCCACAATAAAATCCATACCAATATTTTGGTATAATGATATTGAAAGAATAATATTTCTTAAGCTTATAAACAATTTATTTTAATTGTTTACAGTTTACTAAATAATGCATTTAATCATTCTAAAATGCCAAACTCATAAGATTTTATCACCAATAACCAAAACCCTCATCAAAAATCTGCATATACCTCATATAGGATTCTCAAGCCATAAAATCCTATTTTCCAATTTTCTTACTTCACATAACATATTTAATTTATTTACTCATAACTAGTCCATTTTCATAAAAAATACTAAATCAGTTCCAAAAATATATCTTTTCTGCGATTTAGCAGAATATAGTCCCATATTGAACATATATTTTTCCCGAAATTTTTAAAATTCATTTACTATTTTTCATATGGCCAAAACCGCCGAATATTTAAACATTTATCATAAATTTTACTTTTATCCAAAAATTCCGAAATTCACAGTGTACACTGATACTATATAGATGTACTCCCAATAAAAATTGCATCAATTTTGGAGTTAACCACAAGGAGTTATAAGCGGTTACTTTTAAAATAGTCTTTTCCCATAAAATTCATAACTCTTAATCTATACATCCAAAAATCGTCATTTTTGGACACAATCAATAAAACTCATCAAAATATCATTTCAAATTTTTCCAGAATTTTCTGAAGGACGGAAGAAGTACGAACTGAAAAATATAATAACCCTTAAAATCCCTTATCTCAAAAGAGCAATATTTCTGACTTGAATATCGGATATAACGCTGAACGAACTTGCGTCGTATAGCAACACTCAAGATATCTAAATACTAACAAAAATATGCTTGATAATATAGAGAGAGAAAACTTATATTTCTGGTGTGATTTTCAATTCTAACTTAAGCACCTATTTATAGGAAAATGCTAGAACGCCAAAGGAGACTAAATTAATAAAATACTATATTAATTTTTCTTCTGTGCCACCTTTGAATGATCTGATCAGCAGCCTCCTTTGAAAAAGAATTCTCAACACATGTTTTTGACAAAAAAACAAAAGTGGGTCCCACCCAATTTTAATAAAAATCATTTTATTTTCCGAAACTTCAATAATTCATAGAAAATAGACCGTTTATCAGAAAAATACAAATTTTATGTTCATTCTGCCTGAAATTGAATTCTCTACAACTTTGTAGCTTTGAGTTTTTCCAAATTCCAAACCAAAAATATCTGAAATCCACAAACGGATTATTTTTAACACCTCCACACCGACAAAATACTGATAAAATACATCAGCATTAATTCCTTCATTTTTATCCACATAAAAATAAATATATCCACCATTTATATCCACATAAAATAAATATTTCCTTGTCATATAAATCAATAATTAATTATTCACAAATAATATTACGGAATCATAATTATGACAACCAGCTGGTAGTTCGAGGAGAGGGGCTTTAGATAAGGATTTCTCCTTCTTGGGCGCAATTAGGTGACCAAACCTCTCCTTGATGTAACTTTCTAGACATTGCCAATAATGCTATCTAATAATATTATTCAAATAATATGAATTATTGATCCGATAATGGAGATACTCTGCGGTGACAATTATTGAAATAACAATAATATAAAATATCAACGCAAAGCAATTATTGAATCAATAAAATAAAATATTGAAGCGATAAGAATTTGTAATAATTATTGAGTAGTGCCTTCTCACGTAAGGATCAATAATTCAAAATACTATGTAAAACCGTGCTGCTCTTGTTGTGCAAAACGCGCCAGACATCGTATTTTAACCACCGGGTATTCCAACAGTGTTAACGGTAACAACTACGCCGTTATTTATAAAAACTCAATTTTTGTCGTTTTCTTCATCCGACAGTTATTTGTTATGGGGCCCTGAAATGGTTTTACTGGCCGCATCGAATATTCCCCAACAACAAGAATATTCTACGACCAAACGAATATTCCCCGACAACAAGAATATTCTATAACCACTTACGTATTTTGAAAAATTTATATATATCACCCTTAACTTTAAACTTTTATCAATTTAATCATTTACTGAATTGTAATTATAAGAAAAATTGAATACTTTTATTTCATAAAATTCGGGGTCTTACAATCTCACCTCCTTATGAAATTTCGTCCCCGAAATTTACGTACCTGGTATTTCAAAAAGTTGAGAATACCTTGCTTTCATTTCAGATTCTATCTCCCGGGTCATCACGACTTCTCCATTGCTCATCTCCCGTGATAACTTCATTTGGGTTCTTCACTTGTTGGGAAGTCATGACAACTGCTCTCCCTTGAACTACCCGGCTTTGACTTGTCTGGGGCAGCATTTGGCGTCATCACTACCGTTGGAATGTACTTTTCTATAGGGCATATTCCTCCCTCAACTGCCTCATCGTACTCCTAATTCATGATCTGAATCATCAATCTTTGATCCATATCGAATTCAGGTTGACCACTCTGTACAGGGTAATTCAAAACTCGATGTTGGGTTCTCCCAATTGCTTTCCAAAAAGAGAAATTCATATCATCTATTTTAGCCTTCTTAGATCGGACATCTCTTTCCACAATATCCACGTGTCGTGCGACTTTTGCCCATGCATCACTTATTCTCACTCATTCAGTTTTTTCTTCTTTCAGCTCATATTCCATCTTTATCATCTTATACTCTGCCAAAGAATGCTTCTGTTCAAGCATCACATATCGGGTAACACAAGCTTGAATTATTGCATCCTTTTGTTCCACGACCGCCTGTCGTTCTTCAGTCTGCTCTTCTAACTCATGAATACGATTTTGCAATTCTACATTTTGATCATATAATACCTCTAATAAATTCTCCTCAGGTACCTCTTCTTCCTCACTCTCAGCTGTTACCTCTACGACTATCTCGGGTGCAACTATCAATTCTTCACTCACCATAAGAATATCTCTAATTCCTTCTTCGTCTGACATCACATTATCATGGTTAGTGATTAGAGGTATCCCCACGATCGATTCACTCCATTTTTAACATTCTCGTGACCATTCTCAAATCGCCATAAAACAAGGGTTAATTAAACAAATTAACATATCACATAATATCTCGATATTATTATGACCCAACAACAAATAAGCTTAGGTAGGACACACTAGCGAAGGATTTACTCATCTCTCCCCTCCTAGTTATATTCCCCGATCCCGCCAGAGACCATATCCCTAAGCTCTGATACCAACTGTGACAACCCCAAAATAGGTACATTCCATCCAACTCATTATGAGTCTCCAAATACATGGTACAGAAAACAACTACAACTTTATTACAACAATTGTCGTGCAAAATACAACAACTCATGTGTTGTGAGTTTTGATACAAATATATATATCAACAGTGACTCTTGACACCAACTTGGGTAGCACGTCACCATGACATCTTACATAAAGGTATACTCAAAAACTATTTTAGAAATTAGAATCTTTGGGAAGTGCTCAAGGAAACCTTCGTACATAGGAGGCCATGCTTCTAGGTTATGATAGATATCATATGGCCACAGAATTATCCTTGGTTGACCCAATAGACCCCAAAGAAAAACGAGAAGATTACTATCATATTCTTCCCAATGGTGAGTGTAGCACCCCCAAATCCGGGTATCTTCCAACCCGACAGATGGTGCTATACTGTACAACATTCATACATTCATTCAATTGAAAAGTCTCAAAGAACGAACATAACTTCTATATATTCAAAGTAATATTTACATTTCCCAGGTTCTATACCCATTACAAAGGTTCTTTGTCCTAATATCAGTTACATTACAACAATAGACCTATACTATTACAAGACATCTTAGTAATCTGCCTTAGCTTTTCCTTTATCCTTTTTCGATCCTTCGGGACGTTCAGTCTTAGCTGCATTCATATGGTTCAAGCAGGAGTGAGCATAACTAGCTCAGCAAGTATAACAATTTAATAACAACATGCTTGACATATACAAATCGTATATCTTCAATAACTGAAAAATAGTTATGAAGTACTATTGATAATTCAAAATAGAACATCTTTTCTTTCAAAATGTTTTACAATAATAACAATATTTAGTAAAACATTCACTCCGGTCAAAGACCTCGAGTATTCATTCTTTATTGAAAAAGGACAACCCGGAAACAAGTCCGTAAGACCGATATTACTTACGAGCACTTCTAGGTGATCAGCCTATTGTACTCTATGTTGATCAATACTACATCCATTAAACGTATGGACGTTTAAGCATTTGGCAACCTCACGTGCCTGTCGTTTCACCGACAAAACATTTGTTTAACATTTCAGTCTTCTTTTGAAAACCATATCAAGTAGTTGACAAAAGATATCAACATTTAATAATACATGAATAGATTATCACTACATCAAGTCTAGCCAAAGGAATTGGCTTTAACTTCAACATACTTCAATTCATGCGAAAGAATACATGAACTTCAAAAACTTGTTCAGATTGAACTGAGACAAGAGTTAGAATACTTGCCTTTAGCGTCTGCTACGGTATTTTAACTTTATGTTCAAGTCTTTCAAGTCTCTACAATACATGATCACATAATGCCTTACATTAGGTCACATATAATCAAGTATGTATATGACTATATCATACCCTTCATTTCAATCTAATTGTGTATTAGATTCAGTTACTATTCGTTCCGGTTTATCATTATCCTTGCATTTATATTCGACTAGGTTATCTCAACCTTTATACAACATCCTTAAGGTTTAACAAAGTTTAAACAATGTTACATTACATTCCCTAAGTTGTGTTTACTTTTAATTCGATTAGTTTTCTTTTCTTTGTACTTAGAAACCTTCATTACTATCCTTGTTCTGAGACTGGCGTTGCGGCGCCAGCTTTATACTTATATCTCGCGCTACGGAGCGAGCTTATTTTATCACTGTCCCGGACTTGCGCTGCGGCCATGAGTCCTTACTTAATAATGGCGTATTGCCGCCACTCTCCAGAGGATTTTGATCATCGCATATGGAAATGCTGCGGCCACATATTATCTTATAGTTCGCGCTACTGACGAACTCTTGCGAGAGTTTCTCGAACAACATTCATCGTTTGTGCTGGCTGACTCATTTGCCTAGGGTTGGCCATGGCGCCAACTCTGCACTGAAAAACAATTTCGGTTTGTGAATTTTGTGAACTTCTCGGACGCAACTTCTTCGTTATAAGTCCGAATTGGCTCGTTCAAAAGCCTACGGTTCACAAATTACGTAATCTACATGTTCATTCAAGAATTTTATCTATTTGATTACGTTTGCTAAAATTCACCTATTGGTTCATTTTTAACAAAAGCGATAAACGTTAAATGAACGTTCAACTTTCGTTCTTCGTTCTAAGTCGGAATCCGGTCATTTTCGAGTCCGCAACTCTTAAATGCCAAATATGACTTGTCTCTATTGGAAATCCATGGTTCCGTGATCAAATTCTAAATTTGACTTCTATTACGAGAATTTTACGAATTCGACGATTATCGTCCAATCATGCAATTTCCGGCGAATCTTCATTCTTATGATTTGTTCAACATTACAAATGAACTTCATTCATCATGTGAACATCTTAACATACTTAAAACAACAACTTATATTCATTGTTGGATTTTGACTTATTCTTCATGAGCTTATAACTTGTCAAATTATAAACTACTTAAGATTTGATTATTAATGACTTATGACAATTAGAATTTCTTAATCATCATACTTACATGTTCTTCACATATAACTTTACTTAGGTATATATGATACATATAATCATATAAGTTCTTAATTCACTTCTCTTTCTAAGCTCATTACCAATTCATATTTTCATACTTAACATTCAAGGTTAACTTTTAATAAGTTTATAACTTTTATAAGTTCAAATGACTTATTGTCAACTTATGTGGCTTAAGTTCATGACTTATTCATTTTTCTTGCTTCTTATCATTCATGTTTCTTAATCCATCTTTTCTTATCAACCTATCATGGTAGAGATAGAAGATAATAGAGAAGAAGTCTTACTTTTGTGTAGTCTTGGTAAGGTAGCTTGCTTCTTCTTCTTACTTATGGAATGACTTATTTGTAGCTTATTCTCTCTAACACTTAAGCACTTTAAATTGGTTGGATTATTTGAACAACTAACAAATGGCTTGTAAGCTTTCTCTATTTATAGAACTTGCAAAGATAGGGTAGTTTGGTCATTAAATCATCCCACCTCCTTAAGCCACCTCCTTACTATTCATTACTTGCTTAGCACAAATCTTACCCTTTGTTTGACCACCACTCATAAGTCTTGGTCATTACTCCTTAGTCTTGGTCACCACACTAACTTGGTCTCCACATTAACTTGGTCACCACAATAACCATATTAATATGGTTTACCCCATGGGTCATACAACTCATGGATTCTAGCTTGGGCTTGCATTAATTCAACCTTTGGGCTTTGCATTAATAAACACTAGTTTGGTCATTCATTAATAGTTGGGCCTCTCCCTTTAATTCACTTCGACTTGTATATAATTGTTAACCAATCTTCCAAGTCCATTAACATTTCTTAATACATATTGTTGATGTATTATTTTCGTATTCTAATTCATATAGAATTTATATACGGTATTTCATCCTTCATACAAACTCGTATAATACTTCGTATTATACTCGTTTTCATTACTCCGTACAATACCAAAGTATCATACATTATTACTTATTCAATACTATTTCGCCTTCCTTAATGTTTATAATTTAAGTTCACAAGCGAATTATTACATTTTCCATAACTAGATTTTTATTACATAATCCATCTTACCTTGTTATTCCATCATTACGTATTTCTCGGAAACTCAAAATTATATCCCGAGCAAATACCGATGAAAAGTGTTTTTTCGGAAAATTTCTCGGAAAACTTTTATTTTCATCTTGAAAATTCAAACACTTTAATTCATCCACGTAGCTCAAATACTATGACATTATAACATCAATAGGTTATACAATGACAACCATCTTGATAACACATGGAATATGATTTTATTATTATTTAATTTAATAAAATCATTTTACAATAAGATCTGAATTTCTCGGTCGGTACAGTGAGTCTTCTCTTGACATATAATTATCTCCACTGTCTCTAATTGAGAATTATACTCCAAACAAACACCAAGATTATATAGGTAGTGCTCGTAGATATACTCCGCAAGTGGATGTGCACAACCTTGTCTTATGATGACACAAGTTTGTATCTCTTTAGACATCTAGTATGATAGTGGCAAAACATCCTTCCAACGTTGGGTTCGCCTCACCCTATTTGATTCACCAAATATAACTACTAAATGATGACCATCGATTCTATTCCCCTATTACCTCGGCTCAACCCAACTACACTCTTATTACCTGAAAGGAATTGTGAAGCAAAAGGGTGAGCACAACTAGCTCAGTAAAGAATATCATGACTAAAGATAATTAAATTATCAATAGCATTCATCAATAATAAATCAGAGATTTAGAACATATGGTAGATGATAAAAATTTCAATTATAGTTGCAGCGGAACGAGAAATCCATTAGAAGAGTCAAATAGACCATAAAGTCTATTATCTTCTCTATGTTAAAAATCCACCAACAATGTTTTATCCCTGTAACATCAATCAACAGTTCTGGTCCACAATCATATGAATAACTCATAATCATAATTATGATTCTAAATTTTTCTTCGCATCCAGGACTAAGATAATTTTCATCACATGTCTTTACCTGAAACATCAAAGATCATGGTTATACCAAATCACAGTTTCTGTTCATAATCATACTAATAAATTCATCTTTGCACTACGGGCCAAAGATATTCATCAACAGTTCATCTTTGCACTACTGGCCAAAGATATTCAACAACATGTCATCTTTGCACTACAGGTCAAAGATATTCCTCAACAATTAATCTTTGCACTACATGCCAAAGGTATTCCTCAACAGTTCATATTTGCACTACAAGCCAAATATATTAATATCTTAAAGAAATATATAATCATTTCAGAATTTATATAAAAAATAATTATAACCATGTTGGTCAATTCACCTTTGCACTTAAGCCAAAGATATTCAATTATAAATTCAATGGTCATGATCATACCAGTCAACAATTCAACTTTGCACTACTGGCCAAAGAGAATCCATAGTCATGATCATACCAAAAATCTACCCATCTTTACACTCAAGTCAAAGAGAAATATCATCGTTAGGGTTATAAAAATGTTATATATGATAATAAAAATAATATGATCAATATATAGTTTTAATCTCAAGAGTAATCTTCATAAATCAACTATAATTTGGTTAGAAAAAGAAACCAATTTTTTCGTGAATAGTAACTTGTGAATAGTAACTCATGAATTGTAACTCGTGAATAGTAACCTCGACATGAAAAAGGTAGAAATTCCACAATAAAATCCATACCAATATTTCGGTATAATGATATTGAAAGAATAATAATTCTTAAGCTTATAAACAATTTATTTTAATTGTTTACACTTTACTAAATAATGTATTTAACCATTCTAAAATGCCAAACTCATAAGATTTCATCACCAATAACCAAAACCCTCATAAAAAATCTGCATATACCTCATATAGGATTCTCAAGCCATAAAATCCTATTTTCCAATTTTCTTACTTCACATAACATATTTAATTCATTTACTCATAACTAGTCCATTTTCATGAAAAATACCAAATCAGTATAAAAAAATATTTCTTTTCTGGGATTTAGCAGAATATAGTCCCATATTGAACATATATTTTTTTCGGAATTTTTAAAATTCATTTACTATTTTTCATATGGCCAAAACCGCCGAATATTTAGACATTTATCATAAATTGTTCTTTTATCCAAAAATACAGAAATTCACAGAGTACACTGATATTATATAGATGTACTCTCAATAAAAATTTCATCAATTTTGGAGTTAACCACAAGGAGTTATAAGCGGTTACTTTTAAAATAGTCTTTTCCCATAAAATTCATAACTCTTAATCTATACATCCAAAAATCGTCATTTTTGGACACAATCAATAAAACTCATCAAAATATCATTTCAAACTTTTCGAGAATTTTACGAAGGATGGAAGAAATGCAAAAAAAAAACATAATAACCCTTAAAATCCACTTATCTTAAAAAGAAGCGGTATTTCGACTTGAATATCGGATATATATTTGAATCGAACTTGCGTCGTGATAGCAACACTCAAGATATCTAAATACTAACAAAAATATGCTTGATAATATAGAGAGAGAAAACTTATGTTTCTGGTGTGATTTTCAATTCTAACTTAAGCACTTATTTATAGGAAAATGCTAGAACGCCAAAGGAGACTAAATTAATAAAATACTATATTATTTTTTCTTCTGCGCCACCTTTGAATGATCTGATCAGCAGCCTCCTTTTAAAAAGAATTCTCAACACATGTTTTTGACAAAAAAACAAAAGTGGGTCCCACCCAATTTTAATAAAAATTATTTTATTTTCCGAAACTTCAATAATTCATAGAAAATAGACCGTTTATCAGAAAAATACGAATTTTATGTCCGTTCTGCCTGAAATTGAATTCTCTACAACTTTGTAGCTTTGAGTTTTTCCAAATTCCAAACCAAAAATATTCAAAATCCACAAACGGATGATTTTTAATACCTCCACACCGAACAAAATCTTGATAAAACACCTCAACATTAATTCCTTCATTTTTATCCACATAAAAATAAATATATCCATAATTTATATCCACATAAAATAAATATTTCCTTATCATATAAATTAATAATTAATTATTCACAAATAATATTATAGAATCACAATTATGACAACCAGGTCGTGTAAAAATACTGTGTAAAACCGTAATTCAAAAATTGAGTAGTGCCTTCTTACGTAACAATTATTGAGTAGTGCCTTCTTACGTAAGGATCAATAATTCAAAAATACTGTGTAAAACCGTAATTACTGTAATTACAGAATCACAATTATCACAGAACAGTAATTACTGTAACAATTATTGAGTAGTGCCTTCTTACGTAAGGATCAATAATTCAAAAATACTGTGTAAAACCGTGTTCTACTGTGCAAACATGCGTATTACTGTATTTTAACCACCGGGTATTTCAACAGTGTTAACGGTAACAACTACGCCGTTATTTATAAAAACTCATTTTTTGTCGTTTTCTTCATCCGACAGTTATTCGTTATAGGGCCCACAAATGGCTGTGCCATCGTACGAATATTCCCCGACAACAAGAATATTCTACGACCAAACGAATATTCCCCGACAACAAGAATATTCTATAACCACTTGCGTATTTTAAAAAATTTATATATATCAACCTTAACTTTAAACTTTTATCAATTTAATCATTTACTGAATTGTAATTATAAGAAAAATTGAATAATTTTATTTCATAAAATTCGGGGTCTTACATTAATAGTCCTCACTATTCAGTGAAATAGTATGATAATAAATGTATTGAGGACTCCATTTGAGTTTGAATACTGTCTAGAAGACAATATTCGTACTACAACTCCCAGCTTATGTTTTGTCGTATTTTACATAACAGTTGTATAATTAAGTTGTATTTGAATTTTATACCATGTATTTGGCGACTTAGAATGGGTGATGTATACCTATTTTGGGGGCGTCATAATAGTCTATTCTTTAAACCGTTTAAAAACCATTGCAATTCAGTTTTATCATCTCAACAAGTAACGATGTCGGTGGCCCAAAGTCCACACATACATAATGGTCTCCAGAAGTTGAGAATAAAAATTTATTTTCAAAAGCACAAAGTGCGTATTTAGCTTGATCTCAAAAATTTCGAAGTCTAGCATAGCTAGGAGATTTGAAAAACCTATGTCTCCACTAATAATCCATACCTTAATCAGTCTATCTGTTCCTATTATCCTTAATACTCCTTTCACTCTTAGTTCTACCCAGTTCGTGAAACTTACCACACTTATAAGTTCAGGAACTTTCCACAATCATATGAGTTTAAGAACTTGTCCTAGACAGACCTTTGGCGTCCATTCGTTGAGAGGTTCATAAACATTTCATATAATTATGAGTTACGAACGTACCATAAGTATGAGTTTTAAGAACTCGTACTTAACCTTATATTCTCTAACTATACCCTACCTATCTATTATACACCTGAAAAAAGACTCACCTTCTCAACAGGTATATAACAAATAGCGCGACACAAACATTTCAATGATTATTAGTACCAGAAACTAAGTGGTTTTTTAACCAAGTACAATTCCGCGCCTATAACAAGGAATCATACAACTCAACTGTTGACATGAGTCCTCAATTGAAATCCCCACCTAATCTTAACTCCATTCTCAATACGAATTTTGTTTAATCCGTATTCATAGTCCTTTCCTGAATTTGTCTCGTACTAATTCATAGTACAACTAAAACACAACAATTTTGCTGTAAACTTTTCAATCATTTGATTGATCCTTCTCCCTACTATCAACTTATCAGATCACGGGGTGATCTCATCGTATATATTACGATTTATTTCTATGCTATGATCGCTTTGTTTTTCGATCTCATGTCCCTATACTTTTAGTCTTTTAGACTCTATCTATTTATCACTATTATTTACCTTTATTATTAGAGTTAGGGAACTTTGTATCTTTATAACTCATCGAGATTCGTCTTTGAATCTTACCGACTCACTAACTCTATTTGTGTTAGTCCTTATCCTAATCACTACGGTTATTAGTCTAAGGTATCCCTACCCTATGTTTATAACCTACAACTTTGATACCAACTATGAGGGCCCCAGATCCGGGTCCCAAATCACCACAGACCTGATACAATCATTCTATAACTATTGCGGAAGACATAAACATAAACTGTTTATACATTAAACATTACATACTATCCCCAAAGTCGAGAACCTTCACATAATACCTAAATCAATATTCTATCTGACATACAATTGCATTATCATACAATACTATTACAAATTTATCTACACATATAATCCAAAGTTGGACTTGTTCTTGACTTTTCTTGTATCCGACGTATTCGTCCTTATCTATCATGATATAACAAGGGTGAGAAACAAGTTTGCCCAGAAAGTTTAAGTTCAACAAATTAAGGGTATATCATGATGGAAAGAATTGAACAATAAGCTGGCTAAAATTCTACAATATAATTGTGAACTAGCACGAACAAATTTTCATAGCTGAATAAACATTGAACATGAACAACTATTTCTGGACCGAATGGTAATGAAGGTGATCAGCCTTTCATACTTGATGAAAACATGCAATATGCACAAAGTGAGATTCAACAATTCATAGATGTAATAATCGGCAATGATTAATCACAAGCATATATGAAATAACAACTCGAGGTCGAGTTAGAAAAACTTGTCTGTACCGTTGATTACCGTTAAGTAATTTATTAAGCTTTGATTGAGTCTATTATCCATAAGACTCTTCTTAAACTGGTTTACAATTATCTTAGATAATTTTATTATTAGTCAAAATAATTTTCACAGGTTTATAATAATTTTGAAATAATTATTATCATTTAATATGATTTTTCAATCAATAATATCATATTTATCTGATTTAAATACCACAATATTCTATTATCATTAATATTTATTTATTATCAAATATTAATGAAAATCATAATATAATATTATAATATATTTATAATATCTCAAAGTATTTTAATACTTTATTATTACATTTATATGATTTTAAAATAATTAAAACCATTATTCAATAATTACCAATATATTAAAATATTAATGTTTTTTCATAAAAAATATCAAAAGTTATATTTTACAACTTCAAATATTTTATAACCCTCAAATCGCGTTTTATATGATTTTTAAATCATTAATTCTATTTTTTAATAATTTATTCAATATATTTATTAAATAAATTAATTACCATTAATATTAATTAATTAATGAAATTCATCACATAATATTAAAAGTTATTAAAATAACTTAAAATATTTTCTTATACCATAATATAATTTTAAATGATTTTTCAAATATTAAAATCATTTTAAGTAATTTATTTAATATTATAATTAAATAAATTAAATACCACTAATATTCCAAAATATTAAATATTAATGAAATATATTTCAAATTATTAAAAACCCATTTTTAGGCTTTAAAATAATTTTTAGTAATTTATTATGAATTTTTAATAAGTAAAAACTATTTTTATCTATTTATTAAATAAAATAATTACTTTTTATAATTAAACTGTCGCTAAAGGGGCTTTAGGCGACAAAATCGTCGCAATAGGTGTTCTTCAGCGTTCTTGGCCAAACCCAGATCTTCATAGCTTGTTATCTGGATGCTAGGTTTGATCGGTGTCAATTCATGGATCCTTAAGTTTCTAGGTTTGTAATTGAGTTAGGATTGTAGTACTAATGTAATACTACAATCACCAACTGGTTTCATAGAAATTCTATCACATAACAAAGAGATCTAAGCCTCCAAAAATTATGTCAGGCATGTTCTTCATTTTCTGGGTTACCCAGAAAATGAAGGACAACCAAGGTACCTACTTTTGATGCTTTATATCATGAGTTCCTGGATTGCTTAATGTGATAAAAGGCTTCAATATTGTAATAGAGATGACAAAGAACATATATAACACACTAAACCAGTCTAAAAACATCACAGGTAAGAGATCAAGGCCGGTCAAACCTTGATAGAAAATTTGTTCTTGAAGGTTTATGGGTTTTCCAGAAATTCAACAAAATAGATGGTCAACTCACCTCTTATAACTTTAATCCAGTGTAAGATCTAAGTGTGCTAGAGGCATGATCATGTAGCCTACATGTCAGTCTACAAATCTAATACAACAACATAACCAAAATATCAAACAACAGCAAGATCTAGGGCCATGAAAATGGTACATGGACCATCTCGGGTTTACGGGTCGCTTAGAAACCCGGTTGGTCATGGTCGGTCAACTCTGTTTGACTGCTAATATCTTGAAATCTGGATATGATCTTACCCTGATTCCAGTTTCAGATCATAGTCCACATGGCATATAACAGATCTAAAACATAAAACACACCAAACCATTAACACAAAGAGATCTATGAGCCCTGACATTTAGTTGTCAGACCAAAATTTAGGGTTCATAGTCAGTTGATACAAACTTGATTTCATGCATCTAGATGTTAGGGATCTAAGATGTAACAACCCAGATCACTTAATAACATCCAAATACACAACTTAAAATAATAAACAACAACAAATAACATGCACTACAAGAAAAAAGCTTAAGTCCGACGGATTATTCCTTCGGAATTACTCCTATTCTGTCGAAATTACATTATTCCCGACGGAAATATCCGTCAGATATTCGGTTGTAAATATTCGCGTCGAAAATAAGATCCGTCAAAAGTTCTGTCGGAAATTACATATCTTGATTTAACGTATCTCGAAAGCGGATGTACATCGAACATTAACTATCTTCGACCGAATATATAGGACGAAACTTTTCGTCGAATAAAAGAGTACATAAGTTCGACGGATACATTCCCTCAGAATTATCTTATGTCCGACTGAAAAATAGAATAACCCATCAATCATTAAAATTGGCTAATTATTAAATTCGATGGAATTTGCGTCGGAGATAGGGTGTTTACAACGGATATGTTGCGTCGAAGATAACGTATGCTCGACTGAAATTATGATATTTTGGCATTTATTAAAAATTACTTATTTGTTACTTCCGAGGGAAATTCGTCGTAACTACCTTATTAAAATTGGAATTAACTATCCTTTTTAAATCTGATTTTAAAAGTTGGGTTTCGGTGTTTAAACCCATTAATGTACACAGTAACTTTGTCACAACCCAATACACAATAATATAAACCTGTATCTCACATTCAAATATGCAACGTAGCACTAAAACTTAATCTTCAACTCATTATCATTCACATTCACATTCAAATATCCACCAAAACGTATTATAAGCTAACCAATTACAAATATAATTAATTGACCATAAATGTTAAACAAATAATTTACAATAGTTGTACAGACGTAATTAGACAATACAATATAAACAAATGAACTATAAACTAGTAAAAGTATGATCATCATGGTGACGGAGGTGAGCACGCCTTTCTCGCAAAGTGTATGGATGTCAGACTCGTGCTCCTACTTATCATCAACAGCCTGGTCACCATCGCCACCCTGTTGATAGAATCAAAAATATAAATCATTAGTCCGTATATATATATATGAGAATTAACAAACTAGCCTTAATTGAAAAACATAAACAATAAGAATACCTGAGTAGGTGGGGGCGGACGAAAAGCCTCCTCCAAGAGGGTAATCACCATCGGAGCATCTCGGCGCTCAAGCGTCGAAATGCTCTCCCCGTGGTAATCCGTACTCTGCAGAGGCCCCTACTATAATATCTGAGCAATCTGGTGAAGCGAGAATGGAAGGCAATCACGCGGCGTAGAAAAGCCAGGATCGGTATGGAACCTATCCGACACGGCCCTATCACCACATAGGAAGATATCGTCATCAAGCCGAGCGCCCATATGAGATGGTCAGACATGTGTGCTCTCGGACTGTTGTACTAATTTGGAGCTTATAAAGAGATACAAATTCGATTACTAATAATAATTTATATAATGTGATAAATTCGGATAATTTCGTGAAACATTAAAAATATTACCTCTATGAAAGTGTATCACGGGTATCCTCGGCGGACCCAACACTCGATATCTGTAAGTCTCGCTAGTAGGGGGATCTGAGGCGCGACCCATAGTCTCGACTTCTCATCTGATCTAATAAATATCGAGGAATAGGGGTGGTGAATCTAACGGACTCGAGAACCCCTCCTAATAGTCTCCAGCTAAATTATCGCTCTTCAAAGCCTCTAAAATCGGTCTGTAATGTATTTTCAGATATCGTATGTTAATTATATCATTTTAGTTAAGATTGAATATTATTAAAAGCTAAATAGTAAGATGAGTTTTACCCGTATAGATAAAAATTTGCACGAGACAAAAGCACGCTCGTCTTTAGGCATGTGGGCTCTATCCCAAAACTCTAGAATGGTAGGATCACTGCCAAGGTCCTCCCGATGCCTAATACAAACAATCATAAAGCAGGTCTTAAGTATTTATGTGAGAACTTGACACATAAATAACTAAATACAACGCACTTACTAGTCTTCGCCTCCTCGAGCGATCGAGAACCGATGGTGTGTATTATCCGGGATGACCACGGTTCTTTTTCGCTGCTTTCGGACTTTTTCTTGAAGTCATGACCTCCCGGTCTGAACACATAGCCTTCAGGCTAAATCGGAACTATCTGGTGATGATCTCTCGATGGTGGTCCGGCCGGGTCCACAATCGCCTGGCTGCGCTTTTATATCGCATCTCATCTGACCATCCAGAGTAATTCACAGCGACGTGATGCTCAATCACATCATCGCCAGTTGACTGAGAGATGCTCGGGTCAAATCGATAATAAACCTATAACAAAAGATTATTTAAAATTAAGAACAATTGATTTAGTCATCCCAATACAACTATGTAGTGATAATATGCTTAACTTACGTGGAACTCCGCATGAAGATGGTGCGCATAAAAGTGGCATCGCATTACCGCATTATCTTGACTAAACCGCATGCACCCTCTCGGGAGATCGTCGAACAAATCGCGTGTAGGGTGTGCTTAGCCACCGGGTCTAGTATACTACAGAAAAAGTATAACAATATGTGTTATGTGAATTGTGTTTTAAAATAACCTGATAGAAATAATACGAATATATTAACATTTCTTCTTTGGGAAGCGACATCCACCAGAATCATGTAAGTGGTAGCCTGCTTGACGGATGACCAAATATCTGAGGTTCGTCCCTCGATTGTGTGCGTCGACGAGGGTGCATCTGTAATAATTGTATTTAACATAGTACTTCAATAATCATTGTAATTAATGCAGCTTGAGATATATTTAAATCCTAGTTAAGATAACTTACTCGCGCCTGAAGAAGAGCCTCCATCGTGGCTACCGCCTCCAGTACCGGATCGCCCACCACCCCGGCGACCTCCACCGCTATGTCTAGCCATGAATATCCTACTGCAATAACAAAATTGGTAGATTATACGAATATGTAAGGTTTAACAATATGAGGTAAGTACTAATTTGAATGCTCATTTTCAATTACGCACGTCATCAAACCCATCAGAATCAACGTGTATATCATTCTCGGATTCGGTATCTTCCTCATCCTCAACGACTACATAATCATTCATGTGTTCATTGGCCTCGACATCCTCATCGTAAGGTAAGTCAATGACATCAGTATTCACCACATCTTCAGCATGGAACATCCCGAAGGATAACTTAAAATATTATTTAATACCTTATTATCATTTAAAAAGATTTTTAACATAATAAAATCATTTTTAGTTAATTTATTTAGTGCATTTACTAAATAAATAATATTCAAATAATTACTTATATTTATGGAAAATATGTCAAATTATTAAAATTTTATGTTTATGACTTAAAATAATTTTTAAAAGCTGATTTTATAATTTTGAAATTTATTTACTATATTTTAAATCATTTTAGGAAATTAGAAAATAAAAAATAATAGGAGGCTGTATTTATAGGCTATAATGACAAAATCGTGCGCCTTAGGTGTTCTTGAGCTCAAGAAACGACAAAGCGATTAATCTAGGAGCACGTTTGACTAAGTTTAATTCGATTGTGTATAGTGTTTACGGGCTAGCCATTGATTAGATCTTGTAGTACTAGTGTAACACTACATTTAACAACAACTAACAAGGTCAAACAATAACACAACCAGAAATATAAGCCATCAAAGTGGTTGTTCGAGATCATTCTTCATTTACAGGTTACCCAGAATGAAGAAACGGCTCGAAGGTCTTACTTTGGGCCTCCTTTACTTGCTATCGTGTATTGTTTTTGTGATATTAAGATCCTGATGTGTAGACAACATGTAGGTGTATGCGGATCTATTACATAATATACATATAACAACAATACACGATCAAGATTCATGCCGGTCAACCCATGTCAGAGATCACAGACTTTAGTTTTCTGGGTTACCCAAAAAACACAAGTCGTGATCATCTGGCCTATTTTGACCGGCCACTGTGTTAAATCTGTTTGATGTTTTAGTGATCTAAAGGCATGATATTGAAGTTCATATAACCTACTACAATTCTATTACATCAACAAGATCAAAACAATAACCAACTGAAAGATCTAAGCAATTGAAAACGTTGTCAGACCACTGCCTAAACTTTCTGGGTTACCCAGAAAGTTAAGCTTAACGGTCAACGAGGTTTGACCAATTACTACGATCTATCTGAGGCTTTATAACGTTCGAACGTGCTTTAAACTTGTAGTACTCATGACATACTATAATCTAGATATCCATATTCATCCTAACAATGTTCCAGAAACCAAATCAAGCCCGGTCAAAGTCACGGCCAGAACACGTTCTTCAGTTTTCTGGGTTACCCAGAAAACTTAGTTCGTGTTCGGTTAACGAACTTTGACCATGAATAACTTTTGATCTATGCATGCAATGATCATGAATCAACTTGCAGATGACTAACAACATTACGGACTACAACCTCAAACCTTTAAATCACCAAAACAATAAACGAACACGGATCTACAAGGCCTGACATTCACTGTCAGACAACAAAAATTAAAATGTCCAGATTTATAAAATCATCAATTTCGAGCATCTAAGTATTATGGATCTGAGTTATAACAAACCAGATCACTAAATGGAACTTTATAACATAACTTTAAACATTTAAACATAACATCTAACATGAAATCAAAAATCGAAATTTAGGTTTAGGGTTTTACCTTTCTTGAACAAAATCTGATTCTTAGCTACTGATTTTTGTTGTGGTTGTTAGTGGGGCTTGATTAGGGACTGGTCTAGCACTAAAATTTGGATGTTTGAGTTGAGTGTTAGTGAAAAAAATGAGCAAGTTAGTAGCATTTTTCTCTCTCAATCTATTTATAGCATGGTGTGATGCTTATGGCTGAGCATGTGATCAGTCCTTTGATTGATTAAAGGCTATTACTAGACCACATGGCTAACTAGAGTTGGTCACCAACCACCTACTAGGTCTAGATCTACACTCCACCTTATTAAAATAATAAAAAGGGTAGTTTGGTCATTTGGTTTTTACTTTTAGTGGTAATGTTGACAGTTCCTCACACCCATTAGGGTTTAACCCTAGAGCTCCAAAAGTCCATGTTTTAGGATTTTGAGATTAGGGCTAAAATGGGAATCTTAGTTTCTAAAAATGTGAATTAGGGTTCTCTAATTAAATTAGGTTTACTAATTACCTAGAATTTATAAATTAAACTTTATAATATACTAATTACCATTTACCTTGCTAAATTAATAATTAGGGTTTACAATTTAGCAATTAGGGTTCTAATTTAGTAATTAGGGTTTCTAAGTATTAATTAGGGTTTACCTAATTAATATTAAATATAATAATAAGTGTTATTAATTATATAACACATAACTTAATAATTTTTATAGTCATAATTGACTTATGTACTATAGTTTATCAGTAATGCTAGGGTTTGCACTGCTTTACTAAAATTGTTCCACACATTAACATTACATGTGACACCCCCAAAATAGGTCCATTCCATCCAACCCATTCTGAGTCGCTAAATACATGGTACAGAAACAACTACAACTTTATTAATACAATTGTCGTGCAAAATACGACAACACATAAACTTTGAGTGTAAATACAAATATTGTCTTCTAGACAATATCCACACTCAAATAAGTCCTAATTACAATTATTGATACACTATATTACAAAATGGCGAGGACTACTAAAATAAGCTGTCTTGAACAATCACTCCACACCCCAACTAGTTCATTATATATTCTCGCCTCACGAGAAGAAAAATGGAACAAAAAGGAAAAGGGTGAGCTCAACTAGCCCGATAAAGAATATTATGACTAAGATAATGTACAACAAATTATCCTTAGTCTTCAACGAGGAAAAATCGATAGAATACAATAGACAACAAGTTTTAGATCAACAACTGCAGCTGAAACAAAAATTCATTAGAAGAGTTAAGTAGAGAATGAAATCTACTATCATCTATGAATTTAAAAGTCCATCATTGATATTTTATCCCTGTAACATCAATCAATATACATCTGGAATCAAATATTCATCTTTGCACTATAGGCCAAAGATATTCATCGATTAAGTCATGTTCATCTAAACACTGTTCATCTTTACTACTGAGCCAAAGATATTCATCAAGAAATCATTCATCTTTGCCTCTGGGCCAAAGATATTCGATTATATCATCATTTAGGACTTAGGATGATGAAAAATATTTTAAAGGAAACGAATCTAGTGAAACAAAAGAACAAATATTAAGGATTCAGTACTTTAAACAATCCAAGTTCAAAAATAATTCATAAATAATCAGTGGAGTAAAATTCGGGAATGAAGACCAAAACATAGATCGATCAAATATAGGAATCATAATGAGACAATCTTGGACACAGAAAAGAAAATTTAATTTTTACGTGAAAAGTGTAAATGATTCGTGAATAATTAATATATCGTGAATAGTAACTCGACGACACTAAAAGATAGAAATTTTACAAAAAAATATCATCATGCTTAGCCGTGAATAGTACTAAGTAAATAGTAACTCATAAATAGTAACTAGTGAATAGTAACTCATGAATAGTAACCCGTGAATAGTAACTCGTGAATAGTAACCCCAACATAAAAAGTTCCAAATTTGATAAAAAGTTCCCACCAATATTTCGGCATAATGATATTGAAGAAATAATATCATTTTTGAATAAAATAACACCCCTTACCTCAGAAAGAATAGTACTTACATTTGGAATCTGGATATAGTCTTTGAAAGAACTTGCATAGTATAGCAATACTCAAAGTACTAAAATACTCACAAAATACGCTCGATATTATAGAGAGAGAAAGAGAGAGAAAACTTCAGTTTTTGGTGTAATTTTCAATTCTAACCTAAGCACCCTATTTATAGGAAATTGCTTACAACACCAAAGCAGAAAATTTAATAAAATTTTAATATATATATTAAATTTTCCTACGCACACACCAGCTCACAACATCAGCCATTTGCAACACATGGGGGGCCAACCAAAACAATAAAAACGTTTTTCTAACTATAAATATTTTAAACTTCCAAAAATCAATTATTTTGGAACCTCAGAATTTCAATAATTCATAATAAATAGTCATTTTATCAGAAAATTCGAATCTCGCGAATTTTTATAGGAAATTCAATTCTCTACAACTTTGCAGAATAAAGTTTTTCTAAATTCCAAAAGCGAAATTGGCCGAAATCCACATACAGACGATTTTCGGGTAATAATCAAATTTCGATTCGAGAAATGGGGTCCGCAAACACACAAAACATGTGTTAATCATTTAATGCAACAAAAATACTCTTCCTCCTCATATACTCATATATCCCACATTCATTGTAAAAATATCATCATTATTCTATTATAATAATATAATAAGATATTATTTTATCAGAAAAGATAAAATATCATTTTTTTAACAATTGTCACTTTAAAAATTTTCTCCATCTATATCCACATAAAATCAATATTTTCCTCATCATATAAATCAATAATTAATTATTCACAAATAATATTGAGAATCACGATGCATGACCAACCATGCGTTTCCGGGGAAGAGGGCTTTCGATAAGGATTTCTCCGTCTTTGGCCATGATTAGTTGACCAAACCTGTCCTTAGACATAACTTTCTAGACATTGCCAATAATGTTATCTAATAATATTATTAGGATAATATGAATTATTGCTCAGATAATGGAAAATCTTGTGTAGTGACAATTATTGAAACAACGGTAATATAAAAAAATCAACATGACAATTATTAAATCAATAAAATAAAATCTTTGAGCGATAATTGATGTAACAATTATTGAAGCGGTGCCTTCTTACGTAAAGTCGATAATTCAAAAATATTGTGCAATCTGGTGGTGTCTTCTTGTGCAACAAGCGTAGACATTTTACTTTACTGCCGGGTATTCCAATGATGTTACTTGGTAACAACTTCTGTTATTTATAAACAACTTATACTTATCGTTTTCTTCATCAATCGCTTTTTCCGTTATGGGGCCCACACACAATTGCGTCGATCGTCGCGAATATTCCCAAGCAATGAAGAATATTCCACGACCAAACGAATATTCTTCGAAAATAATGAGTATTTTATAACCACTTGCTTATTTGAAATATTCGCGCATTTTACTCATAACTAACCACATTAATCAATTCAACCCTTACTATTTCAAAATAATAAATAGAGAAAATTAAATTTCAATTATTAATAAATTGGGGTCTTACAACCTCCCCTCCTTATGAAATTTCATCCTCGAAATTGACATACGTACCTGGTGTTTCGAAAAGATGAGGATACCTCGCTTTCATTTCCGTTTCCAACTCCCAGGTCATTTCCTCAATAGCATGGTTTCTCCACAAAACTTTAACTTGTGGTATGACCTTTCGTCACGTAGGACATGCTCCTTCTATCCAAAATCTTGGCGGTACCTCTTCATACGTTAAGTCTTGGCTATCTAAATGGTTCTAACTTCAATAACATGGTTGGGTCATCCACATATTTACGTAACATTGATACGTAAAAAGCGTTATGAACAGCGTCGTACTTGGCGGTAAAAAGCGAGTCTATAGGCCCGCGGTTCCTATTCGATCTAGGATTTCAAAAGGACTAATAAATTGAAGGTTTGAGCTTTCCTCACCTGCATGATTCCGCTTTTGGAATACAACTTCTTGTACCTCCTTCTTCATATTCATATGGCTCGGGTGTGTATCTTGAACGTTTTTAACTTTATCGATTAAAGTCGGTACTATTTGTATATCATCACGTGAGTCCCTAGAGTCTTTAACTATATATCAATCATTTATAAGTTATATGAAATGGGTCTTTGACAATATCGCATTCGTACTCGTATACGATCTTTTACTCAACACGTCGGCTACTACGTTAAGCTTTTCGGGATGGTATGGTGTGAACATGTGCGAAATGAGTCTCCTATTGAGTTCTTGAAGCTCTTCCCACATTCCTTGCTCCATTCAATTTTGTATCTCTCTGAGTCATTGCGTTAATGGAGTAGCGATTCGAGAAAATCTTTCCACAAAATCTTCGATAATAACCAGCTAAGCATAGAAAGCTACGTATTTTGATTATTGACTTAGGTTTCTCTCAACTGTGACTCATATCCCAATCTTGGATAGCACGTCACAATGACACCTATGAGTTTACTACCGCACAAATATGGCGTCCCCTACAGAGAGTTTGGTTTCAGTGCATTCCACAAAGGAAGTCACCAGATAGAGGCTAAGGTACCAACTCCTGTAGTTAGGTTTTTAACTCCTGAAGTTCAATAGGAGCCATTCTATATGAGATTTTAGAAATGGGTTTTGTATCGGGTTCAAAGTCGATACAAAATTCAATATCACGCTCTGGGAGTAGGCCAGGAAATTTTTCAGGAAATACATCAGGAAATTTACTAACAATAGAAATATCATTCAAATCTGACGTATTTTTGTTTAAGTCCATAACATGGGCTAAGAAAACTTGACATCCATTTTTCAATAAACGAATGACTTTATGGCTTGATATGAAAGTGTTTGACTTCAATGGTTTGGTTGCTTAAATTCGAATAACAGGTTGCTTAGAAATATGAAAACTAACAACCTTACAAAAGCAATCAATTTTAGCATGATGAGTGGTTGAACAATCAATCCCTAAGGTCACATCAAAATCAAGTATTTTTAAAGAAATAAGGTCAACAGGTAATGTGATGGTGCCAACTTGGATCAAACAAGATTTATAAGCGTGGATGTAAAGAAAGTTTCTCATATGAGGAGTTTCAAATGAGATAGGTCAAAGTCTAATTTCTTGGTCAAGTTTAAGCGTTGAGCACAAGCGAAGAGATAAATTAATGGGTAATGCGGTATCTAGTAATGTATAAACTTAGCATGAATTTATGATTAGCTTACCGTGATCACCTCGTTTGGGTTCCTCGCATGTTGACCGGTCGTGACAAAACGCTCTTCCGAGGCTGATTGACTTTGACTTTTCGGGACAACCTTTTGAGTCACCATCCCCACTTGGGCTTGGTTTGGTTCAATTCGTCTGATCTCGGCGATATGTCCTTCCTTTCCATAATTATAGCATACCTTGAAGCTTACTGCGGACGGTTTGGGGTGATGTCTCCTCTTTTCCACATTTGTAGCATCTAAGCGGCGGTCGTTCTTTTCCCCTAGAATTTGTTCTTTGGTCTTTGGTCTGTCTTTGCTGAGCGTCTTCCGTCATCATTAAATCTTCTCTTCTTAGATCGGACATCTCTTTCCACAATATCAACGCGTCGTGCGGCTTTAACCCACGCATCACTCATTCTCACTCGTTCGATTATTTCTTCTTTCATTTCGATTCGGCTTTATCATCTTATACTACGCGAAAAGTGCTTACATTCAAGCATCACATATCGGGTAACACAAGCTTGAATCGTTGCATCCTTTAGCTCCATGACTGCCTGCCATTCTTCAGTCTAATCTTTTAACTTATGAATACGATTTTGAAATTCTACATTTTGATCATAAAATACCTCTAATAAATTCTCCTCAGGTACCTCTTCTTCCCCTTCTTCCTCACTCTCATTTGTTACCTCTGCGACTATCTAAAGTCTGACTATCGATTCTTCACTCACCACATGGATATCTTTAATTCCTTCTTACTTTGACATCACATTAGCACGGGTTGGTGACTAAAAGGTGTCTCCACAATCTCATTCAATCTATTGTTAACGTTCTCGGTTGCCATTCTTAAATCTTGCCATAAAATAAGGGTTAATTAAAAAAATTAACATACCACATAATATCCCTATACTCGACCAACCAAACAAATAAGCTTAGGTAGGACACACTTAGCGAAGGATTTACTCGTCTCTCTCCCTCTAGTTCTATTCACGATCTCGCTTGGAGATCATATCCTAAGCTACGATACCATTTGTGATGCCCCCAAAATAGGTCCATTCCATCCAACCCATTACGAAGTCGCTAAATACATGGTACAGAAACAACTACAACTTTATTAATACAATTGTCGTGCAAAATACGACAACACATAAACTTTGAGTGTAAATACAAATATTGTCTTCTAGACAATATCCACACTCAAATAAGTCCTAATTACAATTATTGATACACTATATTACAAAATGGCGAGGACTACTAAAATAACTGTCTTGAACAATCACTCCACACCCCAACTAGTTCCCGCTATATTCTCGCCTCCTGAGAAGAAAAATGGAACAAAAAGGAAAAGGGTGAGCTCAACTAGCCCAGTAAAGAATATTATGACTAAGATAATGTACAACAAATTATCCTTAGTCTTCAGCGAGGAAAAAATCGATAGAATACAATAGACAACAAGTTTTAGATCAACAAGCTGCGGTGAAACAAAAATTCATTAGAAGAGTTAAGTAGAGAATGAAATCTACTATCATCTATGAATTTAAAAGTCCATCATTGATATTTTATCCCTGTAACATCAATCAATATACATCTGGAATCAAATATTCATCTTTGCACTATAGGCCAAAGATATTCATCAGTTGGTCATGTTCATCTAAACACTGTTCATCTTTTGCACTACTGAGCCAAAGATATTCATCAAGAAATCATTCATCTTTGCACTCTGAGGCCAAAGATATTTGATTATATCATCATTTAGGACTTAGGATGATGAAAAATATTTTAAAGAAGCGAATCCGATTGAAACAAAAGAACAAATATTAAGGATTCGTACTTTTAAACAATCAAGTTCAAAAATAATTCATAAATAATCGAGTGGAGTAAAATTCGGGAATGAAGACCAAAACATAGATCCAATCAAATATAGGAATCATAAAGACCATTCTTGGACACAGAAAAGAAAATTTAATTTTTCTGTGAAAAGTGTCGTATTCGTGAATAGTGTCGTATACGTGAATAGTAACTCTGACACTAAAAGATAGAAATTTTACAAAAAAAATATCATCATGCTTCGTGAATAGTACTCGTAAATAGTAACTCATAAATAGTAACTAGTGAATAGTAACTCATGAATAGTAACCCGTGAATAGTAACTCGTGAATAGTAACCCCAACATAAAAAGTTCCAAATTTGATAAAAAGTTCCCACCAATATTTCGGCATAATGATATTGAAGAAATAATATCATTTTGAATAAAATAACACCTTACCTCGGAAAAGAATAATACTTACGATTTGGAATCTTTGGATATAGTCTTTGAAAGAACTTGCATAGTATAGCAATACTCAAAGTACTAAAATACTCACAAAATCACTTTCGATATATAGAGAGAGAGAGAAAACTTCAGTTTACGGTGTAATTTTCAATTCTAACCTAAGCACCTTATTTATAGGAAATTGCTTACAACACCAAAACAGAAAATTTAATAAAAATTTTATATATATATTAAATTTTCCTACGCTTTTACCGACTCACAACATCGACCATTTGCAACACATGGGGGCCAACCAAAACAATAAAACGTTTTCTAACTATAAATATTTTAAACTTCCAAAATCAATTATTTTGGAACCTCGGAATTTCAATAATTCATAATAAATAGTCATTTTATCGGAAAATTGAATCTCGCGACTTTTTATAGAAAATTCAATTCTCTACAACTTTACAAAAGAAAGTTTTCCAAATTCAAGCGAAATTGACAACGAAATCCATATCTGGACGATTTTACGGTAATAATCAAATTCAGATCGAGAAATGGGGTCCACCAACACACAAAACATGTGTTATTCATTTAATGCAACAAAAAATACTCTTCCTCCTCATATACTCATATATCCAGAGCATTCATTGTAAAAATATCATCATTATTCTATTATAATAATATAATAAGATATTATTTTATCGAGAAAAGATAAAATATCATTTTTTAACAATTGTCACTTTAAAAATTTTCTCCATCTATATCCACATAAAATCAATATTTTCCTCATCATATAAATCAATAATTAATTATTCACAAATAATATTACGAATCACGATCTTGGCAACGGTAGTTCCGAGGAAGAGGGCTTTCAATAAGGATTCTGCAAATCTTTGCGGCGCATGATTAGTTGACCAAACCTCTCCTTAGACATAACTTTCTAGACATTGCCAATAATGTTATCTAATAATATTATTAGGATAATATAAATTATTACTCAGATAATGGAAAATCTTGTGTAGTGACAATTATTGAAACAATAGTAATATAAAAAAATCAACGCAACAATTATTAAATCAATAAAATAAAATACTGAACAATAATTGATGTAACAATTATTGAGCAGTGCCTTCTTACGTAAGAGTCAATAATTCAAAAAATCTTCATGCAATCACAAGGTGTGCTACTTATGCAACAACGCGTATTACTTTACTTTACCCAAGGGTATTCCAACAGATGTTAACTTGGTAACAACTTCTGTAGATTATTTATAAACAACTTATACTTGTCGTTTTCTTCATCCAATCGCTTTTCATTATGGGGCCCACACAAGGCTGCGTCGTCGTACGAATATTCCCCGACAACAAGAATATTCCACGACCAAACGAATATTCTTCGAAAATAATGAGTATTTTATAACCACTTGCTTATTTAAAATATTCGCGCATTTTACTCATAACTAACCACATTAATCAATTCAGCCCTTACTATTTCAAAATAATAAATAGAGGAAATTAAATTTTAATTATTAATAAATTGGGGTCTTACATTACACACATATCAAGCATGTTTATATTACTGAAATATAATTAATATTATATAAATATTCTCATTCCTAATTCAAAATCCAGAATTAGGGTTTTAAATCCATATCCGACATAACCTTCATATATACCATTATTAATTAAGTTAAAATAATTAACTTAACTAATATAATAAAATAAAATCATAATAATCCTTATAATCATATCATATATATAATAATCATATTTTCTTGGAAAATAAATAATAAATATTTTATTACAAAATTAATTTATAATAAGAATATAACCTATAATGATCAATAATTCTTAAAAGAATTTATTTATCATTATTCATATAATAATTAAGTTTTATTTGTCACATAAATACCTATACTTTTCTTTGCACATAATCCCACCTTTATATAAAAAAAAATTTAAATGCAAAATTTATTATTTAATTATTTTGAAAATACTGGGGTATTACATCCACCCTCCTTTATAAGGATTCCGTCCCCGGAATCACCGCTTCAAAACTTATAGATACTAGGGAAAATAACATACACAGTTATTTCAAGTAGATCGCGATCAGATTCGATCGAACCGATCTTTAACTATTCAAGATAAAACTTGTCCATCTGATCATACGGGAATTTGACTTCTAACAGAACTCAAATTTCTCCTTCAAAATTTCTTTATAATAAAATAAAATCATATATAAGAAAAATGAAATTGATTCGAATAATACGAAGTTCTATCCCTATTGCTCACGGTATCCTCGAAACCGTCGTGTTGAAGACTCTTGCGGTTGGTTTTGTTGAAGTTGGTTCCGTTATCGCCAGTGTTCAGTTGCCTCTTCCCGCATTCACTCTTCCGGCTTCCATCCTTCTTTTCGGACAGTACTTGACCTTATGTTCCATTGATCCACACCAAAAACACCCATTGTTCGTCCTAGGATTGGGGCAGTTAGGAGAGATATCCCCACACTTATAGCACACGAACTTACCACTACGATACTCTCCTGGATGATTCTTCCCACAATTCTTACATTGCACAGCCTGCTTCCTCATACCTTCCTGTTTGACTTGGACATTTCCAAAATAGTTCCACTTTCTCTTTCCATTCCCACTACCACTACCACTACCTGCTTCTACCTTCCCAGTTCCCTCAACCTTACCCTTGCTCTTTTTCTCCCTATTGTAGAGGCTCATGGCCTCACTTCCCCCTTCGGCTATGATAGCCTTATCCAAAAGTGCTGCAAAAGTATTTATCTACAATACCGCCACCTTATTGTAGAGCCAAGGTTTTAAGCCTAGCTCAAACCTCCTTGTCATCCTTGCCTCCGTATCAACTTGATGCGGAGCAAACCTAGCTAATTCATTGTACTTTACGGCATACTCCACAACTGTCATGTTCTCCTGCTTCAACTATAAAAACTTCACCTCCATCTTAGCCTACACACTGGACAAGATATAGTTCTCAAAGAACAACATCTTAAACCTAGTCCATGCTATCACTCCTTCTCCTGTCCAAACTTGATTTGCCTCCCACCAAAAATTCGCCTCCCCTTTCATCATATAGGTGGCAAAATCTATTTTTTGCCCCTCAGCTACCCTAGCGACTACAAATGCTTTTCTTATTTCCTTAACCCAAGTTTGGGCTTCTATCGGGTCAGTGGTACCTCTAAATTCGGGCGGTCCTACGGCCTTAAAATCCTTGAAGTTCGCAAACCGATTGTCTAGTTGATTCCCCGCGGTCGGCATTCTATTATGCATGGCTTGAGCTACTATGTTCGCGAAATTCTGCATCAGGTCTGGTTATTGTCCTCCAGCATTGTTGACAGATTCTTCTGCCTATTTGGTTTCGAGTTTGACGTCTTGGCGGCATTATCTGGTTAAATAAAACATAATCTATATTTTATTAACTTACATTCTAAACCTTATCATATAAGTTAAATATTTTAAGCTTGTTTCATTAACCAAACATAACTTCATATTCATTCAACTATTTCATAGTACATAACATAGCACATACTGCTTTAAACATCAGATATCCCTTTGTGACCACAAAAGTCGGGAATCACTACTACAACATATACAAAAGTTGGAAATATATTATTACACATACATACTTATCATAGAACACACCTATCTAAATAGTACTTATACTACTTATTCACTACGCCTTTTCCTGATCCTGGACAATTTTTTGCTCGATGACCTTCCAACCCACAAATAAAACATGCTTTTTGGTTTATAGTCGGGAAAATACTGAGTGGTATGTCCTCATGTATAAATGTAACATATCTTTTTCCCTTTCTTCTTATCGAATTTTCCTTAGTCGTGGTCTTCTATCTTTCTTTTCCCTATCTTGCTTGGAGCTGCACGCGATATGTTATTCTTGGCTCCCATCTGATTAATCTGGATCTAAAGTTTATCTTGTTCTTCCATCGTTTCGATTAATGCTTTTCGTAATTGACTATTTAGTAGCTTTTCTATTTCTCACAACTTTTCCAAAGAAGAAACCTTGTTCCTTAGATTCTGCACTTCGGTTGATGCTTGATCAGCTTCAACTTTGATGTCCGAATCACTATCTGTCAGTTCCACCATTTCTGGGTCCGGTACTATATTCTCTAAAATGATCACCTCATCAAGGTTATCTTCAACGTAAGCCTCTATTTCAACTATTGACTTTGATATTGGCTCGGTTATGGAGATTGACTCCTTCTTTACGATCCGAAGGTATCCTAATCCTTTTCCACCTGACATCTACACATAATTATCTAGATTAGCATATATACACATAATAAGTCAAAGTTTTATATAAGTTATCTTTTATTTTGTTTGACGATGAATTTATCCCATTCATCTAACGTTAAACTCTATATGAGTTATTTATACTTTCAATGTTTTCCTCTGCTTTAAGGTTATAGCCTAAGGTCTACTCCCACCTACGGTTTCTAACCTTAAAGCTCTGATACCAACCTGTGACGCCCCCAAATTCAGGTACTTGAAACCCAAATTCAGTGCTTCACGATACCATTTCTTTGAGCGGAATAATAATAATAATGTCATAAATATCAAACTTAATTTACATATCAGAGTTTTTTAAATCCTAGTTATGCTACCTTAAAACATTTCATTACATGATAGATAATAAATATCGTCAATTTATTTAAGTCTAGCTATTACATAAGATAACACAGACTTAATCTGATAGCTTTCATTTCCCTTTGTTGTTGCCTAAACCTTCAGGTCGATCATACATAGCTGAAAACATTTAAATTAAGCAAGAATGAGCATTTAAGTGCCCATCAAGTAATAACAATTATAAATATTTGCTGAAAGGATTAAATGTTTTCTTTGAACGACTCTTCAACAACGAAGCAATAGTTGTGAAGTACTGAAGACACACTAAACAACATAACAATTCTTATTTCAATTTTTAAAACTACGTATTGACTATAAATAGAGAGCATTCGATAGACTATGAACATAGTTTTTAGTTTTCAAAAAGGTCAAACAGAACTTCATCTGCAAACCGTCATAACTTATAGGCACGGGGGGTGATCAGCCCGTTATGCCCTGTATTGATCAATATTATATACCAGAACGATATTCTCGTTCATCATATTCGCTTCAGGCGCACAAAACTTTTTCCCAGATTAGGGATGTTCATACTTAATCGGGATTTCGAACCGAAACAATTTGATTGGATACAAGAAGGTTTTATCATATTCAATGATATTTCTAAATCTGTGTCTAGCTGATCAAATAGCTTAGACGACTATATATATATATATATATATATATCAACATGTGTTTAACTACAATGATTATCCAAGTGAGGACACTTATATAATCATATTTCAAAATTAACAAACAGAATATATATATGAGTTATATGATATAATATCATGTTGATAAACAATGATCGGATATAATATATACGACAATATGGTTAGTACTCTAGTACAATAATAATATAAATCTGAAACTTTCTTACTCATGTCCATTGCATAAAGAAAATGCAAATATAAAGATACTTTCTTACGATATCCGTTGAATAAAGTAAAACAAGAGTTTAGGATACTTGCCTGGTTTGCTGCTTACACAACTTAGTTATATCCTTAATTCAACGAACTATCATTTATAAGATTGTTCTATTGATTAGAATAACATATAACACATAGTACTGTTATTTACAGTTAACACATATCCTAATCACATTGTCTCATAGTTATATTAATCATTAAGACATAAACAAATACTTATCTGATCAAATTATAGAGTTTTGGATCAATTTCGGTAGCATTTAAATTGAAGCAGCAAGCGGCTTTATCGGGTAATTATCGAGTTTAAAACTCTATCATGAAGTTCAATATTATCACGGATATTTTAAATACGATCAAATCTTAGTTTTAAATGACTTATAATAATTTATAAATGATTATTATAATTTATCTTGATTTTTCAAACTCTAGAATCATTATCAAATGATTTAAATATGAGATCATTCTATTATCATTAATATTAAAATATTAATGCAACCATTGCCTAAAATATTAAAGTTATTTTAATAACTCAAAAATATTTTAAAGTATTAATATTACCCTTAAATGATTTTTAAACATTTAAAATCATTTTTAAACCATTACCATTAATATTAAAATATTAAGGTATTATTCACTAAAATATTAAAAGTCACTTATAATTACTTAAAATATGTTTAAACCATTTATATCCTTTTAAATGATTTTAAATCAATAAAATCATTTTTAATTTATTTATTTAATATAATTATTAAATAAACCTAATATCATTAATATTAAATAATTAATGAAATTTATCTTAAAATATTAAAAGTTTTGTTTTATAACTTAGAATATCTTTAAACTCTTTATTTTCATTTAAAATGATTTTTATAATATTAAAATCATTTTTAAACTAATTTATTATCTAATATCATTAATATTAAGTAATTAATGAAATTTACTTTAAACTATTGAAAGTTACATTTTATAACTTAAAATATTATTAAATACTTTATTATCATTTAAAATGATTTTAACATAATAAAATCGTTTTTTAGTTAATTTATTTAGTGCATTTACTAAATAAATAATATTCAAATAATTACTAATATTTATGGAAGATATGTCAAATTATTAAAAGTTAATGTTTATGACTTAAAATAATTTTTAAAATTGATTTTATAATTTTGAAATTTATTTAGTATTTTTAAATGATTTTTTAGAATTTATTTCTATTTTTAAACCATTTTTAAGAAATTAGAAAATAAAAATAATAAGGCAAAGTCATTTATAAGCTATAGCGACAAAATCTGTCATATAGGTGTTCTTGAGCTCAAGAACAACGACAAGGCGATTAACGAGGGAGCACGTTTGACCAAGTTTAATTGATTATGTGTATAGTGTTTAAGGCTAGCCATTGATTAGATCTTGTAGTACTCTTTGTAACACTACATTTAACAACAACTAACAAGGTCAAACAATAACAACCGAGAAATATAAGCCATCAAAGTGGTATCGGTATTCTTCATTTCGGGTTACCCGAATGAATGAAGAATGTACTTCGAAAATCTTACTTTGGGCCTCCACTACTTGCTATATGTGTATTGTTTTTGTGATTTTAAGATCCACAATCGACGTCGGGATTTTTGGATGTCCCTTTAGATTTGTTCTTTGGTGTTCTCATTTTAGGTGAGATTTGTTTGAAAAAACAAGTGAAAAGGTCAAACATGTATAATGTCGTGATGGGGCTATTAAGAGTCGCGATTGGTTTTTTAAATGGTTGTACCAACACTGGCGAGAGAAAGGTTTGCACAATGACCCGATGATGTGACAGCGATATCACGGATCGTGAAATCGAGATTCGTTTAGGGTCCGGGGACTTGGTTATCTTGAGAAAGTGTTAGGCACCCAAACGACATCAAGTGTTACTACTGGTGACCGCCTCTTTTCAAGAAACTATTATCATGTGTGTGTGTGTGTGTGTGTGTGTGTGTGTGTGTGTGTGTGTGGGTGATGTCTTTATTATAGGAAAGTTGTGCGAGGCCTCGTTGAACCTATATACATAGGGTTTGAATTTATGTAAAAATTGAGTTTTTAGCAAGCTATGGCAATAATGTTTTATAAAAGAGGTTTTCAAACCACGATGCTCAATAGGAATTGAGACCTTTTACACTTCCATTTTTATTAAGTGGCGTCTGAATTGATTTTATTTGCCGGATGCGAGGCATACAAGAAAAATAATACATCCCAAAATAATGTCGACTTCACTCGTGGGTATGGAAACCATCGAGGAAATCTGGACATCGCAGCAGAATAATTTACAAGGCGCTACGGTGAAAATGTCCATCACGAAACCGAATCTAGATCGATGAGATGAATCTGTGATCACATGATTCCTAAAGCGCACGAGAATATTGTAATTTGTATAAAAGCAATAGCGGTATATATATAAAAGCGGTAAATATATATATCTGACGGGATCACCAAACCACGAAGCACCTCCGTGGGGGATCGAAATGTAAATAAAAGGCATAGATACGGTCAACCGCCACGAAGGAAACTCGAGGCGGAGATGAGAATGTAAATAAAGGTATAAATGCGATCAACTACCACGAAAGTAAACTCGAGCGAGACGAAATGTAAAGAAAAGGCAGGTAAGCGATCAAGCGCCACGAAGGAACTCTAGGCGAGGACAATATATATATATATATATATATATATATATGATAAAAGCATAATTAGGATGTAAAATCCGGGCTCATGAACATAGTTTGACCATAGTTCATATATATAAGTATATATATATAAAAGCGATAAAACGCACTGAATAGAAGTCTAGGCTCATCGAACAAAGTCCAGAGCACACGGTTGATATATATATATATATATATATATATATATATATATATATATATATATATATATATATATATATATATATATAAAAGCGAATAAGCGCACAGAATAAAATCAGGCTCATCGAACAAAGTCAGAGCACACAGTTGATATATATATATATATATATATATATATATATATATATATAAAGAGAATAAGCGCAGGCATCAAAGTCAGGCTCATCGAACAAAGTCAAACACAGTTGATATATATATATATATATATATATATATATATATATATATATATATATATATATATATATATAAAAGCGAATAAACGCACCCAGGAATAGGAAGTCAGGCTCATCGAACAAAGTCAGGACACAGTTGATATATATATATATATATATATATATATATATATATATATATATATATATATATATATATATATAAAAGCAAATAAGCGCACGGGCCAAAGTCTACAGGCTCATCGAACAAAGTTAAACAGACAGATTAATATATATATATATATATATATATATATATATATATATATATATATATATATATATATATATATATATTAAAAGCGATAAATGCTCGAGGCCAAAGTCAGGCTCAATCGAGGCATAACTTTCGATAATGTTAGTTTCTTTGCTCGGGGCCAAGTCTAGGCTCAATCGAGGCATAACTTTCGATAATGTTAGTCAATATATATATAAATATATATATATATATATATAATATATATATCTGATCGATTGAAACCACGGAATAGAAGTCCGAGGTAAAAACAAGCAACGACTCTCAGCGTGTAGAAGGGTGTGTCAAAGATGAAGAGAAAGACTCTAAAGTGTGTGAGAAGGCTTACAGCTGACTAATAAAAAGGGCTTGTATATCTTTAGAGTGGGTAAACACTAGGCTTTTGTGGGTACAAAGAGGCTATATATGAGCTCGGTGTTTGAAAGTGAGAAAATACATTTGTATGGTAAGTCACGAAGCAAATTGTGCGAGGTTTCCCGTCTTTTTTCTTAGAAATCAAAGCACCCCAAGCCTCTTATTTATAGGCAAAAGGTGCATGGCAGTGTACAATGGCTCGGTAGTAGGTGTCTTGAAGTGAGGCGTGGTCGGGTCGGCCACTTGGATTCTGTCGGGTCGGGTCGTCTCTGGCACGTGCACTTGAACCTTTGTAATGTCCACTCGGATTTTGAGAAGTGCAATCGGGCATCCGTTTTGAGGTATTCGGGACCTATTTGGAGATGGCCGTTGTCGAGAGTTGTCGATGGCATGGGATTAGAGTTTGTCTGAAGTCTTTGAGGATGGGGACGATGCCTCCACATCTTCAAGCTTCAACTTTCATCGTTACCCCTTTGCATAGTCACTCGGGATTGGTTAGCCTTGTGGGACATTGTTGCGTAGAGGCAGGCGATGGCATCGTGTTGGACGAGATGGCGATGTTGCCCTCTCCGATTATTCTTGCCGGATTTGGCCGATATGAGGCGTTGCTCAGACTTGTTGAGATTGAATTTGTGCATTTGTTGAAGGTCCTCATTGTCATCTTTGAGGTGTGCATGTCTTCCCGATGTTATTGCCGGGTTGGCACAGTGTATTTTATTGTGAGTGCCGAGATTGAAGTTGATGGCATTTAAAACAAGCATTTCCGGGGTTATCTCCGAAACTGCATTCCTTGGGGTTATCACCATGGTTGGTGGCTATTCCCATGGTTGGGATGAGGCCCCAGATACCTCGGGGTTATCTTGAGATTAATCGGGCTTCTCCGGTGTGTGTTCCAGTATTGTATCTCTGGTCTCGGGGTTAGATCCGGGTTGAAAGCGAATTACTCCAGTTGTGATCCGGGGTTGATGTTGAACTTAGGTAGTATCCGGTATGGATTTGGATTGTCTTCGAGGTTCTCTCTTAAAAGGCGAATCATCCTCCTGCAATGTTAATGCTTGATAATATAGAAAATTTTGAGTGTCTACAGATGCCACTTTTTATCATACTCATGCATGGCGATGCATGGGTAGGATAAAGAATCCTAGACACTTGAAACGCCACAAGATAAACATGATACTATGGATAATAACATGATGCAAATGTATGATGCATGTGTACGGGGTTGTGGCCCAACATGCTGGGGATGATTGATGGTTCCCTGTTGCTTCAACTTGGGAATGGCAATACTGACCAGATCTGATGTGCAAGCCTAATCTGTTAGGATATTGGTGTTGGAGTTATCACCAAATTCCTGTGTTCTTGATAACGACTTGATACTGAAGGGGTATCTCTTATGTGTAAGAGATTTGTGGGGATAAAGCTTGATCTATTTGAGGATGTGTATAACATATTCCATCATCTATCCTCTTTGATAATGTTGACCTCTCCTGGTTAGTATCGCGGAAGATGTCACGATTCTGTTGGATTTCTTGCCAACAAATCTTTGTCGAGGATGCACGACCTTCGTTGGACGATGTGAATCAACGGTGAAACATCCTGTGGGATATCTTCGTCAAGGTTGCTTGACCTTGGACGTGTGAATCAGCGGGTGAAACTACGTGAGGAGATCATCAAGGTTGTTTGACCTTCACGACGTGTAGATCAATGGAGCATTGCGTTGTGACCCCATGAAGGATCCATTTGGGAATATGAAAGTAATTGGGTATGAGAACCTCAAACGACTCTATAGCTCTAATAGGTTTAAATGCTATATCAAATTTGAAATGACGCGTCAAGGTTGCTTGACCTTCGTTGATATGTGAGTCAGCGGTTGAGCATGCATTACTACTCTCAGCGGAAATATCGTTGTAACCCGTCAGGGGATCTCTCGGGATTTCGAGTACGACGCAACTCACCGAGCGGTTCTCAACGCCGATGGGTTTACGCCGCCAATTTGAAATAATGTCGAAGGTCGCTTTACCTTCGTTGATAGAATTTTCAAGCGGATGAGCGTGTTCATAACCCCCAGGGGATCTCGTTATAACCCCCCGTGAGACTCACGTTATAACTCTGAAGACTCCCGTAGGGTAACGACTGAGTCGGTGACGCCGGACCTATATAAGGTATTGCCGTATGTGATTTGTGACAACCGAGGTCATCGGCAAGAAAGTATACCGTGGTGTTCAAAGCGACTACCAATGAGTGATGTCTGATTCAAAGTCTCATCCGAGAAGACCAGGATTGTATGCTATTTTGCTCAATTGTGTGGCATTTTTATTCCCGATTTGACCTTTCTAGCCCATAAGAACTCTGTTTCAACTCGAACTGGACCGAGCCGGAGGGGTGGGGCCCACATAGAGGAGCCGCAGGTGAGCCTGCAGTGAGGCGTGGATGATAAATCCCAGCAGCCTGCCTTCACAAGTCATTTTTAACTTGTTTCTCTCTAGAAAAAATCGTGAGCCAATTCCAGATTTGCTAAGTTCGGGCTGCTTTCTACAAATTCTGTCACCGTACAAGTGTTCTACACTATCCTTGTAACGTATGCATGTATTTTTTCCAGTTTCTGTCCGTTAGATTGTGAGATATTGCACAAAATGCATCTAAACACATAGTAGTGATTATGTATGCACAAATGGCTTGATAAAAAATATTCAACATAGTAAATGTTATTATTAAACCATGCTAAACATAATGATGTGAAAAAATTGGACTTCGAGACGGTCAAATTGGCACCTTTTTCTCGCTTTTTTGTGTCTATTTGAGGTCCAATGAGCAAAAGGTAGAAAGGCAAAATACTCCTAGCATTGAGGTTGGCCTTATGCATGATGTTCTTGATTTTTATGCATATATTCTCAGTATATATGACTTTGGGGTAGGTGTGCTTCTTGAATGGCCACCTAGACATGCTTCATGCGCATGTGGATAGTCCTATTTTCAAAGGGGACTATGGAAAAATTTTCAAATGTAGGCATTGGGTAGTCATTCATTCTAACTTTATTATATATTAAAGTAAATGCATGCATGCATATAGTCATATAATGCATTTTAAAAAGCTCGAGTGTAAAGCAATACCACACCCACTTCTACGAGGTGATTTGGAGACTTGTTGTCCAGATATTATGGATCCGGATCAATGAAGCGGTTCTTACAGTGACCGCTTACGGCGCATTTGGCGGAGGGCTTCAAGTGCCTCATCCCAGTTCTATCGAATGACCTCGCTTTCGGTTGGTGGAGGTTGTGATTCGTCCTCCAAGTCAGTAGATGTTCGGACATTGAGGACGAGGATGTGGATATTGAGGATCTCGCTCCTGCTGTACATATCCCTTGCAGGGAGGTTCCGAGCATCCAGGTGGTGAACCCAGAGTTGCTAGGTGATTTGGGTAGACACCCATCGATGTACTTGCATGCTAACGAGGTATGGCGTTAGACTTTATCTTCCTTCTTTCCTATTGATGAGGATTAAAAGGGCTCTAATGTTGATCTGTGCTTCATGCAGGTTCTAGGTTTTACACAGCCTCGGGGGAACTGGTTTAGCATCCACTCCATGTACCAGGCGCTTCATCCTGATTATAGAGCAGTAGTGCATAAGTGGGGATTTGGGGCATTTTTCTCCATCCTTCTCCGTCGTTGTCCTTGGGGTTACCTCAGGGCATTGTCTAAGCGATGGTTTCATCAGACTCAGTCACTCCACCTGCTAGATTGCGAGGTGATGATGACGCCTATGGATTGGCGATTTATCACAGGTATGGAGTTTGGAGGGGAGCCAGTGCCTTGCATGGCGAATATCACCCCTACTGCCGTCCGATCCTTGTTAGGAGTTCCGGCGGGTGCGCTCAAAGGTAGGACTATCCGTTCAGGTCCTTTGAGCATAGATGTCATGAGCGGGCTATTGAGTGAGCCCATGCCTGATGATGTCAGGATCAGGGATCGCGTTCTGCGACGATTGTTCCTGATGATCATTCGAGGCTGCTTCATAGCAGATAACTCTTCCACGGTATCTTTCACTTTGGTCAGCGCCACACGCGATGTGGACCGTATAGGAGAGTATGACTGGGGCTCTTACACCTTTGCCTATTTCTTCCGGGGCATGCGTCTGCGCTCACAGGGTTTGACCGAGGCTTGGCTAGGATTTTACCCATTCCTGGTGGTGAGCATTTCTCTTGTCTTTTTCCCTTCACAGGTTAAGAGTGTTTATTGACAGCAGATGTTTTGCCATTGTGTTGGCAGTTTTGGGCCTATGATAGGCTTCCATGTTTACGTCCTATGAGTGTGTTAGGCTTAGATACCTATCCACGAGGACGACGATGTCACCATTCTATTTTGCCAGAGGTCCCTGTATCTAAGGGCTTCGCTCATTGTCGTATGCAGCTGGAGTTGCTGACGGCCGACACCATCACATGGCTTCCATACTCAGGGGATCATTTGATCATCGGTTTTGAGGATGGACACCCTACTGGAGTAGAGTATTTGATTTCCACCCAGAGATTTCCTCTTTTCACCGATGGAGGCTAGGAGCTCTATTTAGAGAAGCGTGCATATTAGGAGCACCATGTGGGAGATTCAGATACCGATCTTGCCTCCCGTTAGGCGTCATTGGCATGATCACGGATCACCCGCCATTGATATTCCATTGTTGGGAGTTGATGATTTTGATTTATTCGAGGGTCCATGTACTCGTGGAGATATTCCGGCCACTGGTGGCTCCTCGCACTTATTGGGGCCCGATCCTGTTCCACACGCTTTATGGGGGACATGGTTTCTGGATCATTGATGATGATAGATTGGGTAGCTTGTGTTCGAGCTCCACCCATATGACCTGATTGATAGCTTGACCGGCGGTTGGATCGAGCATGATATTTATTCGGCATTTTGGGTAGAGATCCAGCAGAGAGGCGGAGACATTTGTTCCTTCCATTTCAGTCTTTGGCCGCCCCTCGAACGACCCATTTGGTTTTGCTTGGTGCAGATCCTCCCTTTATAGGCCCGACATCCTCGTTGATAGAGATCCAATGACTCATGAGGAGTTACATCAGTGGGCAGGATTGAGGATGTGGACATCGAGACCATTGTCTTCTTTCGATGTGTATTCTCGTTATATCTTTTGATAGGCCTCATTGTTAGATATTGGGTGGCTGTTCCCCATTCTCGCTATATCTTTTGATAGGCCTTTGTTAGTAGTAGGGCGTTTGTGCCCCATTTTCATGTACTTGTAGCTATATAAGTGATGTATTAGATGATGATATATTTAGGAATGTATGCACTGCTTTTTTTATTCCCTATATCATATTGCCATCCATTATCTCATTATGCATGTATCATGTTATGCATATGTATGTATGTCCAGAGATACTCGATATTGACCCTGGATGGTCTTATGACCACGACCATATGGATGTCTTCTTGACGATTAGTCAGTATAGATCATACCCCACCGTCGGTGGTGGCATTGGGTATGCGCTTCGTGTATGCGATAGCATGTCACCACCGAGATAGGGTGATTTGAGATCATTATTGCGAAGATACCATGACCCTTTTGGCATTTCGAGGTTCTCGCAGATTTGTAGATGGTATGCTAGAGCATTGGCTAGTGATAGGCGGTATTCCGTTTTTGGTACCCATGAGTTGACTCCTACCGGAGGAGTATGCACGTTTGATGATCGCGCTTAGTAGACAGACCTTGCGTGCACATGGTTTTGGGAGACATGAGTAGGAGATTCATGACTCTCACAGGATTGAGGCGCAGAGTGGTACAGGATGAGCTGACATCTGGCCATGTGATCTCTCAGCGTTTTCTGTATGACAGATTTGGTGCGAAGGATAGCTACTCACGACATTCAGGGGATTTCACCGTGTTGGAGGATCATTGGCATTTGGCTAGAGTTGATGTACTGATACTATGTGTACTGTCATACGTGTACATGCCACGGTACATGGATGAGATAGATATAGGCGTTATCATGGCGGTGAGAGCTCTCAGGGAGGGTCGTACCATTGTACCTATGATCGTGGAAGAGACCTTGCGATCAGTGTCTCTCTCGCCGTATTTACCGTCGGTGTGTTCTTTGGGAGTTTGGTCATGCTGTATGTGTGGTTTATGTCACACTTGCGACCGGTTGGTACCTTTAGATGACACGGGTATTGTTTATCCCATGAGGTGGCTATGTCGTATTCCTTTCAAACCATGAGTGTGTAGATGCTCGATCTGGTCCGCATTTTGGCGGATATCCGAGATCCATTTAGCATATTCTTTGTTCCGGGCTTTGCTCACCATATGACTTCATTACTCATGCTCAAGGCATGGATTTCCTTCTTTGGTCGGGCTTGAGGCGTGACAACTTATCATCCATGGCCGTGATGTCGCAGATTTGAGCAGTTCGAGATTTTCATCTTTTTTGAGGGGGCGAGGTCGGTCGCCTTCTCGATACCTCTCACCGAGGACCGATCTCGCGTGTACACGCTTTGGGATCAACGTGAGCTAGCTGCCTTTTCTGTCGGTCATCCCGGTTATTTAAAGAGAGTACTCGCGCATGGATGGAGACGGAGGTTTTATCTAATTTGCGATAGTATTTGCGATCTGGGAGATTGAGTTAGACGATGTAGAGCCTATAGAGGACATTGATACCTACATGGGGAGGAGGATACATTTGTTGGGTTGCCGACATTTCTTCCGGATTCTCCTAGTACCAGTACTTTTGTGATCCGGCCTTTTCAAGACGATGATTTAGAGCAAGTAGTCTTCATCGATGACATTTGAGAGAGACCAGATTCGATCTATGATGTCGACTGCTCTTGATGTGAGGAACGCCGCCCTATTAGAGAGAGATGAGGCATTAGCTCGTAGAGATGCCACTGTTGTTGAGCGGGATGAGGCCAGGTCAGACAGAGACGTAGTGATAGTTGAGCGGGATAGTGCTATATCTGCCCGGGATGTGGCTGTCACAGATAGTACTACAGCGAGGTCCCTTACCACTGATATGATTGCAGAGATGAGCGTTTATATCCATAAGCATATGGTCATCATGCAGATAGCTACAGATCTGTTGGGTCGTGTGGATATTCTTATCCAGGAGACTATAGCTTTACCTCCTTCATCTGAGAGGGATGCCATGTTGGTCTTGCTAGCTCGCATGTACCCTGATTCGTAGATGAGCTTGTATTTACTGCCTGATGACTAGTTTAGCCATTTTGTCATGCACGGTTCACATTGTATATATATTAAATAAAGATTATATATGATAGGAAATATATTTTTGGATCACTTCCTTTTAGATATGCCTTGCTATTTGCTTGATATTTTGTCTATCGCAGTGGCTTGTGATCTTAATGAATTCTCGAATTCTTCCTTAGTGGATGGACATTGGACATCTGCGGATAGTTCGTAATGGATCATCGATCTATGTATATCCCTACCATCTTTGGTGTCTTGGGACTTGTTTCTAAATGGAAATGTGGAGAGGAGTGTGGCTTTCTCTCTCGAGATTGACTTTCCTGAGATGGTCGCCAAGATTTCTATTTAGGAGAAGCCTAGTTAATTCCACCTCTTATGGTTTAGTATTGCTCCTTGAGGCATGACTACAGCTTAGATGGTCGCCGAATCTCCTATTTGGGAGGAGTTCAGGTAATTCCATCCCTTTGGTCTGAAGCCGAATGACATATAATGGATTGAAAGGGAATCCCAACACCCGTTGACAATGGTTTATGTTTTAGTAGGGTGTGAGACCGCACCATGAATGGTCAGCCACGTACTCCTATTGAAGAGGAGATCAGTCTGCGTAGTTGAACACGGTGTAAGAGGTTCAATATGATATGGGCGATATGGTGTAGGAATGTTTTTGGTTGTTTTGTTTTTGTAAGGAGAAGAGGGTAGGAATGTTTTTGTTGTTTTTTTATTATGCATCGAGCCATATGAAATGGTTGCCTACGTACTCCTATTGAAGAGGAGTTCGGTCGATCGTAGTTAAGCCCAGCAGATGAGAAGAAAAGTGTAATCCATGTGCAGGTCAGAGTGCGGGGAGGAGAAAGTTTAATCCTAAGTTGAGTATAAACTGCAGGCAGGAGAAGTTTGATCCCATGTATGGGTAGCCAAACTGCGAACGCAAGATGTTCAATCCGCGGTGGGATGACCTAAGTTGTATGAGCGCAAAGGAGAAAGCCAGGCTGCTTGCTTAAAGAGTATGTTTCCCTGAGGGGCAAAGTGTAGAAATGTTATAGGTGGTAAAGGATTAAAGAACCGGAATGACTGGTGACCTGATGATGATGTACTGTGGTGTTTCTTTGGTTACTTCGGACATAATACCGCTTTCCACAGTGTCTCGAGTTGATGAGTTGTGGAAATTCATCGTAGTCCATTTCTTGTAATCGAGAGCGCCTCCCGTCAATACTTCTTTGACAATAAGCGGGCCTTCCCAGTTAGGGAGCGAATTTTCCTTTGGCCTGATCTTGATTGTCAAGAATATTCTTCAGAACCAAGTCATGTTGTTTAAATTGCCATAGCTGAACTTTTTTGTTGTAGGATCTGGCGATCCTTTGCTGATATAGCTGACCATGGAAGATAGTCGCGGTTCGGCTTTCGTCTATCAGAGACAATTGGTGATACCTGTCTTGTACCCATTGGTTTTCATCCGGTGGCGTCGATCAACACTCGAGAGATTCCATCTCAACTTCTATGGGGAGCACTGCTTCCATCCCATAGGTTAAAGCGTAGGGGGTTACCTCAGTTGAAGTACGCATTGTGGTCCTATAGGCTAACAAAGTCAGAGGCAATAAGTTAGGCCAATCTTTGTGGTTGGCTGACATCTTTTGCATAATCTTCTTGATATTTTTGTTAGCCGCTTCAACAGCACCTTTCATCTTCGGATGATAGATAACAGAGTTAAGATGTTTGATGTGAAATCTACTGCATAATTCCTCCATCATTTTGTTGTTGAGGTTTTTGGCATTGTCTGACACAATCACCTATGGTTGTCCATATTGACAAACGACATTGTTTTTGATGAAAGCAATGATGACTTCTTTAGTGACCTTGGGGAAGGATGATGCTTCTATCCACTTGGTGAAGTAGTCGATCATGGTGAAGATAAATCGGTGACCATTACTGGCTTTAGGCTCAATGGGCCCAATAACGTCCATTCCCCACATTGAGAAGGGCCAAGGCGAACTCATATTGTGGAGCTCCCATGGAGGGGCGTGTATAGCATTCCCATCGTCGCATCGATAGCATCTTTCGGCGTGGTCATTACAATCGACTTTGAGGCAACCAAGAATGTCCCGGCCCCGAGGACTTTCTTGACAAGGAAGGGGCCACTCATGTGGGGGCCATAGACTCCACCATGGATTTCATCCATAAGCCTCTGGGCTTGATCTTTGTCTAACCACCTGAGGAGACCCAATCCTGCATCTCTTTTGTAGAGCGCATCTCCACTTAGGTAGAACTTCATAGCAAGTCGATGAATCCACCTTTTCTCAGTCAGGCTCGCCTCAGCGGGTGTAGATCCATCTCGCAGATATTCCTTGATATGCTGATACCAAGGAGATTGGATGGGAGGTAGCTCATCCGATACTTCTCCAACATAATTCCCATAGGCTGGGGCCTTGTTCAGGGAAATTGTGATGCTTGGCAAGTGTTCCTTGTCCGATATGCGAATCAAGGAGGCCAAAGTTGCTAATGCATCCGCGAAATCATTCCTATTACGAGGAATGTGTAGAAAGGAGATTTCTTCGAACTCCAAAGCCATCTTCAAAACCTGCCGATGGTAAGGCAGCAAATGTAGTTCCTTGGTTTGATAGACTTCGGTGGATTGTCTGATTACCAACTCTGAATCTCCAAGGATAGTTAACCGCTTGATGCCCATTGAACGGGCAAGTTTTAGCCCCATGAGACAGCCTTCATACTCAGCCGTATTGTTGGTGCTGACAAATTGTAATTTGACGACAACGGATACCGCGCCCCCCGATCGATATTAGAATTACTCAGCTCCGTAACCTTCCATGTTAATGGCTCCATCAAAATACATCCTCCATGATTGGCGCAGATCGTCATCGATGGTATTCTTTGCATCTTGTCATTACTCCTTCATCGGGAAATATGTTTCAAGGGTTTGAAATCCGAAGGTGCGCGCGCCGGTTGATCGCGATTCCTTGACCTTTGATGGACTTTTGAGTCACATATACGATGTCAAATTATTGTAGGATCAATCGCCATCCGGATGCGATGAAAAGCAATTCAACATGGGTTTGTTGAACACGTCTTGGAGAGGATCCACGCGGGATATGAGATGGGTTGTGTGACCATGTAGGTAATGATGTAACCTCATGGAAGCCCATGCTAAAGTATAACACATCTTCTTGATCAGAGTGTACTTGTGTTCACTGCTGCTAAACCTTTTCTTCGAGGTAATAGATAGCTCGTTCTTGGCCTCTATCGTCTTTCTCGTCCAAAGATACAATTTCTATGGCATTGTCATTTATGCGGATGTACATGAATAGGGGAACATCATCCTCGGTGGTACCAAGACAGGAGCTTTGACTAATTTGTTTCTTGATTGTAAGGAAGGCATTCGGCACTCATCATTCCATTTCATGGAGGAGTTCTTCCTTAATAACTTGAAGATTGGCTCACAGGTTGCTGTGATTTGGGAGATAAACCTGCTGATGAAGTTGATCCTTCCCAAAAATCCCCGTATTTCCTTTTCTATCTGAGGAATGGGCATTTCCGTGATGGCTTGGATTTTGGTAGGATCCAGCTCAATCCCTTTGTGGCTGACTAGAAATCCTAGCAATCAGATAACTTGACGCCAAAGGCGACTTAGTGGATTCAACTTCAAGTTGTACTTACATAACTTTGTTGAACAACTTTTCGAGATGGTCTAGATGGTCATCCTCCTTCCGGGACTTGACAATGATGTCATCCACGTAGATATCAATCTCTTTATGCATTAAGTCGCGGAAAAGATCCATCATAGCTCGTTGATAGGTAGCTCCGGCATTGATGGGGCCGAATGACAACCGTCTATAGCAAAAATTTCCCCAAGGAGTGATGAAAGAAGTCTTCTCATGATCTTCCTCGGCAACCATGATCTGATGGTACCCCGCAAAGCAATTAGCAAAGGAGTACATGTCGTATTGCGCAGTATTGTCAATGAGAATGTGGATAAATGGCAAGGGAAAGCTATCTTTTAAGCAAGCTTTGTTCAAGTCCCGGTAATCCACGCAAACTCGCACCTTCCCTCTAGGTTTAGGAAAGGGTACAATGTTGGATATCCACTCAGGATATATAGACACCATGATGATGCCGGCTTGAAATGGTTTCACAATTTCTTCTTTCACCTTTAAACTCCACTCAGGTTTCAATCGCCTGAGCTTTTGCTTGACTGGCTTAAATCCCTATTTAATGGGAAGGCGATGAAGGACAATGTCAGCGGACAAACCTACCATGTCTTCATGAGACCATGCAAACACATCCTAGAATTGTGTTAATAGCGTAACCATGTCATTCCGTTGGTTTGGTGTAAGGTCTGAACTAATCTGGATTAACTTAGGGGTTTCTAAGGTTCCGAGATTGAAAGAAGTGGTTTGATCAAGGTTAGGTTTTGGTTTGTCTTTGACCCATTCTTTAATTTTTGGAGGCACCTCAATGTCATCCTGGAGATCCATCAAGGCTGAATTCATCTCTACATCAAAGGTACAATCCTTGTGTAGGAGAGGCATCGTATCCGCAAATACAGGCACATCTAAATTCAGAGTCCTGAAACAAAATATGCTTTCACTTAGTATATATTAAATGCGTTGATCATACACAGTGTTAGCATATATGGCAAAATAAACCGCTAATCGTATGCGAAAAAGTAAGCGGTTATTGTATCTCTGAGTTCGCGCTTCGCTTTACCCTTGTCGACCAAAGCAAGGAATGCTGTTCCAATTGGTAAGGGTAAAGTCCGGGTGGACCGCAATGATGGAGGGATTGTCATCATCCTCCTTGTCCCGAATGATGGCCATTACATCAGGGCAATCATCATCTGGGGTATTTCTATTGGTATGTTCATCATGGACAATGATGCGCATGCCCGACATTATTCGGACAACGTTTTCCTTGATTCTCCGCTCCTCTTCTTCGATTGCGGGATCTGGAATAACGATTTTCTTTTCCTCCACCGGTTTCGGCTTAGGAAATAACATGGCCATGACATTGGCTGGCACCTTTACTAGAGGTTGTGCGGACTCAGAGTTTGAAGGCGAAGCCAAACGCCACATGGTTGAAGCTGAAGGAATCTGTTGATGCTTATGAGGATTCCTGTGACTAGAGCTGGCAGAATAGCCTAGTCTAGCTATTCCAACTTACTTGGTTAATCGAATGGGGTACTGGATACCCTGGCCATCTTTACCCAACCCTTGTCCAGGCTTATGACCCAACGACTTCATTTCTTGAGTGGCTGACATCACCTTGGTAGAAATGTGGGGTTCGGGCAGTGGTGCTCCAATAGCGTGGTATTGGGTGTTGCTTATTTCCAAAGCATGAAAACTAACTGGTTCTATGTCTGCATTGGCATTGATGAACGGAATGTCCCCGTGCTGAGGAATCTCTGGTTCAGCATTGACCATGACCAAGCTATTGTTGATAATGTACTTCAATTGTTGGTGAAGAGTGGAGGGGACTGCCCCAGCCATATGGATCCATGGTCGTCCCAAGAGCAGGTTGTATCCTGAATCTATCTTGAGCACATAGAAGGATACGCAGAATGTATGAGGGCCAATTTTGATTGGCAGCTCAATTACTCCAACCGAGTTACGGTGGGCTCCATCAAAAGCTTTGATGATAGTATGGCTACTCCGAATTCGGTTGAGATTGATATTCATCTTCACCAAGGTGGCATATGGGCAGATATTCAGAGAGGAACCTCCATCTATTAAGACTCCTGCTACCATATATCTGGAAGACAAGATTACAATGTGTAACGGCTTGCAATGACCAGTCCCTTCGGATGGTATGTCATCATCAGTGAAGGATATCACATTGTTGTTGAAAATGTGATCAACCATGTGTTAAAACTTTTCCGTATCCACTGATGTCGGGAGATAGGCTTCTTCTAGAACCTTTAACAAGACCTTCCGGTGGTTCTCAGAGGTTAGGACCAAGTCCAAAATTGATATTTGTGGTGGCGCTTCCTTCAAGCTTAAAACCACCGAGGCTTCGTTATGACCCACAGCGCGGAGGAATTTTTCAATCTTCTCCATAGGTATTTTCCCCTTTGATTTGGTGGTGGGGTTCATCACCCGATGGGGAAGATACAGTGGATTTTCCTTCGACACTACAGCAGTGGTATATGAGGTAGATCCTTCACCTTCTGCATAATTCCACAGAACCTTGCGCAAGCTAACAATAGGATATTGTGCTCTGCATGGAAAGTTGATTGGCTCAGGAGCGACCACTTTCAAAGGATTGCTTCCTCCTTTGAGCTGAATTATCGGTGTTGTGAGAAAAGTATTAATCCCTTCAACTTCAGTAGATATAACTGCTACCACACTTTTCAACTTAGTAGGGCCTGCATTCTCACTTGCATGTAAACACGTTGTCGTTATCCGCCAAGCGCAAAGATACCACCGCTTGTCGATTAGATTTTGAATAAGGTGGCGGAGTTCCCAGCATTCTTTTGTCTTTGTGACCATGAGATCGGGAGTGGTATTGACATACTCCATCAGAGTTGTACTGTCCCGAACGGGGGTTGATTGGAGGTAAAAGGGAACTGATCCTTCCTTCATTGATTAACATGTGAAGGATTTCCTCCATGGGTTGGCCCAAATAGGTGAATTCCCGTTTGTTGGCAAAATCCCGACGGGCTTTGGCATTTTCTCTCTTCGTCACTTTGTCTTCCAGCATTTCATTTTCTGAAAGTGATGAGGGAATATTCATGACGATTGGTAGGAGACTGACATGCTCCTGGCTGATTAATTGTCGAGTCACTTGATGCTGATAAGTCACCAGTTCCGCTAATTGCTCAATTTGTTTGCAGAGAGCTTTCATCTTTCATTCCATTGTGAACTGGAACTTAGCATAATCCCATCTATCATCACCGTCTTTGATGGTCTGGGGGGAATCACAGCTGAAGTTGGAACTCTGTCCACTGCTCCACTTAATCTTGTTGACCTCTTCTTCTTTGTGTTGAGGAAGAGGGTTATCTTATACATGAGGCTGATCGGGTTTGGTGACTACGATCTCTCTATTATCTATTAGGTCCTGGATCTTATGTTTCAAGGCCCAACAATCCTAAGTATCATGTCCAGTGCCCCTAACATGATAAGCACATTTCTTAGCAAAGATTGAAACCCCATTCCATTAGAAATTTGGTGGTGGAAGAAGATGCGTAATTTTCTTCTGTGTTGTCAGAAGATTAAGAATGTTCTCGAGGGTATCCCCTAAGGGTGTAAACACTCGATGGCATTTGACTTCTCCACCTTTTGGTAATCGGAGGGTTTGCGTGATCGTGTCCGGAAAGGAGTGCAGCTTTCTCCTTTAAATGGGCATACTTTGATTGCCTTTTTGTCCTCTGTAGTATCGTGGAAACATCTTCCTCTTTCTTTTTATGGACCCTCGGGTTGTTCCCATAATTTCCAGATTGGATGTGATCAAAGAATGACTTTGAGTGTGGCTAGGTCTTGAATCTTTTCGACTTCAACCCCATTTCACCATCTCCCCATGTTTAACCATTTCAGAAAATGGTTTGCCGATGTCTTAAGCTAAAACTCTCTCATAGAAGGGAGCTTCAGTATGTCTATGAATGTCATGACCATTTTCGATTCTCGACATGGGAGGACTAACTTGGGCGTACCAAAGCGTCTCCACCTTTGAGCATAATCTCTAAAAGACTAGTTAGACTGTTTTTGATCTTGGTAATCCGATCATCGATCAGAGCCATTTGAGTTTGAAAAGCAGATTGAGTGAGGAAGGCATGTGCTAGCTCTTCCCAGCTGTGGATTTTGGAGTTGTCTAATCTTGTGTACCACGAACGGGCTTCTCCAGTTAGACTCTTTTGGAACAATTGCATTCTGAGTTTTTCATCCTCTGCATAGGATCCCAGTTCTCCAATAAAGACTTTTAAATGTGTATAAGGATCCCCTAACCCGTCATATTTTTCAAAGTCAGGAGTTTTAAATTTTTCTTGATAGTAAACACCAGGAAAAATACATAGATCAACATATGAAACACTCCCGTGTGTTCCAATTCCTTTGATAGCGCGAAGGGTCTCTTCCATTTGGAGGACTTTCTTTTTGATGTCACCATTATGCGGATCTCCAAAGTGCAATGGGCAAGATCATCGCGTTTTGTTGGTCGTATCCAACCTGTGGCTCGTATGGTAATGACCAAAATTCCTCCTTGTGTGGAGGGCTCAGAGTATGTCTGGGTATTTTTCGACCCCGTAGGTGGTGTAATTTTTAATAGAACGACCAAATCAGTAATCTGTTTGCTTAACTCGTCAATTCTTTGCGAGAAATCTGGATTAAGTTCGATCTAGTCGGATGACGACATGATTGACTATAAACTGTTGCCTTTTGGACTTTAATGGGTAGTAGGTCCGATTGATTCCTCTGAAAGAGGCGGCATAGTTTAGTCCTTAGGGAAGGTGTATAATGACATGCTATGTGATGTGTCCATTTTAGGAATTTTATCCTACAAAATGGGTGTCAGCTATTTGTAGCATGTATGTGGACATATTGCTTCATATTTCTTATTATATGGAGATAGATATGGAATGAAATTTCAAGTAATTGTGTTTACAAGTAATTGAAATGAGAGCATGAAGAGACTTTCCTTCGTTTTGGGTTTATCAGAGGTGACCTATCTTAGGTTACTCTCATGCTTTTTTGGCATGAAGGTTCCCAAATCATCGTGAATCTACTAGACGGAAAGTTAATCCGGCTTTTCAAGCTGGAGCAAATTTGGGTGGTGCCTTTCACGAGCCTCGGAGATTTAGTCTTCTCACGAGTCCAAAGAATCAAACACCGACGGATAACCTGGTGGAGGGACCACACAACATACATTCACATACATCGCGTCTCACCGTATGAAATGATGACATGTGTGAAGCACTAATATCATAAGAAGTTTATAGTGCGAAGCACTAACATCACACGCAGATATGATGTGAAGCACTAAGCTCAAACAAGACATGCATTCGTACACATTCATCCAATGTAAATGCAACATCCACACAAAAGCATATAATCAGTTTTGAAAAGATTAAAGTAGCGGCTCAAGTCCTCTTACTGGAGTCCCCAGTAGAGTCGCCACCTGTCGACGTCGAGATTTTTGGATGTCCCTTTCCGTTACCTGTTCTTTGGTGTTCTCATTTTAGGTGAGATTTGTTTGAAAAAACAAGTGAAAAAGGTCTGACATGTATAATGTCGACGATGGGACTGTTAAGAGTCGCCAATTGGTTTTTTAAATGGTTGTACCAACACAACTGAGAAAAGGTTTGCACAATGACCCAGTGATGTGACACTGATATACGGGTCGGCGAAACCGAGATTCGTTTAGGGTCCGGGGACTTGGTTATGCGGGGGGAAGGTGTTAGGCACCCCACGACATCCGTGTTACCACGGTGAACGCCTCTTTTCAAGAAACTATTATTTGAGTGTGTGTGTGTGTGTGTGTTGGTCAATGTGCTATTATAGGAAAGTTGTGCGAGGCCTCGTTCGAACCTATATACACAGGGTTTGAATTTATGTAACAATTCAATTTTTAGCAAGATATGGCAATAATGTTTTATAAAAGAGGTTTTTCAAACCCTGATGCTCAATAGGAATTGAGACCTTTTACACTTCCATTTTTATTAAGTGAGTGGCTAAATTGATTTTATTTGACGGATGCGAGGCATCCGTAAGAAAAATAATACATCCAAAAATAATGTCGACTTCCTCGTGGGTATGGAAACCATCTGAGGAAATATAGACATCGCAGAATAATTTACAAGCTGCTTACAGCTGAAAATGTCCATCACGGGAACCGAACCTAGATCCAATGAGATGAATCTGTGATCACATGATTCCTAGGCGCACAAAATATTGCAATTTGTATAAAAGCAATAAGTAGGTATATATATAAAAGCGGTAAATATATATATACAGACAGGATCACCAACCACGAAGCACCTCCATGGGGGATCAGAAATGTAAATAAAGTTGTAGATACGGTCAACCGCCACGAAGGAAACTCCAGGCGGGACAGAATGTAAATAAAGCTGTATATGCGGTTAACTGCCACGAAGTAAACTCGAAAGGTAGGGCGAAATGTAAAGAAAGCTATAAAGCGATCAAGCGCCACGAAGGGAACTCCAGCGAGAGACAAAATAAATATATATATATATATATATATAAAGTTAATAAACGCACCGGATGTAAAATCTGTGCTCATCGAACATAGTTCGACTACGGTTCATATATATAAGTATATATATATATATAAAAGCGAGTAAACGCACTGCATCAAGTCTAGGCTCATCGAACAAAGTCTCGACACACAGTTGATATATATAAATATATATATATATATATATATATATATATATATATATATAAAAGTGAATAAACGCACTAAAATCAAGTTCAAGCTCATCGAACAAGTCCGACACACGGTTTGATATATATAAGTATATATATATATATATATAAGCTTAATAAACGCACTGCATCAAGTCTAGGCTCATCGAACAAAGTCCAATAGGCAGTTAATATATATATATATATATATATATATATATATATATATATATATATATATTAAAGCAAGAAACGCCTGCATCAAGTTCAGGCTCAATCGAGGCATAACTCGATAATGTTAGTCAATATATATATATATATATATATATATATATACTGATCGAATGAAACCACGAATCAAGCCTTGGGCAAAAGCAAGAAACACGGTGTAGAAGGGTGTGTTCAAAGATGAAGAGAAAGACTCTAAAGTGTGTGAGAAGGCTTACAGCTGACTAATAAAAAGGGCTTCTATATCTTTAGAGTGGGTAAACACTAGGCTTTTGTGGGTACAAAAGAGGCTATATATGAGCTCACAGGTGTTTGAAAGTGAGAAAATACATTGTATGGCAAGTGCAGAGCAAATTTTGCAGGGTTTCCCCGTCTTTTTTTTCTTAGAAATCAGCACCCCAAGCCTCTTATTTATAGGCAAAAGGTGCCGCAGGTGTACCAGAGGCGGGTCGGGTCGTCTTCGGCACGTGGAACACAGTGCATCGTAATGTCCACTGGGATTTTGAGAAGTGCAACCGCATCCGCTTTGAGGTATTCGGGACCTATTTTCACCGCCGTTGTTCGAGAGTTATCACGATGGCATGGGATTAGAGTTTTTACGAAGTCTTTGAACGATGCCCTCCGGTCTTCAAGCTTCAACTTTATCCGCTACCCGCACAATAGTCACTCGTGATTGGTTAGCCTTATGGGACATTGTTGCGTAGACGCAGACGTGGCATCGTGTTGGGACGAGATGGCGATGTTGCCCCTCACCGGTGTTATTCACTTTGGATTTGGCCGATAAGCGTGACGTTGCTCGGACTTTCACCGAGATTGATCTTGCATTTGTTGAAGGTCCTCATTGTCATCTTTGAGGTGTGCCTGTCTTCCCGATGTTATTGTCGGGTTGGCACTATGTATTTTATTGTGAGTGCCAAGATTGAAGCTGATGGCATTTGAAACAAGCATTTCCGTGGTTATCTCCGAAACTGCATTTTTTAAGGTTATCACCAAGGTTGGTGGCTATTCTCATGGTTGGGACTGAGACTGGATACATCGGGGTTATCTCCGAGATTAATCAGCCTTCTCCGGTGTGTGTTCCGGTATTTTATCTGCAGGTCTCGGGGTTAGATCCGAGGTTGAAACTGTTACTCCTGCATTGCGATCCGGGGTTGATGCCGAACTTCCCAGAGTATCCTAAGTATGGATTTGGATTGTCTTTCGTGGTCTCTCTTAAAAGACGAATCTGTCCTCCCGCAATGTTAATGTGAATGTCTATAAAATTTTGAGTGTCTACAATCCCAGTGTGTAGACAACATGTAGGTGTATAGATCTATTACATAATATACATATAACAACAATACACGATCAAGATTCATACCGGTCAACCCATGTCAGAGATCACGGACTTTAGTTTTCTGGGTTACCCAGAAAACACAAGTCGTGATCATCTGGCCTATTTTGACCGGCCACTGTGTTAAATCTGTTTGATGTTTTAGTGATCTAAAGGCATGATATTGAAGTTCATATAACCTACTACAATTCAATTACATGAACAAGAGCAAAACAACAACTAACTGAAAGATATAAGCAATTGAAAACATTGTCAGACCACTGCCTAAACTTTCTATGTTACCCAGAAAGTTAAGCTTAACGGTCAACGAGGTTTGACCAATTACTACGATCTATCTGAGGCTTTATAAGGTTCGAACGTGCTTTAAACTTGTACTACTCATGACATACTATAATCTAGATATCCATATTCATCCCAACAACATTCCAGAAACCAAATCAAGGCCGATCAAAGTCACGACCAGAACACATTCTTCAGTTTTCTGGGTTACCCAGAAAACTTAGTTCGTGTTCGGTCAACGAACTTTGACCGTGAATAACTTTTGATCTATACATGCAATGATCATGAACTGACTTGCAGATTACTAACAACATTACATACTACAACCTCAAACCTTTAAATCACCAAAACAATAAACGAACACGGATCTACAAGGCCTAACATTCACTGTCAGACAACAAAAATTAAAATGTCCAGATTTATAAAATCATCAATTTCGAGCATCTAAGTGTTATGGATCTGAGTTATAACAACCCAGATCACTAAATGGCACCTTATAACATAACTTTAAACATTTAAACATAACATCTAACATGAAATCAAAAATCAAAATTTAGGTTTAGGGTTTTACCTTTCTTGAACAAAATCTAATTCTTGGCTACTGATTTTATTGTGGTTGTTAGTGGGGCTTGATTAGGGACTGGTCTAGCACTAAAATTCGGAGGTTTGAGTTGAGAGAGAAGTGAGTTGAGTGTTGGTGAAAAAATGAGCAAGTTAGTAGCATTTTTCTCTCTAAATCTATATATAGCATGGTGTGATGCTTATGGCTGAGCATGTGATCAGTCCTTTGATTGATTAAAGGCTATTACTAGACCACATGGCTAACTAGAGTTGGTCACCAACCACCTACTAGGTCTACATCTACACTCCACCTTATTAAAATAATAAAAAGGGTAGTTTGGTCATTTGGTTTTTACTTTTAGTGGTAATGTTGACAGTTCCTCACACCCATTAGGGTTTAACCCTAGAGCTCCAAAAGTCCATGTTTTAGGATTTTAAGATTAGGGCTAAAATGGGAATCTTAGTTTCTAAAAATGTGAATTAGGGTTCTCTAATTAAATTAGGTTTACTAATTACCTAGAATTTATAAATTAGACTTTATAATATACTAATTACCATTAACCTTGCTAAATTAATAATTAGGGTTTATAATTTAGCAATTAGGGTTCTAATTTAGTAATTAGGGTTTCTAAGTATTAATTAAGGTTTACCTAATTAATATTAAATATAATAATAATTGTTATTAATTACATAAAACATAACTTAATAATTTTTATAGTTGTAATTGACTTATGTACTATAGTTTATCAGTAATGCTAGGGTTTGCACTGCTTTACTAAAACTGTTTCACACATTAACATTACACACATATCAAGCATGTTTATATTACTGAAATATAATTACTATTATATTAATATTCTCATTCCTTATTCAAAATCCAGAATTAGGGTTGTGAATCCATATCCGACATAACCTTCATATATACCATTATTAATTAAGTTAAAATAATTAACTTAACTAATATAATAAAATACAAATCATAATAATCCTTATAATCATATCATATATATAATAATCATATTTTCATGGAAAATAAATAATAAATATTTTTATTACAAAATTAATTTATAATAAGAATATAACCTATAATGATCAATAATTCTTAAAAGAATTTATTTATCATTATTCATATAATAATTAAGTTTATTTGTCACATAAATACCTATACTTTTCTTTGCACATAATCCCACCTTTATATATAAAAAAATTAAATGCAAAATTTATTATTTAATTATTTTGAAAATACTGGGGTATTACATATTTTTTATGTGATTTTGTTTGATCTGAAGGGTGAGATTTTCAGGAAAAAGACCGACATATAATGTCGACAATTTGAAAAGATTTAATTTTTATTGGTCCGAATTAGACATAACTGCTAATTGGTATGAATTAAATGGTTGTACCAACTCAACCGAGTTTTGAAAAGTTTTGCAATATGGCCCAATTATTGGACTCTATTTAATTGGTCTTGGAAACCGAGATTTCATATAGTTTGGGGGCTTGATTAAGCGGGGGGGATGTGTTAGGCACCCCCGACTTCCGTGAAAAACGGTTATCGTGCTTTTTGATTCTCTAATGTGTGTATATGCGTGTGTGTGTGTGTGTGTGCATTGAAGTTAATTGGGCATAAGTGCTTTATTTGGAAGTAGTGTTATGTCTCTTTTGCACCTATATACAAAGGGTTTGACTTGTTGAATAGTTCAATTTTAAGCGAAATATACAAAAATGATATTTTGAAAATAGATTTTCAAACCCTTATGCTCACATAGTAATTAAGGCCTTTGATACATTCATTTTATTCCATATTCGGGTTATCCTGATTTTATTCTCGAGATGCGAAACATGTTCGACAAAATAATATACATTTATATATATATATATATATATATATATATATATATATATATATATAAGTGTCGGGCTCTTTATGGGCATGAAAGCCATCGAAGTATGCCCGAGCACCACACATAAGATTTTTCACTATTACGGGGACCTTAAATCCGGATAACTATTTTAAGGTCCTATATTTACAAGTACAAAGATTTGCAAGCTAGCATTTACAACTTAAATAAGTCCATTTTTGGAACTGGATCTAGATCCATTGATTGAATCATCAACCCTTTGTAGTTCTTAGGCTTACATGAATATTTAAAGATTGCACAAGGAATATATTGAAACAAAATGCATATTTAACTTTAGACGTCACAAAATAAGAGATTCATCGGTTAAATCCTTGTATGCGCGTAGCAAAAACTTCCAGCTTCCTCTAGATACAGATCTAGGGTGGCGTGGTTGCTAGATATTTACAAACTTAAAAGAAAATTAGATTTAAATAAATCTTAGCCATTCTAGCTCAACGATTCTAGTTTCGCAACTTTTGGACCAGTTAAAAGCTAGATATGGCTAGATTTAGATAAATCTAGTCAACAAACTTTGAATATTGCAGATTTACATCAAATGAACGGTTAAAACTGATATTTAATCACAATGATTAACTATATATATATATATATATATTACTTATATATATATATATATATATATATATATATATATTAAAGTAGTAAAAGGCCACAAATTTGCAATCAAGGCACTATTAAATAGTATAAATATATATATATAATGTGACACCCCCAAATCCCGATACTTCATTACCTCAAGATTTGGTGTTCACGTAATCAAAACATTCATATCTAGCTACCCAATTATAATAAATTGAATAATAAAAACCTGCCCATACAGGATTGCTTAAATAAAAACATTATCTCCCAGGTTCTCTAACCTTTAATACAATCATTCAAGTGCGGAAATAAAATTATTACATCACTTCATTATAAAAAGTCTATCATTAATGATAAAATAAAATTACAAGTCTTCATCACTTGTACATTTTCCCCTTTCCTTTGCTAGTTGTAGGTTTATCTACCTTCTCATTCATAGCTGCAATAAATGTATAAATATGCAAGAATGAGCAAACAAAGCTCACTTGAGATAAGAATAAATATCTTTACAACATTTGCCAAATAATAGGCTCAATAAAACTGAATGATATGTTCTATTAACTTTTCAACATTTGCTAACTCATAGGCTCAATAGAACTGAATAATTTGTTCTATTAACATTCTTAAATAAACTATTGAGGGTCAAGTGACCATGAACCATGTCCACAGTTATAAGTAATCTTTCAACTTTAACTTTAACAGTCATATGACTATAAGGACTCCACGCACTCAGGGGATCAATCCTTCCATTACAATGTATTGTGCACAACCATTTCAACGCTAAGCGTAAACCCTAAACATAGAGTTGTTCATCTCAAGATTTACAAAGACAAGTCCGCACTCAAAGAAAGTTTGGTTTGGATAAGCTTTCAAGGGTAATTGAAGTTTAATGATCATAAACTAGGGAACTAGTTGAATCCACAATGTTTGATAATACAACAGTTGTCTAATAACAACATAACTTAGAACATTTGAGAATCATAAATGAATTGATTCTATACATCTAACTCATGCTTGAAATAACTATAGATCATAAGTATTCAATAGAATGAATAAAATGGTTAACCTTTGCTTGAACAGTAAAATAAGCTAGGTTCAAGTTTTATAATATTTAGAAATGAATTCCTGAACTTTAAGAAACTTGCTTAATGTAAACAAGTTAGAATGAATCAATCAATTGAGAATTTTCAATAATACTAGAATTAGAGTTTGCTCAAATGAATTTTGGAAACAATAACATTTGATATAAAAAGCTTGCTCAATCAAAAGCATGAAGTAATAATAAATGAACTAACTCAACGAAAGTTTAGAGTTAGAAAACTTGCATCAACATAATAAACTAACTCAATGAAAGTATGGAGTTAGAAAACTTGCCTCGAGCGTAAGCTAAAATATTAAACTCATGTTCACCTAAACACAGTATTAAAACCATAACATCCATCAGACATACTAATATTCACGTTTCAATATAAAACGCATTACTAGCTAAACTTGTTAGTTTAACACAAGTATTGTGCTACGCTTTACATTTCAGAATTCCCAAGTGTTAATCATCATCACACTTAACTATCGCTCATTGTGTAAACTATGTTATCACATAACACATTTTTGATTTAATAATCATTTTTGCAACTTTGATCATACTAACCACAACTCACTATGTTATGTTAACCTTAACATTACACATTTAACATGTTAACACAATTTCAGACCATGTTGTGGCACTTTCCCAAGTCTACTAAAATAGCATAAGTTAGAATCTCAAACAAGGGTACGGGCGCAATTGCAAGCGCCATACAAAACTTAGGGACCCACAGAGTCGCTGGCCATTTTTTTTCCTTGGCCTTGCTAGCATAGCTCTTTACGGTGTTCGAACCAGACAGACGCAGAAAGGCTTATGAATAAAAGAGCCAATTTTAGCCCAACAAACACAAATTTCACCCAATAGACAGTAATATTAACACGTAGAATAAATACAACAATATCATAAACATGATTACTCACATTTACAACCAACTAGCACAATTTAACAATAACTACAACTATTTTAATTTCTCAAAACTCATGTTTTTCACAAAAACTCAACTTTTCTTGACATTGTTATAGAAATCATCACTGTGAACTCACTAGTTTGCCAAATCATCTCATTCAAATTATATAATGCTCATATCTCACTAAACTAACGTATACAAACTTCAATTTATAATTTAACATAAGAATTGACCATCTAAATTGGTACTTTTCATGAACACATGAAAAATACATATAAACATACACTGACAAAACTTTTTCTTCTACTGTCAAACAAATTTAGCATGCAATTATTGTTTAAACATAATCTCTATCATCATATATTCACATAATCACAAGTAATCCATTGTAAAGCAACAATTCAAAATATCAAATTCACGTAACATGAAATTTTTTAGTAAAACCCATATATATATATATATATATATATATATATATATATATATATATATATATATATATATAACACTAATGTTGTGTAAAAATACCTTGAAATTTTTGCCAGTAAAACCTATATATGCATATATATATATATATAACACTAATGTTGTGTAAAAATACCTTGAAGTTGCTTGCAATCCTTAAAAGGATTATGTCCTCAGAATCACAATTCAAACAACCAAATCGTCACATTCTTTCCTACTTACAAAGATTCTGTCCCCAGAATCGAAGACATAGATTAAACAAATAACTCAGGGTAACTTTTCATCATTTCAGTTTTGAGTTCCCACGTTGCCTCCTCGACATTGTGGTTTCTCCATATCACCTTCACAAAAGGTATCACTTTATTTCTGAGCACTTGTTCTTTCCTGTCGACTATCTGGATAGGAACTTCTTCATAAGATAAATCTTTATTGAATTGCAATGGTTCGTACTCGATCACGTGTTTGTAATCGGGTTTATACGGTCGTAACACCGAAATGTGAAAAACATTGTGAATGTTTTCCAATTCTAGAGGTAGAGCTACCTCGTAAGCCACTTCGCCCACTCTCCGTAGTATTTCAAATGGTCCAATAAATCTTGGGCTGAGCTTTCCTTTCTTACCAAAATGAATCTTCCCCTTCCAAGGAGAAACTTTTAGGAAAACGAGATTTTCTACTTCAAATTCGCGATTCTGCCTATGTTGATTGGCATACTTTTTCTGACGGTCTTGGGCTGCTACCAATCTTGTCCTGATGAGTTTGACAACTTCAACAGTTTGTTATACCAGTTCTGGTCCTAACAGTTGGCGTTCACCAACTTCATCCCAAAGACATGGAGTCATCGCACTTTCTACCGTACAATGCCTCGTAAGGTGGCATACCGATGCTCGCGTGATAACTGTTGTTGTAGGAAAATTCTACCAACGGTAAATGTTCATCCCAGCTTCCTTTAAAATCCATGATGCATGCTCTCAGCATATCTTCCAATGTTTGGATTGTTCGTTCACTCTGCCCGTCGGTTTGCGGGTGATATGTTGTACTCATTCGCAACTGTGTTCCCATACATTCTTGTAGTCTCTTCCAGAAGTTTGATGTGAACCTTGGATCTCTATCTGACACAATTGACACTGGAACTCCATGTCTTGACACGATCTCTTTAACATACAATTTCGCTAGCTGATCAAGATTAAATCTGAACTTTATTGGCAAAAAGTGTGCAGATTTTGTCAATCTGTCCACTATCACCCATATCGCATCGTATCCTTTCTGAGTCGTTGGAAGTCCTACCACAAAATCCATTGTGATATGCTCCCATTTCCATTCCGGTATTTCCAACGGTTGAAGTAACCCGCTTGGTTGTTGATGTTCAACTTTCACTTTCTGACACGTCAAACATTTTACAATGCATTCTGCAATGTCTCTTTTCATATTCGGCCACCAAAAATGATGCCGTAAATCTTGATACATCTTTTTACTTCCTGGATGAATCGAATATCTTGTGCTATGTGCTTCGGTCAAGATTTCATCTTTAAGCTTTGGTACTGCTGGAACCCAAATTCTTTCCTCGAATCGTAGTAGTCCTTCAGTGTCGATCTTGTATTTTACATCGCTACCCTCAACCACTTTCTCTTTGATCGTTTTGCATTCTTTATCTTGTAGTTGAGCACTCTTCACTTTGTCCACCAAAGTTGGACTGGTATATATCTGGAATAGTCGTTCATCGGATTCCTTTGGAAATTTGATTTCCAATTCTAGCTTTACCATTGCTGAAATAAGCTCTTCCTGCGTAGTTATCAGCATCAACTTCTCCCGACCTTTCCTGTTTAAAGCATCTGCAAACACATTTGCTTTGTCTGGGTGATAAAAGATCTTTCAATTGTAATCCTTTATCAATTCCATCCATCTCCGTTACCGCATATTCAGGTCCTTCTGTGTGAAAATAAACTTCAGACTTTTATGATCCGTGTAGATTTCACATTTCTCTCCATAGAGATAGTGTTCCATATCTTGAGAGCAAACACCATCAGAAGCTAATTCCAAATCATGAGTCGATAACCTTTCTCATAATCCTTCATTGTCTTGATGCATACGCAATTACTTTTTGCCGCTCGCATAAGAACACATCCCAACCCTTTATGTGAGGCATCATTATACACCACAAAGTTACCTATACTATCCGGTAATGACAACACAGTGCCATGCTTAATTTCTTCCTCAAATCTCGAAACTTTCTTCACATTTCTTCCGTCCAAACAAATTTCACATGCTTTTCCGGTCAAATTTGTTAATGGAGTAAGCTATCTTAGAAAAATCTTGAATAAATCGTCTGTAATATTTCTAGCCGGCCCAAGAAACTCCTCACTTCCGATTTGTTCTTGGTTGTTCCCAATTGATAAATGACTTCCACTTTTGATGGATCCACGAAATCCCATCTTTGTCAATCACGTACAAGAAATTGCACACGATCTAGCCAAAATTCGCACTTAGAGAATTTCGCGTACAACTTTTCTTTTCTTAGTGTTTCCAATGTCAAACGTAAGTGTTCCACGTGTTCTTCTTGAGTTTTGGAATACACTAGAATGTCGTCGATGAATACCACTACAAACTTGTCTAAGAATGGTTTAAACACCCTATTCATCAAATCCATGAATGCAACAGGTGCATTGGTTAAACCAAAAGACATCACCAGAAACTCATAATGTCCATACCGAGTTCTGAATCCGTTCGTAGTATATCCTCCTTCCTACTTTCAACTGGTGATACCCACTTCTCAAATCTATTTTCGAGAAGTATTTATCACCCTTCAACTGATCAAACAAGTCATCTATTCTTGGTAATAGATATTTGTTTTTAATAGTGACTTTGTTTAATTCTCTATAATCAATGCAAAGACGCATTGACCCATCCTTCTTCTTCACAAATAACACTGGTGCTCCCCACGGTGATACGCTTGGTTGAATATACTTTTTGTCTAACAATTCTTATAGAATCTGTACCATCGGGTTCCTTCATTTCTACTTTGGAGCCATTCATCAGACGGGCCTTGATAGCATCTGCATATCCCCAACACTAAGTCGATCACAAACTCAATCTCTCTCTGTCCGTGGAAGTCCCGGAAAATCCTCGGAAACACATCTTCAAATTCCCTCACCATTGGTATCTCTTCCAGTTTCACATTCTTTTTTACGAGTATCGACTATGTAAGCTAAATAGCCCACACAACCTCGACTCAACAATTTCTTGGCTCGCATAATCTTGAGGACATTTCATTTGTCTAAGCGATTTTCTACTATAGAATACTACCTTTGACTTGAGTCATAAGGTTTTACATTTCTTTTGGCAATCAATTACCGCTTCCATATTTGAACAACCAACCCATTCCCAAAATAACATCAAACTCTCCCAATCTAATCGGAATCAAATCTATCATTAGGATATTCTCCTTAATGTTCACCCTACAGTTCTTGTATACGAATCTAACAGGGAGTATCTCTTTATTCGCAATCTCTATGTTCAAAGGGAAATTCAATTCTTCTCTAGGCAATTCTAACCTCCTAGAAAATTCATCAGAGATAAACGAGCAAGTAGCACCCGAATCAAATAATACATAAGCATCAATATCATTGATTGGGATAATACCTGATACGACATCTTTTGATTACACAGGATCTTGCACAGTCATGTTGAAGGTTCTTGTTGTGGGTTTGTTTGATGTTGTACCTCCATTGCTTCTGGTTATCACTTCATCCTTCTTCTTAGGGCATTCACGAGAAAAGTGATCCTTGGATCCGCACGTGAAGCACACATTCTTCTTAGGTTGAGTGCAATTTGGGGCGATGTGACCCTCCTGGCCACAATTGAAGCATACTCGTTTCCCCATCAAGCACGCACCCTTGTGAAACTTACCGCATGTAGCACATGCTTTAAACTTCTTGATCTTCTAGTTACCCTACTGGTTTCCAGCACCCACGTTTCCATTCCACTTCCTCTTCAAGTTGTTGTTGTCATTGTTTCCACCACTACCACCTCCATTCTTAATTTCCACCTCATTCTTCTTCTTCGCTTTCGATTGAACTTTTGTCAACGCCTCGCCTCCACCTTCAAATGTAGTATTGCTTTCTCCATCACTTCGCGAAAGTCTTCAATTGAAATAGGAAACCCTCACTGCATAAACCAAAGATTTCCGGTCCTTTGTTCAAACCTCTTCGCCTTGCATTCGTCTGTGCTGACTTGATAAGGCGTAAACCTCGCCAACTTGTTGAATTTAGCGGCATACTCAGATACCGTCATCGTTCCATGTCTCAGTTCCAGAAATTATACTTTCAGCTGACCCTTCGAACTCTCGGGAAAATAGGTCTCGAAGAATATCTCCTTAAACCTATCCCAGGTCATCATCCCTGGTCCTTCTCGAGTTTTATTGGCCTGCCACAAATAACTAGCTTCTGCTTTCAACATGAATATTATGAAAGCAGTCTTCTGATCATCTCCTACCCTAGCAACATCGAATACCTTTTCTATCTCCATAATCCAAGTCTGTGCCTCGATTGGATTCATCGACTCGAAATTGTGTGGTCCAACCGCCTTGAACTCCTTAAACGTTGTTCCTTGGTTCTGTGGTTGATTCTGCAATGCTCTTGTCAGTAACGTCACCAATTGTTGAACTGGGTTAGCATTAACATTGTCGTTATTGTTTGTTCCTTCGTTGGTTTTCTGTCATGGTGGTTGATGTCTGGGAGACATTTTCTGCTTAAAAATACACCCATAACACATAACCACAAATCACATAACAATTTGAATAAAATAACAACTTTTATTTATTCATAACCTCTTTGAAAACATAAAACAATAGCATTACTACTATTTACATTACTTCCTGAACTACAAAAGTTTCAGGACAACATCATCCTTATATCCCATAGGTTTCATAACACTTGGGATTTATAATTTATTTAACATTTTATTCATCGTACTACAACTACGATCTTCTACTAAGATACTACTTAGCCTTACTACGTTCTTCCTCCATGACTCGGAACATTGTTATGCGATCTAATACGTACGATGGCAGCGTCTCAAACTGAATAGGATATTCCATGACTCGATCCTGAGCTCGATTAACCATGGTGTTGAATACTCTTTTCATCTCTTCCATCTTCATCACTTTGCATATGCGTCTTTCACTTCTATCCCGGCTCGTTGAAATATTACTTCATATGCATCCTCGACTCTTGTCCTCTTCGTAGCTTCTTCCCTTAGCTTATTCTTCAATTCAGCGACCTCCTCGATCAGTTGGTCTTTCTCTCCTTCAGTCCGTTCTAGCTTTTCCTCGACATTTGTTAGTCGTTCCTCACGATCTAGAATCTCGTCGTCTTTCTACGTTATTGCAGTCTGTTGTTCAGCTACTATCTCTTGAAATTCCTCGACTATATCCTGAAGTTCCACGTTATAGTCGTAGACTTCATCGTATATTCGAGCAGCTATCTAGGTTAGTGGAGTCTCCTCCTCCTCGTCCTCATCATCCTCATCTTCATGTGGCAACTTAACGAGATCCTCCTCATCCGTCTCCACATCATCATCCTCGTTTTCAACCACTGTGACCAACGGGGCTGACTCCCGTGGCAGTAGTTGTTCCCAACTAACATGAATGTCTCGAGGCTCCTCCTCTATAGGCATCTGAGGTCTATCCTCCCTAGCCTGACTGGATTCTCCGACATTAGTCATCCTGGCAACAAAATTTTAAGTTTTAATCATTAATCATTACTACTTGACACTCACGAGCACATAAGTATAAACACATAATCACATAAGTGTTTTATTATTTCTTACTTAAAACTCGATAAGAGTTAATCACCACTATCTTTTCAAAGGTTACTTCCTAAGGTTTTTCCCCACCTAAGGTTCATAACCTAAAGCTTTGATACCAACTTGTGACACCCCCAAATCCCGGTACTTCATTACCTCAAGATTTGGTGTTCACGTAATCAAAACATTCATATCTAGCTACCCAATTATAATAAATTGAATAATAAAAACACGCCCATACAGATTACTTAAATAAAACATTATCTCCCGTGTTCTCTAACCTTTAATACAATCATTCAAGTGCGTAAATAAAATTATTACATCACTTCATTATAAAAAGTCTATCATTAATGATAAAATAAAATTACAAGTCTTCATCACTGAACATTTTCCCTTTCCTTTGCTAGTCAGAGGTTTATCTACCTTCTCATTCATAGTCGCAATAAATGTATAATATGCAAGAGTGAGCAAACAAAGCTCACTTGAGATAAGAATAAATATCTTTACAACATTTGCCAAATAATAGGCTCAATAGAACTGAATGATATGTTCTGTTAACTTTACAACATTTGCCAAATAATAGGCTCAATAGAACTGAATGATATGTTCTATTAACTTTTCAACATTTGCCAACTCATAGGCTCAATAGAATCAATAATGTGTTCTATTAACATTCTTAAATAAACCATCGAGGGTCAGTGACCATGAACCATGTCCACAAATTATAAGTAATCTTTCAACTTTAACTTTAACAGTCATATGACTATAAGGACTCCACGTACTCAGGGGGATCAATCCTTCGTATAATGTATTGTGCACAACTAATATTCACGTTTCAATATAAAACGCATTACTAGCTAAACTTGTTATTTTAACACAAGTCTTGTGCTACGCTTTACATTTCAGAATTCCCAAGTGTTAATCATCATCACATTTAACTATCGCTCATTGTGTAAACTATGTTATCACATAACACATTTTTGATTTAATAATCATTTTTGCAACTTTGATCATACTAACCACAACTCACTATGTTATGTTAACCTTAACATTACACATTTAACATGTTAACACAATTTCAGACCATGTTGTGGCACTTTCCCAAGTCTACTGAAATAGCATAAGTTAGAATCTAAAGCGGTATGTGCAAATTGCCATACATAGGCTTGGGACATACATAGGCTTGCCATGCCGCCATTGCGCCATTTTTTGCCACTGCTAGTGGCAATTGCTACCGATGTTCAGACAGACGCAGTAGCTCTGAGCATGAACAAGAGTCACTTTAGCCCAACAAACACAAATTTAACCCAATAGACAGTAATATTATCACGTAGAATAAATACAACAATATCATAAACATGATTACTCACATTTACAACTAACTAGCACAATTTAACACTAACTACAACTATTTTAAGTTCTCAAAACTCATGTTTTTCACAAAAACTCAACTTTTCTTGACATTGTTATAGAAATCATCATTGTGAACTCACTAGTTGACCAAATCATCTCATTCAAATTACATAATGCTCATTTCTCACTAAACTAACATATACAAACTTCAATTTATAATTTAACATAAGAATTGACCATCTAAATTGGTACTTTTCATGAACACATGAAAAATACATATAAATATACACTGACAAAACTTTTTCTTCTACTGTCAAACGAATTTAGCATGCAATTGTTGTTTAAACATAATCTCTATCATCATATATTCACATAATCATAAGTAATCTATTGTAAAGCAACAATTCAAAATATCAAATTCACGTAACATGAAATTTTTTGTCAGAAACCCATATATATATATATATATATATATATATATATATATATATATATATATATATATATATATATATATATCTAACACTAATGTTGTGTAAAAATACCTTGAAGTTGCTTGCAATCCTTGTTAACTCACCGAAATTGTTATAAAATTCCTAGATTTCTCTCAATTCTCTCTCAATTCTCTCAGATGTTCTCAAGAATTGACCAAAGCTCAACACTCAACCTGAAAACTTTAAGCATAAAACAAATATAAAACCAATATGGCCTTAATTCACCTATTAAGTATATCACTTAATGATACATATAATATATTATACTTATTATTTTATATATTATATTTATTTTAAAATCTAGAAATTCCAAAAGCCATATGGCTTGTTTGGAAAACCCTTTTATTTTATTAAAAATTAATATATTAAGCCTTGTTTGTTAAACACTAAAATAAATTACTTTAATTTATTTTAATAACTCCTTATAATATAGTTATTTGTCACACTATATTTAATCAAGCTTTCATATTTATCTTAATTAATTCAAATCACAATTAATTAAATAAATCCTTTAATCACATAACACAATACAAAAATAATATATCATTTAATTGAAATATCAATATAATCATCAATTATTTATTTAACAAATAATTCTCCAAATAATATTAAATCAATTAAACAAATATTCATTACCGATAATCACATCCATTAAATATTTATATAACTCAATAAATATTTAAAATTACATTTAAAATTTTGGAATGTTACATATAATACAAGAAGAGAAAGCCATGATTTACAATCCAGCCTAATTAATCGATATATATATATATATATATATATATAATTAACTTCTCCAATAATTGGAAGAAGCGAACTAAGAACGAAGCAAGCTATATAGCGATTTTTTTTTCCATCGCTATAAAGATAGAAACCCGATTTTTATGCTATAGCGATTGGAAAAAACCATCGCTATAGCCGGTCATTCTTAGTTCGCTCTCCTCCGCCTCATTGGAGAGAGCCATATATATATATATATATATATATATATATATATATATATATTAAAGTAAGAAAAGTAGCAGATCTGAATGGATCTTAAGTTAAGCACGAGAATGACTATCGAACGGCTTTTGGCGCCTCTAAACTCGATTTCCACCGTTTAAAACTTGATATGTTGTAGTATATATGTTCAAAAGCGTTTACAAAGATAACGAAAGAAAAGCTTCCTTTCGCTCTCAAATGACTTGACTTCTCTATCTCAGACCCTTCTCTCTTCCTTCTCTTTATTTTTTTTCTTCTTATACAAGCTGCTGGTGAGCTTTTATATAAAGCCACACCTTTCACAAGTAGACCTTTGGATTTCACGGGTGCACCTGTAGAAGGGCCCAGTGGATCCTGTCACCTTGTAGTACATGTAATCCCGATCGACGTGCAGTCTGCTGAACGCTTGTAACTTGCAATCCGATAATTTGATGGAGATGTGCCATACAATTATGAAAAGCTCTCTTCGAGAGCTACGCAATGACATAGGGCTTGCCCTTTTTCAAATCAGGGAAGATTGGACCATGACCAGAATAGCACCTTCGGGTCTTCGTAGGCAGTCCATTGAGCTATTTTGCTTAGTTTGCGCTCGGAAGTACGGCAATGGCTCTTTATGACCCTATTTGAAAATGTATTAGGGTTGTTGAAGTTGACTTGTCAAAATGACCATTTTTCCCTTCCGAGGGTTGTCTCCAAGGTTGACGGGGCTTTTGGCTGTCCTTCGGGGTTGTCTTTGAGGATTGATCACAACTGATTCTATTTTTCCTTAGAGTTGTCTTTGAGGATTGATTTGATGCATTAGGGTTGTATTCAAAGGTTGATTTGATATCCCGAGGTTATTTCCAGGTTCTAATTTAATGCTTCAGGGTTGTCTCCGAAGGTTGATTTGATATCCTAGGGTTATCTCCGAGGATTGATTTGATGATTTCCCAGTGCTATTGTCGGGGTTCTGATTTGATGATTTCTCGGTGCTGTTGTCGGGGTTCTGACTTGATGATTTCCCAACGCTGTTGTCGGGGTTCTGGTTTAATGATTTCCCGATGTTGTTGTCGGGTTTCTGATTTGATGATTTTCTGGTGCTGTTATCGGGGTTTTGATTTGATGATTTCCCGATGCTGTTGCCAAGGTTATCTATAAAAGATAAAAGAAGTTTTTGCCTTCCTGTATGGTTAGTAATAGGAATGCAAAATTTCGAGTGTCTACAGATGTCCCTCTTTATTATGTTTATGCAATGTAGTGGAATGAACATGATAAAAATTACTAGACACTTGAAATATGACAAGATTAAATGATGCCATGTAATGCAACATGATATGATGTTATGGATACTGAATGATTTTGTTTGGATTTACTTCTAACGAGATTCTATCACTGATTGGTCCCGCCATTTCTGCTGGGGATGGAGTTGTCAATAATGATCTCCATTGAACTGTCTTAATGCCTACTCGAACGGTAGTTTACATAGGCTTTCATCACCGAATTTTCTCGATGACTACTCGAATGGTAGTTTACAGAGCTTTCACCATCGAACCTTCTCGATGCCTACTTGAACAGTAGTTTGCAGAGCTTTCATCATCGAACCTTTTCGATGCCTACTCGAATAGTAGTTTATAGAGCTTTCATCATCGAACCTTCTCGATGCCTACTCGAATTGTAGTTTACAGAGCTTTTGTCATCGAACCTTCTCGATGCCTTCTTGAATGGTTGTTTACAGGGCTTTCATCATTGAACCTTCTCGATGCCTATGTTGGGTTGAAGCCAACAATTTAAATATTCTTCAGTCTTACCGAGACTGATTCAATGAAATGTTGTAAAGATGTATTCAAAATCTTTGTTGGGGAGATTTTTCCATGGCTGATACCACTGGACCTTTCTGAATCCAACGTTGGGGTTGTCACTAACGTTTTTTATCTTCAGATACGCTTTCTGACTTCACCTTCGCTGGGGATACTGGCCTCATTGGAGATTCCCAATGTTTATCCTGATGATAGTTTACACCGATTTATTTCATCGGATCCTTCCCGACGTTATGCTGGGGTTGTCACCAACGATTTGAATTTCTATATGGTTGAATGTCGTTGTTGTTGTCGGGGATAGAGATCACAATGATAACATACTCTCAATGCCTACTCGAACGGTAGTTTACAAGGTTAACCATCACTGAACCTCCTCGATGCCTACTCGAACTGTAGTTTACAACAGTCGATAATTACTGAACTGATTTGATCCAGCTGAAAATTTCATTTATAACTGATTCCATCATCGGTCTTTCCCAATGGAGATAATTTTCAATAGTCGTCACCAACAGCTTTTCATGATACTTTATTGAATGCAATTTTCAACGGACTCTAATGTTGACATTCCCAAGGCTTTATTGGGATTGACACCAATGATTTACATGAATATTTTCATTTGTCAGAGATTGACTTTACATTTCCACGTTTCAGGCCCCTTCCGCTCAATCGCGTAAAACATTTTTTCCTGATTTGACTTTTAAGCTTCCAGGAGACCTGTCGGACCTTAAATCGGACTGAAACAGAGGGTGTAAGAACCTGAATTTTCAGAAATTATTAAGGCATGAGAAGGGTTCGAATAAGAATATATATATATATATATATATATGTTGTGAGGTATGTGGAATGATGTTGAATGGGGTAATATAAACTATGAAATAAGTGATTTATGTGTTTAATAAATATATTATTATTATATATTTGTTATTTATTGTAGAGGTGAATTAGTAAGAAGATGGATAAGATTTATCTATCGTCATTAAATAATTATCATAGTTGGTGACATTGAATATCTTTGATAATCACCAATTTCTTGAGTATATGTACGAGTGAGTATCAAGTCTAAGGCAGTGCAACCGTACTCTTTAATGGTGGATGTATAGGAGCTGGGCTAAACAATTCCTTCAGAGAGCGGAGGTATATACGAATTAGTAATTGATCTAACTCACTGTGAAAGAAGTGTAGACGAGACGGAAACAAATTTGTTGGATGTTTGTGGGAAACCACTCAGTGTACTATATTGAATACTATTAAAGACTCAATGTGTGGTAGGTTTAGACTTGTATATATGTACATTATTCACGAGAGAAGAGAATTGATAAATCTTTAGATAAATATTGGTTAGAGATTTATTAATTAATATTGAGATATAGTTAAATGTATAGATTAAAGAAATTGTGTTGAGACAATCTATAGAAAGGAAAGAGAAATAATTAAAGTATATCTCTACTAAAGGATATTAAAATAACTTCTAGCATTTGATTTTTTTAATAAAAGGGGGAATATTATTTTGATATTACCTTATATAGCTTTGTACGAGGTAATGTGTGGGATTAAGTAATATGGTAAATATATTAAAACATATTTGCTATATAAGTTGATGGAAATAATTTATCATAGTAGGAAATAAGCTTTTTTTCTATATATAGTGTGTACGTGGGTCGTGCATGTAAATTTTTTAATAATACATAGATATTATATTAAGAGTAATATCTTGAGAAAATGAGTAAATCGTTTTATTATGATTAGTTCCTATAATTAGAGAAAATATGATAAAAACATCTTATGTTATGTTATGGCGAAATACATAATTTTGATTATAGTAATGTATTTCCAAGAGGGTTAAAGTTAAAAGAAAACTAAGTTATTTTAATAACTTGAGTTAGTATATTACCGCGAATGTTATAAAGAATATTTTGATATCTCCATTCACGATATATTTATATATATGAACCTTGTGATATAATAGTTCGATGTAAATTGAACATATTATAAATAGTAAGGTGGTGGTAAATGAATAAGTAATGAGAAAAAGGATAAGCTTAATGTAAGCTTGTGAGATATGCCTAGTGTGACAAAGTGAAGGAATAAGCATTCATCAAATAATTTAATGAATGAATAATTGAAGGAATTAATTTGTATGTGCAATGATTTTATATTATATAGTAGCTACATCTATATGATATGAATTGAAGTGTGACACTTCAATGGTAACTATATAATATAGGAAGTATTTGAATATATATGTATAAAGGCTTGTATGTTAGCATTATGTACAAGTGAGATAATAAAATGTAACATGGTGCAATAGATCACTTCCATGACCATATTATAAGATGTAAAGTTAAGAATAATATTATTTTGTGAGATTATATTATTATAAGCTTGTGAATTATTAATTACTAAGTTCACATAATTATGTCTTGTGTGGCATAACTAGTGAAGTTAAATCCAAGGGAGAATTAATGGGAAGTATTAAAAGAAAATAAATGGTGAGTTAATAAATAATTGATATTAATTATCATTATGATAATTGGGTATATTTGAGATGATAAATTTTATGGAAAATGATGGATTGAGAATATCCAACTATTTTATAATTAGCCCAATAAAACATTTATTGGAATAAACCAATGTACATGGATTATATAATTCTATGTGAGTGGGTGTATATGTATACTCATTTGGGGACAAATATCAAATAAACCCATATATGTTATTAATAATATGAAATGTTGAGTATTAGAAGGGAGTGTCCCAAATTGTGTGTCATTATCCATTCACGTGAAATACAAAAAGGCTAGTAGCTAGCTTGCTTCTTCTTCTCCAAAATCCATAGCTTCTAAATGATGAAGAGGGGAGTGGGTTGATTTGATTTTTTCCACCAACTTCTTCTTAACCAACATCTTCTTCCATCTCCCATTGGATTCAATCTTTGAGGTAAAGCCATAGTCTAGGTAAGAAATTCTCTATAAATTGGAGCCTTCTCTTCTCTAATTGGGTTGTTTGGGTTCTTGATGAGTTCTATATAGAGAGTAAGTGGAAATTAAAGTGAACAATCTGAAGTTAGAAGCAAGCTTAGCAATTTAGCTTCTAGATGTATAATTCTTAAACTATGTTCTTAAATTCAAGTTTTGCAAGATTCTTACAAAAGTGCTAAAATACATGTTTTGAGTTGAAAGGTTTATGGTAGAAGCATGATAGAATGTGTCAATTGATGCTAGACATCGTTAATATGGTTGAATTCGAAATTAACAGAAGTTAAACGAACCAATTTGGTTTAGAAACGAATTCGTAGTGAATGAATTCGCTAAACTTTTCAAAACATGAAAAATTTAGTATGACATGAGATTTGGGTCAAGAATTAGGTTAGTTAGGGTTTCTGTAAATTGTTATAATTTTAGTATGTTGTAGTTCAATGAATTACGAATCCATAGAATCAAAAACGGACTAATTTAGATATGTATAACTCAAATTATGAAGGTTAGAAAGACGTTTGACATGATAGCTCGTAGCATGGAATGAAATTTCGAGTTTGCATCAGCTAGGCCTGCCTTGGTGGGCTATTTTAAGGGCAAAACCCTCGCCCCGGCGGGGGGTGGTCTGATTATAGATGTTGAGAAAATCTAACAGAATATGTTTTACTAAAATGGGAATAACCTTTTCATACGAACTCCGATTGAGGAGATCCAAGATGATCCGGAATGAGAACGAATATACCTACAACATTTGTGCTTTACATTTTTCAATTTGAGGGTGTTAGAAGGGGTAATAATAGTCATCTTTGTGACTATTACGTATTTTAAGGCAATCAGAGGGCGTCAGACGAGCACATGCGCAAGTATAGTGCTCCCGACGATGGAATATGTTATTCTAAGTGAGAAAACATAAATATGCATGATAATAGACATGACATATAAGATTACCTTACTCATAATAGAATACTTTAGCATAACTTAGTATGTGTTTTGAAAAGAAACTTGGAGTTTTGAAAAATGAATATTGACGAACCTTGAGTCTAAGAAGTTATGATATTTTAACACATACATCATGTTAAGTTATGAGTATACTTAAGAATGAGAAGTGATTTAAAGCTACTTTACTTATTATCAACTTACAATAGCTTAGTTGAAAATGATTTCTAAAGAAAACTTGAAACTTTAAGAACGAACTTAAAGTAATTTGTGTTCTTAAAGTTCTAAACATGATAACATATATTCATGGATTAGTTAGCTATGAAATAAGATTAAAAGTTGCACCTAGTTTCTTTATCTTGGCCTATAATAACTTTTAAAGGTGAACTTGAACGCCTTATGCCCCTAGACATGCCGAATATGTTCATCATCTAGATAAGCATGAATTGGACCTTTCAAGTGTGGTTTAAGATAAGTTTTCAAATAATGAACTATGTTATGTCTATGTAAATAAAGTTATATATACATTTGAAGCATGCTAGTAGAGGCTTATTAGTTTAAAAGTTTATAACATCAAATCTTGTTAAAGAAAGTTGTTAAGCTTTATTGATTGAAATAAATCATTATGGAACTACGTAGTTTGAATATGAACGATGTAGATCACATATATATAAACTTTAAATATGTGTCGAACACATGGCGAGTCAAGTGTGTGATAAATGTCTATGAATGTTGATGTCTAGTACGGGTGGTTAAGTATACCTACACATACCTAGCTATTCTAAGAGTATGATGAGAAAACGAAATGAAGGTTATACAAACCTAGTTAGGAAACGATGTAATATTTATTGTTATATTAAGAACGTATGAAATGTATGACTAATGGATATGAATCCATGATTATATAACTGTGTAGGAATACACGCAGTGCAGATAAGCTTTAAGAAGTTAAGTTATAGTTGATAAACTATGAATCAGGCAAATCTTTCAGTTCCTATTTGATATATGAAATCTATAACTATTAATTGAGCTATATTTTGCAATATGAATGTTGATGTATATATATGATATGCATATGAGATATAAATGAAATGCGGAAGTTGATTTGATGATATGCTTGTAAAGTGAATCTCTATGCCTGTTATGTGTGAAGTAACATGCGTAGTAAATATTAATTGATTATGAATGCATGAACTGAGTATGTTATTATATGCTATGTACTGCATGAAAACTGTTAGAATTGATGGGCTGTCGAGCTCACCCTTGTAAATAACTACTTTTGCAGGTTCAGGACTCACGGTAAAGATTACGTGCTACTTGATTGATAAAGTTCAATAGTATCAAAGGAGATTGATTCAATTGTTTAAATATATACTCTTGAACCATGTTTAGGTTCTAGTAGAGGTTTACGATGTGTAATACATGTTAAGTTTACTATGTGATACATAGAGGAATTCGAATCGAGATGTAAAGATTTATACGAAAATTGAATAAAGTGAATCATAGAATAATTTGATTCAGGGATTTGTAATTGATTCAAGTTAAGGAATTAATAAAAGATATATTTTTAAAGGAGATTGAAAAAGTTTAAATTATTCCGCATATTTATATAACATCGAATGTGATGAAATACAGGAATAGTAAATGACCAAAATTAGAAACTTATAAAAGTTTGGGGTCATTGTGCAGATCCTAGAAATGGAATGAATTTATATTCTAAATTGTAATAAGTAAAGTTTTATTCATTAAGTTATGAATGAAAATTATAAATAGTTTGACGATATTAGTATCGTGGCGGACTGGATTCGTGGTTTGAAGGGACCCGGATTTGGGGGCGTCACAGAGGGGGTAGGACCCACCCTGGACTTCCGTAGATAGACATACGTATTCTGTAGGTATACCTACGGAAGGTCGCAGGTGGTTTTATACCCCCTAGGCCCTTAACAAGTCATTTTCAGTTTGAACTTTTCAGAGAAATATGGACCTTCCATCTTAGATCTACTCATTTCGGGCTGTTTTTTTCGAAATCTGTCACCGTACAAACGGTATGCACACTTTAGGTAATGTTTATATCCATTTATTTCAAATTTTGACCGTTAGAATGCTAAATTTCATGATTAGTACGTTTAAACACAATATACCAAATATGTATGCAAAGATGACTTGCTAAAAACTAATGGGCCTAGTAAATGTTTATATTTTACTATGCTCAGATGTGAAAAAATTTAATTTCTGAGATAGTCATTTTACACCATTTTTTTCTACTTTCTTTATCCTATTTCAAGACAAATGAACATTTATTTTCAAATTAAAGTACACATGGTAATTTGGATGCCATGGTGATTTTAATTTTTAAAAATGCTCATGATTTTGGGTTGGTGTGCTACTGAATGGCCACCTAATCATGCTTATTGTGTATGCGGATAGTCAATTTTATAAAGGAGAATTTGGCAAAAACAATTCAAGAGTCTGGGCATTTGATATGCATGCAATTTTAACTCTACTGGGGAAGCATATTAAACTAATGCATGTTTTCACATAGGATATGCATGATGTGATTTCTAACTTTCTAGGATTCTAATAATGTGATTTTTAACTCTACTGGGGATGCATGTTAAGCTAATGATGTTTTCACATAGATTTTTGTTTCAAGATATGGATTCTGACCAGCCGAGCAGCTCTATTCCCCATACGATTTCTTCCCCAATTTTGAAGAATACATCAATAAATCATTATCCAACAATTTTTTTATCCTTATTTGACTCTCTATTTTAATCCCTATATAGGATTTTACTCCCTAGTGTGAAGGAGTCAAAAAACTTTTCCCTATATATGCAAAATGACATTTTATACCCTCATTTAAGTGGAAAACTCATCAATCATACACATCTTGACATTTTTTTACTACTTCATTTTCAAATTATAAAATTATTATTGACTTATTTTTTAAAAATTAATTTCAAATGTATTCAAATTTAAAATTGATATAAATTTATTTGATTTATGTCAATATAATTATAAATATTATAAAAGTATTATTAATTATAAAATTTATTATTTTCAAAATTTAAATGAATCATATTAATTTAAAATTTAAAATATCACAAATTAACTTTTTAAAAGTTAATATTGATCTTATGTTCATTTCATAATTACAATCCATTCAATACTCACTCCATAAATTACTTAAAATTTAAAATAAAATAAAATTATTTTTACAAAGGAATACAATTGATAATTATACTCTCTTATAAATTATAAGATTATTATTAATTTGATACTTTTACTGTTGAAACTTTCAAATTTTAACTTTTAACTTTTTAATTTCATTATTTAAGGAATTAATTTAAGGAACCTATTAGGTACATAGTGAAAAAATTGAATTCCTATTTTACAGAATGACTCAATAGCACTGCAAAGTAAGGATAGAGATAAGGAAACTATTGTGAATGCTCTTAGAGTGAAAGTAGTATGCATACAAGTCAATCATGTATGATGATAAAACATATACTTTGTAATCAATCTTATTTATTTATTAATAAAAGTATTAATTTACTAAAGGCATTTGATTATCAACATGATACTGTTTTAATAATATGTGATAAACCCATAGTTTTAAGCAATGCTTTTAGAATCATGATGAGATCATGCTAATGAGATCTAAATTCTTAGATAGCTTAAAAACTAAAATTTTCTCAATCAATGAATTACTAAAAAGGGGATTAATGAATCCGGATAGATTGGTACATACATTGCTTGCTCATTGGATGAGGATGATTGATCTCATGATCATTTGTGTGGAGACACTAAAGCAAGTATGTATGTGCTTATTGGAGAATAAGTTCACTGAACGTGACTCTCTAAGGAATACCTAATGGAGTTTTACTTGCCTATCAATAAGAATTCCTGTAGTGATAGTAATACAAGTAATCCTTAGACTTGAGATCATCATAGTATCTTGTATATAATGATTTACACTTTGACTTATTCTTTAAGACCCTTAAGGTATATCAAAGGGTATGTTTGGGTGTAATAAGTTATATATTGAGATAATAAATGATCAATAAAGAATCTACCACTTCTAGTAAAAGAAGAGATATGTCATATGTGATTCGATAAGTGACAACCCAGGAATCCTTGGCCAATGTGGAATGAAATTAGAAATATGTTTCTAATTTGCATTTATTCAGAATTGTGCATTTGGGAATCGAAATACATGTAATTAAATAAAATAAGACTTGACAATAATTCCATATCTTATATTTAATTGGAACATTGTATGGTGGAAAGATTGAATTGTACGGTAACTATTTACTCAAATGTTCTTTATGATTAATATTGAAATCTATATTATCTGGAAAGTCGTTAATCGCTAAGGAGGCTTATCCTTATTGTAAAATAAATATTATTTATTTAAATAAATTAATAATTTAATTTATTTATTAAAATAAGATTAGAATTGTTCTAATTGATTTATTCACAACCGGTTTAATATGGAGAACCTAAAGGGTCACACCATAAAAAGGAAGAATAATTATTTAAAAAGTTAATGACATAATCATAATAATATGTTAAGTGTATTTAATTTAATCTATGATGATAGAATAAATTAAATAGCTTAATATTTATTATTTAATATTTTAGAAATATAAATTAATTAGAGTCTTATTAATATTATTACAATTATTATTATTTTAATTTCTAAAGGAGTTTGGGAATTAATTTAATATTAGTACTCTCATTTATTCCTAATAGGATTATGAGGCAAATTAATTAAATGAGTTTAATTAATTATCCCTAATTAGATTAGTGAGCCAAATTAATTAAAGGAGTTTAATTAATTAAAAAAAATCATATTAAGGGTTAACTGATATCTTCATAAGAGGAGTCTTATATCAGATATTAGATATACGCGATTCCAAAAGTTGGAGAATACGCCTGTCGACGTCGGGATTTTTAATTGTCCCTTTTCGTTACTTGTTCTTTGGTGTTCTCATTTTAGGTGAGATTTGTTTGAAAAAATAAGTGAAAAATGTCTGACATGTATAATGTCGACGATGGACTGTTAAGAGTCGCCATTTAGTTTTTTAAATGGTTCTACCAACACAACCGAGAAAAGGTTTGCACATTGACCCAGTGATGTGACACTACTAAACGTTGGTGAAACCGAAATTCATTAGGGTCTGGGGACTTGATTATGCGGAGGAAAGGTGTTAGGCACCCCCTGACATCCATGTTACCACGGTGACCGCCTCTTTTCAAGAAACTGTTATCTAAATGTGTGTGTGTGTGTGGGTTAATGTGCTGTTATTTGGAAGTAGTACGAGGCCTCATTCGCACCTATATACACAGGGTTTGAATTTATGTTAAAATTCAGTTTTTAGCAAGATATGACAGTGATTTTTTATAAAAGCGGTTTTTCAAACCCTGATGCTCAATAGTAATTGAGACCTTTTACACTTCCATTTTATTAAGTGTTCGGCTTGATTGGTTTTATTTCCGAGATGCGAAGCATCTATAAGAAAATAATGTACAAAAATAATGTCGACTTCCTCATGGGTATGAAAACCATCAGAGGAAATTCAGATACTGCAGAATAATTTACAAGCTGCTTACAGCTGAAAATGTCCATCACGGAAACTGAATCTAGATCCAATAAGCTGAATCTGTGATCACATGATTCCTAGGCGCACATGATACCGCAATTTGTATGAAAGTACTAAGCATGTATCTATATAAAAGCTGTTAATATATATACAGACATGATCACCAACCACGAAGCACCTCCTCGGGGGATCAAAAATGTAAATAAAGCTATAAAAAGATATTAACCACCACAGAGGAAACTCCGGGTGGGACAAAACATAAATAAAACTGTAAAGCTATCAACCACCACAGAGGGAACTCCAGGAGGGACAAAATGTAAATAAAGCTGTACAAAGCAATCAACTGCCACGAAGTGAACTCCAGGCAGGACGAAACGTAAAAAAACAGTAAAAACGATCAACCACCACAAAGTAAACTCCAGGTGGGACGAAAATATATATATATAAGCGATAAATGCAACGGATGTAAAATCGTGCTCATCAAACATAGTTTAAATACGGTTCATATATATAGTATATATATATATATATAAAAGCGAGTAAACGCATATGGGATGTAAAATCTGTGCTCATTGAAGCAGTCCGACACACATACTATATATATATATATATATATATATATATATATATATATATATATATATATATATATATATATATATAAGCGTGTGTCGAACTTTGTTCGATGAGCCTGTAATCAAGTTTAGGCTCAATCGAGGCATAACTCGATAATATTCGTCCATATATATATATAATATGTATATATAAATTGAAATAAAACCACGGACCGAAGTCCGGACAAACACACGCAACACGACTCTCAACGTGAAGAAGGCTGTGTGCAAAGATGAAGAGAAAGGCTTTAAAGTGTGTGAGAAAGCTTACAGTGGGCTGCTAAAGAAGGCTTCTATATCTTTAAAGTGGATGAAACTCGGCTCCCGCTGGTACAAAAGTAGCTATATGTGAGTTCACAAGTGTTTAAAATGGGAAAGCACTCAGTATATTGCAAGTACAGAGAAAATTTGACAGGGCTTCCTCGCTCTTTCTCCTCTTAAAATGGGCACCCCAAGCCCTCTATTTACAGAGGGAGGAGCCGCAGGTGTACCTGAGGCTGCCCGAGTTTCCCCGTAGTACGTGCATGTACGCATTGCAATGTCCGCTCAAACTTTCAGAATTGCAATCCGGGCATTCGACTGAGGTATATAGGACCTATTTTGGACCTCCGTTGTCGAGAGTTGTACAATGGCATGGGATTAGAGTTTGTACGAAGTGATTGAAGATGGGACGATGCCCTCCGGTCTTCAAGCTTCAAATTCTATTCGTTACCCTGTACAATAGTCACTCGGGATTGGTTTTCCTTGATTCTTGTGGGACACCGTTGTGTAGAGATGTGTGTATGAACTGTTGAGACGACGTGATGTGGCTTTACAATGGCGAGATGATGCCTTGGCCCCTCACCGGAGTTATCGCCGATTTGGGCTGATAAAGCAGACGTTGCTCAAGGTTATTGCTGAGATTGGACTGCTGCAAGTGTTAAAGGTCCTCAGTGTCAACTCTGAGGTGTGTTTGTCCTCCCGGTGTTATCTCTAGGTTGGTATTGGGTGTCTCGTTGTGAGCACCGAGATTGAAGCTAGTTGCATTTGAACAAGCATTTCTGGGGTTAACACCGGAACTATATTCCTTGGGCTGATCACCAAGGTTGGTAGTTATTCCCATGATTGGGACTGAGACTGGATACCTCGGGGTTATCTCCGAGATTAATCAGTCTTCTCCGGTGTGTGTTCCGGTATTGGATTTGTACGCCTCGGGGTTATCTCTGAGGTTGGAATTGTTACTCCCAATGTGAGTCCTGGGGTTGATACTGATCTTCCGGTAGTATCTGGAATGGATATGAACTGTCTTCCAAGGTTCCCTCTTGAAAGAAGAATCTGTCCTCCTGCAATATTAGTGACAGGTGTGCAAAATATTTTGAGTGACTACAGATGCCCCTCTTTATCATACTCATGCAATGCAATGCATGGGTAGGATAAAGAATCCTAGACACTTGAAATGCTATAAGACAAACATGATATTATATGTAGCAACATGATGCAAATGTGTGATGCATGATGCATGTGTGCGGGGTTATTGCCCAACATGCTGGGGATGATGGTTGAATACTTGTAATGTTTACCAAGGATTGGCAACTATGACCTAATCAGATGTGTGATCCGAATCTATTAGGATGTTGATGTTGGAGTTATCACCAAAGTCCTGGATCCTTGATACCGACTTAATCCCGAAGAGGTACCTCTTATGTGTAAGAGATCTGTGTGGATAAAGCTTTATCTGTTTTGAGGATGTGTATAACATATTCCATCATCAATCCTCCTTAATGATGTTGACCTTTCCTGGTTTGTATCGTCAGGATACGTCAAGATTCTGTTGGATTTACTGCCAACAGTAGATACTGTCAGGATTGCCTGACCTTCATTGATTTGTACTTCATCGACGTGTGAATCAACGGATGAAAACCATGTAGTGTAGACTGTCAAGGCTGCTTGACCTTCGCTGATGTGTGAACCAATGGCTGATACTCTGTGAGCATATCGTCAAGGTTGCTTGTCCTTTGCCGACGTGTGAATCAACAGAATATTGCGTTGTGACCCCCGTCGGGGATCCATTGGGGACTTATGAATACAAACGTACGCAATCATTGAACAACTTTCGATGCCTCGATGGGTTTACTTACCATCGGATGAAATAACATCAAGGTTGCTTGACCTTCGTTGATGTGTGTGTCAATGGATGAACATGTGTTGTAACCCCCGCCGGGGTTCCACGTTGTAACCCCCGCTGGGGATCCACGTTGTAACCCCCGTCGGGGATCCATGTTGTAACCCCCACCGGGGATCACGTTGATCTTTAGGGTAAAGACCCAGAATTGGCGGCATTGGACCTGTGCAAGGTATTGCCGAATGTGATTCGTAACAAATGAGATCATTGGCATGTTATACCTCGTGTTTGGTTGACTACCAATGAGTGATGTATAGACTCAAAGTTCCATCTAAGAAGACCAGGATTGCAGGCTGTTTTGCTCAATCGCGTAGCGTTTTTATTCTCGATTTGACTTTTTTAGTCTGTAAGAACTCCTTTGCAACTCGAACAGGACTGAGCCAGAGGTGTGGGGCCCATATAGGGGTGCCGCAGGTACACCTGCTTCAGCCGAAGATGGACCTGCGGCCAACCGTGGATATTAATATCCTGCAGTTTGGTCTCACAAGTCACTTTCAACTTATCTCGCGAAGAAAAATCCGGAGCTCTCCTTCAGATCTGCTGAGTTCGGGCGATTTTCTGAAAATTATGTTACCGTACAAGTGTTCTGCACTATCCTGGTAACGTATGCATGTATTTTTTCCAGTTTTTATCTGTTGGAAAATGAGTTATCGCATGAAATGCATCTAAACACATAGTAGTGATTATGTATGCTCAAATGACTTGATAAAAAATATTCAACATAGTAAATGTTAGTATTAAACCATGCTGAACATAATGACGTCAAAAAATTTGACTTTTGAGATAGTCAAATTGTCACCTTTTTCTGCTATTTTTATCCTATTTGAGGTCCAATGAGCAAAAGGTAAAAAGGCAAAGTACTCTTGATATTGAGGTTAACCTTATGCATTGATGATTTTGATTTTTAATGCATATATTATGTATATGACTTTGGGGGTGTGTAAGCATGAATGTCCACCTAGTCATGCCTATATGTGCATGGATAGTCCCTATTTTCAAAGGGACTATGGCATAATTTTCCAAAATGCGGGCATTTAATTAGTCATGCAATTTTAACTCCACTGTAGATGTATGTTAAAGTAAAGCATGCATGCATGTAGTCATAAAATACATTTTGAAAAGCTCCAGGTAAGGAAATACCACACCCTTTCTGAGGTGATTTGGAGACTTTTTGTACAGATATTATGGATCTGGATCAGCCGAGTAGTAGTTCGAGAGGACCATACACGGTATACGGAGGAGGGCTTCAAGTGCCTCGACCAGATTACATTAGGATGTACTTCGTCGATTGGTGGAGGCAAGTGATACGCCCAAAGACGGACCGATGTGTGGGGACGTCGAGGACGAGGATGAGGATATTCTGATTGAGGACCCCGCTCTTGCTGCACATGTTCCCCGTAGGGAACTCCCTTGTATCCAGGTGGAAAACCCAGAGCTTCTAGGTGACTTGAGCAGACATCCCTCGATGTACTTGCATGCTAACGAGGTATGATGTTAGATCTTGATCTTCCTTCTTTCCTATTGATGAGGAATAAAGGATTCCGATGTTGATCTGCATTTCATGCAGGGTCCCAGCTTTACACAGCCTCGAGGGAATTGGTTTAGCATACACTCCATGTATCAGGCTCTTCATCCCGATTATAGAGCGGTAGTACATGATTAGGGATTCGGGGCATTCTTCTCCATCCTTTCCCGTCGTTGTCCCTGGGGTTACCTTATGGCATTGTCTGAGCGATAGTTTCATCAGACTCAGTCACTCCATTTGTTGGACTGTGAGGTGATGATGACGCCGATGGATTGGCGGTTTATCACAGGTATGGAGTTTGGAGGGGAGCTAGTGCCTTGCTTGGTGAATATTACCCTACTGTCGTCAGATCCTTGTTAGGAGTTCCGGCAGAGGCGCTCAAGGGCAGGACTGTCCGTGCAGGTCCTTTGAGCATAGATGCTATGAGCGGGCTTTTGAGTGAGCCCATGCCTTTCATGCAGGTTCCCAGCTTTACACAGCCTCGAGGGAATTGGTTTAGCATACACTCCATGTATCAGGCTCTTCATCCCGATTATAGAGCGGTAGTGCATGATTAGGGATTCGGGGCATTCTTCTCCATCTTTCCCCGTCGTTGTCCTTGGGGTTACCTCATGGCATTGTCTGAGCGATAGTTTCATCAGACTCAGTCACTCCATTTGTTAGACTATGAGGTGATGATGATGCCGATGGATTGGCAGTTTATCACAGGTATGGAGTTTGGAGGGGAGCTAGTGTCTTGCGTGGCGAATATTACCCTACTGCCGGCAGATCCTTGTTAGGAGTTCCGGCGAAGGCGCTCAAGGGCAGGACTATTCGTGCAGGTCCTTTGAGCGTAGATGCTATGAGCGGGCTTTTGAGTGAGCCCATGCCTGATGATGTCAGGGTCAGGGATCGCATTCTTCGGCGATTATTCCTGATGATCATTAGAGGCTGCTTCATAGCAGATAACTCTTCTATGGTGTCGTTCACTTTGATCAGTGCCACGCGTCATGTGGAACGTATTGGAGAGTATGATTGGGGATCCTATACCTTTGCCTATTTCCTCCGGGGCATGCGTATGCGCTTATAGGGTTTGACTGAGGCTTGGCTAGGATTCTACCCATTCCTGCTGGTGAGTATTTCTCTTGTCATTTCCCATTTATAGGTTAAGAGTGTTTACTAATCGCAGATGTTTTTCCATTGTGTTTGCAGTTTTGGGCCTATGAGAGGCTCCCATGCTTGCGTCATGTGAGTGTGTTACGTTTAGATACCTATCCACGAAGACGACGATGGCATCATTCCATATCATGAGGTCCCTCAGAATGAGGGTTTCACTCATTCTTTGAATACAATTTGGAGTTGTTGTCGACAAATGATATCATCACATGGATTCCCTATTCTGGGGAACATTTGGCCATCAGTTTTGAGGATGGGTACCCGACTGACATCGAGTATGTGATATCTACCCGGAGAGTTCCTCTCTTTACAGATGGAGGATGAGAGCTCTATTTAGGAGAGCGTGCTATTAGGAGCACCACAGGGGAGATTCACATGCCAATCTTGCCTCCTGCCAGGCGTCATTGACATATATCACAGTCACCCATCACTGATATCCCATTGTTGGGGGTAAACGGCTTTGCATTATCAGAGGGTCCTTGCACTCAGGAGACATTCCAGCGTTGGAGGTTCCCTCGTACTATTGGAGCCCAGTCCCGCGCCACTCAGTTCATGGGGGATATGGTTTCAGGATCCTTGATGATGATGGATTGGATAGCCTGTGTCCGAGATCCGACTCATGTGACACAGATTGACAGTTTGACCCGGCGACTAGACCAGGCACATTTCTTTATCCGGCATTTGGGCAGAGATCCGACAGAGGCAGATTCATTTAACCCTTCCAGCTCAAACGCTGGCCCCTCAAACGACCCATTCGGTTTTGTCGGCGCAGATCCTCCTCTATATAGGCCTAACATCCCTGTTGATAGAGATCCAGTGACTCAGGAGGAGTTACATCAGGTGGACAGGATTGATGATGTGGACATTGACACCATTGTCTTCTTTTAATATGTATTCTCGTTATATCTTTTGATAGGCCTCTGTTAGCTATTGGGTGGTTGTGCCCCATTCTCGCTATATCTTTTGATAGGCCTCTGTTAGTAGTAGGGCATCTGTGCCCCATTTCCCTGTATTTGTAGTTGTACAAAGATGATGTATTAGATGTTGATATACTTAGGAATGTATGCACAGTTTTTTCATTCCCTATATCATATTGCCATCTATTATCTATAATTCATGTATCATGTTATGCATATGTATGTATGTCAGAGATATTCAAAGATTGACCTGGATGGTCTTATGACACTACCGCATGAGATGTCTTCTTGACGATTAGCCATATTGATCATACCCCACCATCATTGGTGGCATCGGGTATGCAATCGTGGTATGATAGCATGTCACCATTAGACAAGGTGACCGTAGATCATTTGTTGCAGCATACTATGACCCTGTTGATGTTTTAGGTTCCGACATGATTTGTGGATGGCATGCTAGAGCACTGAGTATCAAAGAGGCATGTTTTCCAATTTGGGACCAAGGAGTTGACTCCCACTTTGGAGGAGTATGCACGGTTGACGATGCTGCCACTGGACAAACCTTGCATACATATGGATTTAGGGGAAATGAGTCGACGGTTCATAACCCTCACTAGATTGAGGCGTTGGGTGGTGTAGGATGAGCTTACATCGAGCCACGTTATATCCCAGCGTTTTTTGTTTGACAGATTTGGCTCTGAGGATAGTTATACACGATATTCTGGGGATTTCACCACACCGGAGGATCATTGGCGTCTAGCCAGGGTTGATGTACTGCTATTGTTCGTATTATTGTATGTCTATATGCCACGGTACATGGATGTAATAGACATTGGAGTCATCATGGCAGTGAGAGCTCTCAGGGAGGGTCATACCATTATACCGGTGATTATAGCAGAGACCATGAGGTCAGCTACATACTGATGTACTTATCCGACAGGAGTGTTCACGGGCAGCTCAGTCATGCTATATGTGTGGTTTATGTCACACTTGAGACCGATTGGTACATTTAGATTGCATGGGTATTGTTTCACCCATGACATAGCCATGTCATACTCCTTTCAGCCATCAAAGTGTACCGACGCTTTGGCTTGGTCTATGTTCTTGGCGGATATCAGGGATCCATTTAGCATATTGCCGTGCTCGGGGCTTAGCTCACCTTACAACTTTATTACTCATGCTCCGGGCATGGACTATCTCCCTCTGGCTGGCTTGAGGGGCATGACTACTTACTACCCGCTGGCCGTGATGTCGCAGTTTAACAAGTTTTAGGACTTTCATCCTTTCGAGGGGGCGTCAGGTCAGCGTTCCGCTTCTCGTTATCTTTCAGCAGAGGACCGATCCCATGTGTATGCTTGTTGGGATCAGCGTGAGATAACTACTTTTTCTGTGAGCCATCCGGGTTGTTCTGCAGAGTATTCCGAATGGATGGAGACAAAGATTGCACCGGCTTCGGTAGTATCCACATTGCCGAGAAGTGATTCAGACGATGTAGAGCCTATGGAGGACATCGATTCCTACATCGAGGAGGAGATAGTTGTTGGGTTGCCAGCATTTCCTTTAGATTCTCCTGCATCAAAGACCGCCGCGGATACAAAGATTCTAAGATAGTACTTTGAGCAGAGTCTCCATCTGATGACCTTTGAGAGAGACCAGGTTAAAGCCTTGATGTTAACTGCCCTTGATGGGAGAGACGCATCTCTGTTAGAGAGAGATGAGGCATTAGCTCGCAGAGATGCCACTGTTGTTGAGCGGGATTAGGCTAGATCAGCCAGAGATGCAGTGATAGTTGAGCGGGAAAGTGCCATATCTGGCCGGGATGTAGCCATTATAGATAGTACTGCAGTGAGGTCCCTTACCACTGGCATGATTACAGAGATGAGTGCTTACATTGATGAGCATATGGTCACCATGTAGATGGCTGCAGATCTGTTGGGTCGTGTGGATATTCTCGTACAGGAGACCACAGCTTCGCCTCCTTCTTCTGAGAGGGACGCCATGTTGGGCTTATTAGCTCGTATATATCCTGACTTGTAGATGAGTTTGTATTCTCCTGCACAGACTAGCTTAGCCATTTTGTCATGTACAATTTACATTGTGTATATCAAACAGCATTATATATATGGAAGAGAAATATATTTTTGATCACTTCCCTTTTAGATATGCTTTGCTACTTGCTTGATATTTTGCATGCTGCTTCAGGGCTTGCGATCTTGATGTATGCTGAATTCCTCCTTGAGGGATGGACATTGAGATGCATCTGGTCATTTCAGAATGGATCATTGATCTGTATGTATCCCTACCATCTTTGGTGTCTTGGGACTGGTTTCTGCATGGAAATGTGGAGAGGAATTTGGCTTTCCTCTTTGAGATTGACCGCACCACAGATGCTCGCCAGTACTTCTACTTAGGAGAAGCCTAGTTAATTCCATCTCTTATGGATTGGTGTTGCTCTTCAAGGTATGACCGCAGCTTAAATGGTCGCCGAATCTCCTATTTAGGAGGAGTTCAGGTAATTCCATCCCTTTGGTCTGAAGCCAATGAAATGTAGTGGATTGACAGATGATCCCAGTACCAATTGACAAGGGTTTGTGTTTTGGTAGGGGGTAAGACCGCACCATTGAATGGCTGTCTACGTACTCCTATTGAAGAGGAGATCAGATCTGCGTAGTTCGAACCTGGTGTAAGAGGTTTAACGTTGTATGTGGCAGAAATGGTGTAGGAATTTGTTTTTGTTTTTGTAAGGAGAAGAGGGTAGAAATGTTTTTGTTATTTTTGTTTTATTGCGACCGGGCCATGTAACATGGTTGCCTACGTACTCTTATTGAAGAGGAGATCAGGTCGGAGTAGTTCGCCTCGTATGCAGGTAAAAAGCATGATCCCATGTGCGAGAAGTCGACACGGGGAGGAGAAAGTTTAATCCTAGGTTGAGGATAAACTGCATGTATGAGAAGTTTGATCCCATGTATGGGTAGCCAAACTGCAAACACGAGAGGTTCAATCTGTGGTGGGATGACTTAAGTTGTAGGAATGTAGAGAAGCCAGGCTGCTGGCTTGAAAAGTATGTTTTCCTTGAGGGGCAGAATATGAAAGAGAGTTATATGTGGTAAAGGGTTAAAGAACCGGAATTACTGGTGATCTGATGGTCCAACACTAGGATGTTTGTTTGATGGAAACTTCAGACATAGTACCGTTTCACGGCGTCCGAGTTGATGAGTTTTTCAAATTCATCGTCGTCCCTTTCTTGTAATCTGAGAGCGCCTCCTGTCAATACTTCCTTGACAACAAATGGGCCTTCCCAGTTAGGAGAGAATTTCCCCTTAGATTGATCTTTGTTGTCAAGGATCTTCTTCAAAACCAAGTCATGTTGTTTAAATTGCCGTAGCCGGACTTTTTTGTTGTAGGATCTGGCGATCCTTTGTTGATATAACTGACCATGGAAGATAGTCGCGGTTCGCCTTTCGTCTATTAGAGATAATTAGTGATACCTATCTTGTACCCATTGGTCTTCCTCCAGCTGAGCGTCTATTAACACTCTAAGGGATCCATCTCAACTTCTTTGGGGAGCACTGCTTCCATCCCACAGGCTAATGGAAGTGCGTATTGATTTTCCCCCTTAGCTACCCTAGCGACTACAAACTCTTTTTCTATTTCCTTTACCCAAGTTTGGGCTTCTATCGGGTCAGTGGTACCTCTAAATTCCGACAGTCCTACGGCCTTAAAATCTTTTAAGTTTGCAAATCGATTGTCTGGTTGATTTCCCGCGGCTGGCATTCCATTCTGCATGGCTTGATCTACCATGTTCGTGAAATTCGTGATCAGTGTCCTGGTTGTTGTCCTCCAAAGATTGTTGATGTGATTCTTACGCCCTTTGGTTTCGAGTTTGTCGTCTTTGTGGCATTTTCGGGTTAAATAAAACAAAATCTATATTTTATTACTTACATTCTAAACATTATCGTATAAGTTAAATATTTTAAACTTGTCTCATTAACCAAACATAACATCATATTCATTCAACTATTTCATTGTACATAACATAAAGACATATCTTGCTTTTTAAACATCTGATATCCCTTTGTGACCACAAAAGTCTGGAATCGCTGCTACAACTTATACATAAGTTAGAAATATTACACAGACATAATTATCATAGAACACACATATTCAAATAGTACTTATACTACTTATTCACTATGCCTTTTCCTGATCATAGACAACCTTTTGCTCGATGACCTTCCATTCCATAATTAAAACATGCACCGGGTTTATAGTCGGGACAATACAGAGTGGTATGTCCCTCATAACCACAAATGTAACATATCTTTTTTCCTTTCTTCTTATCGAATTTTCCTAAGTCGTGGTCTTTTATCTTTCGTTTCCCCTTCTTGCTCGGAGCTGCACACGATATGTTGCTCTTGGCTCCCATCTGATTAATTTGGATCTTAAGCTTATCTTGTTCTTCCATCGTTTCGATTAATGCCTTTCGTAATTGGCTATTTAGTAGCTTTTCTATTTCCCACAACTTTTCTAGAGAAGAAACCTTGTTCCTCAGATTCTGCACTTCGGTTGATGCTTGATCAGCTTCAACTTTGGTGTCCGAATCACTATCTGTCAGTTCCACCATTTCTGGGTCCGGTACTATATTCTCTAAAATGATCACCTCATCAAGGTTATCTTCAACATGAGCCTCTATTTCAGCTATTGACTTTGATATTGGCTCGGTTATGGAGATTGACTCCTTCTTTACGATCCGAAGGTATCCTATACCTTTTCCACCTGACATCTACACATAATTATCTACATTAGCATATAATATATACACACAGCAAATAATAGTTTTATTTAAGCTATCTTTTATTTTGTTTGACGATGAATTTATCCCATTCATCTAACTTTAAACTCTATATGAGTTATATGTATTTTAAACGTTTCCCTCTGCTAGCTCTAAGGTTATAGCCTAAGGTCTACTACCACCTACAGTTTCTAACCTTAAAGCTCTGATACTAACCTGTGACGCCCCCAAATTCAGGTACTTAAAACTCGAACTCAGTGCTTCACGATACCATTTCTTTGAGCAGAATAATAATAATAATATCATAAATATCAAACTTAATTTACATATCAGAGTTATCTAAATCCCAGGTACGCGACCTTTAAAATATTTCATTACATGATAGATAATAAATATCGTCAATTTATTTAAGTCTAGTTATTACATAAGATAACGCAAACTTAATCTGATAGCTTTCCTTTCCCTTTGTTCTTGCCTGAACCTTCAGGTCGATCATACATAGCTAAAAACATTTAAATTAAGCAAGAATGAGCATTTAAGTGCCCAGTAAGTAATAACAATTATAAATATTAGCTGAAAGGACTAAATGTTTTCTTTGAACGACTCTTCAACAACGAAGCAATAGTTGTAAAGTACTGAAGCAACACTAAACAACATTACAATTCTTATTTCAATTTTGAAACTACGTATTGACTATAAATGGAGAACATTCGATAGACTATGAACATAGTTTTCAATTTTCAAAAAGGTCAAACAAAACTCCATCTGCAAACCGTCATAACTTACGTGCACGAGGGGTGATCGCCAAATTATTCCCTGTATTGATCAATACTACATACCGTAACGATATTCTCGTTTCATCATATCGCTTCAAAGCACAAAAATTTTTTCCTGAGATTAGGGATGTTCATACTTAGCCTGGATTCAACCAAAACAATTTATTTGGATACAAGAAGGTTTTATCATATGAAACGATATTTCTAAATCTGTGTCTAGCTGATCAAATAGCTTAGACGACTATATATATATATATATATATATATATATATATATCAACATTTGTTTATCTACCATGATTATCCAAGTGAACAAACAGAATATATATATATATGAGTTATATGATATAATATCATGTTGATAAACAATGGTCAGATATAATATATACGACAATATGGTTAATAATCTAGTACAATAATATAAACCTGAATCTTTCTTACTCATGTTCATTGCATAAAGAAAATGCAAATGTAAAGATACTTGCTTAAGATATCCGTTGAATAAAGTAAAATAAGAGTTTAGGATACTTGCACGACGTAAATGGTAGTTTAGATACTTACTCAAATAAAAGAGTAAGAGTTAAGAAACTTGTCTGGTCTGCTGCTTACACAACTTAGTTTTATCTTTAATTCAACGACCTATCATTTATAAGATTGTTCTATAAATTAGAATAACATATCATAACACATAGTACTGTTATTTACAGTCAACACATATCATAATCACATTGTCTCATAGTTATATTAATCATTAAGACATAAACAAATACTTATACAGTCAAACTATATAGGTTCGGATCAATTTCGGTAGCATTTCGGTGTACCGACGGCTTTATCGGGTAATTATTGAGTTTAGAACTCTATCATGAGGTTTAATATTATCCTGGATATTTTAAATACCAGTCATGTTATTTTTAATTGCCTTATAATAATTTCTAAATAATTATTATAATTTTATCTTGATTTTTCAAACTCTAGAATCATTATTAAATGATTTAAATATTAGATAATTCTATTATCATTAATATTTAAATAATATTATAATATTAATGCAACCATTGCCAAAATATCAAAGTTATTTTAATAACTCAAAATATTTTTAAAGTATTAATATTATCCTTAAATGATTTTTAAAATATTTAAAATCATTTTTAAACCATTACCATTAATATTAAAATATTAAGTTATTATTCACTAAAATATTAAAAGTCATTTATAATTACTTAAAATATTATTAAACCATTTATATCCATTTTAAATGATTTTTAAATCAATAAAATCATTTTAAAACTATTTATTTAATTAATTATTAAATAAATCTAATATCATTAATATTAAATAATTAATGAAATTTATCTCAAAATATTAAAAGTTATGTTTTATAACTTAGAATATCTTTAAAATCTTTATTTTCATTTAAAATGATTTTTATAATATTAAAATCATTTTTTAAACTAATTTATTTAATATAATTATTAAATAAATCTAATATCATTAATATTAAGTAATTAATGAAATTTACTTTAAAATATTGAAAGTTATATTTTATTACTTAAAATAGTATTAAATACCTTATTATCATTTAAAATTATTTTAATATAATAAAATCATTTTTAGTTAATTTATTTAGTGCATTTATCAAATAATTACTAATATTTATGTAAAATAATCCAAATTATTAAAAGTTAATATTTATGACTTAAAATATTTTTTAAAACCGATTTTATAATTTTTGGAATTTATTTACTATTTTTAAATAATTTTTAGAATTTATTTCAATTTTTAAATTATTTTCTAGAAATTAGAAAATAAAAATAATAGGAACCGTCGCTATAGGCTATAGCGACCTTTAATCTGTCATTGTTAAGTGTTCTTGAGCTCAAGAACACTGACAAGGCAGTTAACGAGGGGGTACGTTTGACCAAGTTTAATTCAGTGTGCATAGTGTTTCTGGGATAGCCATTGATTAGATCTTGTAGTACTAGTGTAACACTACCTTTAACAACAACTAACAAGGTCAAACAATAATACACCCGAGAAATTAAGCCATCAAAGTGGCTGTCAGAGACTGTTCTTTATTTCTGGGTTACCCAGAATGAAGAACAGCTCGAAGGTCTTACTTTGGGCCTCCAATACTTGCTATACGTGTACTGTTTTTGTGATATTAAGCTCCCAGTGTATAGACAACATGTAGGTGTACAGATCTATTACATAGCATCGTCATAAAAAATAATACAAACGTGAGATCTAACCCTGTCAACCCATGTCAGAAGTCACGGTTTAAGTTTTCTGGGTTACCCAGAAAACTCATCTCGTGAACTTCTTGCTTGGTTTGACGTCCACTACTCTCAGTAAATTTATGGTTTGAGTGATATATAAGCATGGTTATAGTAGATAATACTACGTGCTACCAAATTTGGATACAATAACATCAACAACCAACATCAAACCCGACGACAGATCTAAGCAATTGAAAAGCGTTGTCGGACTAACGCTTAAACTTTTGGGTTACCTGAAAGTTAAGTTTAACTTATCAACGAGGTTTGACCAATTACTACGATCGATCCGAGGCTTTATAAGGTTCGAATGTGCTTTAAACTTGTAGTACTCATGACATACTATAATCTAAATACCAATATTCATCCTAACAACGTTCCAGAAACCAAATCAAGGTCGGTCAAAGTCACGGCCAGAACACGTTCTTCAGTTTTCTGGGTTACCTAGAAAACTTAGTTCGTGTTCGGTCAACGAACTTTGACCGTGAATAACTTTCGATCTACACATGCAATGATCATGAACCGACTTGCAGATTACTGACAACATTACAGACTACAACTTTAAACCTTTAAATCACCAAAACAATAAACGAGCACATATCTACAAGGCCTGACATTCACTGTCAGACCACAAAAATAACATTTCCAGATTTTGTAAAAACTTAGATTCGAGCATATAGATGTTATGGATCCACTATTTAGCAACCCAGATCATCTATATGCACTACAAACAACATGTTTAACACACAAAACCTAACATCTAATATGGAATCAAAAATTGAAATTTAGGTTTAGGGTTTTACCTTTCTTGAACAAAATCTGATTCTTGGCTACTGATTTTTTTGTGGTTGTTAGTGGGGCTACTCTTGGGGACTGAAATGCACAAGAATTTCGTGGGTTAGAGAGAGAAGCTTGGTTGAGTGTTTGTGATCAAATGAGGCTAAATGGTGCACTTTCCTCTCTCTGAATCTATATATAATATGGTTCAAAGCCTAGGGTTGATCATGATTATCATATTTGTGACTGATTAAAGGCTATACTAGACCATATGGCTAGTTAGAGTTGGCCACCAACCACCTACTAGGTCTAGATCTACACTCCACCTTATTAAAATAATAAAAAAGGTAGTTTGGTCATTTGGTTTTTACTTTTAGTAGAAATGTTGACATTTCATCTCACCCATTAGGGTTTAACCCTAGAGCTCCAAAAGTCCAAGTTCTAGGATTTTGAGATTAGGGCTAAAATGGGAATCTTAGTTTCTAAAAATGTGAATTAGGGTTCTCTAATTAAATTAGGTTTACTAATTACCTTGAATTTATAAATTAGACTTTATAATATACTAATTACCATTAACATTGCTAAATTTATAGTTAGGGTTTATAATTTAGCAATTAGGGTTCTAATTTAGTAATTAGGGTTTCTAAGTATTAATTAGGGTTTACCTAATTAATATTAAATATAATAATAATTGTTATTAATTACATAACGCATAACTTAAAAAAATTTATAGTCGTAATTGACTTATGTACTATAGTTTATCAGTAATGCTAGGGTTTGCACTACTTTACTAAAATTATTCCATACATTAACATTACACACATATCAAGCATATTTATATTACTTAAATATAATTAATATTATATTAATATTCTCATTCCTTATTCAAAATCCAGAATTAGGGTTTTGAATCCATATCCCAAATATAACCTTCATATATATATCATTATTAATTAAGTTAAAATAATTAACTTAACTAATATAATAAAATACAAATCATAATAATCCTTATAATTATATCAAATATATAATAATCATATTTTCATGGAAAATAAATAATAAATATTTTTATTACAAAATTAATTAATAATAAGAATATAACCTATAATGATCAATAATTCTTAAAAGAATTTATTTATAATTATTCATATTATAATTATGTTTTATTTGTCACATAAATATCTATACTTTTCTTTTGCACATAATCCCACCTTTATATAAAAAAAATAAATGCAAAATTTATTATCTAATAATTTTGAAAATACTGGGGTATTACATATCCACTCAGTATATGTGGACACCATGATGATGTCAGCTTGAAACTGTTTCACAATTTCTTCTTTCACCTTCAAACTCCACTCAGGTTTCAATCACCTGAGCTTTTGCTTGACTGGCTTAAATCCCTATTTAATGGGAAGGCAATGAAGGACAATGTCAGTGGACAAACCCACCATATCTTCATGAGACCATGCAAACACATCTTGGAATTGGGTTAATAGTGTAATCATGGCATTCCGCTGGTTTGGGGTAAGGTCTGAACCAATCTGGATTAACTTAGGGCTTTCTAAAGTTCCGAGATTGAAGGAAGTGGTTTGGTCAAGGTTGGGTTTAGGTTTGTCTTTGACCCATTCTTGAATTTATGGAGGCACCTCAATGTCCTCATGTACTTCCCTCAAGGCTGAATTCATCTCTACATCAAAGGTACAATCCTTGTGGAGAAGAGGCACCGTATCAGCAAGTATATGCACATCTAAATTCAGGGTCCTAAATACAAAGTGTTAGCATATACTGGCAAAATAAAATGCTAATACTATATAGAAAAGTAAGCAGTTGTGATATCTACAGGGCAGAAAGAGTTTCTATCTGTTTACCCTTGTCGACCAATGCAAGGAGTGCTGCTTCAATTGGCAAGGGCAAAGTCTGGGTGGACTGCAGTGATGGAGGGGTAGTCATCGTCCTCCCTATCTCGAACGATGGCCATTACATCTGGGCAATCATCGTATAGGGTGTATCTGTTTGTATGTTCATCATGAACGATGATGCGTATGCCTGACATCATTCTGACGACATCTTGCTTGATTCTTTATTCCTCCTCTTCCACTGCGGGATTCGAAACAAAGACTTATTTCTCCTTCACCGATACCGGCTTGGGAAATAACATAGCCATTAAGCTGGATGGCACCTTTATAGGAGGTTGTGCGGACTCAGAGTTTGAAAGCAAAGATAAACGCCGCGTGCTTGAAGCGGAAGGAAACTGCAGATGCTTATGAGGATTCCTATGATTAGAACTGGCAGAATAGCCTAGTCCAGCTGTTCGAGTTTGCTTGGTTAATTGAATTGGGTACTTGAAACCCTGGCGATCTTTACCCAGCCCTTGTCCCAGTTGATGACCCAATGACATCATTTCTTAAGTAGCCGACATTACTTCGGCAGAGATCTTGGGTTCGGGAAATGGCATTCCAATAGCATGGTATTGGGTATTGCTTACTTCCAAGGCAGGAAAACTGACCGGTTCAACATCTGCATTGGCATTGATGAATGGCATGTCCCCGTGTTGAGGACACTCTGGTTTAGTGTTGACCATGACTAGGCTATTGTTGATAATGTATTTCAACTGTTGATGAAGGGTGGAGGGGACTGCCCCTGCCATATGAATCCATGGTCGTCCCAAGAACAGGTTGTATCCCGAATCTATCTTGAGTACGTGGAAAGATACGCAGAATGTATGGGGACCAATTTCGATTGGCAGTTCAATTGCTCTGACCGAATTTCGGCGGGCTCCATCAAAAGCTTTGATGACAGTATGGCTACTCTGGATTCGATTGAGATTGATATTCATCTTTACCAAGGTAGCATATGGACAGATATTTAGAGATGATCCTCCATCTATCAAGGCTCCATCTAGCATGTATCCGAAGGACAAGACCGTAATGTGCAACGGCTTGCAATGACCGGACCCTTCGGGCGGTATATCGTCATCAGTGAAGGATATCACATTGTTATTGAAAATGTGATCAACCAAGTGTTGAAATTTTTTCGTATCAACTGATGTTGGTAGATAGGCTTCTTCTAAAACCTTCAGCAAGATCGTCCGGTGATCCTCAGAAGTTAGGATCAAGTCCAGTATTGAAATTTGGTGTGGAGCTTCTCTTAAGCTTAAAACTACCTTGGCTTCGTTATGACCTATAGTGCGGAGGAATTTTTCAATCTTCTCCATGCGTATTTTCCCCTTTAATTTGATGGTAGACCTCATCACCCGTTGGGGAAGATACAGTGGATTATCCTTCAACACTGTAACAGTGGTATGTGAGGTGGATCCTTCACCTTCTCCATAATTCCACGACACTTTATGTAAGCTAACAATAGAATATTGTGCTCTGCATGGCAAGTTGATTGGCTCGGGAGCGGCCACTTTCAAAGGATTGTTGCTTCCCTTGAGTTAAATTATTGGTATTGTGAGTGATTTGTTAGCCCCATCAGTTTCAGTGGATATGACTGCTACCAAACTCTTCCACTTAGTAGGGCATGTATTCTCACTTGCACGTAACACAGTATCATCATCTGCTAAGTGCAGGACACCACTGTCAATTAGATTTTGGATAAGGTGTATGAGTGCTTGAGATTCTTCGTCTTTGTGTGCGAGAATGGGAGTGATATTGACATACTCCATCAGAATTGTACCATCCTGAACGGGGATTGATTGGAGGTAGAAGGGAAGTGATTCTTCCTTCATTGATTAGCATCTGAAGGATTTCCTCCATAGGTTGGCCCAGATATGTGAATTCCCTTTTGTTGGCAAAATCCCGATGGCCTTTGGCATTTGCTCTCTTTATCACTTTGTCTTCCAGCATTTCATTTTCTGAAGGTGAAGAGAGCATATTCGTGAGAAGAGGGAGAAGACTAGCATGCTCCTGGCTGACTAACTGGCGTGTCACTTGATGTTGATAGGTCACCAGTTCTGCCAATTGCTCAATTTGCTTGCATAGAGCTTTCATCTTTCGTTCCATTGTGAACTAGAACTTGGCATAATCCCATTTGTCAACACCATCTTTGAGGGTCTGGGAGGATTCACAGTTAAAATTGAAACTCTGTCCATTGCTCTAATTGATCATATTGACCTCTTCTTCTTTGTGTTGGGGAAGAGGGTTGTCTTGAACGTGAGGCTGATCTGGTTTGGTGACCACGATCTCACCGTTGTCTATCATGTCTTGGATTTTGTGTGTCAAGGCCCAACAATCCTGAGTATCATGTCCAGGTGCCCCGGCATGATAAGCACATTTTCGAGAAGCATTGAAACCCCGTCCATTAGGGATGGCTGGTGGAAGAAGATGTGTAATTTTCTTCTATGTTGTTAAAAGAGTGAGAATATTCTCGAGTGTGTCCCCTAAGTGTGTGAACACTCGAGGGCGTTTGACTTCTCCACCTTTTGGTATTGGAGGGTTCAAAGACTGTGCTTAAAAGGGAGTGTAGTTTCTCCTTTGAATAGATATGTTCTGATTGCCTTTTTAACCCTGTAGTATCAGGAAACATCTTCCTCTTTCTTTTTATGGACCCTCCGGGGGTTGTTTCCATAATTTCCAGATTGGATGTGATCAGCAACAGTTTTGAGGGCAACTAGGTCTTGAATTTTTCCAGACTTCAATCCCATCTCAGCCATCTCCCCATGTTTGAACATTTCAGAAAATGGTTTGCCGATGCCGGCTAAAACTCTTTCATAGAAAGGAGCTTCTTGTATGTCTATGAAAGTCATGACCATCTCTAATTCTGTCATGGAAGGAATAACTTGGGCAGCCAGGCGTCTCCACCTTTGAGCATATTCTCTGAAAGACTCGTTAGACTATTTCTTGATCTTGGTATTTTGATCTGGCGTCAGAGCCATCCGAGGACCGAAAAGTTGTATTGAGTGAAGAAGGCGTGTGCTAGCTCTTCCCAGCTATGGATCTTTAAATTTTCTAATCTTGTGTACCACGAACGGTCTTCTCCAGTTAGACTATTCTGGAACAGTTGCACTCTAAGCTTCTCGTCCTCTGCATAAGATCCAAGTTCTCCAATGAACACCTTTAAATATGTGTAAGGATCTCCTAACCCGTCATATTTTTCAAAGTCAGGAGTCTTAAACTTTTTTGGATAATGAACACTAGGGAAAATGCAAAGGTCAGCGTATGAAACACTCCCGTGTGTTCCAACTCCTTTGATAGCACGAAGGGTTTCTTCCATTTGGAGGACTTTCTTTTTGATGTCGCCGGTGTCTTGATCTCCTATGAGATGGGTGGCGTCAAGAGTTTTGTTGGTCGTATCCAACTGCAGTTCAGGTATTATAATGACCTGGTTTCCCCCTTGTGTAGAGGATTCAGCATGTACGGGTTTTTTTGACCCTGAGTAGACTGGTGTAGTTCTTTAAGCAGAACAGCCAAATCTGTAATTTGTTTGCTTAATCCGTCGCATTCTTTACGAGAAACTTGATTAAGGTTAGTCAAGTCAGATGACGACATGATTGACTGTAGGCCTGCAGCCTTTTTGGATTTTGACCGGGTAGTAGGTCCAATTGGTTCCCTGCGAAAGACTTGCATAGTTTAGTCTTTAGGGAATGTGTGTATAATAACATGCTATGTGATGTGTCCATTTTAGGAATGTTATCCTGCAAAACGGATGTCAGCTGTTTATAGCATGTCAATTTAAATATGTATGTGTACACATTTCTTCATATTTCTCATTACATGGAGATAGATATGGAATGAAATTACAAGTAATTGTGTTTTACAAGTAATTGAAATGAGAAAGCATGAACAGACTTTTCTCCGTTTTGGGTTTATCAGAGGCTGACCTATCTTAGGTTACTTTCGCGACTTTTTGGCATGAAGGTTCCCAAATCATCGCAATTTACTCAACGGGAAATTAATCTGGTCTTTCAACTGGAGCGAATTTGGATGGTGCCTTTCCTGAGCCTCGCGAGAATTAGTCTTCCTACGAGTCCAGTAATCAAACACCGATAGGATAGCCTCCTAGTGGAGGGACCACACAACATACATTCACATACATCGCGTCTCACCGTATGGAAATGATGACATGTGCAAAGCACTAATATCCAAAGCGAGATATGGTGCGAGGCACTAAGTGCAATAAGTAAATGCATTCGTATACACATTCATCATAAATGTAAATGCAACATCCATACACAAGCGAGATATGAGTTTTGAAAAGATTGTAATAGCGGCTTAAGTCCTCTTCTTTGGTGTCCCCAATGAGTCGCCACTGTCGACGTCGGGATTTTTAATTGTCCATTTAGATTACTTGTTCTTTGGTGTTCTCATTTTAGGTGAGATTTGTTTGAAAAAACAAGTGAAAAAGGTCCGACATGTATAATTTTGACGATGGACTGTTAAGAGTCGCCAATTGGTTTTTAAATGATTGTACCAACACAACCGAAAAAAGGTTTGCACATTGACCCAAATGATGTGACATCATTAAACGAATTAAATTGAAACCGAGATTCATTAGGGTCCAGGGGACTTGATTATGCGGAGGGAAGGTGTTAGGCACCCAGACATCCGTGTTACTACGGTGACCGCCTCTTTTCAAGAAAGCTGTTATCTAAATGTGTGTGTGTGTGTGTGGGTCAATGTGTCATTATTTAGAAGTAAAAGCGAGGCCTCGTTCGCACCTATATACATGAGGTTTGAATTTATGTAAAAATTAGGTTTTTAGCAAGATATGATGGTGATGTTTTATAAAAAGGTTTTCAAACCACGAAGCTCAATAGTAATTGAGACCTTTTACATTTCCATTTTATTAAGTATTCTATTGATTGATTTTATTTAGAGATCTGAAGCATCTATAAGAAAATAATGTACAAAAATAGTGCCAACTTCATCATGGGTATGAAAACCATCTGAGGAAATTCAGACACCGCAAAATAATTTACAAGCTGCTTACAGCTGAAAATGTCCATCACAGGAACCGAATCTAGGTCCAATAAGCTGAATCTGTGATCACATGATTCCTAGGCGCTCATGATACCGCAATTTGTATGAAAGTAGTAAGCAGGTATATATATATAAGCTGTAAATATATATATACAAACATGATCACCAACCACGAAGCACCTCCATGGGAGATCAGAAATGTAAATAAAGCTATAAAAAGCTATCAACCACCACGGAGGAAACTCCAGGTGGGACAAAACGTAAATAAAGCTATAAAGTTATCAACCACCATGGAGGGAACTCCAGGAGGGACAAAATGTAAATAAAGTCGTACAAAGCAATCAACTGCCACGAAGTGAACTCCAGGTAGGACGAAACGTAAAGAAAGCTATAAAAGCGATCAACCACCACGAAGTAAACTCCAGGTGGGAAAAAATGTATGTATATATATATACATACAAGCGATAAATGCACCGGATGTAAAATCCAGGCTCATCGAACATAGTTCGACAACAGTTCATATATATAAGTATATATATATATAAGCGAATAAGCACACCGGATGTAAAATACGAGGCTCAAATCGAGCGAGTCGATACACGATTAATATATATAAATATATATATATATATATATATATATATAGCAAATAAACGCTCAGGACTAAAGTCTAGGCTCAATCGAGGCATAACTCTATAATGTTAGTCCATATATATATATATATATATATATATATATATATATATAAATGAAATAAAACCACGCGGATCGAAGTGCAGGCAAACACACATAACCACGACTACTCTCAACGTGAAGAATGGTGTGTGCAATGATGAAGAGAAAGGCTTTAAAGTGTGTGAGAAAGCTTACAGTGGGTTGCCAAAGAAGGCTTCTATATCTTTAAAGTGGATGAAACTCGGCTCCCGCCGGTACAAAAGTAGCTATATGTGAGCTCACAAGTGTTTAAAATGGGAAAGCACTCAGTATATTGCAAGTACGGAGAAACTTTGACAGGGCTTCCTCGCTCTTTCTCCTCTTAAAATGGCCACCCCTAAGCCCTCTATTTATAGAGGGGGCCGCAGTGTACTGCAGAATGCCGGGTTGCCGGGGTTCTCTGCCGGGTCGGGTCGGGTCGTCTCAAATGCGTGCATGTGTAGGCACCGTGAATGTCTCCGCTCAAACATTCAGAATTGCAATCTGGGCATCCGACTGAGGTATATAGGACCTATTTCGGATCGTCGTTATCAAGTGTAGTACAATGGCATGGGATTAGAGTTTGTACGAAGTCATTGAAGATGGGACGATGCCCTACGGTCTTCAAGCTTCAAATTCTATCCGTTACCCTATACAATAGTCACTCGGGATTGGTTTTCCTTGATTCTTATGGGACACCGTTGTGTAGAGATGTGTGTATGAACTTTTGAGACGATGTGATGTGGCTTTAGATTGGCGAGATGATGCCTTGGCCCCTCACCGGAGTTATCGCTGATTTGGGCTGATAAAGCAGACGTTGCTCAGGGTTATTGCTGATATTGGACTGCTGCAAGTGTTGAAGGTCCTCAGTGTCAACTCTGAGGTGTGCTTGTCCTCTCGGTGTTATCTTCGGGTTGGTAATGGGTGTCTCGTTGTGAGCGACGAGATTGAAGCTGGTTGCATTTAAAACAAGAATTTTTGGGGTTATCACCGGAACTGCATTCCTTGGGTTGATCACCAAGGTTGGTAGCTATTCCCATGATTGGGACTGAGACTAGATACCTCGGGGTTATCTCCGAGATTAATCGGTCTTCTCCGGTGTGTGTTCCGGTATTGGATTTGCACGCCTCGGGGTTATCTACGAGGTTGGAATTGTTACTCCTAATGTGTGTCCTGGGTTGATGCTTTACTTCCGGTAGTATCCGGAATGGATATGAACTGTCTTCTAGGATTCCCTCTTAAAAGACGAATATGTCCTCTTGCAATATTAGTGACAGGTGTGCAGAAAATTTCGAGTGTCTACACACCCTTTTCTACAGAGATAGGAAAACTAGGGTTTGAGCCAAAACATCCTTCTTCTTGATTATTGTTCTTCGTTGGTGGATCACCTCTAGAGGCCAAACGCTTGGGTGGCTAACGTTGATCAAATGAAGGAACCAAACCTGCGTATTTAAGGAGAGCACAAAGGAATACAATTTGAACGTGTACATGAGGAAGCTCAGATCTTCAAGGGTATGATTCTGATTCTCCTACTCTTTTATAGAGTGATAATCTAAGTACAAGAATGATCTTGGTTTATGGTTTGTAAGAAAATTTTAAAATCTGTTTTTACTTTGCTTCCGCTTTATTTATGTAATTTGATTGCATACTCTTGTTTCTAGCAAACCTAACAGTGGTATCAGAGCCAATCTTGTGCTTATTATTAGTCTTTGTGATTCTATATATGTGCAATATACGATTGGATCGGATTTCTGGGCAACAGAAAAGTTTTATGTTTCTGCGACATGGCGCGCTGTACTGATACCGAGATCGATTTCTGGATGAGCGATCTTGAGATGTCTTGCTTCCTAGTTTATTCTGGGCACTGCTGGCGTGACCGATTCATTCTGGCCGCAATTTACTAGGAATGAATTTAATTTGAAAACTTTTGTTTTCTTTAATTAAACAAATGGTTTATTTTATATGAAATATGATTTAAGATTTGCTAAAATTAAAGGGTTTAATTTGGATTTGGTTTTTGATTAAAATAAAAGAGTTTATTTTGTTTCAAAACTAAAGTTTAACAAACTTTTGCCCATTAATTGATATTTATGCATATATAGAATGGATTTATTTTCATGAGATGAATGTTATTTATTGATGCATGTGTTGATATGAATGATAATAAATGAGATTGATTATGGACTATGACCAATGTGATTGGATTTTATTTTGGATGGATGGTTGAATGTATGAGTTTTATTAAATGGGGTCTGCGTACCTCGTCTTTTCTGGTTTTCTTCTTGTTGTAAATTTTATCTCTCTCCTATGTACTTCCCCTTGACTGCTGATCAAGGTTTCTATTTAAATGAAATAGTTTATGTAATAGGATTAGTTAGAATTTCACGAAGAACCGGAGATCAAGGAGCAAGGAGCGCTTGAAGACCCGTTTGTAATAGAGCCCAGGTTTAAATGTAATAGTTATATTTAAATGTTAATTCTTGCACTCCTAGGGTTAGACCTTTTGGTTCACTTGGTGGCTCTAGTGAACCAAACTAGAATAAAAGTCCATAATCAATCCCGGTATAATATAGTATTCTATACTTTCATGCGAGTATTATATATATATATATATATATATTATGCAAACATGCTTCGCATGTTCGATAATATGACGCGTATTTTATATATATGTGTGCATGCGCGCTACACAAGATGAGACAAATAATAACAAACCCCTCAAAGAATTTATATTAAGTCCTAAGCGTTCAAAGATATTTGGAATATCGAACGTCGCCTTCTAGCATGGTAAAATTAATAGAGTATTAAATATTTAATATGAGTTTGTTGTGTCACCACAAGGCAAGTATTGAGTATTTAAGATGTTAATTTATCACATTTTGATGCTTATAAAGAAAATTGAACAATATTGTTTTGTTGTGTCACCACAAGGACAATATTTTTCTTTTTTGAATATATGAAAGTACTAAGTTTGACTTAACTTAGATAATTTTGATTTGGATGTGCCACCACTTGATCAAAATAATCTAAAAGATAAAAGATAAGGAGTTACATGATGATGTAATTGGCAAGGAGTTGTCTACCTATTTATTTATATATAGTTTTTTGTGTCACCATAAGGCTATATATATTTGAAATAGGATCCTTATCCTCACTAGCAAAAACTTTAATTAGATTTTGTCGAACTATATAGATGAGAGTAATATAGTTTGAAGAGTGGGAGATACCAATATAAAATAAGACCTAATTTATTTTGGTAATATAAACTAATTAAATGAATGTTTGCTAAAATGTTGTTTTTTCACATGAAGAAATTTGAAAAATGTCACACTCACTAATTTCACTGCATAGCATACTTGACGCTAACAAACTAACCTGACCAAACTTTACGGACTGGTTAAGGAATCTGAGAATTGTTCTCATAATTCTCATTGCTGAAAAGATTTCTCATGTCCTAAATTCACCCATACCTTCAAACGTTACAGAGATAGCCTCTGAGGAAGAGATTGCTTTAAACAATGGCAAGATGATGCATCTGTGGCTCAATGCATCATGCTCGCATCCATGAGTAACGAGCTTCAACGTCAGCATGAAAACATGGATGCTCCTACTATGTTGTTGCACCTGCAAGAGCTATATGGTGAGCAAAGTAGGACTGCTAGATATGAAATATTTAAGGAGCTCTTTCGATCTCGAATGACCGAGTGCACTATTATTGAGACTCATTTCCTGAAGATAATCAATTTAATTGAATGTCTTAGACAGCTTGAGTTCTTCATGGATGGGGAGTTGAGTCAAGATTTGGTCTTGCAGTCACTCCCAGACACCTTCTCACAATTTGTTGTGAATTTTCACATGAATAAGTTAGATGTCAGCTTGCCTGAATTACTTTACATGTTAAAAACTACTGAAGGTCACTTCCCATCCAAGAAGGACCATATCTTAATTGTGGATGATTCTTCCAAGAAAAGGAAGAGGCCCAAGGTATCTTCTGAAAAGAAGAAATTCAAGAAGGCTAATCCTAAGGCAAAAGTGAAGGATCAAAAGAAACCTGATCCAGCTAACAAAGTAATTTGCTTCCATTGCAACAAGTCGGGTCACTTGAAGAGGAATGACAAGGATTATCTTGCTGAGCAAAAGAAGAAGAAGCTTGGAGAAGCTTCGAATCCTAATCAAGGTTTGTTTATGATTGAAATTAATTTTTCTGAAAGTCAATCTTCTACTTGGGTATTGGATACCGACTGTGGTTCTCACATATGTAATAATATGCAGGGACTGGTCAGAAGTAGAAAGCTGAGCAAGTATGAGGTTGTCCTACGGGTGGGAAATGGAGCAAAGTTGTAGGGACTTATTGTTTAGCACTGCCTACGTGTAAGTTCATTAATTTAAATAATTGTTATTTTGTTCCGAATATCATTAGAAACATTATTTTAATTTCTGTATTGGATATGAATGGTTTTGACATTATAATAAAGAACAACATTTGTTCTATTTATAATAATAATGTTTTATATGATGTTGGTAATTTGTGAAATGGAGTTTATATACTTGACTTGCATGAAAATATACTTCAAATTGAACAAACTAATAAAAGGAAAAGAGATGATGTTAATTATATCAGTATGTGGCACTGTAGACTTGGTCATATTAATGAAACAAGATTATCCAAGTTGTATAAAGATTGGCTCCTAGAGCTATCGGATTATGAATCATATTCAACTTGTGAATCTTGTCTCATGGAAAAAATGACTAAATCTCCTTTTAGTGGAAAAGGAGAAAGAGTTATAGAGTTGTTAGCATTGGTACACACATATGTATGTGGACCTATGATAACAAATGCACGAGGTGGGTATTCTTATTTTATTACATTCACTGATGATCATTCAAGATTTGGATATGTGTATTTAATGAAATACAAATCTAAATCATTTGAAAGGTTCAAAGAGTTCAGAAGTGAAGTAGAAAAATAAACTAGAAAAAGTATTAAAAATCTTTGATCAGATCGAGGTGGTGAATACTTAAGCGATGAGTTTCTCAATTGTCTCAAAGAAAATGGTATAATCTCACAATGGACTCCACCAGGGACACCACAACTCAATGGTGTATCTAAAAGGAGAAATCGAACATTGTTGGACATGGTTCGATCCATGATGAGTTTTACCAATCTTCTAGTTTCCTTATGGGGATATGCCCTAGAATCGACTGCATACCTACTTAACAAGGTACCTACCAAATTTGTCCCCAAGACCCCATATGAGTTATGGATAAGGAGGAAACCAAATCTTAAGCATGTTAAGACTTGGGGTTGTCCAACTTATGTCAAAAAGTTTGAAAACAATAAGCTACAGACTAGATCTGACAAGTGTAGATTTGTGGGATACCCTAAAGAAACATCATGGTATTATTTCTATCATCCAACTGATCAAAAGGTGTTTGTTGCAAAACTTGATGCCTTCTTGGAAAAGGAGTTTATCCTTGAAGGGTTCAGTGGGAGTAAGATATATCTTGAAGAATTTCAAGAACCAAAAAATACTACGGATCAAAGTCAGGTACCTAACCAAGTTGATGAACCTATTGTAACACACCCTATTCGTAAATCTGGAAGAGTACCAAAGATACCTAATAGGTATGGATTCGTCATAGAGGATGTCGATGAGGTATGCATCATAGATGATGATAATCCATTGAATTATGAAGATGCTATGAGTAGTTAAGACTCAAAAAAGTGGCAACAAGCCATGAAATCTGAGATGGACTCCATGGATGAAAACCAAGTATGGACTTTGGTTTTACCACCTGAAGGCATTAAGCCTATTGGGTGTAAATGGGTCTTTAAAAGAAAGACTGGAGTAGATAGTAAGGTAAAGACCTAAGGCCTGAGTTGTCGCAAAATGTTTCAAACAAAGATAAGAAGTTGACTATGATGAAACCTTCTTACCAGCAGCTATGCTCAAGTCTATTCGGATTTTACTTGCGATTGTAGCTTACCATGACTACGAAATTTGGCAAATAGACGTGAAAACTGCCTTCCTCAATGGGAAACTTGAGGAGGATATGTATATTAAACAGCTAGAGGGATTTGTTTCAACAGTTGGAACAAATCAAGTTTGTAAGCTACAACGATCCCCTTATGGATTGAAGCAACCTTATCGTAGATGGAACATCTATTTTGATGAGACAATCAAAGAGTTTAATTTTATCAAAAATGAGGATGAACCATGTGTGTACAAGAAGGTTAGGGGGAGTGATGTTTCATTCATTGTATTATATGTTGATGATATACTGATAGGGAATAATATTCCTACGCTTTAATAAATTAAAATCTGGTTATCTAAACACTTCTCCATGAAGGACTTGGGAGCCGCTCAATAAAAGTAGCATCTCGAGCCGCTCGAGCCTCATCCTGCTTAATAAAAGCAGCATCCCGGGTAGCTCAAGTGTCATCCCTCTCAATAAAAGCAGTATCTCGGCCAGAAAGAGCTGTCAACATCAAGGCCCTAGCCTGATCCCTTTCAAAAGTCATCAGATGTAACCTCTTCTCCAAATACTCTACAGAAGGTGAAGCTGTAGCAGTGGGTGTAACAACCGAGAAAATCGGATTAATTATAAAATAATTTTATTTGATTAAATAATGGATAAAATTATATTATATTTTATTATTATGTATTAGTAAGATGAAGGTTATTCTATAACCTAAATGTATCAGAATATCACAGTATTCTGGCTACGTGAAGAAATTAAAGTGTTTGAATTTCCAAGACGAAAATAAAAGATTTCCGAAAAATTTTCTGAAAAACACTATTCATCAATTTCTGCTCGGGAATTATTTTTGAACTTCTGTGAAATACGTAACTATAGAATAATAAGGAAGGATGAAATTCGTAATAATATTTCAGTTATGACAAACGCAGTTTTTCGTCTGCGTACTAAGTTTGAGAATGTTAGGGAAAGTAAATATGGAATAAAGGATGATCGTATAATAAACAAGTATTATATGAGGCAATGAATACGAGTATGATACGAGGTACTATATACATATATGAAAGATAACATAGCGTATATGATGAATGATTATACAATTTAGTATATGAGAAGAATACGTAGACTATACGTTATAAGCATTAAGTCAAATATAGTGGACTTATAGGATTTATGTAGTAATTAAGGCCCAATGATATGAAATGAAAGCCCAACTTTAGGCCCAAAGTAATTAAACCTAAAGCCCAAACTAAGAACCGGACACGTGGCTCGAACCGAAGGGTTAACTGGTAAGAAAACCCATTGGGCAACCCATGAGGGCCCCATGAGTGAGTCATGGCTGGCCATGTGTGGTGGCCAAGCAAAGGATAAGTTTTGTGGAGGCCAAGTAATGAATAGTAAGGAGGTGGAATGGCCTAAATGCCTTTATTGCCCTAACCTTGACAATCCTATAAATAGAAGAGCTTTGTTGGTTATTTGCCTTGTTCATTTTCCACCAACAAACTTATAGCTTAAACATTGAGAGAAGTAAGAGCTAGATTTTTGCTAACTCAAGAAGAATAAAATAGAAAGCTTGATCATCAAGGGTAAGAATCCTAAACCATGATTCTCCATCTCTTCAATTGTATTTTGATAGAGAAGTGGATAGTGGTGTAGCATGTATGATAAGGAGTGATAAGGATGGTTATTAGAGAACTTAAACTTTAATAAACCATGTTGTAAGAAAATCATAATAATGAAAGTTATGAACTAATGAAGAATATGTAAGAATTTGCCATGTTTAGAATTACATGAAATATGTTTGGTTAGGATGTTAGAATAATGAAATGAATCCATTTTGAACGATGTAAAAATCTCAAGTAACGAAGTTATGGCGAAATTTACGAGATTAGACGATAATCGTTAAAATCGTTAAATTCTCGGAATGAAAGTCCAAAAGTCACCATTGAACTCAAAAATGTTGGTTTTCGATGGAGAATAGTCTAAATTTGCATTCTAGAGTTGTGGACTCAAAAATGACCAAATTCTGACTTAGAACGAAGAAACGAGCTTTGAACGTCTTCGAACGTTTAACGAACGCACAAACGAACTAATCGGTGAATTCCGAGTTAAAAGATTCAAAAATGAAATATTTTCTAATGAAATCATAGTTCATGTGATTTGTGAGCTAATGGCTTTTGAACGAGCCAATTCGGACTTAGAATGAATAAGTTATTAGCCCAAAAAATTCACAGAAGAAAAGAACTGTCAAAATTTTTATGAGGCTCAAGGCCGGCACCGCAGCGCCAGGCCAAACCCCAACCCACTGTGAAGCGGCGCCATAGCACGACTTTAGTATAAGGGAATGGCGTCGCATCGCCAAGACTGGGCACCATGCGCTGCTGACTCACGCCACATCGCAAGTCTCACTAAGGAAGCTGGTGCCACAGCGCCAACACTAGAAAAGAACCATTAAAGAATGAGCATGAATGTAGTAAATGTAGAAGTTAACAGAAGGTGAATTATGTACTTAATTAACTTGAAATAACATCCTTAAGGATGATTAAAACCTTAAGTTATTAACTAAAGGTTAACAAAGAATTACTTGAACGTAAATGTAAAGTAATATGATAAACCGTAACGAATGTTAAACAATCTAAGGCATGATTAGATTGAGAAGAAGGGTAAGATATATTAATAACTATACTTGATTATATATGACCTAATGTGATATGTTATGTGTTCATGTATTGTAGAATCCTTAAAGACTCAAAGTAAAAGTATATTTATTGTAGAAGACGCTGAAGGCAAGTGTTCTAACCATTGTCCATGTTCTTTTAGACAAGCTTTGGAATTAATGCACCTTACACATGAATTGATGTATAATGAAGTCGAAGACAATTCCTTCGGCTAGACTTAATGTGTTTTTAATATTGTAAACGTTGCTATCTTTTGCCAAACTATATTGGTATTGATTTCAAAGAAAGACTGAGTACGATTAATAAATGTTTTATCGTCAAACGACAGACACGTGAGGTTGCCAAAACTTAAACGTAAATACGTTTAAAGAAAGTAGTGCTGTACAACATAGAGTACTATAGGATGATCACCTAGACGTGCTCGTAAGATATGCCAGACTTAAGGACTTGGTTCCGGGTTGTCCTTTTCTAAGAAAGAATATAATGCTCAAGGTCTTGGACCGAAAATTTATGTTTAACGAATGTTGTTCATTGTGAAACGTTTTAAGGAAAAGAGAAGTGCTATTTTGAATTGTCTATAGTACTTCATAACTATTGATTCAGTTATAGAAGATATACGATTCTTATGAATCAAGCCTGTTGTTTAAATGAAATTGTCATACTTGCTGAGCTAGTTATGCTCACTCTTGCTTGAACTATATGAATGCAGCTAAGACCAAACGGACTGACGGACCTAGTAAAGATAAAGGGAAGGCTAAGGCAAACCAATAGATTGCCTTTGTAATAGTATAGTATGAATGTTGTAATTATTTGATATTATAACAAGAACACATGTAATGGTTATAAAGAACCTGTGAATGGTAATATTGTTTTGGAATATAGAGAAGACATATTCACTCTTTTGAGGTATTCAATTGAATGTATGTGTGAACTGTAGCACCGTGTAGCACCATCTAATGGGTTGGAAGATACCCGAATTTGGGGGCGTCATAGTGGGAATGTTAGGGGAATCATAGACCAAAGTTACTGTCAAACTAGCAAATAGCTCATCCTTGGTAGGAGAATTAGGGTCCTCCATAGGCTCCTCATCAGCAAAATCAATACTCTGTTCTGAGTGAACAACCATATCTGATGCAATATCTGCCGCCAGCCATGCAGAATACCTAAAGTGCGACCCAGATTGTCAAAAAATCAGCCCTTTCTCGACGAGTCCAACAATCATAAATCCTGGTCAAGTCCTTTGCTGACAAAAATCGAGCTGACAGTCGTTGACCCAATGCCCCGTCAAAGGGGTGAATATTCTGAAACTAATCAAATTGTCCCATAACAGCTAGTGGATGATACGTGGTCACCCCTCTCAAACCAGCCAGAGGTAGATAGTTCATGCTAACTGCATGAGTAATAAAGCTCTAAGGAGAAATGAGTCCTGGACAAGGAAAGATAGCAAATGGATCTTCAATCCCTGTCAGAAAAGTTAACCAACATGCTGCATCTGTACACTCAGCCGACTGAAAGGAATAAGATATAGCTATCTTATGAGTAAAGCAGTACCTATGACGTCTAAAGGTGCCAATCAGTCTCAAATGTGTCATAAACCACACAAACAACAAAACGGCACTGCCCTTGAAAACCCCCACAGAATGGGTATGAAAAAATGTGGCCAACCTCAAGGTCTCCGCCAATATCATGGGCAAGATGGTGCAACCCTCCCTGAGAGCACAGACTACCGTAATAAGGCTAATATCCAGATGGTCCATATATAGCGGCATGTAGAAATAGGCCACAACGCTCACCAAATCAGTCAATCATGAAATGCAGGGACACACCCTGAGGTAATCTCATCCATAATAACTCTCTGTCGGAAGCCTGTCAGGGTCATAAACTGTCGGCTCATATCACTTACAGCCATCCTAGCGCAAGGCCGGTCCAAGGGCAAATTAGTGAGACGTTCATACTAGCTCATTCAATGTATGAGTCAGCTCATGGATATCAAATCTAAAAACATGTCTCTTTGGTATCCAACAAGATATCATGCCCTCTACAAAGCCCAATGGTACCCAGAACATCAGGAGGGTCATAGAGTGCCTCAATAGCTGATCAATTTTCACCCGATCTAGGGGGAAACAAACTGCTATACCAGGATCTCAGAGAAGAGGCTATCAATATGGGTGGGGTATGCTCAATCCGGCTAACGGTAGATGAAGACATCTGTAGAACCATATCATAAGGCCATCTAGGGGTCAATGCTAAACTCACATATGTGAATGCATATCCATGACATAATGCATGCATCATGATAAATGACAAATGATAAATGATAATATGATGTACAGAATAGAAAACATTATACATATATTCCTAAATACATCATCATCTAATACATCATCTTTATATATAACTAAAAATGAAAAGTACAGGGAAATGGGGCACAACCGCCCAATATCTAACAGAGGCCTTGTAACAACCCGATATTTTTTGTATAAATAAATCAGAAATTTTGCATATATATATTTTTTTTATTTTAAGGATGAGGATTTGTACAAGATAATAGGTATATGTATTTATGAGGTAAATAAAAATATATTTATTACATGAATGTTTTCAAATAATTTTATTTAGAATTATTGACTATTATAAAGTTTATTCTTATAATAATTAATTTTATAGCAGAAATGTTTTTATTAATTATTTTCTATGAAAATATGATTATATATGATTTAAATAATATATGAAATGATTTTTAGAATTATTATAATATTTATTTATTTTATTATATGAATTTATGTAAGATTAATTAAGTTAATTATTTTAACTTAATTAATAATGTTATATATGAAGAATAATTCAGATATAGAATCCAAACCCTAATTTTGGATTTTTATCAATGGATAAGAATAATAATATAATAATATTATATTTTGATTTTTCAGTTCTATAATTATGTACTGTATTTTTGTGGACTGACAATGGTTGGTCAATTATGGGGTATTATGACCAAACCCTAATTTTACTGACAAACACTAATTTCGAAGTCAAATGAGACTTTAAAATATGTTAAGTCAATATGTTATGTGATTCATGATCATTATAATTATTAATAATCAAGAGAAAACCCTAATTGTAAATTAAAACCCTAATTTCTTAAATTAGAAACCTTAAATCAATAATTAACTTATTGATAAATGGAAACCCTAATTTAAAACTCAGGTTGAGTTCGACACTGTTATATAACTGTGTTATATGGTGCATGCATGTTATGTATTATATAATTTTATATTGATTAGGTAAACCCTAGTTAATAATTAGAAATATTAATTTCTAGAAACCCTATTATTTATGTTATAAACCCTAAATTGTAAATTATTAACCCTAATCACTAATTAAGCAAGCTTAATGTTAATTAGTGATTTAGTAAAATAAATTTCCAAGTTCAAGGTAATTAGTAAACCTAAGCTAGTTAGAAACCCTAATTTGGAATTTAAGGAAACTAATTTCTATTATTTTATAAACCTTAATTTGCTAATTGGTGCCCTAATTGCTAAATTAGCAAGGTTAATTATGATTAGTAAATTTTAAACACAAATGTTCAAGTAATCAAATTAGAAAACTAAATATATTTAGTAAACTCTAATTTCTATTTATTTTTATTTGAAACTAAATTGTTATTTATTTTTAAATCCTAATTTTGAAAAATTCTAGAAATTATTTCTAAACCCTAACCCAAACCCTAAACCCTAAGGGTTTTCAAGGATTACAAGAATGCCCTTAAAATTCTAAGACAAATGACCATTTTGCCCCTTTGTATTATTAAGCTACAAACTAGGTTTTGACAATAGGATGGGTGGGTGACCAACTTGTTTGACAAATGTGACTTAAAATTGACAGCAACCAGCCTCAATTATCAGCAATACATGTATCTAGCACATGTATATATAGATCCAAGAGAGAGAAAATGTCATATTATTGCTCATTTGATCACATTCCACATCCAAGTCTCTCTCTCACCTAAAGCCACGAAAATATAAGCTAAATCAGTTCCATAAACAAGCTCCACGATCAGCCATAACAAATCAGTAGCCTTAGAACAAGAAGATCGAAGTAAAGGTATAAAACCCTAGCAAGATTTCTGTCCAAAGATCTGTTGTTTGATGTTGTTTTTTTTGTGTTAAATATGTTAGATATAGTGTCTAAGGATGATCTGGGTTGCTAGATGTTAGATCCATAACATCTAGAGGCTCGGATTTGAAGATTTCAAAAATCTGGGAAAAAAATTTTATGTTGTCTGACAACGAATGTCAGACCCCATAGATTCTTCTGTGTTCATGATTTATGTTGTTTTATGTGTTAGATCTATAGTAGTGTATAAGGTCTTTCATCTGAAGGTGGAATTATAGACATTAGATGTACAGATTTGAAGTTATGATCGGTCAAACCCCGTTGACCGGGCATGACCAGATAAATTCTGGGTAACCTAGAAAGCTATTACCAGCGTCTGACAAGATTTTGTAATGCCTTGATCTGTCAACCTTTACATGTTTTGATGATATGTTTATATCCAGTTTGTAGTCTGGTCGATGAACTTTATATTCATACCTTTATATCACCAAAAACATCAAACTTGTTATCGCGGTGGGTCAAAGTTGGTCGATGTTCGCGGATTGAGTTTTTCGGGTTACCCGAGAAAACTCAAGAGCGTGATATCGACAAACATTATTAAACATGGATCCGATATTATGTTGTTGTAATATGTGTTATATGTGTTAAAATTGTACCTTGTCATATTGGCTACTGCTCGCAATCTTTATTTCACACAATCATTGAATGTACAACATGTTGTGGAAGCTCGAATATAAGCGATCAAACGTTTTCTTCATTTCGGTAACCGGAAAATGAAAAAACTCGACAAACTTGTTCATGGGCCTAGATCTCCCTGGTTATGTGTTGTTAGGACATTTTTGTGGTTGGATCTTGTATTCGTGCATTAGTACTACAATATCTGACTAACAACCTATCCAGAAACATCGTGATCAAATAATAAATCGTGGTCAAAGGAAGTCCCTCGAAACTGAGTATGAATATCTGGGTTTGCATGAAGAACATAAAGAACACCTATAGCGTCAGTTATGTCACTATATAAGCAAAATTAATTATTTTAATTAAATAAATAGAAAAAATAGTTTTAATTATTAAAAATACAAAAATAAATTATTAAAAATTATTTTAAAATCCAAAATTAGTTTTAATTATTTTGAATATATTTCATAAATATTTAATATTTTTGGAATATTAAAAAGTATTTAATTTATTTAATTATAATATTAAATAAATTATTTAAAAATGATTTTAATACATGAAAAATCATTTAAAATTATATTATGGTATAAGAAAATAATTTAAGTTATTTTTGATAACTTTTAATATTTTGTGATGAATTTCATTAATTAATTAATATTAATGGTAATTAAAGTTATTTAATAAATGTATTAAATAAATTATGGAAAATAGAATTAATGATTTAAAAAATTATATAAAAAATGATTTAAAAATATTATTTAAGTTATAAAATATAACTTTTGATATTTTGTCATGAAAAATATTAATATTTTAATATTAATGATATTAGATTTATTTAATAATTATATTAAATAAATTAGTTTAAAAATAATTTTAATATTAGAAAAATCATTTTAAATGAAAATAAATAGTTTAAAAATATTTTAAGTTATAAAATATAACTTTCAATATTTAAAGGTAAATTTCATTAATTATTTACTATTAATGATATTAGAATTATTTAATAATTATATTAAATAAATTAGTTTAAAAATGATTTTAATATTATAAAAATCATTTAAAATGAAAATAAAGTGTTTAAAGATATTTTAAGTTATAAATTATAACTTTTGATATTTAAAGGAAAATTTCATTAATAATTTAATATTAATATTAATTTAATATAAATGATATTAATTTATTTAATAATTATATTAAATAAATAGTTTTAAAATGGTTTTATTTATTTTAAAATCATTTAAAAAGGATATAAATGAATTAAAAATATTTTAAGTTATGATTAAGGACTTTTAATATTTTGATAAGTAATACATTAATACTTTAATATTAATGATAATTATTTAAAAATGATTTTAATTCTTTTAAAAATCATTTAAGGGTAATATTAATACTTTAAAAGTATTTTGAGTTATTATAAATAACTTTAATATTTTGGATAATGGTTTCATTAATAGTTTAATATTAATTAAATATTAATGATAATAGAATTATTTAATATTTAAATCATTTAATAATGATTAGGTGTTTGAAAATTTATGATAAATTATAATAAATGTTTAAAAATTATTATAAATCATTTAAAAATAATATATTTGATACTTAAATAGTCTAAATAGATATTGAACTTTGATATAGAGTCTTAGACTCGATAATTTGCGATAAAGTAAAGTTAAATTTTGCATGACGTATTTTAGAAATTGATACGGACTTAGATAATTTGATTTGTATATGTGTTTATTTGTGATTGATGGTTTGTTAAACATATGTGACAATGTGATTAGGTTATGTCTTTGATTTGCAATAAGCGGTCTTTATGTGTTATAGTATGTTATTCTAATCGATCAAATGATCTTATTCTTGATAGGTGTTATATAAAGATAGAACTAAGTTCTGAAGCGTATAAGCGGCGATCATCGGTGATATCTTACCTTTGCATTTTCTTTATCTGATGGACATGAGTAAGAAGTTTGAATTATATTATTATTATGCTATATTATTAACCCTATTGTGATATATTCTATATCAGATCATTGTTTATCAACATGTTAGTATATGATAATTGGATATATATATTACATTCGTTAATTTCTATATATGGTTATCAAGTGTCCCCACTTGGATAATCATTATATTTAATCACATGTTGATATATATATATATATATATATATATATATATATATATATATATATATATATATATAATCTAAGCTATTTGATCGACTAGACACAAATTTTGAAATATCGTTGAATATGATAAAACCTTTTTTTGTATCCAATCAAATTATTTTGGTTGGATTCGATCTCTAAGTATGAACATCCCGATCAGGAAAATTTTTTATCTTTTCAGTGGGAAAGGATGAAACGATAATATCGTTCTTGTAATGTAGTATTGATCAATCTGGGGCCCATGGGATGTACTACCTACGTGTAGTAAGTTATGACGGTTTTGCGAGATGAAGTTACGCTAAACCTTATCGAAAATTAAAACAATATTCATAGTATATCGATTATACCTATATATATAGTGATCGTAGTTTTAAAAATTTGAGATAGAATTGTTATGTTATTATTATCGGTTCGATTTACTTCACAACTATAAATTTGATTTGTAGAAGTGATGTACAAAGAAAACATTTATTTCTTTCGACTAATTATATTTCTAATTGTTATTACTTCTTTGGGCACTCAAATGCTCATCCTTGCTTAAATTTAAATGTTTTCATTTAAGTGTGATCAACACGAAGGTTGAACAAGAACAAGTGAAAAGGAAAGCAAAGCAGAATATGTTTAATGGTATCTTTTTGTAATAGTTAATACATATTAAAGATAATGATATATATTATATATCATGTAAAGAATTATAGTAAAGGTTGCGTACTTGGGATTAGACTACGATAAATGTAAATTAAGTTTGATATTTATATTATTGTTATTATTATTAGTATTATTTCGCTCATAGAAATGGTATCGTGAAAAGCACAGGAGTTAGGGTTTCAAGTACACGAGTTTGGGGCTTCACAAGTTAGTATCGAGCTTAGGGTTAAAAACCTTAGGTGGGTTAGACCTTAGGCTATAACCTTAGAAAGGAGAGGAAAGCGTTGAAAATATAAATAACTCATATAGAGTTTATAAGGAGATGAATTGAATAAATTCATCGTCAAACAAAATAAAAGATAACTTGTATAAAACTATTATTTGTTGTGTGTATATATTAGTTGATAATCAAGGATAACTTAGGTGTGTAGATGTCGGATAGAAAAGGATTAGGATACCCTCAAATCGTAAAAGAAAAAGTAAACCTCCCATAGAGCCAATATCAAAAGCCGATATATTTGAAATAGAGGCTCACATTGAAAGCTACCTCAATGAGGTGGTTATTTTGAAAAGTGTAATCTGGGACCACGAAGCGATGGTATGGTGATAGGTAGAGTATAGTTAAAGAATATGTGATTAATGTCGAGTTCTTAAACTCATATATTTGTGGTGAGTTCTTAAACTCATAATGTATGGTAAGTTGGGCGAACTAGGTATAGTAGGTGTGAATGGATTATTGAGGATAATGGGAATAGATAGATTTCTAAGCAATTGATCCTTAGTAGAGGCGTAAGAAATAAGTAGTATTAGTATTACGTGAATAGGTATGATTCTGTGCTATGTATATGATAGGTATGTCAGCATAAGGTAATATTTTTCAAATTTTATATAAGTTGTGGCAGCGATTCCCGACTTTTGAGTCACAAAGGGATAGCGAATGTTTAAAGCAATATGTCTTTATGGTATGTCAAGTGTTATGAATATGAGTTTATGAAGGATTAATGAAATAAGTTGGTATAAAGATAGTAGTTAATTATATGAGTCTTTGGTAATCGAGAAAACCAAATTTTCAAAAATCTAATATTTTGAGTACATGATTATTCGAATAGAAATTTTGTGTTATATATTAGCGTATCGATAAGGTTTAGAATGTAAGTTAATAAGAATAATTTATGATAATGTCGCCAAGGAGACGAAAAGCGAAAAACTAAAGGGCAAAAGAACACATCAACAAAAGTGGAAGACAACCGGACCCAATCTGAAATTTTGCGAATATGGACGATCAAGTTATGCGAGAGCGGAATACGATCATGGGAAGATCGGACCGAGATAATCGATCGATGAGCGTCAAAGACTTCAAAGGCAATCGATCTTGCCGAGATTTAGAAGATCAATGACCATGTTGATAGCGTTTGTGATAGCTAGGATAACGAAGGGGCAAAAGATAATTTTGTCACCTGTACGATAAACGAAAAGAAGATAAAGGAAAAGTCTGGGTGTTTTAAGTGTGAATCAATGGAGTATAAGGTGGAAGACTGTCCAAGAAGGAGATGGGAGACAAGGAATGTGAATACGGGAAAAAGCAGCAGGACATTGGCGATAACGGGACCGACATCAACAAATCAAACCAACGAAATCAACCGCAAGTGTCTTCAACATGACCATTCAAGAAAGCGTAGCGGTAGGGATGCTGACTCGAGTATTACTCAAACCAATTTTATTTCTTATATATTATTTCTTATATATAGTAAATTATTTTATAAATTATTTTGAAGGAGGAATTTGAGTTCTATTAGAAATCAATTTTTTTAAGTATAAGCGAGATAGATAAGCTTTATCTTTGAATAGTTAAAGATCGATTCGATCAATTTTGATCGAGATCTACTTATAATGATTGTGTATACTATATACCTGGTATGTATAGGTTTTTAAAGCGGTGATTAGGGACGGAATCTTTATAAAGGAGGTGAATGTAACAACCCGATATTTTCTATATAAATAAATCATAAATTTTGCATATAAATTTTTTTTTTTTATTTTAAAGATGAGGATTTGTACAAGATAATGTGTATATGTATTTTATGTAAATATAAAATATATTTATTACATGAATGTTTACAAATAATTTTATTTTAAATTATTGATTATTATAAAGTTTATTTTTATAATAATTAATTTTATAGTAGAAATGTTTTTATTAATTATTTTCCATGAAAATATGATTATATATATATTTAAATAATATATGAAATGATTTTTAGAATTATTATAATAATTATTTATTTTAATATATGAATTTATGCTAGATTAATTAAGTTAATTATTTTAACTTAATTAATAATATTATATATGAAGAATAAATTAGATAAGAATCCAAACCCTAATTTTGGATTTTGATCGATGGATAAGAATAATAATATAATAATATTATATTTTGATTTTTCGATCTTTATAATTATGTACTATATTTTTGTGGGTGACAATGGTTGGTCGATTATGGGGTATTATGACCAAACCCTAATTTTCTTAACAAAACTAATTTAATTTGAAGTCAAATGAGACTTTAAAATATATTAAATCAATATGTTATGTGATTCATGATAATTATAATTATTAATAATAAGAGAGAAAACCCTAATTATAAATTAAAACCCTAATTTTTTAAATTAGAAACCTTAAATCAATAATTAACTAATTGATAAATGGAAACCCTAATTTAAAAACGAAAGTTGAGTTAAATTACATTATATAAGCTGTGTTATATGTGCATGTATGTTATGTATTATATAATTTTATATTGATTAGGTAAACCCTAATTAATAATTAGAAATATTAATTTCTAGAAACCCTATTATTTATGTTATAAACCCTAAATTATAAATTATTAACCCTAATCACTAATTAAGCAAGCTTAATGTTAATTAGAGATTTAGTAAAACAAATTTCCAAGTTCAAGGTAATTAGTAAACCTAAGCTAGTTAGAAACCCTAATTTGGAATTTAAGGAAACTAATTTCTATTATGTTATAAACCTTAATTTGCCAATTGGTGCCCTAATTGCTAAATTAGCAAGGTTAATTATGATTAGTAAATTTTAAACACAAATGTTCAAGTAATCAAATTAGAAAACTAATTATATTTAGTAAACTCTAATTTCTATTTTTTTTTTGAAACTAAATTGTTATTTATTTTTAAATCCTAATTTTGGAAAATTCTAGAAATTATTTCTAAACCCTAACCTAAACCCTAAGGGTTTGCAAGGATTACAAGAATGCCCTTAAAATTCTAAGACAAATGACCATTTTGCCCCTTTGTATTATTAAGCTACAAACTAGGTTTCGACAATAGGATGGGTGGGTGACCAACTTGTTTGACAAATGTGACTTAAAATTGACAGCAACCAGCCTCAATTATCAGCAATACATGTATCTAGCACATGTATATATAGATCCAAGAAAGAGAAAATGTCATTTTATTGCTCATTTGATCACATTCCACATCCAAGTCTCTCTCTCACTTAAAGCCACAAAAATATAAGCTAAATCAGTTCCATAAACAGGCCCCACGATCAGCCATAACAAATCAGTAGCCTTAGAACAAGAAGATCAAAGTAAAGGTATAAACCCTAGCAAGATTTACATCCAAAGATACATTGTTTGATGTTATTTTTTTTGTGTTAAATATATTAGATATATAGTGTCTAAGGATGATGCAGGTTGCTAGATGTTAGATCCATAACATCTAGAGGCTCGGATTTGAAGATTTCAAAAATCTGAGAAAAAAATTTTATGTTGTCTGACAACGAATGTCAGACCCCATAGATTCTTCTGTGTTCATGATTTATGTTGTTTTATATGTTAGATCTATAGTAGTGTATAAGGTCTTTCATCTGAAGGTGGAATTATAGACATTAGATGTACAGATTTGAAGTTATGATCGGTCAAACCCCGTTGGTAAGGCATGACCAGATAAATTCGGTAACCTAGAAAAGTCATTACAGGATTCGACAAGATTTTGTAATGCCTTGATCTGTCAACCTTTGCATGTTTTGATGATATGTTTATATCCAGTTTGTAGTCTGGTCGATGAACTTTATATTCATACCTTTATATCACCAAAAACATCAAACTTGTTACTCGCAGTGGCTGGTCGAAGTTGGTCAGATGTTCACGGATTGAGTTTTCTGGGTTACCCAGAAAACTCAAGAGTGTGATTTCTGACAAACATTGACCGGCATGGATCTGATTATTATGTTGTTGTAATATGTGTTATAGGTGTTAAAATTGTACCTTGTCATGTTGGCTACACACTGCAATCTTTATTTCACACAATCATTGCATATACAACATGTTGTGGAAGCCCAAATATGAGCAGTCGAACTGTTCTTCATTTCTGGGTAACCCAGAAAATGAAGAACAGCTCTGACAGCTTGTTCATGGGCCTAGATCTCCCTGGTTATATGTGTTGTTAGGACATTTTTGTGGTTGGATCTTGTATTCGTGCATTAGTACTACAATATCTGACTAACAACCTATCCAGAAATATCATGATCAGATAATAAATCGTGGTCAAAGGAAGTCCCTCGAAACTGAGTATGAATATCTGGGTTTGCATGAAGAACATAAAGAACACCTATAGCGTCAGTTATGTCACTATAGGTCGTCTTTAGCGACAGACAGTTTATTTTAATTAATTTAATTTCCAAAAATTAATTATTTTAATTAAATAAATATAAAAAAATAGTTTTTAATTATTAAAAATACCAAATAAATTATTGAAAAATATTTTAAAATCCGAAAATTAGTTTTTAATTATTTTGAATATATTTCATAAATATTTAATATTTTTGAAATATTAAAAGTATTTAATTTATTTAATTATAATATTAAATAAATTATTTAAAAATGATTTTAATACATGAAAAATCATTTAAAATTATATTATGGTATAAGAAAATAATTTAAGTTATTTTTGATAACTTTTAATATTTTGTGATGAATTTTCTTAATTAATTAATATTAATGGTAATTAAAGTTATTTAATAAATGTATTAAATAAATTATACAAAATAGAATTAATGATTTAAAATTATAAAAAATGATTTAAAGGTTATTTAAGTTATAAAATATAACTTTTGATATTTAAATCATGAAAAATATGAATATTTAATATTAATGATATTAGATTTATTTAATAATTATATTAAATAAATTAGTTTAAAAATGATTTTAATATTAGAAAAATTATTTTAAATGAAAATAAATAGTTTAAAAATATTTTAAGTTATAAAATATAACTTTCAATATTTAAAGCTAAATTTCATTAATTATTTACTATTAATGATATTAGAATTATTTAATAATTTTATTAAATAAATTAGTTTAAAAATGATTTTAATATTATAAAAATCATTTAAAATGAAAATAAAGTGTTTAAAGATATTTTAAGTTATAAATTGTAACTTTTGATATTTAAGGAAAATTTCATTAATAATTTAATATTAAATGATATTAGATTTATTTAATAATTCTATTAAATAAATAGTTTTAAAATGGTTTTATTTATTTAAAAATCATTTAAAAAGGATATAAAGGAATTAAAAATATTTTAAGTTATGATTAAGGACTTTTAATATTTTGATAAGTAATACATTGATACTTTAATATTAATGATAATTATTTAAAAATGATATTAATTCTTTTAAAAATCATTTAAGGGTAATATTAATACTTTAAAAGTATTTTGAGTTATTATAAATAACTTAAACCTTTTGGCAATGGTTTCATTAATGGTTTAATATTAATTAAATATTAATGATAATAAAATTATTTGATATTTAAATCATTTTATAATGATTTCGGTGTTTGAAAAATTAGAATAAATTATAATAAATGTTTAAAAATTTTTGTAAATCATTTAAAAATGATATGACTATTACTTAAATAGTCTAAATAGATATTGAACTTCGATATAGAGTCTTAGACTCGATAATTACCGATAAAGCCGTCGGTACACCGACATGTTTCAGAAATTGATCTGGACTTATATAATTTGCTTGTATATGTGTTTATTTGTGATTCAATGGATTGTTAAACATATGTGACAATGTGATTAAGTTATGTGCTGACTACAATAAGCAGTTCTATGTGTTATAGTATGTTATTCTAATCGATCAAATGATCTTATTACTGATAGGTGTTATATAAAGATAGAACTAAGTTCTGAATCGTAAGCGTACGATCAAAAAGATATCTTACCTTTGCATTTCCTTTATCGCAATGGACATAAGTAAGAAGTTTTAATTATATTATTATTATGCTATATTATTAACCCTATTGTGATATATTCTATATCAGATCATTGTTTATCAACATGTTAGTATATGATAATTAGGATATATATATATTGCATTAGTTAATTTCTATATATGGTTATACAAGTGTCCCCACTTGGATAATCATTATATTTAATCACATGTTGATATATATATATATATATATATATATATATATATATATAATACGTCTAAGCTATTTGATCAATTTAGACACAAATTTGAAATGTCGTTGAATTTGATAAAAACCTTTTTGTATCCAATCAAATTATTTTGGTTGGATTCGATCTAAGTATGAACATCCCGATCACGGAAAATTTTTATCTTTCGGTGGATAAAAGGATGAACGATAATATCGTTCTAGCAATGTAGTATTGATCAATACAGGGCACATTGGGCAGATCACCCTCGTGCTTGTAAGTTATGACGGTTTGCAGATGAAGTTCTGCTAAACCTTATCGAAAATTAAAACAATGTTCATAGTATGTCGACTACCCTATATATATAGTCTATACGTAGTTTTAAAAATAATTGAGATAGAATTTTTATGTTATTATTATCGGTTCAGTTTACTTCACAACTATAAATTTGTTGTAGAAGTGATGTACAAAGAAAATATTTATTTCCTTCAGCTAATTATATTTCTAATTGATATTACTTCTTGGGCACTCAAATGCTCATCCTTGCTTAAATTTAAATGTTTTCAGCTAAGTGTGATCAACCTGAAGGTTCAGACAAGAACAAGTGAAAAAGGAAAGCAAACTGAATATGTGTAATGGTATATTTTGTAATAATTAGACAGTATTAAGGAAATGAGATATATTATCTATCATGTAAGGAATTATAGTAAAGGTTGCGTACTTGGGATTAGACTCTGATATATGTAAATTAAGTTTTTTATTTATATTATTGTGATTATTATTAGTATTATTCCGCTCATAGAAATGGTATCGTGAAGCACCGAGTTCGGGTTGCAAGTACCTGAATTTGGGGGCGTCACAGGCCTATCAAAAGATATAACGAGAAATGGGGCACAATTGCCCAATATCTAATAGAGGCCTATCAAAAGAGATAACGAGAAATCTATCAGAAGAAATTTTTGATGACCACATCATCCAATCGATCCATCTGATGTAACTCCTCTTGAGTTATTGAATCTCTGCCAAATGGGATGTAAGGTCGATACAAAGGGGTATCTGCAGCGGTAAAGCTATCAGAATATGGGCCACCTGAAGGGCCAGCACCAGAGCTAGAGCGATCAAAAGAATCTGCCTCTGACTGATCTCTATCCAAATACCGGATGAAAACATGTGTCTAGTCCAACCTCTAGGTCAAACTATCAATCTGCGTCAAATGAGTGGGCTCTCAAACGCAAGCAATCCAGTCTTTCATCATAATAGACCCGGGGACCATATGTGACGCCCCCAAATTTGGGTACTTTCAATCCACATATATGGTGCTACACGGTACTCATAAATATACATTCATTCCATTGAAACAATATCAAAATGATTGTATTTACTACATTCTTATTATAATAGTAATGAATCCTTTCCTAGGTTCTATAACCAAATATATTCTTCATTTGTCATAGTATAATTCATACAAATATACTAGTCTATTACATGATAAACTACTTATCCATCTTAGCTTTGCCTTTATATTTAATAGAACCCTCGGTTCGTTCGGCTTTAGTTGCAATCATATAATTCAAGCAACTAGCTCAACAAGTCTAGCAAAATATAATACAAGTACCACGTCGAGAATTATATGATTATTCTTCATTAACTAAACAAATAGCTATGAATTACTAAGAAACATTGAACTAGCACTTTTCATTCTCATAAAACCATTCCAAAGTAAATACAGTAACTTAGGAATTCTAAGTAGGTCAAAAGATCATGAACATTCTATTTTGATTTTCATTCATGAAAAAGGACAACCCGACACTAAGTCCGTAAGTCTGATATATCTTACGAGCACTTCTAGGTGATCAACATATAGTACTCTATGTTGATCAACACTCATCCGTTAAACGTATCTATGTTTAAGTTTTGGCAACCTCACGCGCCCATCGAATAATCGATGTAAAATACTTTTGTTTATTCATACTCAGACATACCTTTGAATCCGTAGCAAATAATTAGCGTAGGATAGCGTTATCAATACTATATCAAAAGACTTGTAAACAAATTAATCAAACTCTTAAGATTGGTCTAGTCGAGTTAAAACTGGCATCGACTCTTTCGTAAAACAATTCATGCATATTATAACATAAATCACAGAAACTTGGCTAACATTAAGGTTAGACAAGCGTTAAGAAAACTTGCCTTCAAGCGTCTTTAATTAAAAATTCAACAATTCGTCGTCTTTACAATTTCTACATGATATATTCACATAACACACTGGAATTATCTACCAAACAATCTAATCACATTTTTTTTGCCAACTTATTTCTCTTCTATAACTTAACTTAATTTATTTCATTAATAATATTCGTCTCGAGTTACTTATCCTTCCTTACAGCTTATTAACGCTTTTATGTCACTAAACTAATACTCAACAACCATTGGTTAAATACCATAGTAGTTGAAACCCTAATTGATACGTTAACTCATATAAATTCCTCTCGCATTATCGACATTGGACTCAATATAGTATGTACAAAGGTTTTACCTTCACTTCTTATCATTTACGTATTAAGCACATCTATTTCATCATGTATAATATTAGGACACGTGTTAAACTTGTATACGATTTACGGTTTACATTTTCACACTTTACGTTCTTTATTTAATTACTTTTAAACAACGTTAATTTCATAAAATCATCACTATATATGTTATTTAGGAATGGTCTTGTCATGTATATTAGGTATATACATGCCCCCTTAGTTATCATGTAAACAATTGGGTTCATAACTAAATAGTTAAACTTTTTCTCTTAATGGCGCTGCGGAGCCAGTTTCATATATACAAGTGGCGTTGCGACACGAGTTAGAAGTAGCCAATCCTCGTAAAGATCCATTTTGCGATGCGAGTTTCATAGGCTTGGGGAAGTGACTATGGCCTGACTTTGAGCCTTTGAAATTTTTTTAAGTTTTTCATTTTGATTCTTTCCGGGCTCGTAACTTGATCGTTATAAGTCAGAATTGGCTCACTCAAAAGCCGTTATCTTACATATCTCATATACTTCGATTTTATTTGGACAAAAGTAGTTTTTAAATTCGTTAACAATAAATTTACCATTAAATTTTTCTGTTACACGTTTGTGAACGTTCATACCTCGATTCTTCGTTTTAAGTCGGAATTCGACCATTCTTGAGTCCACGACTCTTAATCATGTTATTCTACGATACACCATCGAAAACTAAGGTTTCCGAGTTAAACGATGACTTTTGACTACTGATCCGGGAATTCTACGATTTCAATGATTATCGTCTAATATCATAAATTTTGCCATAACTTCGTTACTCGAGAATTATACACTAAACTAAATGGAACCAATCCATTGATTTGTTATCTATAACCTAACCAAACAATATACGTATAACCTATACTTGGTGGTTTTCAATATGTCCATCAACAACTAAATCAATGTTTTAATGGTTTTCTTTAATTAAAACTCACTTAGACGTTTAAGATTCTTACTTCTACATGACTTATTAATGTTTTAATTCACTAATAGCCATCCTTATTACTCCGAAAGAGACATGCTTCACTAATTCATACTTCTCTATGAAAAATAAATAGAAAAGAATCGAAGACTAGTGTGACACCCCCAAATTCAGGTACTTGGAACCCGAACTCAGTGTTTCATGATACCTTTCTTTGAGCGGAATAATAACGATAATATAAATATCAAACTTAATTTACATATATCAGTGTCTAATCCCAGTTTCTCAACCTTTACTACATTACATTTCATGATAGATAATAAATATTATCATCTTAATATAGACTAACTATTACATAAGATACCATAAAGTTTATTCTGCTAGCTTTCCCTTTCCTTTGTCCTTGTCTGAACCTTCAGGTTGATCACGCTTAGCTGAAAACATTTATATTTAAAGCAAGAATGAGCATTTAGGTGCCCAGCAAGTAATAGTAGACAATAAACGTTAGCTGAAAGAAGTAAATGTTTTCTGTGAATGACACTTCTATAACGAATCAACAGTTTTGAAGTAAGCTGAACCAATAATAACAACATATCAAATCTATATCAAAATTTTGAAACTACATACTGACTATACATGGAAAGCAGTCAACCGACTATGAACTTTGCTTTTGATTTTTCGATATTCAATTGAATAACAAGAATTTATTCTACACAATAACAAAGTGGAATAGTTTCCAGAGTTTATGTTGAGTGATCCCTAAAGATCTTGAACTTAATTCTCGAGTAACTATCAAAGATTTGCTTTGATATACCCAGGTGTATCAGATAACCATAAAGATTAAGTCATACCCCTCTGCAAGTATAACAAGTGATTAGCTTTATTATACCGTATATTATGCATAATACTTAAAAGCGCACTGGCCGAATATATGACCAATTTTTTTTCCCTTTTGTATTAAAAGTTGTTCTTCTCAGTCTTACAATCAGAATTTGAATTATAACAAAGAAATACTATGATTTCAATATCTAATCGCTTTTTTGATCTAGCCGAAACAATTGGCATCGATCTATCAATAATAATTGAGTTCTATACTCGAACCTATCAAGTTCTAACAAATATCCGTCTAGCCAGAATAATTAGCTAAGACATATCTCAACGCTATCTTTAAATCTATGTCTAGCCGAGTCAAATAGCATAGATAACTTTTAATCAATATATACATACCAGAATTTAATAAGTATGTATCAACATGTACACTAATTATCCAAGTGAGGACACTTGTATAACGATATTTAGAAATTAACGAACAGAATATATATCTGAATTATACGATAACACTGAATTGATAACCAATGATTGGATAGAATTCAAAAACTGGCATATTGACAAAAGTATAGATACATGAGCAATAACAATAACAATAGAGTTCTGAAACTGGCTTACACATGTCCATTGCATAAAGTAAATGCAAAGGTTAGATACTTGCCTGGTCTGCTGCTTATAGTTACGCAACTTAGTTTTATCTTTTATGTCGAGACCTATCATTAATAAGATCATTCTATCGATTAGAAATACATATCATAACACATAACACTGCTATTTACAGTCAGCACATAACCTAATCACATTGTCACGTAGTTATATCAGTCATTGGATCAAAAATAATCACCTATCAAGTCACACTATCTAGGTCTGGATCAGTTTCGAAGTCAATTTGGTGTACCGACGACTTTATCGGGCAATTATCATGTCTAAAACTCTATTCTATAGTTTAATATTTGATTAGATAATTTAAATATCAGTCATATTATTTTTCATAGCCTTATAATAATTTTTAAATAATTATTATAATTAATCATGATTTTTCAAACAGTGGAATGATTTAAATATTAAATAATTCTAATATCATTAATATTTAAGTAATATTAAATAATTAATGAAACCATTGCCAAAATATTAAAGTTATTTATCATAACTCAAAATATTTTTTAAAACATTTTTATTACCCATAAATGATTTTAAAATATTTAAAATCATTTCTAAATAATTACTATTAATATTTAAATATTAATGTATTATTCACCAAAATATTAAAAGTCATTTATTATTACTTAAAATATTTTTTTAATTCATTTATTTCTTTTTTAAATGATTTTTAAATCAATAAAACTATTTTTAAACTATTTATTTAATATAATTATTAAATAAAACTAATATCATTAATATTAAATTATTAATGAAATTTACCTTTAAATATCAAAAGTTATATTTTATAACTTCAAATATTTTAAACTATTTATTTTATTTAAAATGATTTTTATAATATTAAAATCATTTATAATTAATTTATTTAATATAATTACTAAATAAATCTAATATCATTAATATTAAATTATTAATGAAATTTATCTTAAAATAATTAAAGTTATGTTTTATAACTTTAAATATTATTAAATACCTTATTATCATTTAAAATGATTTTTAATCTAAAAAATTATTTTTAATTTATTTATTTAATGCATTTATTAAATAAACTAAATATCAATAATATTCAAATAAATATTAATATTTATGGAAAATAGGTTAAATTATTAAAAGTTAATTTTTATAATTTTTAGAAATTAATTTCTATTTTTAAATGATTTTTAGAATTTATTTCTATTTTTAATCATTTTCTGGAATTTAGGAAAATAAAATTATTAAAAACCGTCGCTATAGCCTATAGCGACATTAAGCGTCGTTGTTGGTGTTATTGGGGCTCAAGAACACTGATAGTCAATGTTCAAGGGGTCTTGTTTGACCAACTACGATTCTCAGCCTAAGCATGATTTGAGCTACCTAGAACATTGCTATTGCAGAAGGCATGTAACACTACTGTGACGCCCCCAAATTCGGGTCTCTTTCAACCCGACATATGGTGCTCCACGGTGCTACAGTTCACACAAACATTCAATTGAAATGCCTCAAATGAACGAATATGTCTTATATATATTCCAAAACAATACTACCATTCCCCAGGTTCTTTATAACCGTTACATTTGTTCTTGTCATAATATCAAATATTATTATTACAAACCTATACTATTACATAGGTAATCTACAAGTTTGATTTAGCCTTAACTTTATCCTTGTCGAATCCTTCATCCAAAGCAGTGCCTAAAAATTGCATTCATATGGTTCAAGCAAGAGTGAGCATAACAAGCTCAACAAGTACAACAATTTCATTTTTAAAAGCATGCTTGAAACATAGGAATCGTATATCTTTAATAACTGGATGATAGTTACGAAGTACTATCAATAACTTAAAATAGCGTTTCTTTTCCTTCAAAACATTTTACAATAACAATATTCAGTAATACATCAATTCTGGTTCAAGACGTGAACGTCTTATAGTTTCTTTGAAAAGGACAACCCGGCACGAAGTCCGTAAGTCCGACATATCTTACGAGCACGTCTAGGTGATCAGCCTATATTACTCTATGTTGATCAACACTACATCCATTAAACGTGTATACGTTTAATTTATGGCAACCTCACGTGCCCATCAAATACTCGATGAAAATACATTTTATTTATTCATATTCAGGCTTACCTTGAATCCGTACCAAATAGTTGGTGTAGGATAGCGTTAGCAATTCTATATTGAAAGACTTGTAAACAGTTCAATCAATCTATCAAGATTAGTCTAGCCGAGCTAAAACTGCCATCGACTCTTTCTTCAAAACCGTACATGCATCTCATAATTTGAATCATTTGAAAACCTGGCTAACACGAAGGTTAGACAAACGTTTAAGAAAAACTTGCCTTCTGCGTCTACTACAGTATAATTACTTTTCCTTTTGAATCTTTTTCGTCTCTACAACACATAACCACATAACATACCACATTAGGTCATGATTGAACATATATAGTTCCTAAAGAATCTTACCCTTCTTCTCAATCTAATCCCATATTAGATTTGTTATTTATTGGTTCCGGCTTGCCGTCGTTCTTTTACATCGTTCTTACCATCTTTGTTCTCTTCTATAACTTAACTAAAATTATTTTAGTATTATAACTCGGTTCGAGTTAAATATCCTTCCTCGCGACTTACTAACGTCCTTACGTTATTAATCGACACTTAATCAGCATTGGTTATGTACACTCATTGTACACCGTTTCTGTTTACATTCAATTAACTTTCTTTAACTCTAAGTGATCATACTTGAGGTTTAGTTATGACTTAACAATGTTTTATTAAGTCCCTTAGTTCATTTCTAAACAATTTCCATTCAATCTCTACTTGTAACCACTCTTTACTGTCTAGGTTTTAAAAAAAGTGGCTGCTTGGCCAATTCGGTGTTCCTTTGTTATGTTGCCATATCTGGCACACACTGTTAGGGGCTTGAAGACCGGACTCGGTCTGTCATGCGCATGAGTCTTAGTGTTAACTATCATACTGCATGTGAGACTTCAGGGGCTGAGGCTCACTTTGGCGCTTCAGCACCATAAAATTTTAATAGTTAACCTTTTATGTGAGATTCCCGGCCTCATAACTTCTTCGTTTTAAGTTCGAATTGGCTCGTTCAAGAGCCTACGGTTCACAAATTAAATATTCTACGTGTTCATGCAAGAATTTTATCTATTTGACTTCGTTGGCTAAAATTTCACCTATTAGTCCATTTTTAACGAAAACGATATACGTTCGTGAACGTTCAACGCTCGTTTCTTCGTTCTAAGTCGGAATCCGGTCATTTTTGAGTACGCAACTCTATAATGCCAAATAAGACTTGTCTCCATTGAAAACCAATGTTTCCAAGCTCAATATCAAAATTCGACTTCCATTCCGAGAATTTCACGAATTCGACGATTGTCCTCTAATCATGTGAATTCCGTCAAAACTTCGTTACTTGAGATTTTTAAACCGTTTTCAATTGGATTCAATCCATTATACTAACATCTTGACATACATATTTCATTAACTTATAAACATGATAAGTTATTACTTGTTATTGGTGAGTTTGTAACTTATTAAAGTATAAAATACTTATTTCTCATGACTTATGTCTTCTTTTCATATGACTAATTATGGTTAATGACTTTATACCATTCTTCTTATTTCTTATTATCATACCAACTTTATTAATGTAAACATGTTACAAGTTCTAACAAGTTCTTATACTGTCATTTTAAGTTCATAACTTATATAAGTATAAATGACTTATTCATGACTTATTACGGCTTAAGTCCATTAATCATTCATTCTTATCATTCCTTAGCATGCTAGTTCTACCAATAACCCCTTCTCTAACAATGGAAGAGAAAGAGAATCATGGTTTATGAGTACTTACTCTTTGATGAAATCTTGCTTAATCTTTGATCTCCTTCTTGCTTCTTGAAATATGAAAGACCAGCTTTCTAGCTTCTCTAACTTATTCTCTCTAACCAATAAACTATAAGTTATTGGTGGAAAAGCTAACAAGAAAAGTCTAACTTTATATGTGCTTATTCTCTCAACCAAATAAGCTCTCAACTTATAAGTTGTTGGATGAAAAACTAACAACTAACAAATGAAATCTAAGCTTGCTATTTATAGGATTTCCAAGGTTAGGGTACAATGGTCAATAAGTCATCCCACCTCCTTAATCCACCTCCTTACTATTCATTTCTTAATCCCCAAGTTTACTTGCTAACCACAACTATTACTTGGCCATCACATTAATGTCTTGGTCATTACAACACTTAGCCTCTAAGTTACTTGCTCCCCACAACACTTGGTCACCAAGATTTACCACATGATCATGGGTTGCCCCATGGATCACTTTAACCCATTGGAGCTTGGGCTTGGATTTAATTAGATTAGCTTAAGCTTTGGACTCGCAATTAAACAAACATTGGGCTTGTTTATTAATTAACATTGGACTTAACCATTTCCTACATTTGGGCTTTATAATAATTCCCCTTGGACCATACAATTTCCTACACCATTCAACAAATCCATTACATATGGCTTAAAGCCTTTTAACGTATAATTTACGTACAATTCTCGTATTCTAACTCGTATACTTCTTCAATCCATACAACATAACATAATTCATACATACTCGTATAATACCTCGTATCACACTCGTATTCCTCACTTCGTATAATACCTACGTATTATACGATCATTGTTTAATTCATTAATCGCATTACATTTCCTTCTCGTAAATCATTTTCCTTAAACGTTAGGTTTTAAGTCCACAGGCGAAATATTACGTTTTCCATAACTGAAATATTATTGGATATTCCATCTCACCTCGATATTCTATCATTACGTATTTCTCGGAAGTTCAAAAATAATTCCCGAGCAGAAATTTGTGAATAGTGTTTTTCGGAAAATTTCTCGAAAAGCTTTTATTTTTGTCTTGGAAATTCAAACACTTTAATCCTACCACGTAACCAAAATACTACGACGTTCCGATATGTTTAGGTCATAGAACGACCTTCAATTAGCTTGCTCCATAAATAATCAATTAAATTCATTTTATCCTTATAATTAAATAAAATTTTAATTCTTCTAAAAATTCGATTTTTCTCGGGCGTTACATTCTTCCCTCCTTATAAGGATTCTGTCCCCAGAATCTCGCTAATATTTATATAAACAAATGAGGAAAAGTTTTCTTCATTTCAATCTTGAGTTCCCACAGTGCTTCTTCGACATTGTGGTTCTTTCATTTCACCTCCTCCGAAGATATTATCTTATTTCACATGACTTATCACTTCCTATCAATACTTTGAGTTGGAAGTTAAACACTTAAAAACACATTACGATATCTTCCTTTTATTAGTCCTTCTTTTAACTCGTAATTAACGCGTTGGCTACTGTGCTTACCTTCCCTGAATGATATAAAATATCATAGCCCTCTCTCTACTGCATTTTCAACTTCTTCTGTATGGAGATATATTTCAGACTCTTAGAGTTCGTGTATATCTCACACTTCTCCGTATAAATACTATCTTCCGATTTTTAATTCAAAACTACAACTGCCAATTCTAGGTCATAAGTAAGATAGACCTCCTCATAATCCGTTAACTGGCGTGATACATACACAATGGCATTGCCATGCTATAAGAGCACGCAATCATGTCATCCATGCAAAACATCGAGATACACTATAAAATTCCCCGTATCATCTTATAAAGACAATACAGGTGCCTTACTGAACCTTTTTATTAAATCCTATGACGCTAATGGTACATTCAGCCCTAGCACCTCATAAGGGTACCTATCAATTTGCCACCGACCTATTCGGTGCCACTTACAGAAATCTAGCTCTAATACATTTAGTCAATCCAAATGACATAACCAGAAACTTGTCATAATTATAAAGAGTTCTAAACGTCATCTTAGGTACCTCCTCCTTCTCCCTTACTTTCAACCGACTATACCCCGTACACAAATCTATCTTTAAAAAAAATTCTTTGCTCCTTCAACTGATCAAATAGATCATCGATCCTGGGCCATTGGTATTTATTCTTAACCGCTAACTTACTCCTATTACGATAGTCAATACGCAACCATAATGACTCATCCTCTTCCTTAACATCCTACTAACTTACGTCCAGGTTAGACGACAAGGCGTCTCGGTGATTTTGTTATCATAATTTACTACCTTGGGTTTTCTGAGAAATCCAATGATTCATACTTTTATTATAACTATTTATTATAGCTCTATGGTTAATCAACCCATTCATACTGAGAATTTCTTCAAATTCTCTCAACATTAACAGTACTTATCTACACACACTTACTTACTTCTATTATCCATGAAACCATTTCCACGAATATAATTAACGAAAGTTATTTCCTCTTCCTCTACCTTAATGTTTTAGGTATTTATAACCCCTTCCAGACAGACTCCTAGATGAGTCTTTCCACATGTTTAGGTCATAGAACGACCTTCAATTAGCTTGCTCCATAAATAATCAATTAAATTCATTTAATCCTTATAATTAAATAAAATTTTAATTCTTCTAAAAATTCAATTTTTCTCGAGCGTTACAACTACAATTATCGACCATTAACTTGTTAATACAACAACTCAGATGCAAGATCTGAGCCTTTAAAGTCACTATCAGACAGCTTCTAGGTTTTCTGGGTAACCCAGAAACCCAGGCAGTTCGAGTGCCTATATTGTGGCTCGATTTAATCTAGGTTCTGGTCATACTTTCGTTGATCTCATGGTCTAAGTATGTAGTACACATGATAAGGAACATATATCAATCATCATGTCAGTAAAAATACATCAGAAACACAAGATAGCCCCCGGTCAAACCATGTCAGAAATGGTGTTCTTGAGTTTTCTAGGTTTCCCAGAAAACCGAGTTCGTGATCAAGCAAGCTAGTTTGACCATCCATTACTTTCAGTCAATTGATTATTTGAGTGATATAAAGGCACAGATCTAAAGTACATATAGCAGGCTATAACATAGATATAATAATGTCATCAAAACATATAAAGCCTGACAGATCTCGAGCTAGCAAACTCTTGTCAAACACCGAGATTGAGTTTATAGATTGCCTAGAAACTCATGGTCATGCTCGGTCAACTGAGTTTGACCAAGAATATCTTGTAATCTGGATCTCATCTAAGCATGATTTCAAGTCCAGATCAAAGTCCTTACAATATAGTACTAATGCAAACATTTATAACACAAAAACTATAAACAGAATGAAATCTATGGTGTCTGACATTCGTTGTCAGACAATAAAAACAAAATTTTCCAGATTTTGTAAAACTTCAAATTCGAGCCTCTAGATGTTATGGATCTAACATCTAGCAACCCAGATCATCTATTGACACTATAAACAACATATTTTAACACTAAATCATAACATCTAACATAGCAATCAAGATCAGAATCTAAGTTAGGGTTTACACCTTCTATAACAAATCTTTTGATTTTATGCTTCTGATCTGATAATGAAGATAGTGGGGACTTATTTTAAGACTGGTCTAGCACTGAAATTCTTAGAGATGGAGAGAGAGAGGGAGAGAGTTCGTTGAGTGTTTGGAAATAAATGAGTAAGAATGTGGCTTTTCTCTCTCTTAAATCTTATATATATTGGATACAATGCATATGGTTTTTAAATATGGCTGATATGGGTAGGTTTTCAGCACATGGGCAAGTTGGGGTGGTTCACCAACTACAAGTATGGAAAGATTTGCAAGTTTCCTAATAAATAATACAAGAAGGGCAAAATGGTTATTATGCTTGTAATTTTAATGGTATTCTTGTAATCTTGTCCCAACCCTTAGCGTTTGACCTTTAGGGTTTGACCCTTAGGGTTTGCAAAAATATAATTTATTTTCTAGGATTTTTATTTAGGGTTTAAAATAAAACTTAGTTTCTAAAAATACTAAATTAGGTTTCCCTAATTAATTAGGTTTCCTAATTATCTATATTTACTAATTAGGTTTAAAGAGTTACTAATTAGCATTAAGATGACTACATTAGCGATTAGAACTCCCAATTAGCAAATTAGGGTTAGCAATTAGGGTTTCTAATTAACTATTAGGTTTCTAACAAATAGGGTTTCCAAATATTAATAATTAGGATTTCCCTAATTAAAATTAATATCTATATTAACATTAATCACATAACACAATTTCTTACCAATAATAAACTCCAGTTTGAGTTTCAAATTAGGGTTAAACCAATTAATGCTAGGGTTTTGACATTATATACATAATTGACCAACCATTATCAATACGTACATACCGTACATATTTATAGCATTGAAATATAAATAATATAATATTATTATTCTCATGTCTTATTCCAAATCCAGAATTAGGGATTGGATTTCATATCTGATTTATCTTTCATATATACCATTATTAAGTTAAAATAATTAACTTACTTAATCGAACTAAATTCATATAATAAAATAGTTATTGTAATAATTTTAATAATCATTTCAAATATTATTGAAATAATATATAATCATATTTTTAGGAAAAATAATTAATAAAAATGTTTCTACTACAAAATTAATTATTATAAGAATATACTTTTATAATGATCAATAATTCAAAAAAAAATTATTTGTAAATATTCATGTAATAAATAAATTTTATTTATCACATATATACATACATATTACCTGGCACATAATCCCACCTTTATTTTAAAAAAAATTATACGCAAAATTTCTTATTTAATTATATAGAAAATATCGGGTTATTACAACTAGAGTTTATGTGTTATTACCTAAATGTTCTTCGCGTTCTTGACTTAAGCTTGAATATTTTGCTTTGATTCCTCTTGATTACTTGTAAATGTTCTTTCCTCTCTCTCAATATATTGTTCAAGATTGGTGAAAACAACAAATGAACTAACATAACTTCTCTTATATAGAGAAATCAAGTGGATGGCAATTTGGTCATAATGTCCACCTTCGTACTATTCATTTCATACTCACCAAGTAAAACACTTTACTTGGGGGTCCCACATGGGTTTTACCCATCCGATGATCCATCGGTTCGACCCATGGTTTGGTTTCTTGGTTTGGGCTTAGAATAAATTCATATCGGGCTTATCATGGGCTTGATTTAATATAACATTGGGCTTGACATAAATCTCATCCAATTGGAATTGGCAAGTCCAATTACTAAAGTCCATTAAGAACTAATCGTATTCTACTCGTATAATTCTCCTATTTTCTTCGTATATACCTCGTATGATATTCGTATTATACGTCATAATAATCTTCATACTATACTCGTATAATAACTAGTATCATACTCGTATTTCTTACGTATAATAACTATACTTATTATACAGTCATTTAATTCCTAGAACTCACTTTTCCTAACACTTAGGTTTTAAGTCCGCAGACGAAAACTTTGTTTGCCATAACTGAAATATTATTGGATATTCCATCTCGTCTTAGAATTTATCATTACGCGTTTCTCAGAAATTCATAACTAATCCCCGAGCAGAAACGGATGAATAGTATTTTTACGAAAATTTCTCGAAAAACTTTTATTTTCATCTTAGAAATTCAAAACAATCAATCCTAGCACATAGCTAGAGTCCTAACCACATCCGCACCTTTTAGGTCATAAAATGACATTTAAACAGTTTACTCACGTAAATAAACAATTAAATTCATTTAATTCAAATAATCAAATAAAAATTTAATTCACATAAAATCCGATTTTTCTCGGGCGTTAAATTCTAGCCCCCTTATAAGGATTTTGTCCCCAGAATCTCGATACAATTGCTTAAACAAATGGGGAAAATTTTATTTTATTTTACTCTCGAGTTCCCACGTTGCTTCTTCGGCATTGTGGTTCCTCCAAATTACCTTCACTGAAGGTATTATCTTATTTCTAAAGACTTGTTCCTTCCTATACACAATCTGAATTGGAAGTTCTTCATACGTTAAGTCTTTTTCTACTTGAATAGATTCATACTCTATTACGTGTTTGTAGTCCGGTTTATAAGGACGCAGTACTGATGTCGACGTCGGAATTTTTATTTGTCCCTTTTCTGTTCTTGTCTTTTGGTGTTCTCATGTTAGGTGAGATTTGTTTGAAAAAGCAAGTTGTGAAATGGTCCGACATGTATATGTCGATGATTGGTCTGTAAGAGTCGCCAGTTGGTATTTTTAAATGGTTGCACCAACTCAACCGAGAAAAGGTTTGCACATAGACCGAGTGATGTGATACTATTTTACTGGTCTGTGAAACTGAGATTCGTTAGGGTCCGGGGGATTGATTATGCGGAGGGAAGGTGTTAGGCACCCCCTGACATCCGTGGTAACACGGTGATCGCTACTTTTCATTTTAAACATTTATCTGAATGTGTGTGTGTAGGTCTATATGTAGTTGTTTGGAAGTAGTGTTATACCTCGTTTGCACCTATATACAAAGGGTTTGAATTTTGTATAAAAGTTCAATTTTAACAAGATATAGCAATGATGTTTTGTAAAAGAGGTTTTTCAAACCCTTGTACTCAATAGTAATTGAGGCCTTTGATACTTCCATTTTATTATGTGTTCGACTTGATTGCTTTTATTTTTGAGATGCAAAGCATCTTCGAGAAAATAAGATACATAGCAGCGCCGAACTCCTTGTGGGCATGAGATTCGTCTAAGGAAATTCAGACACCGTGAATAATTTACTAGCTGGTTGCAGTTGAAAATGTCCATCACGGGAACCAAATCTAGATTCAGGAGACTGAATCTGTGATCACATGATTCCTAGGCTCACATTATGATGCAGTATATATGAAAGATGTAAACAATTATATATATATAAGTTGTAAATATATATATATAAATGATCAACCGCCATGAAGTAAACTCCAGGCTGGACATAAAATGTAAATATATATATGTGCGATCAACCGCCACGAAGTAAACTCCAGGCGTGATAGAAAATGTAAATATATATATGTATATATATATATATATATATGTGTGTGTGTGTATATATATATATATATATATATATATATATATATATATGTGTGTGTGTGTGTGTGTGTGTGTGTGTGTGTGTGTGTGTGCGATCAACCGCCACACACATATATAAACCTAGAGACGGAAATACAAACCTAGAGAAGATTCAGGCGGTCCTGGATATGAAATCCCCAAAGTCGTACAAGGATGTCCAAAGACTGACGGGTCGGATTGCAACCCTTCGACGGTTTGTCTCGAAGTCAGTAGAGAGGTGCCTACTATTCTTCGACACCTTGAAAGGTCCTAAAAATGAGAAGAGCTTTCAGTGGACTTCGGAATGCGAAGATGCGTTCTAGGGGATCAAAAAATATTTATCCTCCGCACCGTTGTAGATAAAGTCGATCCCTTCGGAACCTCTGTTTTTGTATTTGGTAGCAAGCTCGATGGCAGTAGGGGCGGCATTAGTTCGGGATAAAGGGGGAAATCAGTTCCCGGTATACTACATCAGCCATGTACTTCGAGAGGCAGAAACCCGATACCCGAACCTGGAAAAATTCGCCTACGCATTGATCATAGCAAGCAGGAACCTTAGGAATTATTTCCAGGGTCGGTTAGTGGTGGTATACACGGACCAACCGTTAAAGAAAATACTGCACAGGCCAGAGGTATCAGGATGTCTTGCTGCATGGGCAATGGAGCTGACATAGTTTGCACTAGAATATCTACCCCGAACAGCAATCAAAGGACAAGCATTAGCAGATTTTATTGTGGAATGCTAGTTCATGGAACCGAACATAGGATCGGTCACGGAAACACAGCATATGAGGACTTCATGGACGTTTTATGTCGATGGCTCATCAACTTTGGTCGTCAGCGATGCAGGGGTGATACTGACAAGTCCCGAAGGATTCAAGGTCCAACAAGCCATCCGATTCCAATTCAAAGCCACCAACAATGAGGCAGAGTATGAGACCATTTTAGCTGGATTAAGGTTGGCCCGAAGCTTAGAGGTACAAAAATTAGTCATCTACAGTGACTCCCAGTTGGTCGTCAAGCAGATATCAAGCGAGTATGAGGCTCGGGGGTTAAGAATGATGAGATACTTAGCCGGGGTGAAGGATAAACTGGTATACTTCAATTCGTTCAGCTGTCAAGGGGTCTATCGGTCCGACAATACAGTGGCAGACTCTTTGGCTCAATTGGCAACCACCGAAACAAGTTCATTCAGCGGGTCGATGTATTTAGAAGTGCTGAAACAACTAAGTATTTCGAAGGTGGAGGTGCTATGTATAGATCGACTCGACTGCTGGCTTACGCCATACATCTCTTACCTGGCCGATGGGGTTCTACCTTCGGATCTCATCCTGGCAAGAAAAATCAAGCACTGGAGCTCCAATTTTGTTCTTATCGACGGAGACCTATATCGAACATCATCATCAACATCATCATCGTCATCATCATCATCATCATCATCATTAACAGTTACATTTCTCCATTTGGTATAACTAGACTATCCATATAACTGTTTTCTTAACATCTTTTTTATGTCCCTACAAATCTAAATATGAAACACTTGCAATTGATCTTTAAATTCAACACCCAAATTCTCAATTTCTTTCTTCACTTCCATCACCTTCCCTACCAAAGGCTTCACCCCTGCATCAATAATTTTTTTCACATCGGAAAGAGAAAACATAAGGTCTTTAACCTTCCTTGTTGATTCAACTTTAATATCTGAACTTTTGGCTCCACTATCACTTCCACTGAAAAAATGAAAACCACCTAAATCCAACCACACCTTTTCATCCTCCGTAGGAACAAGATTTTGAATAATCAACTGAAACATATTAATAGCAACAAATATACCATGTCAGAAACATTGAACATAAAACAGAAACAAGACAGTACACAAAAAAAAAGTCAGTAACCAATAACATATATAAAGGTAACCAAATATAATGTAAATGGTAACCAACATACCTGACCAGAACCAAAAACAAGGTCATTCAACTTCTCATTCTTAGGAGCCTTTCCTAACTCCCTCCATCTGAATAATCTGAATTCTGAAACATGATCATCAATACAAAAGCCCCTGACTTTCAATGTAGGAATTGTTTCAAACAAAAAAACTTGAAACACATAAAGTAAACCACTAAGCTTGTAAGATTTACAATAACTTTCCCTATAAAAATTGTATATCACCCCACCATACTTATCATTCTTTACATGTCCCTTTACAGCAAGGGATAGTGAATTCTTTGTTTGTTCAAAAGCAAATTTTCCCCACGGATAACTTGCAATATCCCCATAAGACAAAAAGTTAAACAAAGCTTCATCACCATAATTGTCAAAAACAGTAGCTAGTATGAAATTAAAAACCAAGAAAATGATAGACATCCTAATTGCCTCATCGTCATCATCAAAAACAGCACTCCTATATATCCTCCCTATACTAGAACGGGTTAGAACCTCATTTCGAAAAAATTTCTCCACCAACAAATTTTCAATCCCCTTGAAACTATCAATGTCTTCATCTCCTTGCCAATTTAAACCAGAAATTAAACAAAATTCAGGCAATCCAAACCTCACCCTTCTTTCACCAAATAAAAACCACATTTTTCCATTATCCCTCTGATAAACTTCCCTAATCAAAGCATGATGTATTATTTGTAAAAACATCTGGGGCTGCCCAAAATCTAAAAATTTTCCAAAACAAGTCAACTTAAACTTATCCAACTGAACTTCAGACAATTTATTCTTAATAATATTTGGCACTTCAATATCACACCAATAAATAACATTTGCAGAAAAGTTTCGATGATGCTCCTTATAGAATAGCTCCCAAATCTGAAAATGCAAAAATTTACATTACAAACACATTAACCAAATCAAAATAGAACATCTGTAAAACTTTAAAACCAAAACTATTAAATCCACAATATCCAAATACACTAATACTAGTAACCAAATAATATCAGTAAGTGACCAAAACCCAAATTAATCAAACTATTTAATATATAACAAATTATATACTAACAAATTTAGAAAATAATACTAACAATACATCCACTCGAAAACAACATAACCATTTTACCACATACAGTATAAACATTCATCAATCTCCAACTCTGTTATAATAAAATACATTTTAACAACTATATAATCATCAGTTTCCAAAAATTTAAATATTGGTAACCAAAAATAAATTAGAAAGTTACCAACACAACATAATCAACCTATATAATGACAATACTAAAAGAAGAATACGAAAACAATGAACTAAAGAACTAAACGCCGACAACGAATCTCTACCGGGAAGGACGACCGCCGACTGCTCAGAAGAAAAGGGTTTTGCTTAAAGAGTTCCCAAAACACATAATAAGGGTTTCCAAAAAGAAAAAAAGACAAACAAAGATAAGAACGAAATTTAAATTGAAACACGAGCCCACTATCCCACATAAAGCGTGAACAATTTTTTTTAAAAAAAACTGAATTGACATGTCATCAGCACATTAAATAACACAACAAAATTAAAGGAATCACGTTATTATTCACTAATAATGTAAATAAAAATTTATATGCATTAATATTGTAAATATTTAATGAGTGCATTATTGTTGTAATTACTTTTTAAAATGTCATATAAAATGTAATTGTTACATTTAAAAAAGGGTCCTTAACACTAATATACAACAATTAGAAAGTAATTACAAAAATAAAAAACACACACAACATAATTATAAAAAATAAAACAACACAATATAAAATTGATAAAATCACCCTATATTCAAGCAAATCGAACGTAACACGCTCCTACATTTAAGCAACCGAATGTAACACTTAACTTTGATATCGAGAAATCTAAATCTTCCGCGCGCGACATATCGAGATCGGAGAAGACGAAAAATTTTTCGCGACTGAAGATCGCCGAGATCGATGCAACTCCGAGATCGGAGAAGAAGAGATTAACGACGATCTACTGGAGAAGAAGAAATCTCTTGTCGCGACGCAACTCAAATCGAAGAAAACATAAAAGATCGACAACTTCAAGATCTCGATTGTTGATCGATCGCATCGATTGTTGATTCGTTACAATTTTGTATACCGAGGTATTTGAGTTTCCAATTTATATGCATAGTGTTACCCCGTGTTTACTACGTATTCGTCTATTGGTTACCTTTCTCAACTTTTTCGCTCTTTAAATGGTCACAAAGTCAGAATAATGAATGTTTTGAATGCAAAATGCATTTTAAAATATGTTTTATACTCTAGTTACTAAATACATATAAATTGGTTACTGTTTATTATTAATTTGGTTGATGTATAATGTTTATATGCTTGCTTTATAATTTTAAACATTATTCTACTGATATTTTTTATATTAATGATTACTTATTAAATACATTGGTTACCTTCCTGCAACTGTTGGTTACTGTCTAATCTGGATTTGGTTAGTATATAATGCTAACTTAGTTACTATGTAAAATTGCAATGGTTACTGCATAATGTTACCCCCAGTTCATGTTCTGGTTACTAACATTATGTAGTTTGGTTACTGTCTGACATTGTGATGGTTACTTTACAGACCATAAGCTAACAAAGAATATTATTATATATATCAAGTTATCGCTCAATATGTATTTAGATGTTGTAAGGTGTTTATTTGGTTACCGTGATAATGTTATTGTGGTTTATAATTGTTTTTTTTATATTGGTGGTTACTTTTACGCACTATAAGCTAACAAAGAATATTACCATATATATTGGTTCCTCGCAATCGCTGGTTACCGCTTAATCTGAATTTGGTTAAGATATAATGTCGATTTAGTTATCGTGTAAAATTGCAATGGTTACTTACATAATATTACCCCCAGTTCATGTTTCGTTACTAACATTATGTAGTTTGGTTATCGTCTCGACATTGAGTTGGTTACTTTACGCACTATAAGCTAACAAAGAATATTACCATATATATCAAGTTATTGACTAATATGTATTTAGATACCGTAAAGTGTTTATTTGGTTATCGTATAATGTTATTATAGTTTATAATTGTTTCTTTTATATTGGTGGTTACTTATTGACTACATTGGTTACCTTTATACAACTGTTAATCTGATTATATATATTGGTTACCTTTATACAATTGTTAATGCTGACTTGGTTACTTTGTAAAATTATAGTGCTGACTTGGTTACTAACTAATGCTGACTTGGTTACTGACTAATGCAAACTTAATTACCTGTAATGATTAATTGGTTATTGTAATATTGGTTGTGAAGCATATTAATGTACACTTCTACTTATGTTTTTATATTAATGGTTACTTGTTAGCTACATTGGTTACATTCTTACAAAAGTTTGCCTTTAGTTGGTAACAAACAAATTATACTAGTTGTTTTTTACTATAAAAATGCAATGCAGAATGTATTTATCTTGTGTATACTAAGTAAATATATGTTGGTTACTGTCTAATTTGGGTTTGGTTAGTATATAATGCTGACTTGGTTACTGTGTAATATTATCATGGTTACTGCATTATATTACTGTGTTTTATAGTGATTATTTTATATTGATGGTTACTGATTAACTACATTGGTAGGTACCTTCATACATCTGTTAGTCTTTAATTTGTAACAAAGTCATTACTGATTATTTTGGTTGTAAAATGAATGTAAAAATATTTTTTATAATCTTGGCTACTAATTACATATATCTTGGTTACTGTATAATATGTATTTAGATATTGTAAGGTGTTTATTTGGTTACTCTATACTGTTATTCAGTTTTATAATTGTTTCTTTTATATTGGTGGTTACTCATTGACTACATTGGTTACCTTCATACAAATCGCTAATCGATTATATATATTGGTTGTTATATACTATTTAATTGGTTCTGAAGATAATGTTTATTTGGTTGCAAAGTGACAATTTGACAATTTCTCCAAGTTTGGAGTGTTGGATTTTGGCTTTTTGGATCCTAATTTCATTGGAAACGGGTCAACGATCAAAAGTCACCAGCTTTGCTGGTGAACTGCAGGGTTTTTTGGTCGAATTCCATCATTTAGGCCTTCAAAATTGCATGTAAAAATTTGGTTTATTTTCTGGTTACTAAGATTATGTAATTTGGTTACTGTCTAATATTGATTTGGTTACTTTACAATGTTTATTTAGTTGTTAGACAATGGCTATTGACAGTAACCAATACAACAAATTTAATTGTTTACAAGAATATATAATTGTTTACTGCTAGTAACTATTAACCACATGGTTGGTAACATTTTTGATAGTGAACAGTAACCAAAATTGATGTTGATTAATATTTTAATTTTTGATTCCATCATGAGTTATCAATATAAAGTAAACATATACATTGAACAATTGGTAACCTCATCCTCAAATATTTTTATGTAAATTTGGTTATCCATCTAAAATAAAATGGTTACCTCTATATTCATATTTAGTTACCAACCGGCATGTACCATTTCCAAATAACTTATAACTATGTAATTTAAAAGTATCCATCACCTAGATAAATGGGAACCCTCACACGTATACATTAAGCACTTGATAATCTGTTCGATATAAGTTTTTAATTATTTGGTTACTAACAAAAACTAAAATGGTTACCCTTATATGCATGTTTGGATACCAATCGCACTCTCTCAAACTATTTTTATTTTAATATGAGATCTATAAGTAACCATATATATAAATAAAACTCTCACATGTACATTTAACGATTGATGTTTGTCCCGACATAAGCTCAGAATTATCTCGCTTACTAATAATAAAGAATCATAATGTAACATAATAAAACAAGAACTACATAATTGTATGATAAGAACTGTAATAGGTTTTAATGGTAACCAAAACATAAATTTCATGTAATGAAACCCAATTTAGGCAATCCATGTATACTAAACAATTACATATTAACCGTAATAAAAATAATAAAGAATCAAAAATCCCACATCGAGGCACAATAATAAGAGCTAAACCATAAGGTAACAAAGAATCAAAACATAGTAAAGAAGTAACCAAGTAGTTATATGAATGTAACTAGAACATGTTTTAATGGTAACCAAAAATGAAACAACTCAGATATCCAACTAATTTTAGGCAACCCATGTATACTCTCACATGATTTAACACTTAATTTATTTCTTGATACAAGCTTGTAACTATCTGGTTACTACAAAAAAATAAAATGGTTACCCTTCTATGCATGTTTAGTTACCAACCGCACCTTTCAAATAATGTATCGTACACAACTTAATATTTAACCAACAAACAATATCAAATAATTGATTATATAATCAAATATGTAATTCCATTTACATAAGCTCCAATAAACATTACATACTCACTAACCATAACAAATGGTTATGGATATCCAACAAAAATTAAAGTACAAAACACAATTCAAGGACAAGAAAACGACAATCGAACTAATCAAAATCTGTACAAATCTTTCAAACTTGAGCTTTTTGGTCAGCCGCTACTTTCTTCTTCATGGTCGCTTCTCATTCTCTTGAAAAGACTTCTACATTATGAACTGTGGTAACCAAACAGCTTATATGATAGTAACCAAACCATGTTTTAATGGTAACCAATACATAAATCCAAATCATAAGTCAACAGTAACAAAAATTATACTAATGAAGTAACCAAACAGCTTATATGATAGTAACCAAACCATGTTTTAATGGTAACCAACACATAAATCCAAATCATAAGTCAACAAAAGAATAAAAAATATACTAATGAAGTAACCAAACAGCTTATATGTTAGTAACCAAAACATATATTAATGGTAACCAACACATAAATCCAAATCATAAGTCAACAGTAACAAAAAATATACTAATGAAGTAACCAAACAGTTATATGTTAGTAACCACTGTGCAACACCAACCTACGCTCACTCTTACTCGATTCTTGACCAACACACTCCCCCTTCCCCTTCCTCTCCACAACAAACTTCTTCAAGCCCTTTACAGAATCATCCTTTGTGATTCTCTTTCTCTTTACGTACGTCTTCATTTTATCAGCCATTCAACACAAATCGAACGAACAAAACCAACAAAACTAATCGATCTAACAAGAGAAAAACCACTAACAGATGTAAGAACAAAACGAAACAACACCTAAGCAGATACTATACAACAAAACGAAAATGGCGTAATGTAATGTCTCAAGAATAACACCTAACAGAGACTATACAACAAAACCCAAACGAAAATGACAATAAGAATGTCCAAGAAAACACACGAACAAAGAGAGAAATAAATAAGAAGACTAATGTAAATGTAAAAAAAGGTTTCATCATGCAAACGAGGGTTTAAAAAAGAAAACACGTAATCGCGATTATCATGTCATTCAAAATAAAAACAACCCATTAATATTGCCATGTCAGCCATTACATATTAATCCCTTAATTTAAAGACTTTAATTATGTTAAGATTGAAAATAAAAACAAAAAGTGTAATACTTTTGTAATTATTTTATGACTGTATGATTTTTGTAATTATTTTCAAAAATGTACTAATATATGTAATTAATCTTTTAAAAAAATAGATCTCATTAGGGTCGAGATCAAACGGACCCAGTCAAATGTAAGTGAATTTGTCAGGCCTATCTACACATGTAAAAGGTTGAGCCCATGGGCACCTTGACTAAGTTTAGAGGATATTCTATCTATTAAATAAATTCTTATTAATTTTTGAGTTTAATCATTTTGTAAATGATTTAAAAAGTTCACATTCATATCTAATTTTATAACTGAGGAGGTATACTTTGTTCCTAAATTATAAATACTTTTTTTTTTTGAGTCAATTCACAAAATTCTATAATTTTGAGATCAAATTGTTGCAATGTCGAGTAGTTTTTACTGTAATTAATGCATTTTCTTGCTATTACCCAAAAAATAACAAAAAAAAAATCAATAGAAGAAGAAATTTATTAATAGTAAAAAAAGATATAACAAATAGGGGAACAATTGAAAAGTGTGCAGGTATAAAAAAAACCAAAAAATTAAGCTTTGACATTTTATTAGCTAATTTATTTTATTTTACTTTTCATAAAGAAGAAATTTTATTAACAGGAAAAAAAATACAATAAATTGGTGGATCAAGAGCAAGAAGTCCACCCTTAATAAATTAAAAAAATAAAAAACTAATGAACACTTAAAAAAGTGAAGCCATCCAATCTCTACATAAATTCAGGTACACAAATACCCCTCAAAGCCCCTATTACATAAACCCAAAAAGATGTGAGAAAAATAATGCTAAATCATTTAATAGCTTAAAAAATAAACAACTTTTTCTAAACAATCCAACATCACTCTCATTCTTAATTCCTCACAAAATAGAAAAAAAATACACTTTCATAAAATTTTGAAATCCTTCTTGCTTCCAAGTCCGAAAAATAATGATACCCTTGCACCCAAGCAGAATACACGCACTCCATTTATTAGCTAATTAATTGTTAGTTTCAAGCAAAACTTGATCCCCCAAAAAACGAAAGGGTACTTTTGGAACTAAGAAAGGGAAAAAAAACTAAAAAGTCTTTTTTGTTTTCAAAAATAACACTTGAAATTGAACTTTGTTTCAAATGACTGATATATCATATCATAATCATCTATACTCAAACTAATAAGAATATAATATCGTTGTTATTAGTGGCAAAAGTACAATAGTCTAAATGGTAATTTTTTATTCAATCCTTTAAATAATCATGGATAAAACAAACATAATATGGTATTATTTTAAGTTATTCCATAAATAATCTTATAAAAAACAAACATGTTACTAGAACTATAAGACTATTTAATTCTAAGATTAATAGTCCTGGGATCATAATACATAAAAATATAATTCCTGCTATTATAATCCTTCCAAACAAAAAAAATGAATAAATCAGTTTACAAAATCTAATACTAAATAAAAATGGGAAAAGGGTCAAAAAAGCCCCTAATGTTTACCCCGATGTCCCACTTGCACCCTAAACTAATTTTTTTTCCAAAAGTACCCTTAACGTTATATTTTTGGAGTTGCTTTGTACTGCTTAGTTAACGAGAATACAAAGCGGTGTTAAAATCATGGCGTGGCAGGCTTAATTATAAAATATATTCTAAATAAAATAATATATATCATTTAATCAAAACAAAAAATGCTAAAATTCAAAATAAAAAAAAGCATAACATATTTACAAAAAAAATTTAAAACAGATTTGTTTAAAAAAAACATAATTTTTAAAAAAATAGAATTTTTTAAAAAACAAACTTTTTAAAAAAAACGGAACTTTCTTAAAAGCAGTTTTTTTAAAAAAAATATAGAATTTTTTAAAAATAGCTTTTAAAAAAAACAGAATTTTTGAAAAACAATTTTTTTTAAAAAAAATAGCTTTTTTTTAAAAACAAACTCTTTTAAAAAAATGAAAGCAGATTTTTTTAAAAAAAATAGAATTTGCTTAAAAACAACCTTTTTTAGAAAACGAAAATAGATTTTTTTTAAAACAAACTTTAAAAAAAACGAAACTTTTTTAAAAACAGTTTTTTTAAAAACAGCTTTTTTTTAAAAAAAAACAGAATTTTTTAAAAACAAATTATTTTAAAAAAAACAGATTTTTTAAAAAACAGATTTTTTTAAAAAATAGAATTTTTTTAAAAACAAACTTTTTAAAAAAAAACGTAACTTTTTTAAAATTAGATTTTTTAAAAAATATTTTTTAAAAAGGAACTCTTTTAAAAACAGTTTTTTAAAAAAAACAGAATTTTAGTATAATAGAATTTTTAAAAAGTCTTTTTTAAAAATAGAATTTTTAAAAAACAGAATGTTAGTATTTTAGTATTTTTTTAATTTGATTTTTTTTAGTATTTTAGTATTTTTTTGATTAGTATTTTAGTACTAAAATACTAATTAAAAATAATTCAAAAATACTAATTAAAAAATAATACTAAAAATACTAAAAAATTCTGTTTTTTAAAAAAGCTGTTTTAAAATTCTATTTTTTAAAAAAACTGCTTTTAAAAAGTTTCGCTTTTTTTTAAAGTTTATTTTAAAAAAAAATCTATTTTTTAAAAAAATATTTTTTTCTGTTTTCGTTTTCTAAAAAGGTTGTTTTTAAGCAAATTCTATTTTTTAAAAAAATTGCTTTCATTTTTTAAAAAGTTTGTTTTAAAAATTCTATTTTTAAAAATTATGTTTTTTTAAAAATTATGTTTTTTTAAAAAAATTGTTTTTAAAAATTCTGTTTTTTTTTAAAAGCTATTTTAAAAAAATTCTATATTTTTTTTTTAAAAAATGCTTTTAAAAAAGTTCCGTTTTAAAAAAAAATCTATTTTTTTAAAATTATGTTTTTTAAACAAATCTGTTTTAAAAAAATTTTGTAAATATGTTACGCTTTTTTTTATTTTGAATTTTAGCATTTTTTTTTGATTAAATGATATATATTGTTTTATTTAAAATATATTTTATAATTAAGCCTCGCCACGTCATCGATTTTAACACCGTTTGTATCTCGTTAATCTATGAGGCACAAAGCAATTCAAAAATGTAACGTTAAGGGTACTTTTTAAAAAAAATTAGTTTAGAGTTGCAGTGGGACATCTGGGTAAACATCGGACCTTTTCCCAAATAAAAATTTGTACCAAGCAACTATTTTCAACTTGCTGCATAATTAGAGCAAAACAATGCATGCACCAAGTCACCAGAAATAGGACCGTGTTCTTTACTACAAGACTATGATATAAAACTAATGCCTTGTTGTATCAATCTACATAGCCGCAAAATCTCAAAAGTCGCCGCCAAATTCGCCGTTCACCCAACTGAAACTCATCACGACGGGATCAAACTGAAGGTTCTCGTTTTGCAGAATTCAAGTTTAATTCAGGCTCAACCTCAGCAAGGGGGGAAAAATAGCAGTCAACCATATCCTTGGTTACTTCTCTTAATGTCGGTGGATCCCACTGCGAACATAATAACATAGTTGAACAAATATTAAGGCTATGTTTGTTTGCAAAGATTACACTTGGGATTGGACTATTAATTCCAACTGACTTGTTTGTTTTCAAATTTGGATTTAGGACTATAAGTCCAAGGATATTAGGAACTATTTAATACCATTAGGAACTATTTAATACCATGGCTAGCTAGGTATTATAATCGCATCGTATGTGATTAAAAATTTATGGACAAAACTAACCTTTTATAAATAATGAGGTACCGAATGAGGTACTATAATCCCATCATGTCTATATAGGATTTCTTATAAATGAGGTACACTAATCCCATCATGTCTATATAGGAACCTTTATAAATGAGGTACTGTAATCCCATAACGTCTATCTTTTGGCAATTTAATGCTAAATTTTGGAATTAAAATTCAAAATGAAATAACCTTTGTAATTTCTTAAAATAAAAAACTAATTATAATATGGCACTCGGTTCTTGTTAAACATAACTTTTTGTGAAAAGTGGGAGGAAAAATTAATTATTCTCATAACTTTTTATGAGAATAAATACTTGAAAATACATCTACATTTACTATTAAAAAGTTTATCATTTACTTTTCTTAAAATAATTTTTTCATGACGAGCTTCATCATAATTGTCTCTAAACCAAGGTCCTCAGAACCGGACAGTTCATCGAACCAGAAAAGGTACCGAGTGGATGGATCACTGGTCTAACCAGTGGTCGAACCGTTATTGACCCAGTGACGTCATTAATATATAAAAATATATATTATTAGTAATTAATAAAAAATTTAAAATTCTCATTTTTCATGAACTAAAACATAATAAAAATGAGTTAAAATATTAATAAAAGTGGACAATTTTAATATTAAAATTTTTTTGGTAAAAAGAAAAATTTAAAAACCGAGTCAAGTAGGTCAATTAATCGGGTTTACCGATTGGACCACCGGTTGGACCGGTGGTCAACGGGTCAACCCGGGTTTTAACCAAAAACCGGATCACTGGGTCAAACCGAATCGGAAGGCGGAGCAGATCCGATTTTTACCGGTCCGACCGCCGGTCCAGTCCGGGTTTTAAAACATTGCTCCAAACTCTAGTATGTACAAGTGATATGTTTAAATAATTTTTTTTATTTATAGGCGCCTTTTTGATGTATAAACAAGTTTAAATTATAATTTAAAATATGTTATTATTGGTAAGGGTATAATAGTCCAAATGATATTTTTTATCCAATCCTTTAATTAATCTTATAAAAAACAAACATATCATGAGATTATTTTAAGTTATCCCATGAATAATCTCATAAAAAACAAACATGTGAGTATGACTATTTAATCCTAGAATTAATAGTCTTGGAATTATTAATTTCATGGATTATAGTCCCAAGATTATAATCCTTGCATAATAAACATGGCCTAAAGGTTGCTAAATTTCTAAGGGTAATGTTTTAGAATTGGGCTAATACCACTTTAGTCCCTCAAAGTTTCACCCGTTCTACAATTGAGCCCATAAAGTACCAATCCTCCCAATATGGACCCCCAAAGTGTTGTTAAGTTACAGATACACACTCAAATCCGATATTCCAGCCTAATTTTTGTTGGGAAGAGTTTGGTCACGTCATCGTTTTCGGGTAAAAACTTACCAGATTACCAATTAGGGTCCATCGTGCTTACTTACCAGTACTTGAGGGTCCAAATCGAGAGGATTGGTAAATTAGGGGCTTAATTATAACACAGGTGAAACTTTGAGGGACTAAAGCACTATTAGCCCAAGAATTTGCTTAAGGATAAGGATGGATACCTTTGGAGTAAAATCTTTATCAACTAATCTTGCACGAACACCCTACAGAGCAAGTGAAAAATGGCGATTATAATGTGCTAAATGACATAATTTTTGCTTAAAAGTGTTTAATAAAAGAGAAACACGTACCTCACAGAAGTCATTAGAGACCTTTTTGGAGATCCAGTTAAGGGACATGCGATATTCACGAGCAAGGCACCGATCAAGAGGTTGGTATCTACCTTCTCTTATCTACATTCGGCCGACAAAATCAAATCATTGGCATTTTTGGATGCAATCAAAGAGAATCATATCTGAGTTTAAGAATAATAAAATAAAATAAAAAAGCTTAGTAACTCACCGATTGCAAGGTGACCTTCAAGCTCAATGGGGAGGCTTCTTTTAGTTTCTTGAGGGTCGTCATACTCCATTCATCATAAGACTCGGCTGCCTCATTTTCCTGAGCAAACAACTCAAAAGTTAAAACATCTAAATCAATCGGAAGAGTTTATTATGAATTACACTTTCGAAAGTCAAACCCCTACAACCATTGCTGATGCTTTTAATTGTATTTCGGTATTCCCTTTTATCTTAGTTTAAACTAGGCTACACAGCCATTTTAGTCCTTGTAGTTTGCACTTGGTTTCAATTTAGTACATGTACAATATTTGTTTCACAATTGTCCTATTCTATGAAAGGAACAATTTAGTCCATTTTTGTTTTGACCGTGTTTTACTTAATGAACTGGCTATAAATGTAGATATTTTAACATTAAAAAAGATATAAAAAATTCTTAAACGCATAAACATTTATTCGACAAGATATAGTAAATCCCATAACAGTAAAACCTGACTTTGTTCATGCCATGGAGCTAGAAAAGGTAGCTCGAGTAGATCTGAAAGATGAGAGACATCAAAGACATGGGGTGGCAAAAATACCTCAGAACATCCTTAACTAAGATCTCACAAAGAATGAATATCTCAGAACATCCTTAACTTATAAGACCGTGGACTGGGTAGCCAAATAGGTTTTGGGAGTTTCAACTTCCCCCTTTTCTTTCTTTCCTCTTTGCAATTAGTCGGTCTTCATTGCCCAAGGCTACCTGACAACTTGTGAACTACTTTTCCCACAAGACTGCTATGGCTCGTAGTTACTGGCCTAGGATATAACTATATAAGCCTTGCAATGGCTACTACAAGTCTCACCATGGGTAACGTCGCCACCTTGAATTGATAGTAGTGGACGAGTTAAACATGGAAGAAGTGTCTATAATTAATTAATAGTAGAAATTTTTTGAAGAAACCGTTCTCAAACCACAGTTTGTGAAGGAAAGATGTGGATATATGAGTTGGCCAAATTATAAAGATAAACAGCTTCAAGATAAATTAGATGTTTAGACCTATCTTACACCAACTCGGATGGAGTGTACGGTTGCACACGGTATCTTGAAGAGTCCAACACGGGTACTCTATTTTGCAAAATTTTACACTAAATTGAAGTGTCCAGTACCCATACATTTGTCCAAGTGTCGAGTGTCGGACACAGGTACTTTAGAACAAAGTGAAAAGTCCGTAACCTAGGTTTAGACTAAAAAAATAACCAGCTCAAATTCTTGGATAGCAATAGATGTTTTGGGTAGAAAGCCGCAGATAGAAAGAGGTTCAAGGTCATCAAGAGGATAATGTTTAACAAAATGAGGATTGTACAAGAACTCTTCTCACAAACACGGACTAAAAAAACAGATATATTAGGAGAAATATGAAGAAAGAAGCATCCGAAGCAGAAATAGACAAAAGTAAATATCAAGTTTAACAAATTAAAGACTTTTAATATAAGCATAAGTATGCTCAGATCCTGTTTTAGCAAAATAGGTCTGTTCAAAGACATCATGAACTATGTAGGAGAGGAAATTAAAGGCACTTCTACAAAAGAATCCATATAGGACTTATTACCAAATATGAAATATGTAAAAGTAACACAGTGCAGAAAAGCACTCATGAAAGTCAAACATGAAAGTTATCTAGATACACGCACAAAAAGGGTGAATTTTTTTTTTTAAGATTTCCCATAAATAAGCACTAACTAATCAAGTATTTTGTATTTTTGTTTTCTATATTGTTGTAGAGCAAGTGGCAGTAATAGAACTCTAAATAGGACTAGATTGAACCAACCAATATAAGAATAATCAAGAGTCGAGACCCATAACAAAATGATTAGAAATCATAATATACAATTCAAACGGAATTGTATCCCAGTAGCACGCTTTCATAGGGTATTATTTGGTACATATCTTATTGCATTAGCCCAAAACCATCCCTCTGTCTTGATCCTCCCTCTTTCCTAACTTTATGCTTCAACTCCCCTCAATTGTTTCATCCATGACGCAACCGTATATGTGGCTTTAAGGTGTACAGTGGGTGTACCACTAAAACAAATTGATCACCATAGAGGATGGCTAGGCTAATCATAGGGATAACTTCACTTGGGACTTGAACTCCTGTGCAGCCCTGATTGTTGACAGGATCACTAGCTTGATACAAATATCTTCGTAATGTCGTAATCTCATTATAAATTTAGACCAATGTTCTTATGTAACATTGTTTTTCAATAAATATATTATGTCTTTTAGAAAATGTAAGGAAGTAACTTATTAGACAAAATTTAAAACTGAAAATGCGTAGAGAAGATGTTATTCTCTCTTCACTGTGGCACAATAATATTTATCTCATATTTGGCATCCAAATTTTTATTTACTCTCGTTAAGTGTCAGATCCTCATAGTGTTGTTAAAGGCATGCCTATGCCTGAGGCCCATCCCAATCCATGTTGGGCGCCTTGCCTCGCCTGAGGCGAGGCTCCTGCAATGAGGCGCACCCGAGGCGCACGAGGCGTGGGCCTCATCGAAGTTGTGTATTTTTTTTCCTAATCAATCTAGACCATCAATTGCAACCTCCTCCTCCAATTAAGTCTCTCCCTTCTCCTTATCTCTTTTTTTTTTTTTTATTCTCTTCTCTTGCCCATAAAAGGCTATTTTGCCAAATACTAAGGGTTATGCTGCCCAATTTTTTTTTAGAAACTTTGAGTACTTTACTAGACCACTATTCCGATGTTTGCTAACTTATTAAATAATTAAGTGTGTATATAACTTATAAGTATTTTTTTAATATCAGTATATCACTATACTATATAGGTATCGTTCTTGAACTTGTTACATAAACGTTTTGAACATGCTTAGAAGTTTGTAAAATTACTTGATGGTTGATAAATTTGATACATGAATGATTGAATGTTTAAATATATTTTTTATTTTTTCAAAATATGTGTGCCTCACGTCGCATCTAGGCCCCAAAGAGACCTTTGTGCCTCAGTGCACCTTAAATAACAATGGATCCTCACCATATTGCATTATTCTCTCTTCTATGCAACTTCGTCCTGCAATGCTTTCTAACCAAAGTCTTGTACTAGGGATGAACACTTTTAACATCCCTTTAACCAAATTAAAGAGCTGTTTCTCTAGTACACCAATTCAATATTTAACCACCATTTAAAGAGGCATATAATGTCAAAAATAAAAAATAAAAATCCTTGACCTCAGAAAACCATATGATTGTCAATCTGATGAATCCAACAATTCTATTTAAATTTAATTCATAGTTTAAACAATTATAATCATGTAATATTTTAGGGTATCCAACTTTGCTTTTTCTTTTATTATTTTAGGTTTAAATTTGATTAGGTTTTGTTATCAACCATTTTCATTTTAAGAAAGAGAGAATCTCGATAATAATTTAAATGAGTCGACCGTTTTGTTCTTAGCTTCAAGGATCACAAATATTTGTAACTTGGATTTAATTTAATCAGTCCAGTAATCTTTTTATATTCATATTGGGAATTAACTGAATTAAAAATATTGTTTCCATATATTAATTCATTAGTCTTAATAAAGAGTTGGAGTAACTGTTATCATCTTTCTCCTATGCGACGTTCTGTTTTCCATTCTCCATTCTCCATCTCTTCATTGTGTTTAAACTCATTTCTCTATTCAATAAAATACACTTAAATCTATAACATTCTTGTGCACCAAGTGCATGGGACGAAAGCAAGTTTAATAGGAAAACATAAAAGGCTTACGTGATGGTTACATCCAATTATATGAATCAAACCATATAATAGAAAGACTGAGGATTTTAGTATAAGGTAAGCATCAGATGGTCAAAACATTACAAGTTAAGAGTGCAACGTTCTTTTTTTTCTTTAAAAAAACGATCTTCTAGATGGGTCATTGACATTATGTATCCCCTTCCAATATCTTGATAAGGTTTAAACAAACCTACTGAAAGTGAACCCTTCAAAAATAGGTTCTTTAATGAAATCATTAGATATTCACTGCATAAATGGAAGGGTGACGTTGCAGAAATAGTGTGTGAATAATGTCGTTCATCAAAGATCTTTCACTTTCAGGAAAATAGTCCTTTTGAGAAGCAAAAGTATGGACTTTTGCAAAGGAAGTAAAGAAAAGAAAGCAGCTATCAGGATTTTGATTACAAATGAACTGATAATCAAAAGTAGGTAATTTCCTTGTGCAAGTATACTATGACGAGTCAAACTGTATCACATCTAGGGCTTAACATTCACTTCTATCTGACAAGATTCGTCATTCTCCAACACAAAGAGATTGCAAGACCTATTTAATTGGTAACCTATGCTTGTGTACTCCAGTCCTATCTTACAACATGCTAATGTATAAGAAACCTTCTCTTGCTAAAATGCTTATAGATCCATAAGCCAAGGTTTAAAATGGGGTACAGAATAAATTTTATTTTATTCGTTATTTGAGATACGGGGTTGGGGATGGTCATCAAATTCGATTTTGGGAGGATTCTTGGTTGGGAGATAATCACTTTTCGCTTGCTTTTAATCGGCTGTATCGTATTTCTTTACATTTCTAATTTCATAAAGCGTGAAGGGAATTTCTTTTCGTCGTATTTTCATTTCTTCAGGAATCTCATTCATTTGGAGAATTAAAATGGAATCATTGTTTATCTTCCTTGATTTATCCTCCTCTAATAAGCAACATTAGAGATCCAATTGGTTCCTTTTCTTGTAAAAGTTACTACTCCTTTTTGACTCGGTCTATTGTACCTAATCCTTTTCCATCGACTTCGTATATTCGGAAAGCTAAGGTCTCTTCCAAAGTCAAAGGCTTTTATGTGGTCTCTGATTTTATAAAGATTGAATACTAATGATCTCTATCAAAATCACAGGCCATATCAAAATCACAGGCCTTGCGAGGTTCTATCATATTATGTGCAGGCAGAGTAATGAGACTCGTACTCATTTATTTTTGCATTATATGTTGCTTGGGGCTTGTGGAGCTCTCTTTGCAGTGTAAGGAGAGGAATGGAGGTGTTCTGTTTCAGTGAAAGATATGTTGCTAATTCATTTTTGAGGATTTGAAAATAAGATGATGCAAAAATTTTATGAAAGTGTGCCTTTTTCCTATTTTATGGGGAATTTGGAATGAGTGCAATGTTAGATTGTTTAGAGGAAGATGCTCTTCTTTTAAGTTGTTGACTGATAAAATTATTTTCCTTACTTCTCTTTGGGCTTCTTAAGACCTTTAGAGATATCTTTGTACGTAGAGATTGGAGTCCAGGCTGTACTTTTTTAAGTGCTTTTTTTTTCTTTTTTCTTTTGTAGTCTGATGAGGGTGGACTTCTTGTTCCCCTTTTTATTGTATCATTTTTTTTCTATTAATAAATTTTTTTCTTTTATTAAAAAATAAATAAGTAAATAAATTTTATTTTTGCTAAATGCTAAATACAAATGATGAGTAGCTTGAAGTTCACCTTTAGTTGATACAATTAGTGCTTCTCTCGAACAGGTAAGGAGATTACATGCCTTTATTCAATTTGGGTCATTTGATAACTAAATCTGTCGAGCCAACTCCAGTGGTTTGACTTGCCTTAATTTGAATCTAGACACATAAATTAACTAACAAATGAAGTTATCTAAGCATATTTGATGACAAACAATAGGAATTAACTGCAAAAAATGATGATTTAGTGTATACATTAATATAATGGAGGAATTAAGAATGACTTTGATACGAAACTTCGAAAAGCTATGAAGAAAGATAAAGATGGACTAAGCCATTCTTTAATTCATAAACAGATGAGATTCTCACATTAGATGCTCCCACTATTTATACTACTTTACTACTAAAAAATAACATGAAACACCAATTTACCTAGGTTCTCTTGCACCAAACAAGGGAAATAAGAAAAATAGAAGATCCTAAGATATACATAATTTGCATCAAGGCCTTTGGCAGTTATACTTCCTTTTCGTTTCATCAAGGCCCTTGGCCTATGTTAACTTTCAGTAATGTTATACAGTAAAGACTGTCTAAAAAGAACACATGACCCACAGCGCACAAACACTATACATAAGAATATGTAACATAATATCATTTTAGCAACAAAAAGTATTAGCATAATATCAAGCTTACCAGAGCATTCATAATTTCCTCAACAGTGTCCTGACTGAAACATTTATCAATCCTTTTAATCCTGAATCGCAAATAAATTAAGGAATGGGAAAAAATTAACCAGGGATGATACTAAGTGATAATCAAAGTATTTCGATAAGCTGAAGTTCATAATGAATAAAGAATACTCTGTAAAAAAAATTAAATGGGAAATCACATATTACAGAAATAGAAAGGAGCACAAAATAGACTGAATTCATACCCATAATCAAGAGTTTTCTCGTTCAAGTTTTTTTTTTTTTTTTTTTGTTTTTTTAATATTGACGATTACCAACACGGGGGAGGGGGGGGATCTCATGTACACAGTAAACACATCAAAAGGCATAGGAAGACAAGGACTTGTTCATAGAAAAAATATCATACTGCCTGTCCTATCAACAGGACTCATTATGACACCAACTGTATACCGCAGCCACCCATACCCTCTTAAAGTCAGACCCAAATAATGTGCCTAAAACATCTAAATATCCACAAAGGCCATCCCCGAGCCCTGTAAAACCTCATGGATTCAAAAATGAAGAATACTCGAAATCAAATGCCACAACTTAATCATCGGACACTCATTTCCATCAAAGGACCAGTGTCCTATTGTTGTTTTTCCTTCCAAATAAAACAGAAGATGTATCACATCCTTGCCATGAGGAACTGGCTATAAAAATAAAGCTTTTATTTCCGGATCTTTCAATCCATCAGCCCTCTCTAACTCGAAAGAATGAAGAGTAACTCAGCTGCTCGGTCAGTAAATCATAGACCAACCTTCTTTGAATTCTTTGATTAAGTTTTCATTAAATATTCTTTGAAGTTGTTCATGCTATAAAAAGTTACGTTTTAAGATAAAGAACAACTGCTGGAACTTAATTTGGGAGATAGGTGATCGAAACTTTAATAACAGGTCTTCCTTAATTATTTGCCAACAATGCACAATTATCAACCACATAAGTACTTATTACTTTGCTTGATCTGACAAGCTTCATTTGTATAATTGTATGTGATTTTTCTTCTGATTGTAATATTTAGATTGCTCTTTGGGTTTTGCATCTCTAATTTAGATCAATATTATGCACAAATTGAGAAATTACACTATGTAGTTTCCCATGCTATACATGTAAACAACGGTTGTAGCATGGAAACTTTTTTTCCCCATTCTTTGATATTCTTATCTTCTAGTTGTTTGAATAATTAAAAGCAACTTAATGTTGTTTCACAAGCATAATTAAAGAACTAAATTTTTATTCCATACTGTAGTCTACATTGATCTTTGAGGTTTGCATCTCTAGTTGAGCTGTTGAGGTGAATATTGCACATAAGTTTCGGTGTTGAGAAATTTATTTTCTGTGGTTTAGTTCATTTGTGTTCTGTTTTTTCCTGCTTAGGAAACACCTCTAAATTTGAGCGGAGAATGCATTTGAGAAGTAGTGTTAAAGTATGGTGTTCTATAGTGCAAAAACAGAGAGTATCCAAAATTTAATTTGGAAAAAAATATCCATAATGCAAAAACTGAGGTTCCACATGGAACTCAAAGAGAACAAACACAAAAAGGAAATGAGCAGTATGAGAAGTGCTCAGTAGGCTGTGAAGATATATTTTAGCAATCTAAGATTCTCAAGTACTTTCCTCTCCTTATCGCTTTTCCCGAGATTCAAAGGTAGCCAAAATTCCATGGCAGAGAAAGTAGATAGCTGTCCATGAAAGGACAAGAGTAAAGAACAGTTAACATAAGATGGAACATTACTTGTTAAGAATGCTACTCTTGTCTGGGTAGACAAGGTCACCATATTGTGCAAGTGAGTTCTCTATGACAGACGTATCATCTGTCATCAATTTACTGAGACGTTCGTCAATCAAAGGAAGTCTCTGTTAGAAAAAAAGATAAATTAGTAAAACTATTGATAAAAAAGTAAAAACTAAATCTAAAAGCACTAGCTGAAGGCTAGGGTGCAAAGAGCAAACTTCTTTTAGTGAATAGTGGGTCGCTAGGCCGCATGCCACCATTTCTACGCCATTTAGCTTTTGCCCGGTTAGAGCCAAATACTCCCCTGCAAAGAAAAGAAATAACAGTTACATATTTAAATTTGCAAAAGGAAAAAATATCTACATGGAATTGATAACTAAATGGACAAAACTTGACATCCATTGATGATTAGTCAAGTAATTTGTAATCACAATTGAAATCTGCCCAATAATTCAGCATTGGAAAAAGAGAGATAAAATTAGATCCATTGCTTAGTAATGTTTCTTTCTATCAAAAATTTTCCTAGCCTCTATCATCTTTGTTCTTTACATAATTCTCGCATTCATGCTTCCATTCTTGGGATCCCTTAGGATCAACATGATAGAAAGACGGACGTCCTTTCTTTCCCTCTTGTTCCCTCTCTTTCGATCATCATAGGAAGGTGTGGTTATTGGATGCATGAAGTCGGTCCATATGCAGATTTTCTTTTTGAATTGTTCATCAAACCAATAGTCCAATAATCTTACTGGTTTTCCTTTTGCATCTTACATTATAAGGCCAAGGTCCCTGTGAAGATTAAGGATTTTGTATGGTCTGTTGTTCTCAACCAGCTCATATTTCAAGAACATCAGAGGCATCGACCCTTCAACATCATCTTCCGTGATATGTGCCATACATGAGCAGAGTGGTGAGTCTCGTAATCTTTTCTTCTTCTTTTTTCCCAGCAGCAACTAGTCTTTGGAAGTAATTAACCAGAGTAGGTTTAGTGAAGCTTGCCATGTCTTGAGAATTTGGAGAGATTTTTGTTCATTAGATTTGTAAAGGTTTTGATTGCTTGCAGTCAAAAGAAGTTAGGTTTTTCAATGGGGCTTTCATTATTGACACTTTAATAGACAAGATATTAGACATTGGTGAAGCAGGTCATCTCCTCCTATGGTGCTCTCTCTATGACCCCTCAAGGATTGTCTCTCCAAAATTATATAATATAGACTAAACCAAATTCTATCAATGCCAAGTACAAATTTTCTAGAGTTTTCAGAGTTAACAAGATGCTTCAACAAGGCTCAACTGAACTCTTGTATGGTTAAGTGGCCTAGTCCCCATCTAAAAATTTATTTCATATTTTCTTAAAACATATGTAAAAAAGAACAAAGTAATCATGCATTAACATGGATATATTCTTCTCTTTAAGAAATAAACGCATTTACAGAAAAACGAACATTTTGCATATCTAGTAAGTTATTTATGTCTAAATATACTGAAACGGGACACACAAAAAAAACAAATAAATAAATTAATTTTAAAAGTTACCTAAATAACCAGGTAAACGGGAAAGGTAAAAAGAAGCCCCGGCATCAGGATGGAAACCGATTTGAGCCTCGGGAGTAGCAAAAGCCTGCAATTCATAAGTGGATGTTTGTTTACAATATGTAGTTCACGAGTAAAGTCATAATGGAAACACATGCAAAAATTGCTTGGATCAAATCTGAATTGTTGCTATGCCATACTTTTTTGGCTAGTTTTTAAGTTTAAAACATATTCAATATTCCATTTCTATCAAGGTCATTCCAAAGGCAGGGAGATAATAACTGAGTAAAATGCATGCCCTTCAAGACAAAGAAGAATATGCTTTCTAAGTGACAGCATATTCTAACAGAACATGAAACAAGCTGTAACTATAACTCAGCTTTCAAGATTCAAAATGAAGCGAATTCAGTAAAAAGATTCAAACTCTTCTTTTGATTTCTTCAAAATTTATATTAATCTTGATGAGCGAGATATCAATATACAGCCAAACCAAATTTCAATTGCCTTTGGTTTGCTATAGGGTTTGGGATGGCAAAACTATTACTTTCGGTAGGATGTTTGGTTGTGGGATTTTCCCTTTTTGGTTGCTTTTCGTCGATTATACATCTCTCCTCTCTCTCCATAATGCTCTGTGACTAAATTTATTTAACCATCAGAAATGAAGTGCCTAGTAACTTTCATTTCTTTCGTAATTAGAGTATCGAGAAGCTATTGATTTAGCTTCCTTCATTCTCTTATTTGATTCGTGTTCTTTATGGAATTCATCTAATAAATGTCTTTGGACTATTTATTCATCTGGGATTGTTCTTACAAGTCATTTTTTCACTTGGTTAGTTTGAACATAGCGGAGAGATTTCATTTGGCCAATTATATTTGAAAAGCAAAAGCTTCCTCTAAAGTAAAAGGTTTTGTTTGGTCTTATGTCCTTAATAGGCTCAAAATTAAAGATGCTACAGCCACACAGACGCTAAAAAGATGTTTGTGTGATGTGTATGCTGGCTAGCGAGGATAGCTCTCATTTGTTTCTCCATTGCTCAGGGAATAAAAGTGGTGGTGTTCGTTATCGCATTTGATGTCAAGTGGGACTTGGGGAGGTGCTTCTTTATAGGGTTCAGGGCTTTGGTAGGAAGAGAGAAGGTAATGTGCTCTGGCGGTGTGGTTGCTTTGTTATTCTTTGGGGCATTTGGGCAACGAGGAATGCACAGATTTGGAGAGAAGCCTTTTTCTAAGGGCTTTGTATTTTCCAATTTATTGTTTAGGACAATTTATCATCCTCCGCTTCGTTTTGTAAACTCTCTTTTATAATAGAACTTCTTTTTCTATCAAAAACGAAATATCTTGATCGCCTAGAAAGTTTTTCACAAATGTTGAGCCAAGTAATTGCATAAAAGTCTCATGTTATTAGAAGTCAGAACTTCACTACAAGGCTATTGATATTTTACTAGCACTCACGACCTAAGCCTCATATGAAAAACTGAATTAAAAATTGAAAAAATAAATGGATAATTTTACTGGGGTGGTATTGCAACAATATTAGAGACACATAATAATCCCTACCCATATTATTAGGACCATGTTCAATCTTGAATGTCATGATATACAGAATTCTGACAACTACGCACCCTTCTTGGACATTCACAATATATTATCAGCAAGTATTTTTCTCTTTAGATTAACAAATATCTATTAATAAATTGAGAGAGAAGCGCGAGGAGCAGGAAGAACAGTCCTTTCATGAGAATCTTACGTCTGTTATCAGTTCACTGTAGGTGGTACAGGATAGTGATGTCAACTACAAGTTTGTACGTCAACATGTTTAAATTTTTCTTCCCTTTCTGGTATGGGTTAGCTTCAACCAAAATAAAATCAGGAATAGAAAGAGAGTGCAGTTTCAACCAAGGACAAAAATTCTGAAGAATACTGAACCCTATCTCAGAGATTATGTTCCATAAATGTTTCAGCCAAACATTTAAGAGAAATCCTGAATATGAAACTCTGTGAAACACGTTATTCTATACAGAATATTAATGAAAAAATGGTATGGAAAGTAAAAAATTAGCCATAGAGATTCAATCGTCAATGTGAACAGAGTGTGAAAGTTATAATCTATAAAGCTTAGTACTAGTTAGAGGAGATCAATTGCTCAATAAAGATTAAACCAATTACATTAAGTAAAGATAGTTGCGTACAGTTCTATCAGTTACAACACGAAACATTCCAGGAAGTGAAACACCTGCGCCAGCTCCCAAAGTCATACCATCCAAGATAGCAATCTGTACCAATGGAAGTTGCATAATGATCAATTATCCCACTCAATTGCAGTTCATAAACATAAAAATTGTTTCTATTTTTATTTCATTTTTTATATGCTAGCTCAGAATTCAGAAATAAGTTCATTGATGAATTATTATTTATCTACAAGAAAGATCGAATTTGAAAGGTAAGAAAACTATTTGTAGCATATCATATCTAATATAGAATTCTAAAGTGACAGGAGACAAAACCCAACCAAAGTAGGAGAAAGAGTCCATAATTGGAATATGTGATTTTGCCCCTCAAGGTTTGCCACATCATCTTTAAGGAGCACACATGGTTATGATCGTCACGCACAACATGATACAAAGGAATACCAGAAAGGCAGGTATGTGTCTAAGAAATATTTTCCATAGTGGAGGAAAAAAAAAACCTCAACAATCATAAACTCTGGCAACACGCTAAACCACTTGGTCCCAGAAAGATTGAGACCACAAATATCCCCTAAAGGGTCCAAAAGATACATGATTGGAACTACATCTCATTACAAAGAAAGACACACGCATATCAAGAGTGGTGCCTCTATACTTTGTTTTTTCACTGTTCTAAAAATCCCCGCCTAGGCCCCCCCTTGGCGCCCCGCCTAGGCGCTAGGCCCCCCTTGGCGCCTCAAGGCCTCCCAGGCGCCTCACCTAGGCCCAAGGCGGTAAAAAAATTCCTCCAAGAAATTAGGCGGGTTCTAGACTGAGAGATTTTTTTTATTTTAATAACTACCCAAACCAAATCTTGATATATTTATTTTTCTAATGATTTATCATATTCATAATACAGGTTGTAGCATATCAAATCATAATAAGAAGTGAACAATATCAAGTCAAAATGGATAATTTTATTATAGTTGTAATTTTTTAAACTTGTACCAACTTTAAATTATATAAATGATGATACATTTGTAATATTTAGTTAAATTCAATTTTATAATTCTTAAATTTATGTTTAGTTTCTTAAGTTTTAATATTAAATTAAATTCTTAAAATTTAAAATTTTATTATTTAATAGCAATCATGTTTATAAATAAAACTAATACGTTAAAAATTTGTTTAAACTTTGAACAATTGCATATTTGTGTTTGAACTTTGACATTAGCAATATGGACGTGTTTGAACTTTAAGAAAAGGCCTTTATTATATTTATTATAGATTGTTTTGCTTTATATTATTATTTTGTTTGGATAAATGTAAGATAAAATATTAAAATTGACTTATAATAAAAAATTCCGCCTAGGCCCCCCTCGGCCGCCCGCCTCCCGCCCTAGCGCCTTTTAGAACATTGATTTTTTGCTCATTAAATTCACCTCTCCAAATTAATACACTCTAAAGTACACTAGACAAGTTAACCTTGAGACCAGAAAACGCCTTCAAAAATATGCAAAAGAAACATGACATTCTTGAAATTCTGAAGCCCTTCAAATCAAAAAAAAGAAAGTCTAGCAAACTTGGAGATGCAAAACTCTAAAATCCTCACTACTCACAACAAACCTCACAACCAATTCAACCCCCTCAATATTATAAATCAGTTGATGTCATCGTGTCGACCACTAAAGTAAAAAAAAGTGGGACATCGAATAATCTAGACTCTGATATATAGATGCCTTAAACAACGGCTTAAGCTCTCCACTGGCAATCATGAAAAACAATAACACACCCAAGATATCATTCTATCACTAAGTCTTTGAGTAATGACGACTCCTCTCTCGGTGCCAACCCCCATCAACCTTCTTGTTATTCAGTTTAATGTCTTTCTTGGGACTTTCTTCATCTAGAAAAGCTGCTAAGAAGCAAGAATTCTTCTCTGGGTTACTTAAATCTCCGAATATAAATTTGGGGAATTCTTCATAATTCGGAAGGATTCTTGGGGGAATTCTTCTATAAATTTGTATTTTTGATTTTTTTATTATAAGAAATGTATTACTAAGAAATATATTACTAATTCTATATACAATATACTCCCCATGTCCCAAATTATATGATCATTATTGTCTTTTAAAAGTCAATTTCGGACATTTTCAAATGCAAAATTGAGATGACACATTAAAAATTATGAAAAAATAAAACTTACAATGAGTAATACTTTTTAGATAGTTTATAATATTAATCATTTATCGATTAAAATTAAAAGAATTTATGTCAATTTTGAGTATAAACATAGCTTAAGTTGACTTTAAAAAGTCAATAATTAAATGTTTTCTTGAAGTATAAGAATTAATTAGTATATACTCTATAGATTCATGTTTTCTTGAATGTTAATATCATGAATTAATATTTATTGGTACTGAAAATTTAATGTTTGTGTGAGTATATAGTATTTATACAAATAAATTCACTGAAGTTTTGAATATGAGTCGAATCCCCGCCGAACACAAATCACTTTTTTCTGAGATTTGTAGAACCCCCGAATCCCATATGGTAAATCCGAATTCTACAAACCCAAATCCTTAGAAAAGTCATCACTAGATATAAGAAGAAAAGAACAGAAAAAGAAGCAAGAGAACAAGGAGGAGGATAAACACTCCAGTATAACAATGCATTAAAACAAAGATAAAACAACATATAGCTTGGTTCATTTAGGGTTCTAAACTAGGTAAACTTGAAAGTAGTATGCATACAAGCCAATCATGTATGATGATAAAGCATATACTTTGTAATCAATCTTATTTATTTATTAATAAAAGAATTATTTATTAAAGGCAATTAATTATCTACATGATGTTTTAATAATATATGATAAACCCATAGTTTTAAGCAATACTTTTAGAATCATGATGAGATTATGCTAATGAGATCTAAATTTTTAGATAGCTTAAAACTAAAATGTTCTCAATCATTGGATTACTAAAAGGGAGATTAGTAAATTCGGATAGATTGGTACATACGTTACTTGCTCATTGGATGAGAATGATTGATATCATAATCATTTGTGTGGAGACACTAAAGTAAGTATGTAGGTACTTATTGGAGAATAAGTTCACTGAACGTGACTCATTAAAGAATACCTAATGGAGTTTTACTTGTCCATCAATAGGAATTCCTGTAATGATAGTAGTACAAATGATCTTTAGACTTGAGATCATCATAGTATCTTATATATAATGAATTGCACTTTGACTTATTCCTTAAGACCCTTAGGGTATATCAAATGGTATGCTTGGGTGTAATAAGTTATATATGGAGATAATGAATGATCGATAAAAAATCTACCACATATAGTAAAAGAAGAGAAATATCCTATGTAATTCGATAAATGACAACCTAGGAATCCTTGGCTAAGGTGGAATGCAAATTAGAAATGAAATTAGAAAGTAGTTTCTAATTTGCATTCATTAGGAGTTTTGCATTTAGAAATCGAAATACATATAATTAAATAAAATAAGGCTTATATTTAATTGAAACATTGTATGGTGAAAGGATTGAATTGTACGGTAACTATTTACTCAAAGGTTCTTTTATGATTAATGTTAAAATCTATATTATCTGGAAAGTCATTGATCGCTAGGGAGTTTTATCCTTATCAGTAGAATAAATATTATTTATTTAAATAAATTAATAGTTTAATTTATTTATTTAAATAAGATTAGAATTGTTCAAATTGATTTATTCACAACCGATTTAATATGGAGAACCTAAAGGGTCACACCATAAAAGGAAAAATAATTATTTAATAAGTTAATGGCATAATCATAATAATATGTTAAGTATATTTAATTTAATCTATGGTGATAGAATAAATTAAATAGCTTAATATTTATTATTTTAATATTTTGAAAATATTAAATATAAATTAATAAAAGGATCTATTAATATTATATTACAATTATTATTATTTTTAATTTCTAAAAGAGTTTAGGAATTAATTTAATACAAGTACTCTCATTTATTCCTAATAGGATTAGGAGGCAAAATTAGTTAAAGGAGTTTAATTAATTATCCCTAATAAGATTAGGGACCCCAATTAATTAAAGGAGTTTAATTAAATAAATAATACCTTATTTTAATTAAATAGGGTTATCTGATATCTTTATAAGAGGGGTCTTATATCAGATATCGTATATACGTAATTCCAAAAGTTGGAGAGTACGTCCCCTTTTTCTACAGAGAGAAAAAACTAGGGTTTGAGCTAATACACCCTTCTTCTTGAATATTTTGGCCATACACTTGAGTGGCTAACATTGATCAAAGGAAGGAATCTACCCGCAGATTCAAGGAGATCGCAGAGAAGTAGGAGTTGAACTCATACCTGTGAAAGCTAGTATCTACAAGGGTATGATTCCATAACTTCTTATTCTTCGTTTTAATTAATAATATGCATAAATGATGATCCGGGTAATTGGTTTGTGAAAAAAATATTAAATCTAATTTTACTTTGCTTCCGCTAATTTTGCAATTTGATTGCTAATTTGATCTTCACAAAGCCTTACAATGGTATCAGAGCCAAACTTTATAAGAATTATTAATTGTTTTGATTCCATGTATGTATGGATATGTATTTAGAATAATTTATTGGGCATAATTTGTTGTATAAAATTTATTCTTTTTAAAAACGTAATCAATGCGAAACCTGTTTTTTTTTCTAAAACTTTGATACTTCCGTTGATATGAATTACAGTACTTCGGTAATATATATACAGAATCATGATTACGTTAATATATATATTATATATATATATTATATGAATAATATAATATATATATATATATAACAGTCGTTCCTGGTGATTCGCGTGATATATATATATATATATATATATATAATATTCTTAATAATTTTATAATTAAAATAAAAGGTTCATTTTAATCTTGAAATTGGATTTCATGCAACTTAAAATTGCCCATTAAATGATATTCATATATATATGTAATGATTTTATTCATGAGATGAATGTTTATTTATTGATACATATAATGATATGTATGATAATAAATGGGATTGATTATGGACTATTGACCAATGTGATTGGATTTATTTTGTTGGATGCTTGAATGAATGGATTTTATTAAATGGGGTCTAAGGTACACTTTTCTGGTTTTATTCTTGATGTAAATTCTATCTCTCTCCTATGTACTTCCCCTTGACTGCTGATCAAGGTTTCTATTTACATTAAATAGTTTATGTAATAGGATTAGTTAGAAAAAAAAATTTGAAGAACCGGAGATCAAGGAGCAAGGAGCGCTCGAAGACCCGTTTGTAATGGAGCCCGGGTTTAAATGCAATAGTTATATTTAAATGTTTATTCTTACACCCTAGGGTTTGACCTTTTGGTTCACTTGGTGGGTTTAGTGAACCAAACTAAAATAAAAGTCCATAATCAATCCGGGTAGAATATAGTATTCTATATGTGCATGCTATTACTCCTCCGTCCCAGGATAAAAGTCTTGGTGGACTTTTTACGCATATTAAGAAGATGAATGAAATGACAAAATTGTCCATAATAATATCATTAAATATGGAGAGAATTAGAATAAGAAAAGTATGAGATATTTAATGTTACGGGTATAATAGGAAAATATGTGTAAAAGTTTGGTTATTAAAGGAAAATGGACATTTAACATGGGACTACCCAAAATAGTAATAAGGACTTTTATCATGGGACGGAGGGAGTATTATATATATATATATATATATATTATATATTATGCAAACATGCTTCGCATGTTTAATAATATGACGCGATTTTATATATATATATATATATATATATATATATATATATATATATATATATATATTTGCATGCGCGCTAAACAAGATGAGATTAATAATAACAAACCCCTCAATGAAATTATATTAAGTTGTAACGTTCAAAGATATTTGGAATATCGAGCGTCGCCTTCTAGCATGATAAAAACAATAGAACATTGAATATTTAATATGAGTTAATAAATGAATGTTTGCTAAACTATTGTCTTTTTACATGCAGAATTTTGAAATATTTCACATTCACTAATTTCACTGTGTAGTATACTTGATGCTAACAAACTGACCGGAGCGAATTACACGGACTGGTTAAGGAATCTGAGAATTGTTCTCATTGCTGAAAAGATTTCTTATGTCCTAAATTCGCTTGTACCTGCAAAAGTTACAAGGACAACCTCTGAGGAAGAGATTGCTACTTTTAAACAGTGGCAAGATAATGCATTTGTGGCTCAATGCCTGCAAGAGCTGTATGGTGAGCAAAGTAGGGCTGCTAGATATGAAATATCTAAGGAGCTCTTCCGATCTCGGATGACCGAGGGTACTACTATTGAGACTCATGTCTTAAAGATGATGAATCTGATTGAACGTTTTGGAATGATTTTTAGGTTAAATAAATGGATGGAGAGTCGAAGTCAAGATTTAGTCTTCCATAATGTTCTAAAAAAAAAGCGCTAAAGCGATAGGGGGCCTAGTGTACTGGGGGCCTAAAAGGGCCTAGACGGAATTTTTTATTTTAAGCCAATTTTTATATTTTATCTTACATTTATCCAAACAAAACAATAATATAAAGAAAAACAATCTATAATAAAGATAATAAAGGTCTTTCCTTAAAGTTCAAACACATCCATATTGCTAATGTCAAAGTCAAACACAAACATGCAATTGTTCAAAATATTAGTTTTATTCATAAACAAGATTGCTATTAAATAATAAAATTTTAAATTTCAAGAATTTAATTCAATATTAAAACTTAAGAAACTAAACATAAATTTAAGAATTATATTGAATTAAACTAAATATTCCAAATGTATCATTTATATAATTTGAAGTTGATACAAGTTCAAAAAATTACAACTATAATAAAATTATCCATTTTGACTTGATATTGTTCACTTCTTGTTGTGATTTGATATGCTACAACATTTATTATGAATATGGTAAATTATTAGAAAAATAAATATATCGAGATCAGGTTTGGGTAGTTACTAAAATTAAAAAAACCTCTCCGCCTAGACCCCACCTAGGCCCCACTTAATTTTCGGAGAGATTTTTTGTCATTGGGCCCTAGGAGGTAGCGTAGGGCCTAAAGCGGACTCTAAAGGGGATTTTAGAACATCGATCTTGCAGTCACTCCGGACACCTTCTCACAATTTGTTGTGAATTTTCACATGAATAAGTTAGATGTCAGCTTACCTGAATTACTTAACATGTTGAAAACTGCTAAAGGTCACTTCCCATCCAAGAAGGACCATGTATTAATAGTGGATGATTCTTCCAAGAAAAGGAAGAGGCCCAAGGTATCTTCTCAAAAGAAGAAATTCAAGAAGGAATTTGCTTCCATTGCAACAAGTCGGGTCACTGGAAGAGGAACTGCAAGGATTATCTTCCAGAGCAAAAGCAGAAGAAGCTTGGAGAAGTTTCGAATCCTAATCAAGGTTTGTTTATGATTGAAATTAATTTTTCTGAAAGTCAATCTTCTACTTGGGTATTGGATACCGGTTGTGGTTCTCATATGTAATAATATGCAGGGACTGGTCAGAAGTAGAAAGCTAAGCAAGGATGAGGTCGTCCTACGAGTGGAAAATGGAGTAAAGGTTGTTGCATTAGCTGTAGACTGCCTACGGGCAAGTCCATTAATTTAAATAATTGTTATTTTGTTCCGTCATTTATTAGAAACATTATTTCAATATCTATATTAGATATGGATGGTTTTGACATTATAATAAAGAACAATAGTTGTTCTATTCATAATAATAATGTTTTATATGGTGTTGGTAATTTACGAAATGGACTTTACATTCTCGACTTGCATGAAAATATACTTCAAATCGAACAAACTAAGAAAAGGAAAAGAGATGATGTAAATTACAATACATGACAATCCTAGAGACTGGCCATATTAATGAAACAAGATTATCCAAGTTAAGATAAAGATCATAGTTGTTATTCTGGTATACTACGAGTCAGCTGGCGGTAGCTTATCCTGGACGCTTAGGGCGACAAGGCTATCCGTATAGCGTCCGTAAAGCTGACAAGTCGTTTATAATGTGCAATTTATATATTATTTATTTTACTTAACAAGTATATTGGCAATAAAATTTTATATACATTAAAACTCAAAACATAACACTATGGAATAACATTAAAGGCATAATTATGTAAATACTTAGCAATAACAATCCAAAAATAACACACTTGATATTAAAAATTATTAAAAGAAATTAAGAATTCAACAAACACCACATAGAAAATAAAGTTGCAACCAACCATCACAAATATATAATCTAATAACTAATAAAACACCACCATAGCAAGCCAAAATAATGTTTAGACTCTCTACACTAGTCTAGAAACATCATATTTGTTTTAATTTTATTAGAGACAATTGAGACATTGACATATTTTTAATTTTATTTGTGAACAAAAATAAGAGTAAACAATAAACAATATATAAGCAGACTATTTCACACAAAGAATAAACAATATATAAGCAGTCTTTATATTTGTTTTAAAAAAAAGATGAAGACAGAGTCTAACTCTAACCCAACAGAAACAGAACGAGCAGAAACTCGCTAGGCTAACCCAACAGAAACTCGAACGAGCAGAGTCGAAGCCGCCGTCGCCGTCGCCGTCGCTTGTCGCCGCGAAATCGTCGTCGCCTATCGCCGTCGAAGTCGCCGTCGAAGTCGCCGTCGAAGTCGCATGTCGCCGTCGGCTTCGTCTTCTCTCTCTCGGTTCGCTTCGATCTGAGATTCTGAGTTCTTTGTGAATCGACGACTACATTAGGGCTAGGTTCTCTGTGAATCGACGTCGTTTTTGGGTTGTGCCGCTCGGTTGTTTTTTATGAAGTTCAGATTTGGTCGTGGATGAGCTCAAGGGCGCCGACCAGCCGAAAAGTCGTCTAGTCGCCGCCACGTTGTCTTGTCAATGACGACTTTTGTGATATAGCACTCGCTTTTACGTTAATCCGCCAAGTCGGATCTCGCGCCGCTCATTTCGCCGATCGATCGGCTACATGTAGGCGACGCCTTAACAACTATGATAAAGATGGGCTCTTATAGCTATCTGATTATGAATCATATTCAACTTGTGAATCTTGTCTCATGGGCAAAATGACTAAATCTTCTTTTAGTGGAAAAGGAGAAAGAGTTTTAGAGTTGTTAGCGTTGGTTTACACAGATGTATGTGGACCTATGACAACGAATGCACGAGAGTATTCTTATTTTATTACATTCACTGATGATCACTAAAGATTTGGATATGTATATTTAATAAAATACAAATCTGAATCATTTGAAAAGTTCAAAGAGTTCAGAAATGAAGTAGAGAAACAAACTGCCAAGAGTATTAAGACTCTTCGATCAAATCGAGGAGGTGAATACTTAAGCAGTGAGTTTCTCAATTGTCTCAAAGAAAAAAAATGGTATAATCTCACAATGGACTCCACCAGGGACGCCACAGCTGAATGGTGTATCTGAAAAGAGAAATCGAGCACTATTGGACATAGTTCGTTCCATGATGAGTTTTACCGATCTTCCAGTGTCATTCTGGGGATATGCCCTAGAAGCGGCTACATATCTACTAAATAAGGTTCCCTCGAAATCCGTCCCTAAGACTCCATATGAGATGTGGACAGGGAGGAAACCTAGTCTTAAAGTATATTAAGATTTGGGGATGTCCAGCTTATGTGAAAAGGTTTCAGAATAATAAGCTTGGGACAAGATTTGATAAGTGTACTTTTGTGGGATATCCTAAAGAAAGTTTAGGATATTATTTCTACAATCCTACTGAACAAAAGGTGTTTGTTGCCAAACATGTTGCCTTCTTGGAAAAGAAGTTTATCCTTAAAGGGGACAGTGGGAGGAAAATAGATATTGAAGAAATTCAAGAACCACAAACCACTACAGATCAAATGAATGAACCTGTCCAAGTAGAGATACCTTCTGTACAACACCCTATTCGTAAATCTGGAAGAATACCGAAGATACCTAATAGGTATGGATTTGTCATAGAAGATGACAATGAGGTACGCATCATAGATGATGATGATTCATTAAATTACGAACAGGCTATGAGTAGTAATGACTCGGAGAAGTGGCAAGAAACCATGAAATCCGAAATGGACTCCATGTATAAAAACCAAGTATGGACTTTAGTTTCACCACCTGAAGGCATTAAACCTATTGGGTGTAAATGGGTCTTTAAAAGAAAGACCGGAGCATACGGCAAGGTAGAGAACTATAAGGCTCGACTGGTCGCAAAAGGTTTCAAACAAAGACAAGGAGTTGACTATGACGAAACCTTCTCACCAGCAGCGATGCTCAAGTCCATTCGGATTTTGCTTGTGATTGCAGCTTACCATGACTACGAAATCTGGCAGATGGACGTGAAAACGACATTCCTCAATGGGAAACTTGAGGAGGATGTGTATATGATACAGCCAGAGGAATTTGTTTCAAAGGTTGGAACAAATCAAGTCTGTAAGCTACAACGATCCATTTATGGATTGAAGCAAGTTTCTCGTAAGTGGAACATCCGTTTTGATGAAACAATCAAAAAGTTTGATTTTATCAAAAATGAGGATGAACCATGTATGTACAGGAAGGTTAGTGGGAGCGTTGTTTCATTCCCTGTATTATGTGTTGATAATATATAATTGATAGGGAATGATATTCATATGCTACAATCAATTAAAATCTAGTTAACTAAACAATTCTCCATGAAGGACTTGGGAGAAGCATCCTATATTTTGGGGATAAAGATCTATAGAGATAGACCTAAAAGGATGCTTGGCTTATCCCAAGGAACGTACATTGACTCGATGCTAAAGAAGTTTAACATGGAAGATTCCAAAAGAGGTCTCATGCCGATGAGCCGTGGAATACATCTCTCCAAGAAACAGGCCCCAAAGACACCTGAGGAGAGAAACCGTATGAGTAAGATTCCTTATGCCTCAGCAATAGGATCTATCATGTACGGTATGATATGTACTAGACCGAATGTCGCTCATGCACTTAGTGTAACAAGCAGATATCAGTCGAATCAAGAAGAACACTGGAAGTCGGTGAAAATATCCTAAAGTAATTAAGAAAAACTAAGGATGTGTTTCTTGTCTACGGTGGGTCTGAATTGAAACTAGAGGCCTTTACAGACTCAAGTTTTCAAAAGGACCAAGATGACAGTAAATCCATTTTGGGGTATGTGTTTACCTTAAACGGTGGCGCAGTGAGTTGAAAGAGTTCCAAACAGCAAACAGTTGTTGATTCAGTGACAGAGGCAGAGTACATAGCTGCAAGTGAAGCTGCAAAGGAGACTGTTTGGATGAAGAAGTTCATAACCGAACTTTATGTGGTTCCTAGCATTAGAGGACTAATGCCTTTATTCTGTGACAACACCGGAGCTGTTGCGCAAACTAAGGAACCCAGGTCTCATCAGAAATCCAAACACGTGTTGCGACGATTTCATTTGATCAGATAGATCATTGAAAGAGGAGATGTCACCCTGGAGCGTGTAGACTCTTAAGACAATATTGCAGATACATTTACTAAAGCGTTAACACAACAGTAGTTCGATCGTCACTTAGAAAAGATGGGTATGAGATACCACGACGATTGGCTTTAGTGCAAGTGGGAGATTGAAAGTAGTATGCATACAAGCCAATCATGTATGATGATAAAGCATATACTTTATAATCAATCTTATTTATTTATTAATAAAAGAATTATTTATTAAAGGCATTTAATTATCTACAAGGTGTTGTTTTAATAATATGTGATAAACCCATAGTTTTAAGCAATGCTTTTAGAATCATGATGAGATCATGCTAATGAGATCTAAATTCTTAGATAGCTTAAAACTAAAATGTTCTCAATCACTGGATTACGAAAAAGAGAATTAGTGAATTCGGATAGATTGGTACATATGTTGCTTGCTCATTGGATGAGAATGATTGATCTCATGATCATTTGTGTGGAGACACTAAAGCAAGTATGTAGGTGCTTATTGGAGAATAAGTTCACTGAACGTGACTCGCTAAAGAATACCTAATGGAGTTTTATTTGCCTATCAATAGGAATTCCTGTAGTGATAGTAGTACAAATAATCCTTAGACTTGAGATTATCATAGTATCTTATATATAATGAATTGCACTTATTCCTTAAGACTCTTAGAATATATCAAAGGGTATGCTTGGGTGTAATAAGTTATATATAGAGATAATGAATGATCAAGAAAGAATCTACCACTTCTAGTAAAAGAAGAGAAATGTCCTATGTGATTCGATAAATGACAACCCAGGAATCCTTGGCTAAGGTGGAATGAAATTAGAAAGTAGTTTCTAATTTGCATTTATTAGGAATTATGTATTTAGGAATCGAAATACATATAATTAAATAAAATAAGACTTGACAGTAATTCCATGTCTTATATTTAGGTGGGACATTGTATGGTGGAAGGATTGAATTGTACGGTAACTATTTACTCAAATGTTTTTTTTATGATTAATGTTGAAATCTATATTATCTGGAAAGTCGTTGATCGCTAGGGAGGTTTATCCTTATTGTAGAATAAATATTATTTATTTAAATAAATTAATAGTTTAATTTATTTGTTTAAATAAGATTAGAATTGTTCTAATTGATTTATTCACAACCGGTTTAATATGGAGAACCTAAAGGGTCACACTATAAAAGGAAGAATAATTATTTAAAAAGTTAATGGCCTAATCGTAATAATATGTTAGGTATATTTAATTTAATCTATGGTGATAGAATAAATTAAATAACTTAATATTTATTATTAATATTTTAAAAATATTAAATATAAATTAATAAGAGGAGTCTTATTAATATTATTACAATTATTATTATTTTTAATTTCTAAAAGAGTTTAGAAATTAATTTAATATAAGTACTCATTTATTCCTAATAGGATTAGGAGGCAAAATTAGTTAAAGGAGTTTAATTAATTATCCCTAATAAGATTAGAGAGCCTAATTAATTAAAGGAGTTTAATTAAATAAATAATACCTTATTTTAATTAAATAGGGTTACCTGATATCTTTATAAGAGGAGTTATATCAGATATCATTTAGACGTAATTCCAAAAGTTGGAGAGTACGCCCCTTTTTCTACAGAGATAATAAAAACTATGGTTAGAGCCAATACACCCTTCCTCTTGAATATTCTTCTTTCTTGGTGGATCACCTCTAGAGGCCATACACTTGGGTGGCTAACATTGATCAAAAGAAAGAATCTACCCGGAGATTCAAGGAAATCGCGGAGAAGTAGGAGTTGAACTCGTACCTGTGGAAGATAGTATCTACAAGGGTATGATTCCATAACTTCTTATTCTTCGTTTTAATTAATAATATGCATAAAGGATGATCCGGGTAATTGGTTTGTGAAAAAAAATGTTAATTTGATTTTACTTTGCTTCCGCTAATTTTGCAATTTGATTGTTACTTTGATCTTCACAAAACCTTACAAAACTATTATCAATTCCAAGTTCTGGATTACCTACAAACATTAGATGTATCACCAAGAAAAGGAAAAACAGCATTATATAACAAAGCCCAAGCTCTAAATATACACAACATAATGAACAAATTTTTTTGTTAATAATTCAACACACGAAAACTTGGTAGAGATTGCATACTCACGTGTGGCTTCAGATACGTTCCTAAAAGGAACACAAACTTATATAATGTCTGGAAAAATGTTTTACATTCTTCAACATTCCCTGCACATGGTCAAAGTTGATTAGCAATTTTAGAACCAATAGCAACAATATCTATTTCTTTTCTTTTTGATTTTTTTTATTTTATTTTTGATTAGTAAAATAACAACCAAAATTTGAAATTGAGTAATTAAGATCTGAATGGTTAGTATATCTTAATAAATTAGATCATCCGAGTGAATAGCATCTAAACTTAAAAATATGTTTAGTAACTAAAAAGTATAAAACATCTGAATGACTTTTAAATTTAAAAATATCTCAAATTGACTTTTCAAAAATCAATAATGATCTTAAAATTTAGAATGGAGGGAGTACAATATTTATAGGCTCCGTAGATTTAAATTTTTCGTTAAGAGACGGCTCTTAATAATTTGGATTTATATCTTACTCTTAATGATTAAGAGACTATAAAAGACAAATAAAATTTTACCAAACAACTTTACTCTCTTATCGAATCAGATGTGAAGTTCTTATTTCCTCTCGGAGAAATTGAGCGACTCTTATTGCTCCATAAATTCCATTTCTAAGTGTAGTGCAATTATTTGATATCTGTTGGAAAGTTTATCCTCCTCGGATATATATTGTACCTACCTTTTATATGGCGGAACAAAGTGATGCTAGCAGTAGAATTCATAACAGTAGCATGGGACAATAAGGTTCCAAATCTATTTTTCATTGTGCACAATCAGGTATACTCTTGTGCTCTTAATGTCTCATCTACTTGCCCTAGTTGGATCATTGACACAGGTGTTTCAAATCATATGACTGAGTTCACCAATCTCTTTACCTCATACACGCCTTGTTCTGAAAAAGACAAGGTTCGAATGGCTGATGGTTCTTTTTCTCTCATCTCCGGGAATGGTTCAGTAGTTTGTACTCCTTCATTAACATTATCTTCTTCATATTACTTCATTTACCACAAACTTATTATCTGTCCAACGCCTTACCGAATCCTTACATTGTTCAGTCACCTTTTTCCCAACTCATTGTATTTTTCAGGACTTTAGGACTTGGTGACGGGGTAGAAGATTGACAGTGGTAGTGCAGTTGGTGGTTTATATTATTTGGATGTTCTCACGTCTAACATGCCTCTAATTACAGATGGGACTGCTACTCTAGCTCTTCAATCTACTTCTGAATCTAGCTCGACTTCTCTTCATCAATGACATCGACGTCTAGGACATCCTCATTTACCAATGCTAGAATCTTTATTTCCCTCTTTAATTAAGCAGTGTCACAAACCTCAGTTTTTGTATGAACCGTATGAATTAGGTAAACACGAACGTTCTATTTATTCTGCTATTAACAGTCGACATTCTGAACATTTTGTTGTTATGGTTTGTCGTACAACTTGGATTTATCATCTTCATTCCAAAAATGAGGTGTTTGACTGTTTTCAAATTTTCCATAAGACGATCCAAACCCAATTTGAAGCTAAAGTCAATATTCTCTATAGCGATAATGGTCGGGAATATAGTAATAATAATAATTTTGCATCTTATCTCGCTCATCATGACATCACACTTCAAACCTCCTGTGTCAAAACCCCAGAACAAAATGGGGTGGCAGAAAGAAAAAACCGACACTTATTATAGGTAGCACGCACTATTATGTTTACTATGAACACGCCTAAATTTCTATGGGGAGATGTCATTCTAACTGCTGCATTTCTTATAAATTGGCTTCCCTCTAAAATTCGTAGGAATAGAAGTCCCATTTTTTTCCTCCAACACACGACAAGTCCTTCTCCTTCGCCTCTGGTTATGTTATATGTTTATGATAAATCTCCCACTCAGGGAAAACTAGATCCCAAGGCTCTTAGGTTTGTTTTCATTGGGTATTCTTCCACCCAACAAGGTTACAAATGTTATCACCTCCCACACAAAGTTTTTGTCACTCGTGATGCACGTTTTGGGAGTCGGAACTTTTTTATTCTTCATCACCTTCTCCTCGGGGGGAGGATGTTATTGATGAGAAGTTTCCTCTTGAGGCTGGTATTACAAGTTCTACTATATCATCTTATCCTATAAATTCCTCCCCTACTCCTGTTGTTTCCGATACATCTACAGAAGGGGAGTCACAGTTACAAGAGTCATATTCTAGACAGAATGAGCCCGAGTTGAGGACCTATGTTCGAAGAAGTAAGACTAAAGTCATCGTTTCTGCACCACTATAAACTCTGCTCAGAGCCTAGTCTTGATAATGCTAATGGTGAGAATCTTAATCCTACTTGTTCTTCTGATGATACTGACCTTCATATTACTATTAAAAAATGGGTTAAATCTTGTACTCAACATCCCATCTATAATTTCTTAACCTATGATAAATTATCTGATCCTACCACTCCTTTGTTTCTTCTTTGTCCTCAATATCTGTTCCTCAGAGATGGAGAAAGCAATTAGGGATGTGAATTAGAAACATGCTATGATAAAAGAGATGAGTGTCCTGAAAAAGAATGATACATGGGAACTAGTTACTCTTTTTTATGGAAAAAAACCAGTTTGTTGCAAATGGGTATATACAGTCAAATAGAAGCCAGATGGGACAGTTGAGAGACTTAAAGTCAGGTTAGTTGCAAAAGGGTATACTCAGATGGGACAGTTGAGAGACTTAAAGTCATGGCGACTTGGAGGAAGTATACCTGAAAATACCCCCTGATTTTGCTTCATCTGCCACCAAGGATAAGGTTTGTAAGCTGCAAAAGGCTTTATATGGTTTGAAGCAATCTCCCAGAGCCTGGTTTGGTAGATTCCACAAAGCAATGATAAGATTTGAGTACAAGCAGAGTTGAGCAAATCATACTTTATTTGTGAAACAAATAAAAGGTAAGACTACCATTCTTATTGTTTATGTTGATGACATTGTGGTGACGGGGGATGATAAAGAAGAGAGGTAATCTCAAAGAAAATCTGGCCAAAAAGTTTGATATCAGAGATCTTGGTCCTTTGAAATATTTCCTAAGTATTGAAGTTGCAAGATCTTCCAATGAAATTTTTCTATCTCAAAAAAATATGTACTTGATCTTTTAACATAAGCTGGCATGTTGGGATGTAAACATACTAATTCTCTTATTGAAATTAATCATCTAGTACGGTTGATAAAGAAAGATATCAACATTTGGTGGGATTGATATACCTCATACTAGATCTGATATATCTTATGTTGTAGGAATAGTGAATCAGTATATGCATGATACTTAACATTGTCATATGGAAACTGTCTACAGAATTCTGAGGTATCTCAAGTATGCTCCCGAGAAAGGCTTATTGTTCGCACACCACATGGTCATATGAGAGTTAAAGCATTTTTGACTTGGATTGGGTTGGCTCTATAGAGGATCGTCGTTCTACTTCGGGTTATTATTCATTTGTTGGAGGCAATCTCGTTACATGGCACAATAAAAAACAATCCGTGGTGGCAAGATCCAGTGCTGAAGCTAAATATCGAGCTATAGCCATGGGTATATGTGAACTAATGTGACTTCGAACCTTGCTAGAAAATTTGAGTATTACAACTAGAAGGCCTATACAGTTGTGATAATAAGGCAGCCATTAGTATTGCAAACGACTCAGCACAGCACGATAGAACGAAACACATTGAGACTAACAGACTTCATTAAAGAAAAGTTAACTAATGGTCTTATTTACTTACCTTTTGTCAAAACAGAGCACCAGCTTGCTGATATTTTGACTAAGGGCCTCAGTTTCATCCATTGTGTTTCAAGTTGGGTATGCGAGACATTTATACACCAACTTGAGGGAGAGTGTTAGAAGATATGATATGGTTTCCATAATTATAGTTAGTCATATCCCATAATTATTGTGTATACATAGTTGTAATTAGATATTACCATAAATATACTTGTGTATATAAACCAATGCAATTGAGATGAAATTAAGAAGGAATTATAAACCTAAACTCTGAGTATTCATTTCTACACTAAAGATATAGGAAGCTGGACTTTAGATAAAGTATATTTCAGAGTTAACAATAGGTAAAAGCTGATATCTTCTATCAAATAAATTCATGAATATTCTTGCTGGTTTATTTATCCTTTTATTTTTTTTTAGGTTTTTGTTTAAATTTTTCATTTCTCGTCTTTCTGCCTTACGTGCACATATGGGGTTTATTTTCAGCCTACCACAACTAGTTTAAGATAAAAGGTATTCCTAAGGTGAGATAGGTTAATGTCTAAAATTATTATCTATCAGACTGTCCATGAAAGCAGCATTGATTCCGCAGTTTTTCAGATCCAATCTAGTCTCATTCTTACTAATAACCATCAATTCTGTACAGGAGAGCTTCGAAGGCTAAAATGTCCTAGCCTAGCTTGTCTTTATCGAAAGAATAAATAACTAGTACTATGTTGCTTTAGTTTGCTAGCCTAAAAGGCATTAATGACAATTTGTAATCTTTAGAATTTTGTGACAACATGAGATAAATGCTACATAAATCAGCAATTGTTCATTATAATTTTATTCTTTTTTATTTTGATAAAAGAAGAATTCTTTATTGATTAGAAGAGAAAATTACAAAGCATGACGAGAACAAGAAGTTCTCCCAATAGAAAATAAAGAAAAAAATGAGAAAAACTTAATATTAATGAAGTACCGCCCGCCAATCTCAAATCTTTGAAGATCGTATAAAGAAAGACCTTCAAAAGCTCCCATTGCATGAGCCCAAAGAGAAGCAAAGAAAGATATTTTATCCCAAAGCAACTCAATATTTGTACTCCGGTCTCAAAAAATTCTAGCATTTCTCTCAATCCAAATCCCCACAATAACAAAACAAGCACATCTCCTAAGGATCCTCCTATCGCTTGTATGACCAAAACACTTGAATTAGCATAATAAAATATTAGAGGGACATATCCAACTTTCCCCCATCACACTACGTAAACAGCACCACAACCGCCAAACCAAAAAACAAATGAGAATGAGACTCACTATCCTTCAAACACATTACACACACATTTGGGGATAAAGATTCGTAAGGCCTACGCATTTGACGTATATCATTAGTATTAAGCCAACCAAGAGTTAAGGACCACATAAAAGCCTCAATTTTTTAGGAAGATTTTGTTTTCCAAATATAAGAGGCTAGAGGAAAACGATGAACTGGACGATAACCCAATAAGTAAGTGAAGAAAGAACGACAAGAGAAGATTCCCGAAGAATCAAAACACCAAACATGCCTATCAAAGGACCGAGAAAAGTTGAATAAATAAAAAGAATTCCTCCATCTCCCTGTCATTAAAATTACAAAAAAATTGAAAATCCAAAGAAATTGTATCTCCTTCCCAAGTATAGAAATTAGAAATAGGAGAATTATGCTCATATGAGAAGTAAAAAAAGATAAGGAAAAGCTATTGAAAGAGGGACATCTCCTATCCAAATATCCTCTCAAAATCGAATTTTCATGCCATTACCAACTTGGAAACGAACAAGAAAATGAAAGGAAGTGTAACCTTGAGAGATAAATTTCCAAGGACTAGAATAAGTAACACAAGTACCCATTCTGCTAAATTCCATACTTGCTTCTAATCACTTGATGCCAAAGAGAGTGAGGTTTCAAAGGAAAGTGTCATAGAACATCCAAGTTCCCAAGACCTAAACCCCTATCCTCTCTAGGACGGCACACAGAATCCCAATCAACCAAATGGTCCTTCCAATCCTCATTATCCCCAACTCATAAAACTTGCACATAATACATTCAAGATATTTGGCTACCCCTACTAGAACCTTAAATAACGAGATAATAAAGAGGAATACTTGTTAAACAAGCCTGAATAAGAGTAATCTTCCAACCCGAAGAGAAATAAGCACCTTTCCAACAATCAACTTTCCAACAATCAAGCCTCTTATTCACTCGCTCTACTACAGGATCCCAAAAAGACTGAGATCTCGGATAATTAATAATCAAATGTTTCCATAGATTTATCACGCAACTTTCTTCCAACCAAACCATGAAAATGATTTACAGAATGTCAGAATAAATAAGAAATTACTCAAGTCAACAGCACTCATATGCATGTCAATCAACTACAGTTACATACAGCTTGTAAACTGGAATTGATGAGTAAGAACTGGAATCGGAGTCCACAGCTAAAATTCTAATTCCAAGATTAATTTTATGTTCCCAACGTTTAGGTCAACCCAATTGCTACTATGAATTATTGACCTCATAAGCACTAGCAGACAAATGATATTTTATACTTCTATGCAATATCCTAGTCTTCTGGATCGATTTGCAACTATATCTACTACTCTTAGATTGATTCTTTGATTTGAAAAGATTCAAACGCAAAAACATGCATGGGCAAACAAAAAGATTAAAAATTGTTCACCTTTGTTAAGACACTGATAGAGGGTAACAACATCTGCACCAGAACAGAATGTCCTGCCACTTCCCTTCAATAAAATTAGTAAGTTAGACATGCAAGAACACCCAACTTGACACAATTACTGAAAATATTCAGAGCATTCTGTTACCTTCATTAAAACAAATCCAATATTAGGGTTTTCTTCCCATGACTCGTATAGTCTGTTTAATCTACCCGCCTAAGAACACAGAATTAATTTCAAGTTTTACACTTGGTAGGAATCAAAATAGTATTAGAACAAAAACCACAAACAAATTCAAATAAAATTGAGGAAAAAGTGGGAAAATTAACCATAGAAGTAGTTAGAGCATTCAAGGCAGCTGATCTATTGAGTATGGATGATCTTGAATAAGCTCTTCCTTCCACCAATACCTGGAAATATGAATAAAAAAACATTTTAGGAACAAAAATGAAGATATAAAAGAAAATACACACAATCAAGAGTAAAGCAGCACAATTCACAAATTACCCAGATGGGTTTCCTCAGATTTGTCAAAAATTCATATTCATGTAAGTATATATACACACAGAGAGAGAAACTGGCCTCGTCTTCAAATTTGTCATGTGGGGCGTAGTTGGGCAGAGCAGAAATGCTTCTGTGATGAGAGAGAAAGTGATGCCTGTGCAAAGAACGCCTTGATACTAACAAAGATTTCAATCTGTGCATTGTGAAAACTCTCGCTCTCTCCCTTCTCTCTATTAGCAGCAGACTTGTTGCGGCTCTCGGCTTCTTTACTTCTTGGGTTTTGTTGGGTTTTGGCCTTTTGGGGGCTTTGCAGCTTACTTTTAGTGAATTTTATATGCTTATTGTTTATTTATTTTTAAATAAAAATTTTAAGTTCAGGGTTTTTATTTAAAATGTAAATAAATTGAGTTCATCCGAATATTGAGTTGCACACATTTGATTTACAAAATTTATAGTTTAAAATAAAATTTGATAGATGCTCGTTTAGCTATCAAGTCGAATACGATATAATAATAACATTGTTCTTACTTAACTTGGATTTTTGCAAAAGTATTTTATTGCCAATTAAAAGATAACATACATTAATACTTTTAAGAACTTTTTTTAATTTTAATAATAAGCTAACTAATCAATACCTTATATATATAAAGGCAGCAAAGTCAATCCCAATTTAGAATCGATTTGAGTTAGTTTAGTTCAATTTCACTGAGTTATTTACCGAGTTGGTCAAATCTGTTCCTATTCCTCTTCTTCCACTTTCAGTTTCTTCCCCTTCCTTTTCCCCGTTCTTCCATCTTCTCAATTAACCCAATCATTTTTCTCCTCTTCCTCCTCATTCTTCTCCATGTAAAATCTGGATTTTCCACTCTTCTAATATATATATATAAATTGATGTACAAGCGATCAGCATCCCAAATCGATTCCCCTAACTTTTTCTTTTGTTATATATCTCTCCCTCCTCCCCACACGCATCACAAATCTCTCCTTCAATATCTATGATTTATCCTAAACTTCTTTTGTACGACAAATGAATACGAAGTCGATTTGGGGCTTTTTGGTGGAGCAAATCGACAAATTGCGAACTGTGGCGTTTGTGGGTCGATCGATTGTTTTTGCCGATGACGACGTCGTTAAGGTATTTCCTTCTCTTTATTTTAATACATATTATATGCGATTAAGAAAACCTAAGTGTTGATTCTAATGTAATATCCCTAATCAGATATATTTGTTTGTGTTGCGATTAAGAAAACCTAAGTGTTGATTCTAATGTAATATCCCTAATCCTTTCTTTTGATCATATGGTATGGATTTGGTCATGGCAACATTCATTCTCTTTTTATTTCTTATCTTTTTCAGGTGGTGGTGAATGGACTTTGCAGAGAATTGGGGTACAATACATATGATGTAAGACCCCAACTTTTATGAATAAAGATGAATTTTCTATAAATATCATTTTTGAATATTATGGAGTGAATTTGATATAATGTTATAGTTGTGGTAATATTTATAAATTTTGCAAAGTCACGAAAGTTGTTATATAATATTCGATTGGGCTCTGGGAATATTCATTTTAACAGAGGAATATTCGCATTTACTATTAATAATAATTTATGGGCCCTATAACAAAATAACTCGCTCGGATGAAGAAAACGATAATTTTGAGTTTTATAAATAACTACAGTAGTTATTACCAATTAACATTGTTGGATATACCGGTGGTTAAAATACAATAATACGCATTGTTGACAAAGAATACATGATATTACACAGTATTTTTGAATTATTGATTATTACGTGAAGGCATTACTCAATAATGGTTACGTGAATTATCGCTCAATATTTTATTTTATTGGTTTAATAATTGCTGCGTTGATATTTTATATTATTGTTGTTTCAATAATTGTCACTGCACAGTGTTTCCCATTATAAGATCAATAATTCATATTATTTGAATAATATTATTAGATAGCATTATTGGCAATATCTCGAAAGTTCTGTCAAGGAGATGTTTGGTCATCTAATTGTGCGCCAGTAAGGAGAAATCCTTATCGGAAAGCCCCATCTTTCCTGGGAACGGCCTGGTTGTCATTATTGTGATTTTGTAATATTATTTGTGAATAATTAATTATTGATTTATATGATAGGGAAATATTTATTTTATGTGGACATAAATGATAGATAGAAAAATATTTATTTTATGTGGTTATAATTGAAGGAATTAATGTTGAGGTATTTTATCAATATTTTGTTGGATTAGAGGTATTAAAAAAAATCAAATCAGTGTTCTTAAGCTCTATTGCGTGGGTTATTATTTTGATCCGACCGTTGGATCGTTGTGATTTTTGGATATGTTATACATATATAAGTTGAGTATATGTCCACAAATTTTGAACCGTTAAAAATTAACGTATGATTTGTTATGAATTTTAAGAGGTGTTGAAAATTGTCCGTTTATGAAATTCGGATATTTTCTGTTTGGAATTTGGAAAAACTTTCTTCTGGAAAGTTGTAGAGAATTCGATTTCGTGTGGAATGGACATAAAATTTGTATTTTTCTGATAAAAGGGCTATTTATTATGAATTATTGAAGTTTTAGAAATTAAAATATTTTTATTAAAATATTGGGTGGGACCCACTTTTGTTTTATTTTGAAAACATGTGCTGAATTGGATTTTCAAAGGTGATGGGCTGCTATTTTGTCAAAATGGCATGCGTAGAAAGTTTTAATTAATATTTTATTAGTCTCCTATGGCGTTCTAGCATTTTCCTATAAATAAGCGTTTAAGTTAGAATTGAAAATCACACCAGAATCAGAGAATTCTTCTTCTATAATCTTGAGCGTATTTCTTTAGAGTTTTAGAAAGCTTTGAGCGTAAAAAACAGTGAAAGTTTTTTTCAAGAATATCTCCGCTATACCAGTTGGAATACTCTTCTTTTCAAGGTAAGGGATGTTATTTTTGTTCAATATTCGCTTGAAATAATATTTTCTTCCATACTCTGTAATATGTAAGTAGGGGTGAAAATGATCCCGAGTCAATCCGAACACCATAATGCTCAAGCTCGACTCGGATCAAAAAATGTGTGTTCAGGTTTGACTCGAATTCGAACTGATAATTTTCAAGACTGCTCAAGTTCAACTCGATAAATTACTCGATACTACTCGGCTCGGAGTTACTCGACTCGTTTTCACAACGAGTAATTCGCGAGCCTTTCTATTCGAGCTCGAGTCTCAGATGGATCACACCAAAATGAGACATAAAATGAAAACTTAAAAAAACTTAAATTTCGTTTTTATATAAAAATACATGTGTTCAAACGATGGCAAAATCTACATTTGTTTCTAAATATAATTACAAACGCTCACAAAACAGGATATCACAACTCATTTAATTCTTTGTATCTTTCTTTAAAAACTTCAGATATCTTTTTTGAGTTTGGTTCAGACATGGACAAAATCTTCCTCCGCAAAACCTTTGATGGATCCCAAGAGTAGCAAGTGAGAAACAGATTTCAGATATAGAAAAAAGTTGGTAAAATCAACTTACAAATAATTTATAAAGAACAACAAATGAATGCTGAAAGGAGATTAACAAATATATGCATATAGAACAAAGAATTAGAAATAACATAAAATGAATGAATCCCACCTCAACATCACATTTCATCTCCATTGGACAAGGCTTCACATTCTCTAGCTGTAATAAATCTGTAAGGCTCATCTTTGTGTAGCCAGTTCTGTTTCTGATCTTTCTTTGATGTTACCTGCACCAAATTTTTATTCCACCAGAATGGTACTTAAATTTGAACAAGGCATAATTTTATTTACTCAGAAAATGAACATAGATCACTTCTTGCTAAAAAGAAAGATAGAACACATTCAATGTAAACAATAGAATCACTGACTAGGAAAGGAATATGATAATATTAATATCACATATTGTTAAGTCATATTAAACTTTTACATAAATTATCAAAAGAAATCCATAGTAGTATCCTGTTAAATATCAAAACTATGCTAGAACAAAAGACTTCAACAAAAGGCATGAGATAAGTAAACCAGATAATCACTGAAGAACATAAGGTATCAAAGAGAATTGTTACCTTTGTCGAACTCCTCCACCCATTTCAGCATCTGTATTATTCACATGAAGTGCATAAATTTTCCTACAGGATGAAGAAATGGACAGCAAGGGTTGAGGATTGAGAGAGTTCACATCCCATAGAGAAATATTTTCTGCCTCTGCTACAACCACTTTTCCCCTGTTTCTCCACTGCAAAGGGCTTAAATAGTCCATTGCCAAAAATTCTTATACAAAAAGTAATTCTAAATGAAGAAATAGGGTTCCACCAGGTCATTCTTATACAAAAATTAATTCTAAATGACTTTAAAGCAAATCAATAGTCCACATCCTAAACTTATTGCAAAAGAATGATGAAACAAAAGCATATATTGACTAACCGTAGCGTGATCCAACCCCCTGACATCTTGCAGAGAAAGCCAAGGTTTCTCGCAGTCATTTCTCCTATATGCAGATCATGTTGGCTGATATAGGCAGCCGTTCCCTGGGGCACAAACTCTTGCATGCCATGGCCATTGTAAGTCACCCTTCCAGAAAACTAGCATCATCCAAATCAAGCATCAAGAAAAACAACAATAATCTACATACATATCTATGACTATCTATATGTTGTTACCTCCACTATACTAATATTGAAGTTCAAGAAAGAAGGCAAAGCTCTGCAAATCAATTATCAATTATCCAAGGCCTAAAGTCCAAGCTTAAATCCTGCAAATATAGAATATGGTTAGAAACAAGTAAAAAACTAACTAGTAAGAAATAAAAGAAAATGTCAAAATAAAAAAGATAAGAAACTTATCTTTTTTTCAGACTTTACACCAAATTAGTTGTGTGTTATCAACTCAAGGCTGCAAGTCAAATATTTAAACTCCAAATTCCAAACTCAAGCACTAAAGCTAATAGTTTGACACCATTTCATAAACCAAATTCTAAAATGCTCAAAAAAAAATCCAAAGTTCCAAACAAAATAACCAAAGTCTAACGGTCCAAGTTCAACAGTTCAATACTAAACAAAGTAAGCAGATTCAATAGTTCAATTTTAAAATCGAAAATGCAAACAACAATGTATCACAATATCAATGAATATATTATAAATTTCTTCATCATGATCAAGACTTTTGGTCTCCAAGCTCACCTCTTCAGATGAATCTTCATCATACCTACATTGTCAAACAACTAATATTAATCCATGATGATATTATTTGCATGTGTTTATTTATGTAAAAACAATTAAATATTCGGAGGCCTTTAAAGTAGTCACTAAATGTGTATGGACAATATATCTCTTGCCATCCTGCCAGACAAAACCTTGAATTTTAAAGTGTTTGTCTTCCACCATTTTAAAGCATCAAAATTATCATCAAGATTACAAACCAATCTCCCTTCTTCCAAGTAAATTTCCAAATCGGACTTCAAACATGGGGGATGCAATGTCCATGTTTTGAGCCCAATCACAAACTCGCTTCTACTTTTGGTCTTACTCTTAGATCCACCAATGTAAACCATTGGTTTAGCAATTGAAGTTTCACGTTGACTATTAACCACTTGTTCTGCATTGTAAAGTGACACATATTTGTCAAATAATTCTTGCAAAGCATTTTGAACAAGTGTTAAGTTCCTCTTTGCTTCAAACTCACTGACATACATCTTTGGGAAACAAAATATAACTAATTGCATCTTATATCTTGGATCTAAGATAGATGCTGATAACCATCAAGAAGTTGCATTGTTCCCAATATTTATCAAACTTTCTTTCATCTTGTAAGCCATTTCTTTCATATATTCACAATCATCAACAATAGTTTCATTCAATGACTCCTTGATTTTCCAAATCTCGTGTAAAAACAAATTGGAAGTAGGATATTCACGGCCCGTAAAAAAACACATTTGTTGCTTCATTAAACACTTCTAAAATTTAATAACCCTCTCATTTCGGCCCAATCTTCCTTACTAGGCAAAGAGTTATAATGAAGTCTCTCTCTTTGTACAATGGGAACACATCCTTGAATTGCAAAGCGACTCTAACATAGCATATATGTGAGTTCCACCTAGTGGGGACATCTAAGATCAATCTTTTGAAGACAAGAATTGCAAATTTTTCACAATCTCACCAAATTTATGAAGACGAGATGGAGACATTTTCAAGTACTTGATAGCCTCACTTAACGTTTTTGAATAACATTTTGGATAATCCCCAAACCATCTTGCACCATCAAGTTAAGAATGTGGGCACAACATCTAACATGAAATATTTTACCACCAAAATAAAGGCCACCTTTCAATGTAAAATTATCCCTAAGATGTCTTACAGCAGAATCATTTGCAGATGCATTATCAAGAGTCACGGTCGATATTTTATTTTCAATTCCCCACTTAGTTATACAATGCAAAATAGAATCAGAAATCATAAGACCAGTGTGTGGAGGTGCCATGGTACAAAAATTGATAACCCTTTTATGCAAGTTCCAATCTGAATCCAAAAAATGAGCAGTGAGCACATATAACCAATAGTTTGATTAGAAGTCCATAAATCAAAAGTTAAACTTATCCTACAAATACCATTGAACAGAGCCTTAATTTTTTTTCTTCTCTAAAGCATAAAGCTTCATGCAATCACCCCATCACACCCTAGAAATGGGATCAAATCTTGGATTCAAAGTTTTCAAAAATAGTATGAAAAATTCATGCTCAATCATACGGTAAAAGGGTATTCATGCACACATATCATCTTAGCAAAAAGCTCCCTTACTTTTTTCTTTATCATACTTGAAGAAATTCAAGTTACCGCTTTTACCTTCAACTTCTAAAGTAGGATAAGATAATACCTTTGCTTGGGTTTTCGGAATCAGAAATTGAAGCCAGCCGAATAGAGCAAGAGTTCATGTGCCTATTCAAATGACTGATAGAACCCGAATTTTGAAGAGTAAGCCTTGAATGGCAATGCTTGCACTCAACCTTATTAGTTCCATCTTTTAATGTCACAACATCAAACTCGTCCCAGGCTTTTGAGGTCTTTTTTTTTCTTTTTTTCCTATGCTCAGCCTCAGTAGCATTTTCTGGCTGAGAATCACCAATAAGTTGAGGTTGATTTTCAGTTTGAGTATTCGGCACTTGAGATGGTCCAGATGGGTCTTCAATCAAACTTATGATCTCATTGTTACCTCAAACAAATAAATAAAAAAATATCAGAAGTAAAACCCACTTATTATCAAGCCACTGGTTTGGGTTAAACCCTCAAAGTGAACATAACAGAACAGTTGATCAAGCCACTCATTATCTGAGAATTAAACATGCATAAACTAATACAGGACGTCTACGTATATAAACAAATCATATATATTCAAATCTCGAGAGCCTTAAAAAAATTGAAAAGAATTTGGTTTGGGTTAAACCCTTAAAGTGAACAGAACAGTTGATCAAGCCACTCATTATCTGAGAAGTAAAACATGCATAAACTAATACAGGACGTCTACGTATATAAACAGATCATATATATTCAAATCTTGAGAGCCTTAAAAAAATTGAAAAGAATTTGGAGAGCAAACTTCAAAAACTTTTCCAAGTTCAATTTTTATCACCAATAATTTGTTATAATCATGTAAGATGTTGGAGCATATTTTCCATTGAATACCTGAGATGATCAGTACAAAATGCAATGAGGAGATATCATCCACACTAATAAGAAACTATTAGAAATCAGTACAAAATGCAATGAGGAGATATCATCTACATTAATAAGAAACTATTTCTGACCATCAACTGAGAAAAGTAGGATCTATTTACATTATATAAGCCTGTCGAACAAAAGATTTCCACAACAAGACTGTTCAACAATTGACAAATTATTAAACTTGGCAAACTTGGAACAATGAATTGAGTCAAGGTTTGAATGAATGTGAAGTTCTAAAACAGGGCCATCCTGAATATAGACTTTCTGTATCTTGTGAAAAAACCAACCAGTTTGGTTACTATCCTTCATAGAATCTAGCAAATAATAACCTTCTGCCAACTCCTAAGAAACAGATCTACAACTACACACATAATAGTTTGTTTTTTCACCATCTAGATTATGCTAAAACAATACTTTTTTTATCCAATGAAGTGGTTTACATTAATGCTAGAACTCTAAAAGGAAAGGATGTTAGAACCAAAGGATTAGAAAACAAAGCTAGTTATATGTACTTCATCAAAACCACTCTTTAATGGTTAGAAAATACTTGTAAGAACTGCAGAATACTTTTCCAATAACTATTTGCACAACTGTGAGAAAATTTAATATTTTTCTCTTAAAAATTAAACCAAACACTCGGTGTGGAAGAAGAATAACAAGATAAAGATGAGAATATATAACATATGAATATACCTGAAGCCTCAAAGTGTTCCATTGAATTGAATAAGATCAAATTGAAACTTGAAAGCTATAAATTAGGGTTCTAATTTTAATGATTGGGGATTTTTGGTATAACAGAATTAATTTGAGTTTGATTTTTGGATCAGAGGAGACGAGAAATTGGGGGATTGGGTCACATATTTGGATAAGAAATATTAAAGCTATACATATATATAGATTACTTAAGTGAAAGAAAAGATTAAAAGAAGAAAATATGAAAGAACCGACTTACACATAACAAAGTTTAACTAGATTTTTGATTTCGCTTCACCTCAAATCTCACCCCTCCGCCTCGAGACTAGATTTTCTCTCAGAACGGGCTTAAAGTCCAAACTTTAAAGTCTCAAGAGATGAAAGGAACAAAGGGTAGAGTCGTAGAAAACCAAACGCCAGAACGGATAATGGCTTTTCCAATTTTTATCGATATTAAGGATCGAGTATAACCGAACCCGAAATGAGTAGGGATTATCGAGTATGGATCGAGTATGTATGACGATTTAAAAGAGAAAGCTCGAACCCTAAAATGAGCTTAACCAGAGAGTGCTCATATTCGAAGTTCAAGATAATAACCCCAAAAACGAAGCTTGGCCCATATTCGCTAAACTTAAATATGTATCGAATCCGAAGTCTTGGATCATATTTCCGAAGTCGAACTTAATCCGGCAAAATCGGGTACCGAACTACTCGGACCGATTTTCACCCCTATATGTAAGTAATATTATTTCGTTTTAGATTTCGAATTCTATACTCGTTTGTTAAAATTTTGGCTTCTATACTCCATAAAATTAGTAGAATGTCCTTGATATTTGCGCTTCATCCAGTATCTTTTCATGGAAATATTATTCTGAGCATTCTTGATAAGTTTTAACTTTTTCATGCCTGAGTACTATTCACTAAGTTTACTATTCCGTATACTATTCACGGGGTACTATTCACTCGAGTACTATTCACCCGGGGTACTATTCATGATAAAAATTGATTTGTTTTCGATCCAAATTATTTTTGGTACAATATTATTCTTGAATTTTACTCCACAAAGCAAAAGATCATGTCGATAATTTGACGTTATTGATTTCTAGATAAATTAAATTATAAATCTTTAAAAATTTATCTTTGAACTTGTTTTATTGAATTCTTATATCATTGTCATCATCCTCATGTTTATATTATGTTGAAAGTCATCTCGGGCTTCAGAAGTGCATAGATGGACTTGGTATGATTATGACGAGGATTATTCGGTATAATCATGACCGTAATGTTACAAATGATGTTGTAAAAGTTATCATTGGCTCCGTAGTGCATTGATGGACATGTTGTTGGCTTGATCATGACGATTATCGATGAATACACGAATATCCTCGGCCTCAGAGTGCATGGATAATTTGTGGTCGTGATACTAAAGAATATCCTCGTCAGTAGTGCAGGGGTGATTCGATGATGTGGATTATTTATTAAGTTGAGTCTCAGCGATAAAAGTGATGAAAAACCCTTTAAATCATAGAAGATAGTAGATTTTATTCTCTACTTGACTCTTCTAATGGATTGTTGGTTCCACTGCAGTTAAACTTGATGTTAGTTATATTTTATCAGTTTAACACTGTTGAAGGCTAACGATAAATTATTCTGCATTATCTTAGTCATAATATTTTTTACTGGGCTAGGCGAGAGCGGCTCCTGTCCAAAATATAGGTAGAAACACGGGAAACTCTCGGACGGTCACCACTAAACATTTCAAGGAGCTGGGACCACCAGAGTTTATTGGAGAACCGAAACCACTTAAGGCGGAAGCGTGAATAAAGCAGATCACCAAGATATTTGATGTCTTGGGTTACTCTGAGGAGCAAAAGGTTCCCTTTTCCACCTTTATGTTGCGAGGAGAGGCGTGCATTCTTGGTGGGAATCCAGAAGCGACTCAACTTGCTTTTGACCGAAGATGTCTTAGGAGAAGTTCCAAGAACTATTCAACGACAAGTACTTTCTTGAAAGTATTCGACACATGAAAGAGGTAGAGTTCATCAAGTTGGAGCAGAACAATATGACCGTGTCGCAGTACGAAACTAAGTTTGCCGAGTTATCCCGATTTGCGTCTCACTTGGTTGATAATGAGGAGAGAATAACGCGGATGTTTCTAAGAAGTTTGAAACCCGAGATACGTCAATATCTAATTTCTCATAAACTGTGTTTGTATTCAGACGTGGTAAATAGGGCTCAGTTATTGGAGCGCGATAACGAGTCAACCCAACCAAGAGAAAACAGCCGGCAAAATGATAATACCAGTGGTAGCAGTCATCGAAGTGGTGACAACAAACGTGGAGGGAATCAACATGCCAAAAATGGTAACCACTTTGGTGGTAACCATGGCTAAGACAATAAGAGTGGACATTTCAAGAAGAGGAGATTCAACAATGATGGAAAGACGTCAGTGATAAGTAGGTTTTATACCTACTTATCCGATATCTATTACTTGAATTATTTGCTTAATCTCATGTTTCTTAGTTACTTTTCATACATTTTATGTTATTTTTTAGGCTATGAAATAACATTAGCATGAAGAAGCAAGGGAAAACAATTCAAACATCTTTTGGACCAAAATACGCAAGCAAATACAAGGAGGGAAGATTGCAGGACTTTTAACACCAAGTTGGATGCATGTTCTTGGCTTGGAATTTGGAATTTATTGTAGATATACTTCTTAGCTTTTCGGAACATCTTGAATTGTCCCAATCGGAGTTCGGATGCGAGAGTTATGGCCTTTTTATCAACAAGATCAAAGCTAAGAGTTGTCATGCTTGCCATTTACACATCATCTACTTCAAGCTCAATTTCCACCTTGTTCCAGCCCAAATCTGTCAATTGTCAAAGCATGAAAGTTGTAGATCTCGTCGTTATCTTCGATTTGATAGGTGGCAGGCCCCGTAATTCCTAGCAGATCAAACGTTATGTCTGTTTTACCAAAGGATGTCGCAGCAGAGGAAACAGTAGTAGCATCGACTGCGCTAGGGCGCTGCTTAGGCCACCGTAACCTTCACACAGAGGCAAGGCAAAGGCCCAAATGGCTTGGGGACGATGGCTGGGCATGCTAGGTGGCGGGAAGACAGCTGAATTGGATTATTTGGTGTCCAATTTGAGCTAGAATAGGATTCTTAGTTGCCTAACTTGGTAGGATATCCATTAGAACTATAAATACATGAGGAGAGGCATAAAAGAGAGGGATATATAGGCTAGTTTTGGAGGAATTCCATTAGATTAGATTAGAGTAAATTAGATCAAAACCCTAGTTCTTATGAGATTGGGAGATTGAAGCAACTTGGAGACCATTGAAGATTAAGAGCAGGAGCTTGAGGAAGATGGAGATTTGCTGACAACAAATTTATTCTTTACTCTACTCTTATTTTTGTCTTTTAATGATTATTCAAGTGTGGATTCTTTGTTTTAATTCAATAATCATGAACTAATTCTTTGTTTGAGATTACAATGGATCTTATTGTGTAGTTTATTTTAATATGCTTCGTTATCAATTATTATGTTCTATTGTGAGGATTGTCTATTGTGATTTGGACTTAATTGTTTAATTGATTGGCCATTAATTACCGTGATAATCTATATGAACTCGAGAGATGAAGTATTGATTTAGATCTTATCATGATAATATGTGTCATGAATTTTGTCAATAGCGCATTTTTGATTATTGTTAAGGTAGAGATATGCTTTAACATCATATGTAATCTGATAGAGAACTTATTCTTAAACCTTCTTCAATTGTAATTCACATAGAGATATAGTGGGTTAGTTGATTAAGGTGTTTTAATGGATTTCTATCTTAATTGTGGATTGACGTTAATATGGGTATTATGCATCGAGAGGTGGTTTTATCTCGCTTTAGTGTTCTTGATTAACAATTCGTGATGAGAATAATTGATGAGAAGTGTGTTAACTTAAATGAAGCAATAAGTGAAGTTGTGATCTTAAATCTCGTTATCTTAATTTAACTAGTGGAATTTAATAGTAGTTTAATTTATATAATTTGAAATTCATTCGCTTAAATAAGATCGAGTTGGTTAAGTTAGTACTTGGTGATTTTTATTAAACAATTCCTCGTGGGAACGATACTCTACTTTCACTTTATTACTTGTTGACCACGATACTTGTGTGTCATGCGTAATTCAGATTTTACCCAACAAGTTTTTGCGCCTACTGTCGGGGAATTAGTTTAATATCTCTTTGCCAATATTAATTTCAATCAAATTAGTCTTAATTTAAACATTTTATTTTTATTTTTAATTTCTTCCTATATTTTCTCTTTTCGTGTACCATGGATGACTTCATGATCAATGGCCATACATTAACATGACTCAACCAAGGGAAACAGGATTGATGGACTTAATAAATCTTCTATAGAGCCAATACAAATTGAGGCAACTTCAAGACGTTGGAGGTTATCGCAATTTCAACTGGAGGCGCGTAAGGATGGCGCTTATGTGTGACTATCAGGTCGGGCAACCATCAAAGTCATCAATGCACCGCCGCTTTTGAACCCAGACAATATAGTGGTGACTACTTCAATAACTATGTTGATCCTAACTATCACCAAGATTGGGGGTATCACCCAATTTTTCATGGAGCTATAATTATGATGACCAACATTACGCCTAAATCCATCATACACACTGTAATTTTCATGTCCACCTCCAAAGGTCACAAGAGACAGATAATTCAAGGTCGAGGAATTGTTTTCCAAGTTCAGAAAGAAAGAAATGAGGAGAAGAAGAGTAATCAAGCGAGGTCAATTCAAAATCTTCAAAATAAGATAGATCAATTGCTCAAAGCCTTGAACAACCGCCCTCAAAACAATTGGTGTTATGATGAGGATTCCGAGGTTGATGAAGTGCCCGAGCCAAATCTACAAATCGGATGAGACACTTAGATGTTGAAAAGAGGAGATAAGTGGGGATAATGAAAACAAGGTCGGTGAAGAACTAATCGTGAGTACCAACGAGGATGAGCCGATGTTATTAGTGCCCCAAGTTCCTTCTCCGTCAAAGATCAAGTGTCCAGTTAGATTTGCAAAATCTTGCCCACTTAGTAGTCATGTCGTCAACAAAGCTCTTTATGACATAAGAGCTAGTGCAACAATGAAGCCATGGTGGGAAGAGAATGATAAGATAGACGAAGAGCCCATTGTGTTTCACACACTTCCATGCCCAAATATTATCACAAACATAATGGAGAAAACACCTAGTCATTGGACGTTTTCATTAAGATTATACCAAATCGAGAGCATGCTAGGTGACTTTGATGCATCGCCATCACAAATGGGAACCTACCAAAAGCTATATTATTTCGATGGATGGAGGATTCCTCAACTTTCAAGAGGAATTGATAGCATCGACTGCTACAAAGTCCGGGTCAAGGACTATAAATCAAGCGCTTATTGGGAGGCAACCCAAGCTCTAAACCTTTTCTTCCTTATTTATTCTTTATATTTTAGTTTATAGTCTAGCTCAAATATTTAGTTTTCAAAGAATAATGACTCCATAATGGTATGCTCGCAGGTAAGGCAAGAAAAAGAGAGTCACCAAGTTATCGCTTCATAGCGCGATCGCTGCCACACAAAGCACAGATATATAAATACGTATGGCGTACATTACCCCCGTAACTTATCGACATGCCAAATACGATCACGCTAATTGCCGATCCCACAACGGTGCAAGGTATTATATCCAATGTATAATGAGCGCGGGGCACGCCAATGCTACACCATGCTACTGAACTCCTAGCGGACTGCTACCAAAACATACAAGCACAACATGGGGCGTGCATTATTACGCCAAAGAACTCTCGACCTCATAAATAGCGAGGTGCGCTTATCTCATGATATCCACGGCATGGCATGTCGCGCCACTCAAAAAATCCTAGGTATAAAAAGTGGTTTAATTGCAATGTTAGTCAAGTCCAACTCAAGTGTGGTTCCCGATTTATTCCAATGTGTCTAACCTATTCTCCGCATTTAGCAGCATAAGGAAGAAAATGTCAGATTTTCGTGGAAGTCCTCTTTTAATTTTTCCTATCTTAGCCATCGAGGACAATGTCTGCTTTTAAGTTTGGGGGCATTTTAGTGTCGTATTGCATATAGTTAGTTATTTATATTGTAGTTCATATAGTTACATTTAGTTTTTTGCATTTTTGAAAAAAAATTTGAAAAATTGAAAAAAAATTAGTAGTTAGTTTACTATATTTATATAACATTTAGTACATCTTTTGCATGAGTCCAAATTGTTTGATATTTAAGTTTATTTTGGTCAATGATGAGATTTGAATTGGGTAGATAAGTATAGTAATCGACTATTAGAGCTTTGATGTGATTTCTTGTTAGAATCGAGTCCTTTTTCTGCTTGAAACCGGTATAATAAGGATAAGACAAAGAAAACAACTTGTTGAATGATCGAGTTTAAATTGATACATAATGGGACTCTAAAGGATAATGCTAGTTTGAATGAAAGAATGACAAGAATAATTAGGGATGGCTAAAGTTAGACAAGAACCTAAGTTTGGGGGAATATTTGGAGTATATAAGCTTTAAAGAAAAAAAAAAAAAAAAAAAAAGAAGATATCGAGTCAATAAATTGAGTCCCGTGGTGGGTCGAGAAGAAGCGTTAAATGCACTCCCCATAAACACAAAGTGAGATGGAGCGAAACGCGACTCACTATCCATCATTCATCAAAAAAAAAAAAAATGAATAAATGGGAAATAAGAGCAAAAAGCCCCGTAGATGAAAAATGAAGCATAAGTATCCCATGTCAATTCTCGATATTGGTAATTGTTTAATTTTAGTTCGATCTAGCTTGTTTTTAGATTTCTTTGAGTTTACAATCGTATGATGCCTTCAAGAGACTTGTTATGTGTTAAATTTGATTTTATATCGCTAACATTGTTCAGGATCACACACACGCACTATATTAGTGATAATACCTAAGATTTAATGATTGATTGAGAAGTTAATGATTTGTTTTGATATGATGTATTACCATGTTTACTTGATTTCTCTAAGGCCGATCGAATAGACTTGTTTATGTCATTACTGCTGGATTCGTAGGCATGTAAATTAGTTGCATTGCATTGCATTATTGTTTTGTATTTTTGCTTGAGGACAAACAAAGGTTTAAGTTTGGAGGTATTTGATAAGTAGGTTTTATACCTACTTATCTGATATCTATTATTTGAATTATTTGCTTAATCTCATGTTTCTTAGTTACTTTTCATACATTTTATGTTATTTTGTAGGCTATAACATAACATTGGCATGAAGAAGCAAGGGAAAGCAATTCAGACATCTTTTGGACCAAAATACGCAAGCAAATACAAGGAGGGAAGATTGTAGGACTTTTAACACCAAGTTGGATGCATGTTCTTGGCTTGGAATTTGGAATTTATTGTAGATATACTTCTTAGCTTTTCGTAACATCTTGAATCGTCCCAATCGAAGTTCGGATGCGAGAGTTATGGCCTTTTTATCAACAAGATCAAAGCTAAGAGTTGTCATGCTTGCCATTTACACAACATCTACTTCAAGATCGATTTCCGCCTTGTTCTAGCCCGAATCTGTCAATTGTCAAAGCATGAAAGTTGTATATCTCGTCGTTATCTTCGATTTGATAGGTAACATGCCCCGTAATTCCTAGAGGATCAAAGGTTATGCCTATTTTACCAAAGGACGTCGCAAAGAGAAACAGGAAGTGATCGCCGCTTAGGGGCGCGCTTAGGTGAACCGTAACCTCTCGCTATAGAGAGGCGACGGCAGCGCCTAAATGGCTTGGGGACAAATATCAAGGGCGCGCTTAAAGGTGGAAAGACAAATTGAATTGGGTTATTTGGTGTCTAATTTGAGCTAGAATAGGATTCTTAGTTGCCTAACTTGCTAGGATATCCATTAGAACTATAAATACATGATGAGAGACATAAAAAGAGAGGATATCTAGATTAGTTTTAGAGGATTTCCATTAGATTATATTAGAGTAAATTAGATCAAAACCCTAGTTCTTATGAGATTGGGAGATTGAAGCAACTTGGAGACCATTCAAGATCAAGAGCAGTGAGCTTCGAGAAAGATGGAGATTTGTCGACAAATGATTTATTCTTTACTCTACTCTTATTTTTATCTTTTAATGATTATTCAATTGTGGATTCTTAGTTTTAATTCAATAATCATGAACAAATTCTTTGTTTGAGATTACAATGGATCTTATTGTGTAGTTTATTTTAATATGCTTCGCTATCAATTATTATGTTCTATTGTGAGGATTGTCTATTGTGATTTGGACTTAATTGTTTAATTGATTGGCCATTAATTACCATGATAATCTATATGAACTCTAGAGATGAAGTATTGATTTAGATCTTATCATGATAAGATGTGTCATGAATTTTGTCAATAATGCATTTTTGATTATTGTTAAGGTAGAGATATGATTAACATCATATGTAATCTGACAGAGAACTTATTCTTCAACCTTCTTCAATTGTAATTCACATAAGAGATATGGGTTAGTTGATTAAGGTGTTTAACTGATTTCTATCTTAATTGTGGATTGACCTTAATATGGGTATTATGCATCGAGAGGTGGTTTTATCTGCTTTAGTGTTCTTGATTAACAATTCAAGATAGAGAATAATTGATGAGAAGTGTGTTAACTTAAATGAAGCAATAAGTGAAGTTGTGATCTTAAATCTCCATTATCTTAATTTAACTAGTGGAATTTAATAGTAGTTTAATTTATATAAATTGAAATTCATTCGTTTATATAAGATTGAGTTGGTTACGGGTTAGTACTTGGTGATTTTCTATTAAACAGTTCCTCGTGGGAACGATATACTCTACTTTCACTTTATTACTTGTTGACCACGATACTTGCGTGTCAGTGCGAATTAGATTTTACCCAACAAGTCAAAGACCAAAGACCCGTTGTTAAGGAAGGAGAACGACCACCTATCATATGCTTCAAATGCGAGGGAAGGACACATCACCAAATCGCGCGATGCCATCCAAAGTGTGTTATAATTATGGAAAGAAGGTCACCTAAAGCCGATTTTTTTGTGCAATCAAGACAAGTCCAATTGGGATGAAGGCACCAAAGGTCATCTCTGTAAAAGTCAAAGCCAGTAGTTCAAGGAGAGCGTTTGTCGTGACCTCCCGTAAAGCAATGAACCCGAACGAGGTCATCACTTGTAAGCTTATCATAAACTCTAATAAGTCTATACTTTATTTGATACCGGTTCTACCCATTCTTTTATTTCTCCTACTTGAGCTCAACGCTTAAAGTTGACTCCGGAGAAATTAGACTTTGATTTATCTCGCTGAAACTCCGCTGGGGAGAAACCCATTACATCCATCGCTTATAAGTCTTGTTTGGTTCTAAATCAGACTCTCACATTACCCGGTCGATCTTATTTCATTGAAAATACTTGAATTTGACGTGATTCTAGGGATTGATTGGTTAACTACTCATCATGAAAAAATTGATTGTTTTCGTAAGGTTGTTAGCTTTCATATTCCTAACCAACCTTTTATGTGAATTCAAGCAACCAAACCATTAAAATCAATCACTGTCATCTCAAGCCATAAAGCTATTCGTTTATTGAAAAACAGATGTCAAGCTTTCTTAGCTCATGTCACAGATTTAAACAAAAATACGTCAGATTTGAATGATATTTCTATTGTTAATAAATTTCCTGACGTATTCCCTGAAGAACTTCCTGACCTACCCCCAGAGCGTGAAATTGAATTTTTTATCGACCTTAAACCTGGTACCAAACCCATTTCCAAAGCCCCATATCGAATGGCTTCTATTGAACTTCAGGAGTTAAAGACCCAACTGCAGGAGTTGTTAGACACCGGTTTCATTCGTTCTAGTACGTCTCCTTATGGTGCTCCTGTTCTATTCGTGAAGAAGAAAGATAGGTGTTGGGCCATGATACTTTATGCATTTGGGCTTGACCGAATGGGCTCCTCCCTTAGACCATGATACTTTTTACGTTGGACCGGATCGTTTGGGCCCATTTCTTGTGTTATATTTATTATGTCTTAAATGTATTGGGCCTCTGATTTGGGCTGATTCATTAAGCAAATGATATCTAATTACCAACTTTGACCGACCATCATTACAAAGATAACAATTGACTGTTATCTCTGCCATGCATTAATGAGGATGGGACTCAGTTGGCTGGCGGTGGCAAACAGTGATGGGATGGAGTATGAGGTCGCATGCAATGATCGTGATCACCGGAGTGGGCAATGATTGTGAGTAGAAAGGTGGGCACGTAAAAATCGGACCAAGTGTATATGGGGCAAAGATCATGCAATCTAAAGGTAACTGAATCATTTTATCTCTCAAGCACTAGATATTATTTCCTCCATTGTTAACCTTATGATTGCCTGTACTGACTCTCACGCCGGAGCTATCCCCCGACGGTCCAACCGTCAAGCTTTTGGTGATTGTCGTGTTTATTATGCAGGATTTGGACGCGTCTTACGTGATTGGGATGTGAGGAAAGATCTTAGCATTAACATTGGCGCTAGAAGGAGGGCTGTGTTCTAGTGTCCTTGATATTTTCAATCATAAACTTTAGTTGTTCTACGTCAGAATCCATGGTGAAGAATAGAACACCTACACCTGAAGGACAGCCGATGGCTATAAGTTCATCTACACCGCGAGTATCTGCCAAGGACCGGTTGGGTCCTACTAATAGTACTCATGCCAGTACGGCTTCTAAACGTGCATCTGAAGGTTCTTGTCCGAGGGCCGTCGGTAATGTTAAGAGAAGACTGGTTTTCACTACTGGGAAAGAACCCGATCATGGTTGGAAATGGGTAGAAGGCACACTGCCTAGAACCCGACACCGAGATGTTCGGGGTGATAAGGCCTCCAATTTAGCCAAGATGGCAGACGAAGCAGACTATGTAGGTACTTTTAAAACAAAGATAGGACATAGTCGAGCAGATGCTTCGGATGGCAGATTTGAAGGATGCATCGTCTAGCTATGTTCAATCCGAAGAACGCGGGCACAGGAGGGGAAAGGAGCCTGCCCATTCAGGTCGAGAATCTCGAGGCCAACCTCGGGAACGAAGGAGATCCAGAAGCCCTACTCCTCAGAGATCGAAGAGGGCACCCCACCCTATGGGTTCTAAGGAGCAGGGTCGAAGCAGACAAAGAGGCAGATCCAGAGAGTACACGCCCAAGAATACAAAGAAGGCACCCCGCCTTGAGTATTCTTTCCACAACGACAGAGCCCCGCGACGAAGCAGATCCAAGGGTCGTACACCAGAGAGTCCACTGATGGTACACCACCCTGTGGACACACGCAGACAGAAAAGTCCCTCGAAGGTTGGGGGTTCCAATAATAAGGGCCAATCTACTCAGAAGAAGAGAGAGTCGCCGGAGAAAGAGGTCTCTGCCTCAAATGTAAGGGGTAGAGTATCTGGTCAAAGAGTTAAAGGAGCTTCGGATACAGCTTGCCTAAGTCCAACAAGTAAAGGATACTTCGGGAAAGAAAGCATCTCCTTTTTCCGCAGAGATTCTCAAAGAAAAAGTTGACCCCACCAAGAAGTTGCCCCATATGGAAAGCTATGATGGATCTGGAGATCCTTATGACCACAGTCAGGCGTTCGACAGACTGATGGATTATTATGACTTGAGTGATCCTGCTAAGTATCATACCTTTGTTACAACGCTCCGTAAAGACGCCAGACAGTGGATGGGGACGTTGCCTTTGGATTCAATCTCATTATGGATAGATTTGTTCAGTAAGTTCCATGCTCGTTTCGGGAGCAACAAGAGGAGGGGAAAACCAACCGGCTCATTGGCTTAGGTTCGACAATATTCGAATGAGTCTTTGAGCCAATATGTGAAACGATTCCGGGAAGTAGTTGGCCAAGTGACCGACCTGAATGATCTTCAAGCCGTTGGACTGTTCCAGAACGGTTTGGACTTGGTGAAATCAGAGAAATTGGTGAAGAAGCTGATGTTTCACCACCCGAAGAGTCTTGCAGAAGCCTTCGATAAGGCGAAGGGCTATATAGTGGTAGAGGAGGCTATGAATAGCACAAGCGTCCTTCTTCTGGACAAAGTCAAGGAGACAGACGGGATGAGAATCGACGGGGTCAAGAAAAATGAAGGGAATAATGACCGCTATGATGGAGGGTCGAAGAAGTATAACAACAACTGAAGACATGGAGGAGGTCTTTCATCCACTTCGACCTAGAAAGTGAATAGGACGTACACTCAACTAAATAATGATAGGGTTGTCATCTTAGACCAGATCAAAAATCAACCTATCTATGAACCACCTCGAGATAACCTTAAGCCCGGAGTAGGTAATTCTCATAAATACTGTGACTATCATTAGGCTTCGGGTCACGATACAAATGACTGTGCTAGTTTGAAGGACTTCATCGAGAGAAAGGTTCAAGGGGGTGCCCTGGTTCAGTATGTTGCTGCGAGAATGACTCAACAAGCCCTGCAGAGAGATAGAGAACCTGTTCAGGTTGCTCAGCCAGCTCAGCCTGCATTGACAGCTTCTGGACAACCTACAACGCATGTGGTAGATGTCATCACTGGGGAAACTTCTGGCAAACTTGTTGGAAAGAAACGCCGAGGATATCTGGATTCGGTCATGTCAGTGGTGGGTATACTCCCGAGGACTTATAAACCTTATCCAGGGATGATAATCTCCTTTACCGAGGAGGATTACCCTTCGAAAACCATCGAACCGCATGAGGGATCACTGGTGATAACGACACAGGTGGGTTAGGTGGATATGAAGAGAATGATGATCGACAACGGGTCTTCTGTGGATATTCTGTATGCCTACGCTTAATAGAGGATGCATCTGGATGGGCAGAAGATGGAGATTGGGCAGGAGGCTCCCTTGTATGACTTCAACAATGATCCAGTCAAAGTAGCTGGGACTATTGAGCTGCCGGTTATCTTCGGAACGGCTCCCCAACAGGTAGAAATAAATTGTAAATTTTATATTGTGTATGTAGATTCTGCCTACAATGCCATTCTGGGGAGGCCTACTTTGACTGCTTTACAAGCTGTGACCTCGATCCCTCATTTCAAAATTAAATTTCCTACGGCTCATGGAGTTGGAGAGGTGAAAAGGGATCTAAATTTGGCTAGACGATGCTATAGAAATGCAGTGATTACTTCGGGAATAGGGGTGTCGAAGCAGAAACAGACTATGGCGATAGAGATCGAGCCCTTCATCGAGAGTAGTTCAGAACCAATGGTCATGCCAGCTGGGGAAACAGAAGAGTTCGAGCTTATTCCTGGCAAGAAAGACAAGACCGTAAAGATTGGTTCGGGTTTGCCAGAACCTCTCCAGAAGAACCTTATGGAGCTTCTACGCTGTTATGCAGATATCTTTGTGTGGGAACCTCAGGATTGTTAGAGTTTATGCCCTAGAGGCCAATTATTTGATATAATTGCTTAACGTTTGATATTATATTTGATTGAATAAATGAATGATTTTATTATGGTTTTATTTACTGCGTTATATAAATGTTAACATAATAAAAATCCTTAGAATATTGATACAAATTATATAGTTTCAAGTATGTGACTTGAACATGAGATTATATATTTATAATTAGTATCATTGTTCTTAAATGTCCCTAGTCGAGTATCATTGCTGATGGGACAACAATGATGCATTAAGACTAGTATGTGGATTGACTGATGACCAAATCTCATTGGTCATAAATATATGAGATATTAAGTCAATGCATATGTACATGTTAGAGAACGATGTACTGGACATACCCACCATGAGAATTCTATGTGGAGCATTATGCGAAGTGTCATTAGCAATTCTCATAGTGATAATGATGTAATGGTCCTCCGACCTGAAATCACTATATTTCTTCATAGGAATTTATGTACTTTGATATCATCAAATGTCACCTTTAATAGGGTGGACTATAAAGGTGATTATTGGGTACATCATGAATCGTGTGAGGAATATGAGTGATCTAGATGGAATTTAACTCTCCTATGTATTAGGGGTGATATCTATAGGCCTCTTGATTGAGTAGGACTATGAAATGCATGGCCATGCTCAAATAGTGATTTATTTCATATAGTCTACTCATTGATCAAGAAAAACTCAGATTAAATTATGAAGAGTATGATATATTCCATGACTCGAGTTTAATCTAGGATATTAAGGTTAAAAGGATTAAATTACATTGAAACATTGGTCACGAAAAGGTTGCATCGAATCATCGATCTTATTGACTGCGTTGGAGATTCGATTGCTTCAATTTCAGTTTCTTAATCGGTATAATTTCTTACCAATGAATTAATTGATTTTCGCATGGATCCTATTTTAGGGTTTCAGAATTGCCTTTAAATTGGTTTATTTTTGCTGCATTTTTATGTCGAAACCCTACAAGGATATGCCAGGGGTGAGTAGGAAGATTGCTGAACACCGGTTGGAGGTGGACCCATCTAAGAAGCCAGTTCGACAGAAGAGGCAGATTTTTGCACCGGAACGCTAGCGGATCATTGATGAGGAGATTGCAAAGTTGTTGGCTGCGGACTTCATCTTTGAGATCGACTACCCGGAGTGGATGGCAAATGTGGTGCTGGTCCAGAAGCAGAATGGGAAGTGGCGAGTCTGCATCGACTACGCAGATTTGAACAAAGCCTGCCCAAAGGACTTCTATCCACTACCCCACATCGACCAGCTCATCGATGCGACTTTGGGATATGCTTTATTGAGCTTTATGGATGCATTCTCTAGTTACCATCAAATTTCCATGTGCAAAGAGGATATACCGAAGACGGCGTTCATTACGCATCGTTCGGTATATGCCTACAAGAAGATGACCTTTGGCCTAATCAATGCGGGAGCCACGTACCAGAGAATGATGAACTTCGTCTTCAGACGCCAATTGGGTAGGAACATGGAGGTGTATGTCGATGACATGATTGTCAAGAGCATGCTTGTGCAGAAACACTTAGATGATTTAGAAGAATGCTTTCAGACGGTCTGTCATCACAACTTGAGGCTAAATCCGACCAAGTGCACCTTCGGTCTTGGTGCTATCATGTTTCTGGGTTATCTTGTCAGTCAGAAAGGTATCGAAGCCAACCCGGAGAAGATCCAAGAAATCTTGAATATGAAAACTCCTCAGTCATTTAAAGATGTCCAACGTCTGACTGGAAGGATTGCAGCTTTGAGGAGATTGATGTCCAAGTCGGCAGAAAGGTGTTTGCCATTTTTCGACACATTGAAAGGGCCAAAGAATGCGAAGACATTCCAGTGGACTTCAGAATGCGAAGATGCCTTCCAGAGTATAAAGACCTATTTGTCTTTGGCGCCTTTGTTGGTGAAGCCCGCTGTTGCTGAGCCTTTGTATTTGTACTTAGCAGCTAGTTTGTTGGCAGTGGGAGCAGTTTTGGTGCGAGAAGTTGGGGGTAAGCAGCACCCGGTTTACTATGTAAGACACGTCCTTAGGGATGCTGAAACAAGGTACCCAATTATTAAAAAATTTGCCTTTGCTTTGATGATAGCTAGCCAAAAGCTTAGGCAATATTTTTAGGGTCGGTTGTTGGTAGTATATACGGATCAGCCTCTGAAGAAGGTTCTGAGCAAACCTGAAGTTTCGGGGAGATTAGCTGCTTGGACAATGGGGTTGTCCCAATTTTTTTTATTGAATATCATCCCCGAACAGCTATTAAGGGGCAGGCCTTAGCTGATTTTATGGTTGAATGTTCGTTTTCTGAAGTGGATGATGCTGTGACAAAAGCTGAAGGGTCAGACAGGGCAGTTGAGGTTCTTTAGCAGAAGCAGAGCTCATGGACGTTGTATGCAGATGGGTCTTCTACTTCGGACATCAGTGGAGCAGGGATCATTTTGACATGTCCGGAGGGATTCAAAGTGCAGCAGGCCATCAGATTCGGATTCAGGGCTACGAATAATGAGGCAGAGTATGAGGCGGTGCTAGCAGGGTTACAACTGGCTAAGAGTCTCGAAGTGCACATGATAGTCATCTTCAGTGATTCTTAGTTGGTCGTCAAGCAAGTCTCAAGAGAATACGAAGCTCGAGGTCAAAGAATGATCAAGATTGGCAGAGTCAAGGACGGGCTTCAGATTTCAAATGATGAGTTCCAAGGGGTCGAAGCGTGAATGACAATTCCATTCTTGATGACCATCCAAACCGCCACTACGGATGCTAATATCTTCGATGGGTTTGTTTACTTAGAAATTTTGCAGCATCCTAATGTTCAATACGATTTGGTAATGTGTATTGATCGTTCCAATTGCTGGTTGACTCCATATCTAGAGTATCTGGCAGATGGCGTCCTTCCTTCGGATCAGATGCTGGCCAAGAAAGTCAAATACAAGAGTGCTAACTTCGTTCTAATATGATGGGGATCTCTTTCGAAGGGCCTTTTCATCTCCACTGCTGAAATGTTTAACTCCATCCGAAGCTGAATATGCTCTTCGAGAGGTTCACGAGGGCATCTGTGGCGACCATATGGCTGCTAAGTTATTATCCTACAAAGTACTTCATCAGGGATACTACTGGCCTACAATCTTCAAAGAAGCTACGGAGTATGTCAAGAAGTGCGAGAAGTGTCAACTCAACAATCCGATCTCACATTAGCCACCAAAAGAGCTATACTCGATCTTATCTCCTATACCCTTTGCTGTCTGGGGGTTTGATATACTGGGTCCATTGCCGAAAGCTAAAGGTCAGGTCAGTTTTGTTATAGTCGCCATTGATTATATGACCAAATGGGTTGAAGCGAAGCCACTTAGGTTAATAACAAAACAAGAATATTTGAAGTTCATGAAGGAGTCAGTAGTATTTCATTTCGGAATTCCTAAGGTGGTGATATCGGACAATGTACGCCAGTTCGTGGGATCGAAATTTGAAGCATTTTTGAAGGAACTGGGGGTTCAGCACAGAAAGACTTCAGTAGCTCATCCACAGTCGAATGGACATGTAGAGGTGACCAACCGAACGCTGCTGAATGGGATCAAGCGTAGATTGGATGAAGCTAAAGGAAGATGGCTAGAAGAGTTGCTCAGCATGTTATGGGCTTATCGAACTACTCCGAGGACTACAACAGGGGATTCTCCTTTCAGGTTGGCCTATTGTACTGATGCCTTAGTCCCAATTGAAATTGGATCTCCAAGTCTTCGGGTCAGTCAATTCAAAGAGATTTACAATGAAGAAGGGTTGAAGGTCAATCTGGATTTGCTCGAAGAAATCAGGGAAACATCTTTGATCAGATTGGCGGCCTATCAACAAAGAGTGGCTAAACATTACAATAAAGGGGTAAAGCTTCGTAGATTTGAAGTGGGAGATTTTGTCCTCAGGGAAGTCGAAGAATCTACTCCTCAGAACTTGGGAAAGCTGATGTCGAACTGGGAAGGACCGTATGAAGTTGTTGAAGTGCCGAAGCCAGGGACTTTTCGGTTGAGGACATTGGACGACTCAAAGATCAAGAATACTTGGCATGCCGGCAGGCTTCAGAAGTTTTTTCAGTAGATACAGTGTCAGTATACCGGAAGTCTGTAAAATATTTGAAACATCATCAATAAAAGATCCTTTTCTCCAATTCGTCTTCTGTTCATTAATGTCTATGACCTACGGCGTAAGGAGGTTCGGGTGGACTCACTGACCATTCGATGGTAGCCTTATCGGGAGGTGGTCCTTATGAATTTGTCAGGCCCTTAGTGGTAGGCAAACTTCATCGGCGTAAGGAGGTTCGGGTGGACTCGCTGACCATTCGATGGTAGCCTTATCGGAAGGTGGTCCTTATGAATTTGTCAGGCCCTTTGTGGTAGGCAAACTTCATCGGTGTAAGGAGGTTCGTGTGGACTCGCTGACCATTCGATGGTAGCCTTATCGGCAGGTGGTCCTTATGAATTTGTCAGGCCCTTCGTGGTAGGCAAACTTCATCGGTGTAAGGAGGTTCAGGTGGACTCGCTTACACCGATGAAGTTTGCCTACCATTAGATGGAAGCCAATCTGGTCAGTGGAATCCTATGGGTTTGTTAGGCCCTTTGTGGTAAACAAATTTCCTATGAAGCAGATCTACCTCACACTTAGGTAACGAATAAGTATCCCTTTACTTTATTACCTGATTTTGTCTAAGTGTTGAGTTCGGATTGCCTCATCACTTAACTTGATCTTATCTGTTATATGACTTGTTTAGTTATTTATTAACAGTCCAAAGTTAAGATCAGATTAATATTGACAAAAATTAATAGCAAAGGAGTAATAAGGAAAAAGACTGATATTTCTTTGATATAATTATATTTACATGAAAAGACAGAGACGATTATAGAAGTCCTACAAACTAAAGGAAATGAGAGTCATTTTTAGGCATCATCTTCCCTTTCAGAGAAGTCCAGGATTGTTGGGTCAAGATTAGCTGCCACAAGCTTTTCTTTGCCTTTGCTTCGGCACAACTCGTAACCTTCAGTATACATTTTGACGATTTCCTCGTTCAGATCAGCTGATTTTCGGTAATCAGCTTTAATCTGTTGACGAAGCTCTTCGGTTAAAGGCGGACCTAGCTCTTCCAAGGCTTGCAGCTTACTCTGAAGTTTACGACGTCTGATATAATGCATTTCCTTGTCAACCCTGGCCTTAATCTGGACTTCATCGATTTGCTTCGTTAAGCTCAAGTTAGCGGTGGCCAGTTCTTCATTCTTGTTCTTCACAACTTCATTCGTATGAACAAAATCAACGTTCATACTGGTTAAGGCTTGTTGACTGGCCTTGGTTGTTTTCAACTCTTCTTTTATTTGAGCCAACTCCTTTCGAAGACCCTCATTGGTAATGGAGGAGATCTCTGTTTTGGCCTCTCTCTCGAACCAAGGCCGAGTTCAGGATAGCGTTCTCTCTCCGGGCCGCGTCCTCTTCGGCTTCAATTTCTTTATATCGGGGACGAAGTCGCCCGAAGACAAAATTTGCCTGCAGGTGGTTAAAGACAATCAGTTAATCTTCGATAAGATGTACATAATTTTAAGAAAGCAGATTAACAACAAATTTACCTTGGCATGGTAACTCATGCCTTCATCAATCAAGTCCATGATCGAGCTGTTGTCGAACCTATGGTCATCAGTTTCTCGGACGAATGAATTGAATAGTTGGAAGGGAAAATTCCCATTAAATTGGGGCCATAAGGTAGGTGAGGCCATAGCTTCACGCGTGAACTCTGCAGAAGCTGGAGGAGATGAGGGAGATTCTGCAAAGATCGTAGGAGGTGAGGGAGATCCAACAACGAGGTTGGTAGAGGATTTACTCGGGGCTTCCGGGAAGCTCTTTTCTTCATCCGAGGATGGTTAGAATCTTCGGTGGCGGTAAACTCTGTTGGTTGAGCTTCTGTATCCTGGGGTTCGAAGGTTGAAGGTTCTTCAGTTGGTATGTCATCTTGGGTCGACGAAGATTCACCCGATAGGAATCTTTCTAGATCCCTTCGCTCTAACGACATCGGTTTGATCAAAGATACTACAGAAAATGAAAAACCACAATTTAGAGCAAATTATCAAAGGAAGTTCAGCAAGTTATACAATAGACAGTTCGAAGACTTACATTTATGGTCATACAACCATGCTTGTTTGGTAAGGAGTTTGTAATTCCACTCTTCCTTGGGGAAGTTCTCAAAGTGATCTATCATTTCATTTACTCGCTCTTCGGGAATATCACCGAAATCTGCAAAGACTTTTTCTTGAACGGACCAGATCATCAGAGAAGCAATTTCTGGTCCCTTGATGAAGAACCATCCTTTGTGCCATCCTTTGTTGCTCGATGGGGTAGAAACCAAGGAATGCCTTTCGAATTTCTCTCCCGTCTTCGGTGCTTGTTTACTCAGAGCCTTGAACCCTTTTTCTCGAGTCTGGCCAATTTTAAAGATGGTGAAGAAGAAGTCAAGAGTAGGTTCAACGCCTACTTCGTGGAAGAAGGCGATGAAGGCGAGGATGTGAATATATGAGTTCGGCACCAGTTAGGCGAACTCAACGCCGACAAACCCTAGTAGGGTAACCAGAAAAATGTGTAGAGGGAATCTAACCCCCTTCTCCAGAAGAGTCACCGGTATAGCCATCCAACCTGCCGGATATTGGTACATTCGCTCATTAGATCCCGGAGCCCTTACCTGGTGGGTATCAGGAATCTGGTAACGAGTCCGAATCTTACGTAGTTCAATCTCAGCACCTGTTCTGACAATACCATCTGGCTCTGAGGGATTTGTCATCTATAGTGATGCTTCGAAAAGGGTTAGGATGTGTTCTCATGCAACATGGGAAAGTCATAGCTTTATGCCTCTCTAAGAACTCAAAGAATATGAGAGGAACTATCCTACTCATGATCTAGAGTTGGTAGTCGTTGTCTTCACACTTAAAATTTGGAGGCATTACTTGTATGGGGAGAAAGTGGAGATCTTTACGGATCATAAAAGCCTAAAATATTTCTTCACCCAAAAGGAACTCAACATGCGGCAATGACGTTGGCTTGAACTATTGAACGATTATGATCATACCATTCAATACCATCCTGGTAAAGTTTAACGTAGAATCGATTTATCGAAAGTAAGATCATATGCACGAACGAGTGCAATATTGTCAACACAAAGGCCCATTTTATATGACTTGCAAAGGATGGAGATAGAGTTAAAGACTCCAGAGACCCATGTGGTGATGGTGAATATACGAGTAGAACCGACTTTAATCGATAAAGTTAAAGCCGCCAAGCCATGCACTGGAGCTGATGCGTATGAGGAAGAAAGTGCAAGAAGGTGCTATGCCAGAAGCAAGAATCGATGAAGAAGGAATACTTCGAGTCAACTCTAGACTTTGTGTACCTAAAAACCCTGATCTAAAGTATAAAATCATGATGGAGGCGCACAACACACCGTTTTCAATCCGTCCTGGGAGTACCAAAATGTATCATGATCTTTGACATACATTTTGGTGGAGCAATATGAAGAGAGAGATCGCGGAGTTTATCTCAAGGTGTCTAACTTGTCAACGAGTCAAGACGGAGCATCAAGTACCAAAAGGTCCATTGCAACCACTTAAAATTCTAGAATGGAAGTGGGAGCACATTACCATGGATTTTGTTACCGGTCATCCCAAGGTTTCTCAAGGCATAGATGCGATTTGGGTCATTGTTGATAGATTGACCAAGTCGGCTCATTTTTTACCTATACGAGAAACTTATACACTTGAACGTCTTGCTCGTATGTACATAAATGAGATTGTAAGACTGCATGGTATGCCAGAGTTTCTGATCGAGACCTGTTGGGTAAAATCTAGTTACGCACAACACGTAAGTGTACGTGGTCAACAAGTAATAACGTGAAAGTAGAGTATCGTTCCCACGATGAATTGTTTAATAAAAATCACCAAATACTAACCCGTAACCAACTCAATCTTATTTAAATGAATGAATTTCAACTTATATAAATTAAACTACTATTAAATTCCACTAGTTAAATTAAGATTACAGAGATTTAAGATCACAACTTCACTTATTGCTTCATTTAAGTTAACACACTTCTCATCAATTATTCTCTATCCTGAATTGTTAATCAAGAACACTAAAGCAGATAAAATCACCTCTCGATGCATAATACCCATATTAACGTCAATCCACAATTAAGATAGAAATCCGTTAAACACCTTAATAAACTAACCCACTATATCTCTATGTGAATTACAATTGAAGAAGGTTTAAGCTTAAGTTCTCTATTCAATTACATATGATGTTAAGCATATCTCTACCTTAACAATAATCAAAATCATATCGACAAAATTCATGACACATGCTATCATAATAAGATCTAAATCAATACTTCATCTCTCGAGTTCATATAGATTATCACGGTAATTAATAGCCAATCAATTAAACAATTAAGTCCAAATCACAATAGACAATCCTCACAATAGAACATAATAATTGATAACGAAGCATATTAAAATAAACTACACAATAAGATCCATTGTAATCTCAAACAAAGAATTAGTTCATTATTATTGAATTAAAACTAAGAATCCACAATTGAATAATCATTAAAAGATAAAAATAAGAGTAGATTAAAGAATAAATCTGTTGTCAGCAAATCATCATCTTCCTCAAGCTCCTGCTCTTGATCTTCAATGGTCTCCAAGTTGCTTCAATCTCCCAATCCCATAGGAACTAGGGTTTTGATCTAATTTACTCTAATCTAATCTAATTGAATCCTCTAAAACTAATCTAGATCTCCTCTCTTTTATGCCTCTCCTCATGTATTTATAGTTCTAATGGATATCCTAGCAAGTTAGGCAACTAAAAATCCTATTCTAGCTCAAATTGGACACCAAATAACCCAAAAGAGTTGTCCCCTCGCCGCCTAACGCGCCAAGCCATTGTCCCAAGCCATTCTGGCGCCTGCCCGCCTCCTGTAGAGAGTGGTTCCGTGGCCTAATGATGTCCTAGCGCTATCTCATGCACCCTGCTTCTCGTCAAGCGACGTCCTTTGGTAAAACAGGCATAACCTTTGATCCGCTAGGAATTACGAGGCCTGACACCTATGAAATCGAAGATAACGACGAGATCTACAACTTTCATGCTTTAACAATTGACAGATTCGGGGTGGATCAAGGCCGAAATCGAGCTTGAAGTAGATGCTATGTAAATGGCAAGCATGACAAGTCTTAGCTTTGATCTTTGTTGATAAAAATGCCATAACTCTCGTATCCGAACTCCGATTGGGACGATTCAAGATGTTACGAAAAGCTAAGAAGTATATCTACAATAAATTCTAAATTCTAAGCCAAGAACATGCATCCAACTTGATGTTAAAAGTCCTGTAATCTTCCCTCCTTGTATTTGCTTACGTATTTTGGTCCAAAAGATGTCCGAAATGCTTTCCCTTGTTTCTTCATGCCAATGTCGTGTCATCGCCTACAAAATAACATAAAATGTATGAAAAGTAACTAAGAAACATAAGATTAAGCAAATAATTCAAGTAATAGATACCGGATAAGTAGGTATAAAACCTACTTATCAAATACCCCCAAACTTAAACATTTTTTTGTCCTCAAGTAAAAACACAAAACAATAATGCCATGCAATGCAACTAATCTACATGCCTACGAATCCAGCAGTAATGATAGAAACAAGTCTATTCAACCGGCCTTAGAGAAATCAGGTAAACATGATAATACATCATATCAAAATAAATCATTAACTTCTCAATTAATCATCAAATCTTAGACTGTTATCACTAATATAGTGCGTGTGTGCTCCACAACAATGTTAACTGATATAAAATCAAATTTAACATATAACAAGTCTCTTCCAAGGCATCATACAGTGTAAACTCAAGAAATCCAAAAACAAGCTAGATCCAACTAAAATTAAACAATTACCAATATCGAGGGTCAACATGGGATACTTATGCTTCATTTTTCATCTACGGGGGCTTTTTCATTTACTATGTTTAAATGCTATATAAACATAGTAAACTAACTACTAATTTTTCAATTACCAATATCGAGGGTCAACGTGGGATACTTATGCTTTATTTTTCATCTACGGGGGCTTTTTGCTCTTATTTCCCATTTTATTCATATTTTATTTTTTCTATTTTTTTTTGAATGATGGATAGTGAGTGCGTTTTACGCTCCATCTCACGCCTGTGTTTATGGGGAGTGCATTTCACGCTTTTTCTCGACCCACCACAGGACTCAGTTTATTCAACTCAATAACTTTTTTTTTCTTTTTTTATAGCTTATATACCCCAAATATTCCCCCAAACTTAGGTTCTTGTGTAACTTTAGCCATCACTACTTGTTCTTGTCATTCTTTCATTCAAACTAGCATTATCCTTTAGAGTCCCATTATGTATCAATTTACTCAATCAATCAAAGCAAGTTGTTTTTACTGTGCTATCCTTATTATACGAGTTTCAAACAGAAAAAGACTCAATTCATAACAAGAAATCACATCAAAGCTCTAATAATCAATGCTATACTTGTCTACCCAATTCCATCTCATCATTGGCCAAAATAAACTGTAAATATCAAACAGCTGGACTCATGCAAGATGCACTAAATGCTATATAAACATAGTAAACTAACTACTAATTTTTCAATTTTTCAATTTTTTTTTCAAGAATGCAAAAACTAAATGTAACTATACGAACTACAATGCAAATAACTAACTATATGCAATACGACACTAAAATGCCCCCAAACTTAAAACAGACATTGTCCTCAATGGCTAAGATAGGAAAAAATAAAAGAGAGGACTTCCCTGAAAATACAACATTTTCCTCCTTGTCTGCTAAGTCTGGAGAATAGGTCAAACACATTGGAATAAATCGGGAACCACACTTGAGTTGGACTTGACTAACATTGCAATTAAACCACTTTTAACGCTCGATTTTCGAGTGGCGTATGCCCGCACTGTGGATATGCATGAGATAAAGCGCCCGTATTGTATGAGGTCGAGTTCTTGGCATAAGAAGACGCCTCGCGCTTGCCTTTATGTATTTGGTGGCCAGCGATCCGCTAGGAGTTTAATATCATGGTGTAGCATTGGCGCCCGCGCCATTATACATTGATATAGCGCCCTACCGTGGGATCGGCGAAATGGCGCATTCACATTTAACTTTGTCAAGAAGTTCTGGGTAGTGGCATGCCACCCGTCAGATCAGTGCTTTGTGTAATTATTGATTCATAAATGTAGGAAGTGATAGCTTGGTGACTCTCTTTTCTTGCCTTACTCATGTGAGCATACCATTATGGAGTCATTATTCTTTGAAAACTAAATATTTGAGCTAGACTATAAACTAAAATATAAAGAATAAATAAGGAAGAAAAGGTTTAGAGCTTGGGTTGCCTTCCAATAAGCGCTTTATTTATAGTCCTTCAGCCAGACTTTGTCTGGTCAATGCTATCCAATTCCTCTTCAAAAGTTGAGGAATCCTCCATCCATCGGAAATAATATAGCTTTTGGTAGGTTCCCATTTGTGATGGCCAATGCATCAAAGTCACCCAGCATGCTCTGATTTGGTATGCTCTTAATCGAGAACGTCCACAGCTAGGTGTTTTCTCCATTGTGTTTGTGATAATATTTGGGCATGGAAGTGTGTCAAACACAATGGGCTCTTCGTCTATCTTCTCATTCTCTTCCCACCACGGCTTCATTGTTTCACTCGCTCTTATGTCATAAAGAGGTTTGCCGACGACATGACTACCAAGTAGGCACGATTTTGAAAATCTAACTGGACCCTTGATCTTTGACGGAGAAGGAACTTGGGCCATTAATAACATCGGCTCATCCTCGTTGGTACTCACAGTTAGTTCTTCACCGAACTTGTTTTCATTATCCCCACTTGTCTCCTCTTTTTCAACATCTCGTGTCTCATCCAGTTGTAGATTAGGCTTGGGCACTTCATCAACCTCGGAATCCTTATCATAACACCAATTATTTTGAGGACAGTTGTTCAAGGCTTTGAGCAATTGATTTATCTTAGTTTGAAGATTTTGAATTGACCTCGCTTGATTACTCATCTTCTCCTCATTGCTGCTACGAACTTGGAAAACAATTCCTCCAACCTTGAATTATCTGTCTCTTGTGACACTGGAGGTGGACATGAAAATTCTGGTGTGTATGATGGATTTAAAGCATAATGTTGGTCATCATAATTATAGCTCCATGAAAAATTCGGGTGATACCCCCAATCTTGGTGATAGTTAGGATCAACATAGTTATTCAAGTAGTCACCACTATATTATCTTGGGTTCAAAACCCGACGATTGCATTGATGACTTTGATGGTTGCCAAAGACAATAGTCACACATAATCGCCATCCTTCGCCCGTTGGGTTGCGATAACCTCCAACGTCTTCAAGTTGCCTCAATTTGTATTGGCTCTATAGAAGATGTATTAAGTCCATCAATCCTGCCCAAAATTAGGTATACATCACCCATCTTGGGTCGCCGATACATGGTACAAAAATTCAAATACAACTTAAATACAACTTAATACAACTGTCAGGTACAATACGACAAAACATAATCGTGAGTTTGAATACAATTATTGTCTACTAGAGATTATACAAACTCAAAAGGAGTCCTCATTACAATTATTAACACACTATTTCATGTAATAGTGAGGACTACTAATGCTATCCTCTCGACCGCCACTCCGCTCCCCGACTAGTCCCTCGCTATGTTCTCATTTTTCAAGAGAACAAAGGAAAGAAAGGGTGAGCTCAACTAGCCCAAGAAGAAATATTATGACTAAGATAATGCGTAATAAATTATCGTTAGCCTTCAATGTTGTTAAACCGATAAAATATAACAACATCAAGTTTAATCGCAAATGAACAAGCAATCCATTAAAAGAGTCAAGTAGAGAATAAAATCTACTATCTTTTATGATTTAAAAGGTTTTTCATGACTTTTATCACGGGACTCAAATTTTAATAAATAATCCACATCATCGAATCACCTCGCACTACGGCCAAGGATATTCTTTTTTAGTATCACGCACCACAAATTATCCATGCACTACAATGTACCAAGGACATTCGTGGTATTCATTAATGGTCATGATCATGCCAACAATCATCCATCAATGCACTACGGGCCAATGATAACTTTTACCACATCATTTGTAACATTACTGGCCATGATTACAATCAATAATCCTCGGTCATAATCATACCAAGTCCATCTATGCACTACAAAGCCACGTGATGACTTTCAACATAATATAAACATGAGGATGATGACAATGATATAAGAATTCAATAAAACAAGTTCAAGAATTAATTTATCCAGAACTAATAATGTCCAAATTGTCAACATGATATCGCTTTGTAGAGTAAAATTCAAGAATGATCGTAAGAATATTTCCATGAAAAGATATCGATGAAGCGCAAATATCAAGGATATTCTACTAATTTCATGGAGTATAGAAGTCAAAACTTTAACCAACCGAGTATAATAAAGAATGGAATAACAAAAGAAATCACCATGCATGCAGATTCAGACAGACAAAGTTATTCCAATGTAATAATAATAACGGAACAAAGTCGTGCAAAATTTGCAACCGATGTGATGTTCCAACAGTAATAATAAAGATTTTAACCAGTCCTGCAAAAAACACATGCATGTGATGTTCCAATGTAATAATAATAAAGATTTTAACCAGTCCGTAAAAAACACATGCATGTGATGTTCCAAATAATAATAATAAAGATTTTAACCAGTCCTGTGTAAAACACATGCATGTGATGTTCCAATGTAATAATAGAAGAATGTCACCAAGTATAGGTAAATCACAGATACAAAAGTTATTCCAATGTAATAATAAGCAATGGAATGGAATAAAAGCTTCTTCTTCATGAATAAGAAAGAATAACACCCCCTTACATTAGTAGGAGATTGAAATCGCGCAAGTAGTAAAGAATAATACACTTCTTCTTTTTCTCTTATTCTCTCTATACTTTCTCTCTATAGCTTGAATGAATTCGTGAAAATAATGAAGCACTAGGCCTCTATTTATAGAAGATTTCTAGCTTAGCACTTGAAATGTGAAAAGGCAAGTGGTTTCGATTTAATCGTGATGTGAAAAGAAAAGTGGTTCGACGCTCGTAATGTGAAAACCAATTGGTTCGACGCTCAGAATATGAAACGACAATTGGTTCGACATCGTAATATGAAACGACAAGTGGTTTGACGTCGTAAAGGTAATTACTATCGACGTAATTAAGGTAATTACTATCGACGAAGGTAATTACTATCGATTTAAGGTAATTACTATCGACGAAGGTAATTACTATCGATTTAAGAGACTCTTAGATGATGACATATGGGCCCCCCCATAAAATAACCAAACTTACCACAAACGCCTCATAATAGACTTCTTTATATACATCAAGGATTGAATAAATATTACCACAAATCATTTTATTTTTAATCAACACATATTTAATCTTTCAACAATTATTAATCATTTATAACTTGTCGCCTCAATTATTGATTTAATAATATAACATATTATATGTATGATAATCGCGTGACAATAATTGAATCAATAATATAAGAGATATGATGCAAAGAATTATCGAGAGTAATAATCGAGTATATAGCCGAAAGTGACTTTCACGTAAGCATCAATAATCAATACCGTAGTGCTACTATGCAACCACGCCAGACATCGCATTTTTTACTACCGGGTAGTTCAACAGCTTTTAATCAGTAACACCTCCGCCGTTATTTTCATAAAGTATTTTTGTCGCTTTTTCAATCCCGATAATAATTCCGCTGGGGTCCACTAATGATTGTGCCATCGCATTTAATATTCCCCGACAAAAAGAATATTCCCCACCAAACTAATATTTTATAACAACTTGCTTACTTTTTGCAAAATTTATAAATATTACCCACAACTATAACATTATATCAAATTTACTCCATAATATTCAAAAATAATATTTATAGAAAATTCATCTTTATTTATAAAAGTTGGGGTCTTACAACCTCCCTTCTTATGAAATTTCCTCAAAATTAGGGTACGACCGGTATGTCAAGAGGTAAGGATACCTTGATTTCATTTCAGATTCTAACTCCCAAGTCATTTCTCAACATCGTGGTTTCTCCACAAAACTTCGACTTGAGGTATAACCTCGAGCGTAGAATATGTTCCTTCTTATCCAAGATTTGAACAGAACTCTTCATACGCCAAATCTTCCGCTATTTCGTCCGGTTCTAACTCAATAATGTGGTTCGGTCTTTCACATATTTACGTAATATGGATATGTGAAAAACGTTATGAACATTTAGACATACTACAAGCAGTAAAGTTTAGTCTATATAGCCACAGCTCCTACTCGATCGAGGATTAAAATGGGCCAATGAATCGAGGATCGAGTTTTCTCTCTTTCCAAATCTCAGAACTCCTTTCCATGGAGCAACACGCAACAACACATGATCTCCTATATCGAATTCCACGCCCTTTCGATGAAGATCAAGATAACTCTTTTGTCGATCTTGTGAGGTTTTTATACGTCATTTCGGATCGTTTGAATCTTTTTCCGTAGTCACGCATCAACTCCCGGCCCCAACAACGTTGTTTCACCCACCTCATCCCAAAGATATCGAGAACGACACTTTCTTCCATACAACGCTCAATGGAGCCATGCCAATACTTGCTTGATAACTGCTGTTGTAGGAAAACTCCACCAATGGTAAGAACTTGTCCCAACTTCCCTTGAAATCAAGGACACAGTAGTCTTAATAGATCTTCAAGAGTTTGAATAGTCCCTCCGATCCGTCCGTCCGCTCGAGGATGATATGCCGAGCTAAATCGTAAGTCTGCGCTCATAGCTTTTTGCAAACCAACCCAAAATCGTGAAGTGAATCTTGGGTCTCGATCGTAAACTATGGATACTAAGATACCATGCAATTTTACAATCTCGCTTATGTACATACGAAAGCAAGACGCTCAAGTGTATAAGTTTCTCAGACGGCAGAAGAAATGAGCAGATTTGGTCAATCTATCAACAATGACCCAAATCGCATCTATGCCTTGAGAAACCTTAGAAGACCCCAGAAACTAAATCCATGGTAATGTGCTCCCACTTCCATTCGAATTTCAAGTGGTTGCAATGGACCTTTTGGTACTTGATGCTCCGCTTTAACTCGCTGACAAGTTAGACACCTTGAGATAAACAACGCTATCTCTCTCTTCATATTGCTTCCACCAAAATGTATGATTTAATATCATGATACATTTTGGTACTCCTGTGATGGATTGCAAATGGTGTGTGTGCAGGCGCCCATCATGATTTTATACTTTAAATCGTGGTCGTTAGAACACAAAGTCCGGAGTTGACTCAAGTATTCCTTCTTCATCGATTCTTGCTTCCCAAAGATAGCACCTTTTGCACTTTCTTCCTCATACGATCACCCTGTGTCCAGAAACTTGAGCAGCTTTTAACTTTATCGATTAAAGTTTGGCTCTACTCAGATATTCGCCATCATCACATGGGTCCCTCGAGTCTTTAACTCTATCTCCATCCTTTGCAAGTCACACAAAATGGGCCTCATATTGACAATATCGCACTCAGATTTTGCATATGATCTTCTACTCAATGCGCCACTACCACGCTCGCTTTTTCCAGATGGTATTGATGGTATGATCATAATCTTTCAACAGTTCAAGCCAACGCCGTTGTCGCATGTTGAGTTCCTTTTGAGTAAAGAAATATTTGAGGCTTTTTATGATCCAGAAGATCTCCACCTTCTCCCCATACAAGTAATGCCTCCAAATCTTTAGTGCGAAGATAACAACCGCTAACTCTAGATCATGAGTAGGATAATTCCTCTCATATTCTTTGAGTTGTCTTGAGGCATAGGCTATGACTTTTCCATGTGTTGCATGAGAACACATCCCAACCCTTTGCCCAAGCATCATCAGAGATGACAAATCCTCCGAGCCGATGGTATTGTCGTAACAAAAATAAATGAGTCTCCTCTGAGTTCTTGAAAACTCTTCTCACATTCTTCGCTTCCAACCGAACTTTGTATCTTTCCGAGTCACCGAAATAATGGAGTAGCGATTCGAGAAAATCCTTCCATTTAATCTCCGATAATAACCAAACTAAACCGAGAAAGCTACGATTTTGGCCATCGATTTAGGTTGTTCCCAACTTTGAATTGCTTCAATCTTTTGTCGGGTCAACAGATATTCCATGACTTGATACTACGTGCCCAAGGAATGCTACTTCCTCAAGCCGTAATTCGTGATTTCTTCAACTTGGCATAAAAGCTTGTATTCACAAGCTTTTGGAGTGTCACTTCAAGTGTTGCTGCTCATGATCTTCACGGCTTTTGAATAAATAAGGATGTCATCAATAAAGACGACCACAAAGTGATCCAAATATTCCTTGAATACTTGGCTCATCATATCCATGAAGGCAAAGAGAGCATTAGTCAATCCAAAGGACATGACTAGAATTCATAATGCCCGCATCGAGTTTCGAAAAGCCGCCTTTGGAATGTCATCTGCTCTAATCTTCAATTGGTGATATCCTAAACTAAGATCAATCTTTGAAAAGAATTTTGCTCCTTGCAATCGGGTCAAACAGTCATCAATACGCGGGCAATGGATACCTATTTTTGATGGTGACATGATTCAACTCCCGATAATCAATACAAAGTCGTGATACTCCCATCTTTCTTCTTCACTTAATAGTAACAGAGCACCCCAAGGAGAAGTACTAGGATTTAATAAAGCCAATGTCTAACAATTCCTCGCAGCATTGGGTCTTTAACTCTCAAGTTCAATAGAGCCATTCGACATGGGCTTTTGAAATGGGTTTTGTACCGGTTCAAGGTCGATACAAAATTCAATTTCACGCCTGTGGGGTAGGCCAGAAGTTCTTCTGGAATACGTCAGAAATTTATTAACAATAGAAATATCGCTCAAAATCGATTTATTTTTGTTTAAATCATGTGATATGAGCTAAGAAAGCTTGACATCCGCTTTTTCAATAAACGAATAGCTTTTATGGCTTGAGATGACCGTGATTGATTTTAATGGTTTGGTCGCTTGAATTCGCATAATAGGTTGATTAGGAATATGAAAGCTAACAACCTTACTTAAACAATCAATTTTTTGCATGATGAGTAGTTAACCAATCAATCCCTAGTAATCACGCCAAATGCAAGTATTTTCAATGAAATAAGATCTACAGGTGTAATGTGAGGGTACCGATTTGAACCAAACAAGACTTATAAACAAGTGGATGTAATGAAGGTTTCTCCCAACTGAGTTTCCACAGATAAGTCAAAGTCTAATTCTCCTGAGTCAAATTTAATCGATGAGCGCAAGTAGAGAGAAATAAAAGAATGGGTAGAACCCAGATCAAATAAAGTATAGATTTCGTTAGAGTTTATGATAAGCTTACCCGTGATGACCTCATTCGGTTCCTTGCTTTCGGGAGGTCACAACAAACGCCTCCCTTGCACTACACCGGCTTTTGACTTTTTCGGGACTACTTTGGTGCCTCCATCCTAGTTGAATTTGTCTTCTGTGAACGCACAAAATCGCCAAGTGACCTTCTTCCACAATTATAACATGCTTTGACGGCATCGCTAGCTTTGACCGATGTGCCCTCCCTCCGTGATTTGAAACATATGATAGGTGGTCGTTCTCCTTCCTTAACGATGTGTGTGGTGCCGACGCCTTCCATCATCATGTTGAATCTCTCTTCTTGAAATGTCCATTCTTATTGTTTTGGCCCTCGATTACCACCAAGTGGTTACCATTTCGCCCGTTGATTCCTCCACGCTTGTTGTCACCGCTCGATGATCGCTCTCGGTATTATCATATTTTTTTTGCCGCCGCTTCTCTTTTAGTTCAGGCTGACTCGTTATCGCGCTCCACTAATCGAGCCCTATTTACAACATCTCAATATAAACACACAGCTTTATGAGAAATAAGATGTCGACGATCTCCCGCTTCAAACCTCTTAAAAACATCCGTGTCATCTCTCTTCATTATCCACCAAGTGGGACGCAAAACCGGATAACTCCGCAAATTTAGCCTCAGATCATGTATTACACTGGCCATATTGTTTTGTTCCAACTTGATAAACTCCACCTCCTTCATGTGACGTAATACTTTGGGAAAGTATTTGTCGTTGAACAACTCTTCGAACTTCTCCCAAGACATCTTCAAGACGGCAGTTGAGTACGCTTTTACCGATTCCCACCAAGAAATCGCCTCTCTCCGCAACATAAAGGCAGTAAAGGGAACTTTTGCTTCTGAGCATCCCAAGACATCAAATATCTTGGTGATCTCGCTTTATCCATGCTTCCGCCTATAAGTGGTTTTGGCTCTCCCTTAAACTCCGGTGGTCCCAGCCTTGAACTGCTTAATGGTGATCACCGAGAGTTTCAAAGTGTTTCCACCGCATTTTGGACAGAGCCCGCCTCGCCTCATTGTTGCATGAATTGCATAAAGCCCCTAACATTTGATCATTCATCATTTGGTCGTTGTTGTTGTTTGTATGAGGATTGTCGCCTCGATGCACATTATCCCCGATTATTGATATGTGGTGAATCAACTACGCATCAGGCTCCATTGCTATTCTCAACATTCTCTTGATGTCATTTTCAGACATCGCCACAAAACAAAGGTTAATTGACATGTAATATATTATCCCTAAATTCGACCACCAATTAAATACCACATAAACTTAGGTAGGTCATACTAGCGAAGGAATTCCCCGCCTCTCCTCCTCCTAGTACTATTCTCACATCTTAGCTGTGGATCATATCCTAAGCTTTGATGATATTAACCGTGACGCCCCAAAATTAGGTATACATCACCCATCTTGGGTCGCCGATACATGGTACAAAAATTCAAATACAACTTATTAATACAACTGTCGTGGTACAATACGACAAAACATAATCGTGAGTTTGAATACAATTATTGTCTACTAGAGATTATACAAACTCAAAAGGAGTCCTCATTACAATTATTAACACACTATTTCACGTAATAGTGAGGACTACTAATGCTATCTCTCCGGACCGCCACTCCGCTCCCCGACTAGTCCCTCGCTATGTTCTCATTTTTCAAGAGAAAAAAGAAAGAAAGGGTGAGCTCAACTAGCCCAAAGAAGAAATATTATGACTAAGATAATGCGTAATAAATTATCGTTAGCCTTCAACAGTTGTTAAACCGATAAAATATAACAACATCAAGTTTAATCAGAAATGAACAAGCAATCCATTAAAAGAGTCAAGTAGAGAATAAAATCTACTATCTTTTATGATTTAAAAGGTTTTTCATGACTTTTATCACCGGACTCAAATTTTAATAAATAATCCACATCATCGAATCACCCCCGCACTACGGCCAAGGATATTCTTTAGTATCACGACCACAAATTATCCATGCACTATGTACCAAGGACATTCGTGGTATTCATTAATGGTCATGATCATGCCAACAATCATTCCATCAATGCACTACGGCCAATGATAACTTTTACCACATCATTTGTAACATTACTACCATGATTACACCCAATAATCCCTCGGTCATAATCATACCAAGTCCATCTATGCACTACATGTGCCACGATGACTTTCAACATAATATAAACATGAGGATGATGACAATGATATAAGAATTCAATAAAACAAGTTCAAGAATTAATTTATCCAGAACTAATAATGTCCAAATTGTCAACATGATATCGCTTTTGTAGAGTAAAATTCAAGAATGATCAAGAATATTTCCATGAAAAGATATCGATGAAGCGCAAATATCAAGGATATTCTACTAATTTCATGGAGTATAGAAGTCAAAACTTTAACCAACCGAGTATAATAAAGAATGGAATAACAAAAGAAATCACCATGCATGCTAGCAGATTCAGACAGACAAAAGTTATTCCAATGTAATAATAATAACTAAAACCAAAGTGCAAAATTTGCAACCGATGTGATGTTCCAACAGTAATAATAAAGACGGAACCAGTCCTGTGTAAAAACACATGCATGTGATGTTCCAAATGTAATAATAATAAAGATTTTAAACCAGTCCTGTGTAAACACATGCATGTGATGTTCCAATAATAATAATAATAAAGATTTTAACCAGTCCTGTAAAACACATGCATGTGATGTTCCAATGTAATAATAGAAGAATGTCACCAAGTATAGGTAAATCACAGATACAAAAGTTATTCCAATGTAATAATAAGCAATGGAATAACAACAGCTTTTCTTCATGAATAAGAAAGAATAACACCCCTTACATTAGTAGTAGATTGAATATCATCATAAAGAGTAGTAGTAATGTAATACTCTTCTTCTTCTCTCTTATTCTCTACTTTTTCTCTCTATAGCTTGAATGAATTCGTGAAAAATAATGAAGCACTAGGCCTCTATTTATAGAAGATTTCTAGCTTAGCACTTGAAATGTGAAAAGGCAAGTGGCTCGACGATCGGTGATGTGAAAAGAAAAGTGGTTTCGACGCTCAGAATGTGAAACACCAATTGGTTCGACACTCGTAATATGAAACGCAAGTGGTTCGACGCACCGTAATATGAAAACGACAAGTGGTTTGACGTCGTAAAGGTAATTACTATCGAAAAGGTAATTACTATCGACGGTAATTAATTATCGAAGGTAAGGTAATTACTATCGACGAAGGTAATTACTATCGATTTAAGGTAATTACTATCGACGAAGAGACTCTTAGATGATGACATATGGGCCCCCATAAAATAACCAAACTTACCACAAACGCCTCATAATAGACTTTTATATACATCAAGGATTGAATAAATATTACCACAAATCATTTTATTTTTAATCAACACATATTTAATCTTTCAACAATTATTAATCATTTATAACTTGTCGCCTCAATTATTGATTTAATAATATAACATATTATATGATGATAATGTGACAATAATTGAATCAATAATATAAGAGATATGATGCAAAGAATTATCAGAAAGTAATAATCGAGTATAGCCGAGTGACTTCTCACGTAAGCATCAATAATCAATACCGTGTGCTACTATGCAACCACACGCCAGACATCGCATTTTTTTACTACCGGTAGTTCAACAGCTTTTAATTCAGAATACCTCCTCCGCAAGTTATTTTCATAAAGTATTTTTGTCATTTTTTTCAATCCGATAATAATTCCGCTGTGGGGTCCACTAATGATTGTGCTGCCGCATTTAATATTCCCCGACAAAAAGAATATTCCCCACCAAACTAATATTTTATAACAACTTGCTTACTTTGCAAAATTTATAAATATTACCCACAACTATAACATTATATCAAATTTACTCCATAATATTCAAAAATAATATTTATAGAAAATTCATCTTTATTTATAAAAGTTGGGGTCTTCATTTGTCAAATAAATCATCATCTTCCTCAAGCTCCTGCTCTTGATCTTCAATGGTCTCCAAGTTGCTTCAATCTCCCAATCCCATAAGAACTAGGGTTTTGATCTAATTTACTCTAATATAATCTAATTGAATCCCCTAAAACTAATCTAGATCTCCTATCTTTTATGCCTCTCCTCATGTATTTATAGTTCTAATGGATATCCTAGCAAGTTAGGCAACTAAGAATCCTATTCTAGCTCAAATTGGACACCAAATAACCCAAAAAAGTTGTCCTGTCATGCCGCTTTAGCGCGCCTAACCTTGCTATCCCCAAGCCATTCAGGCGTTGTCGCACTCAGAGTGTAGTGATGATTACGGTGGCCAACGCGGTCCTAGCGCGGTCCGCGCTACCTTGTTTCCTACTGCGACGTCCTTTGGTAAAACAGGCATAACGTTTGATTCGATAGGAATTACGAGGCCTGTCACCTATCGAATCGAAGATAACGACGAGATCTACAACTTTCATGCTTTGACAACTGACAGATTCGGGGTGGAGCAAGGCCGAAATCGAGCTTGAAGTAGATGCTGTGTAAATGGCAAGCATGACAACTCTTAGCTTTGATCTTTGTTGATAAAAATGCCATAACTCTCGCATCCGAACTCCGATTGGGACGATTCAAGATGTTCCGAAAAGCTAAGAAGTATATCTACAATAAATTCCAAATTCGAAGCCAAGAACATGCATCTAACTTAATGTTAAAAGTCCTGCAATCTTCCCTCCTTGTATTTGCTTGCGTATTTTGGTCCAAAAGATGTCCAAAATGCTTTCCCTTGTTTCTTCATGCCAATGTCGTGTCATCGCCTACAAAGTAACATAAAATGTATGAAAAGTAACTAAGAAACATGAGATTAAGCAAATAATTCAAGTAATAGATATCGGATAAGTAGGTATAAAACCTACTTATCAAGACCCAAGATTCACTTCACGATTTTGGATTAGTTTGCAGAAAGCTATGGGCACGGATTTACGATTTAGCTCGGCATATCATCCTCAGACGGACGGACAGCTAGAGAGGACTATTCAAACTCTTGTAGATCTATTAAGACTATGTGTCCTTGACTTCAAGGGAAGTTGGGACAAGTTCTTACCATTGGTGGAGTTTTCCTACAACAACAATTAACAAGAAAGTATTGGCATGGCTCCATTCGAGGCGTTGTATGGAAGAAAGTGTCGTTTTCCAGTATGCTGGGATGAGGTGGGTGAAGCAACGTTGTTGGGACCGGAGTTGGTACATATGACTACGAAAAAGATTCAAACGATCCGACAACGTATAAAAACCTCACAAGATTGACAAAAGAGTTATGCTGATCTTCATCGAAAGGACGTAGAATTTGATATTGGAGATCATGTGTTGTTATGTGTTGCTCCATGGAAAGGAGTTACGAGATTTGGAAAGAGAGGAAAGCTCAATCCTCGATTCATTGGCCCATTTTTAATCCTCGATCGAGTAGGAACTGTGGTCTATAGACTCGCTTTACTACCAAGTATGTCTCATATTCATAATATTTTTCAAATATCTATGTTATGTAAATATGTGAAAGACCCAAACCACATTATTGAGTTAGAACCGGACGAAATAGCGGAAGATTTAACGTATGAAGAGGTTCATGTTAAAATCTTGGATAAGAAGGAGCATATTTTACGCTCCAAGGTTATACCTCAAGTCAAATTTTTGTGGAGAAACCACGATGTTGAGAAAATGACCTGGGAGTTAGAATCTGAAATGAAATCAAGGTATCCTTACCTCTTCGACATACCAGGTACGTACCCTAATTTCGAGGGCCAAATTTCATAAGAAGGGGAGGTTGTAAGACCCCAACTTTTATGAATAAAGATAATTTTTCTATAAATGTCATTTTTGAATATTATGGAGTGAATTTGATATAATGTTATAGTTGTGGGTAATATTTATAAAATTTTCAAGGTACGTAAGTTGTTATATAATATTCGATTGGTCGGGGAATATTCATTTTAACAGGGAATATTCGTACGACGGCACAATCATTTGTTGGCCCCATAACAGAATAACTGTCGAATAAAGAAAACGACAAGTTTGAGTTTTATAAATAACGGCGTAGTTATTCACGAATTAATACTCGTTGGAATACACGGTGGTTAAAATACGATGAATCTGGCGTTGTTGCGATAAAGAGCGATACGATATTGCATGATTTTTGAATTATTGATTCTTACGTAAGAAGGCACTACTCGATAATGGTTCTGATAATTATTGTTCAATATTTTATTTTATTGGTTCAATAATTCTTTGCGTTGATATTTTATATTATTGTTGTTTCAATAATTTTTTTGCATACGTGTTGTTTCCCATTATCGGATCAATAATTCATATTATTTGAATAATATTATTAGATAGTATTATTGGCAATGTCTAGAAAGTTACATCAATGAGAGGTTTGGTCACCTAATTCATGGCGCCGAAGAAGGAGAAATCCTTATCGAAAAGCCCCTCTTTCACAGGAGCAGTGCGGTTGTCATTATTGTGATTCTGTAATATTATTTGTGAATAATTAATTATTAATTTATATGATAGGGAAATATTTATTTTATGTGGACATAAATGATAGATAGGAAAATATTTATTTTATGTGGTTATAATTGAAGGAATTAATGTTGAGGTGTTTTATTAGTATTTTGTCGGATTAGAGGTATTAAAAAAAATCAAATCAGTGTTCTTAAGCTCTATTGCGTGAGGTATAATTTTGATCTGACCGTTGGATCGTTGTGATTTTTGGATATGTTATACATATATAAGTTGAGTATATGTCCACAAATTTTGAACCGTTAAAAATTAACGTATAATTTGTTATGAATTTTAAGAGGTGTTGAAAATTGTCCGTTTATGAAATTCGGATATTTTCTGTTTGGAATTTGAAAAAACTTTCTTTTGCAAAGTTGTAGAGAATTCGATTTCGTGTGGAATGGACATAAAATTCGTATTTTTCTGATAAAAGGGATATTTATTATGAATTATTGAAGTTTTGGAAATTAAAATATTTTTATTAAAATATTGGGTGGGACCCACTTTTGTTTTGTTTTGAAAACATGTGCTGAATTGGATTTTCAAAGGTGATGGGCTGCCATTTTGTCAAAATGGCATGCGTAGAAAGTTTTAATTAATATTTTATTATTTTAGTATCTTATGACGTTCTAGCATTTTCCTATAAATAGGCGCTTAAGTTAGAATTGAAAATCACACACGTAATCGGAGAATTCTTCTTCTATAATCTTGAGCGTATTTCTTTAGAGTTTAGAAAGCTTTGAGCGTAAAAAAAGCAGTTGAAAGTTTTCTTCAAGAATATCTCCGCTTATACCAGCTTGGAATACTCTTCTTTTCAAGGTAAGGGATGTTATTTTGTTCAATATTCGCTTGAAATAATATTTTCTTCCATACTCAGTAGTATGTAAGTAATATTATTTCGTTTCAGATTTTGAATTCTATACTCGTTTGTTAAAATTTTGGCTTCTATACTCCATGAAATTAGTAGAATATCCTTGATATTTGCGCTTCATCCAGTATCTTTTCATGAAAATATTATTCTGAATATTCTTGATAAGTTTTAACTTTTTCATGCCGTAGTACTATTCACGGGGTTACTATTCTCGAAAGTCTTATTCATGGGGTCTTATTCACTCGAAAGTACTATTCACCCGGGGTACTATTCATGATAAAAATTAATTCATTTTCGGTCCAAATTATTTTTGGTACAATATTATTCTTGAATTTTACTCCACAAAACAGTATCATGTTCACAATTTTGACGTTATTTATTTCTGGATAAATTAAATTATAAATCTTTAAAAATTTATCCTTGAGCTTGTTTTATTGAATTCGTATATCATTGTCATCCTCATGTTTATATTATGTTGAAAGTCATCTGTGGCCTGTAGTGCATAGATGGACTTGGTATGATTATGACTAGAGATTATTCGGTATAATCATGACCGTAATGTTACAAATGATGTTGTAAAAGTCCTCATTGGCCCGTAGTGCATTGATGGACAGTTATTGGCATGATCATGACCATTGATGAATACACGAATATCCTTGGCCCGTAGTGCATGGATAATTTATGGTCGTGATACTAAAGAATATCCTTGGCCATAGTGCAGGGGTGATCGATGATGTGAATTATTTATTAAGCTGAGTCTCAGCGATAAAAGTGATGAAAAACCTTTTAAATCATAGAAGATAGTAGATTTTATTCTCTACTTGACTCTTCTAATGGATTCTTTGTTCATTGCATTTAAACTTGATGTTTGTTATATTTTATCAGTTTAACACTGTTGAAGGCTAACGATAAATTATTCTGCATTATCTTAGTCATAATATTTCTTACTAGGCTAGTTGAGCTCACCCTTTTGCTTTCATTGTTCTCTTCAGGAAATGAGAACGTAGCCGGGACTAGTTGGAAAACGGAGTGACGATCCAGATGATAGCATTAGTAGTCCTCACTATTCTATGAAATAGTGTGATAATAAATGTATTGAGGACTTATCTTGAGTTTGAATACTGTCTAGAAGACAATATTTGTATTACAACTCACAGCTCATGTTGTATATTTAAGTTTGTATTTGTATCCTGTACCATGTATTTGGCGACTCAGAATGGGTGATGTATACCTATTTTGGGGGCATCACATATGAAGTTCAGGAAGATTCAAACATGTTATACAAGCCTTTTGTAAATATTTATCTTGCTGCTGGATATCTCAAGTGGTTATCAACGTATGACTAAAAGTATGTTGAAACAAATAGAAATATTTGTTTTTTGGTTCCAATTTTCACATATACTAGTTTCTTTTGCCCCTGAACTTTAACAATAAACATTAATATACAGAGAAAGAAGTGAAGAATTCATGGTCAGGGCTTATAAAGGTGGTATAAAGAAGGTGACTCATAAATTTACTTTACATTTCTGGAGATGTTAGACAATAAGATTTCTGCAGAATATTTTTGAATGTGTATTCTTCTCTCAAACAGAGGTAATATATAGTGTACAATTACATCCTCAAAATTAGGTCCTAAAAATAAGGAAACAGATTGATTCTATAATTATATACATGATTGCTCAACTAACCATATTTCTAGGATTAATTATAGACAATTAGAATCAGTCTAATATTGTATACAGCTCATGCACACACTCCCCCTCAAGTTGGTGCATAGATATCCATCATGCCCAACTTGTCAATAGTACCATGAAACACCTTCCCTGAAACTGCCTTTGTGAGCATATCAGCCAGCTGACTCTCGGATTGAATAAATGGGAATTATATAACCTTTCCATCGAGGTTCTCCTTGATAAAATGACGATCAACTTCAACATGTTTAGTACGATCATGTTGAACATGATTTTGGGTAATGATGGCTGCTTTATTATCACAGTGGAGATTCATAGGTTTAGCATATTCAATCCCCAATCCCTCAGTATATTCCTTATCCATAACAATTCGCAAACACCATGAGTCATACCTCGAAATTCAGCTTTCACACTTGATCTTGCTACTACTAAGGCCATAAACGAGCCAACACAGTTCAGGCTCGACTAAAAAAAATACGAGCAAGACTCGGATTCATTAATAATATGATCCAAATTTGAGCATTAAAAATAGTTCGAATAAAAATATGAGTAGAATCTGAGCAAGGTTATACTCGACTCGTTTAAGATTCAAACTACTCAAATTTTTGATTGTGATTCGATACATACTCGGTTAATACATATGGTAAGACCCCAACTTTTATGAATAAAGATTAATTATTCTCGAAATATATTTTTGAATATTATGGTATGGATTTGATATAATGTTATAGTTGTGGGTATTATTTACAAATTTTGCAAAGTAAGCAAGTGGTTTTATAATATTCGATTAGTCGGGGAATATTCGTTTTAACAGGGAATATTTGTACTGACACCAAGACAATCATTAGTGGACTCCCTAACGGAAGTATTGTCGTAGTTAGAAAGCAGCATGTAATTATCTTTTATAAAAATAACTATGAAAGCTTTACCGTTAAACTGTTGAACTACCCGGTGGTAAAAGTACGATGTCTGGCGTGGTTGCATAGTAGCACACAAGTATTGATTATTGATGCTTACGTGAGAAGTCACTCAGTTATACTCAATTATTGCTATAGTAATTGCTGCATAATATCTCTCATATTATTGATTCAATTATTGTCACAATATCATCTGCATAATATTTATTATTATTAAATCAATAATTGAGACGATAAAGTTATTTATATTATTATTTGCAATATTGACAATGTACAGAAAGTTACATCGAGGAGAGGTTTGGTCCCCTAATTCATGGCGCCAATAGGGAGAAATCCTTATCGGAAAGCCCCCTCTTTCCTGAGAATGATCTGGTTGTTAAATATTGTGAGTTATAATATTAATGATGAATAAGTTCGTGTTGATTAAAGATGAAATTTATATTTCCATTATGTTGGGATTATTAGTGTTATTGGAAATCAACATATATTCCGATAATAATTGATGTCTAGAGGTTATATTGACCAATCGGGTAATTAATTGGATAAATGAGCAATTAATTGCTATTGATTCACATGCATATAACTATTTGTTCACATGTGTCTACTATTGATTCACATGCATATACTATTAGGGGAGGTGGTGCAAGATTGATAATACTTGCATGACTAAATTAAAAATGGAGGTATAGATGAAGGTACTATACTGTAATTATTTTTTTCACATGTATAGAACTATTGATTCACAAGATTGCACTATTTTTTTCACATGATTTACTATTAGGGGAGGTGGTGCAAGTTTCATAATACTTGCAGGACTAAAATAAAAATGAAAGGAAAAGATGAAGGTATTATACTGGAATATTTTGAGCCCCAAAACGTGCAATTATCGAAACTATGTTTTCCTATAAATAGAAGCTCATTCTTCTTTCATTCTGACCAATTCACTAAGACTCACAAGAGCAATTATAGAGAAAGAAGCTATAGAGAGAAAAACTTTAGAGAAAAAATAGAAGAGAAGTCTGCTACCTCACTATTCCAGTATCCAGTATTCTTCTTAGGTAAGAGATATTATTTTGTTCATTATTCATAGGAATAATATTTTCTTCCATACTCTGTAGTATGTGAGTGATATAATTTTGTCTCATATTCCTGATTATACCCTCATTTTGTTAAATTATTGCTTCTATACTCCGTGAAATTAGTGGAATATCCTTGAAATTTGCGCTTCATCTAGTATCATTTCACAAGGATATTTTCTGCACATTCTTGTTAAATTTTAAGCTTTTCATGCCGGAGTACTGCCCATTAGTACTATTCATTTATACGGTACTATTCACAAAGTACTATTCGCGGGGTACTATTCACAAAATACTATTCATGGGTACCATTCATAAAGTACTATTCACGAGTACTATTCATAAAGTATTATTAATGGGGTACTATTCCCGAAGTACTATTCACAGGGTACTATTCACCCAGGAAATTAATCATGTCAAAAATTGATTTCTTTGCTGTCCAAATCATTTTTGATACAATATTATTCTTGAATTTTACTCCACAAAGTAGTATCATGTTGACAATTTGGACATTATTGAATTCTGGATAAATTAAATTATAAATTTTTAAAATTTATCCTTTGCTTTCTTTTAATTGAATTCTTATATCATTGTCATCATCCTCATGCTTATATTGTGATAAAAGTCATCTGTGGTTTACGTGCATAGATGTATTATTGATTGGTATAATTATGACCAGGGATAATTCGGTATAATCATGACTGTAATGTTACAAATGATGTGGTAAAAATCCTCATTGGCCTGTAGTGCATTGATGGACAGTTGTTGGTATGATTATGACCAGGGATTATTCGATATAATCATGACCATTAATGATTACATGAATATCCTTGGCCCGTAGTGCAGGGATGATTCGATGTTGTGGTTTATTTATTAAGTTGAGTCTCAGCGATAAAATTGATGATAAACTTTTCAAAGCATAGAAGATAGTAGATATCATGCTCTACTTGACTTTTCTAATGGATTGCTTGTTCCGCTGCAGTTAAACTTGATGTTTATTATATTTTATCAGTTTAACACAGTTGAAGGCTAACGATAATTTATTCTGAATTATCTTAGTCATAATATTTCTTACTGTGCTAGTTGAGCTCACCCTTTATTTTCATTATTCTCTTCAGGAAATGAGAATATAGCTAGGACTAGTTGGGGAACGGAGTGATGGTCCAGATGTTTGCATTAGTAGTCCTCATTATTCAGTGAAATAGTGTGATAATAAATGTAATAAGGACTCCATTTGAGTTTAATATTGTCTAGAAGACAATATTCGTATTAAAACTCTCAGCTTATGTTTTGTCGTATTTTACACGACAGTTGTATAATTAAGTTGTATTTGAATTTTGTACCATGTATTTGGTGATTTAAGATGGGTTATGTATACCTATTTTGGGGGCGTCACAGTTTGTATCAAAGCTTAGGGATATGATCCCTGGCTGAGATGTGAGACAAGAATTAGGAGGGGAGAGACGGGGAATTCCTTCGCTAGTATGACCTACCTAAGTTTATTTGGTATTTATTTGGTCGGTTAGAGTATAGGGATAATATGTGACATGTCAATTAACCCTTGTTTTGTGGCAGTATTTGAAAATGGCATCCGAAAATGTTGAGATAAACAATGAAGCACATGAGACCGTTGAGTCACCAATGATCAATACCCAGGATAATGTGCACCAGGATGGCAATAATCCTCAGGAAAACAACAACGCTAATCAAATGATGAACGATGGGATGTTCAGAGGCTTTATGTAATTCATGAAACATCAGTCAAGAACGACTCCTGTTCAAAATGCAGGTGGAAACACGGGTAACTCTCGGACGGTCACCGCTAAATAGTTCAAGGAGCTGGGACCACCGGAGTTTATTAGAGAGCCAAAAGAACTTAAGGCAGAGACGTGGATAAAGCAGATCACCAAGATATTTGATGTCTTGGGATGCTCCGAGGAGAAAAAGGTTCCCTTTGCCACCTTCATGTTGCGAGGAGAGGCAAATTACTGGTGGGAATCTGTAAAGCGTACTCAACCTGCCGCACTGAAGATGTCTTGGGAGAAATTCCAAGAACTGTTCAACGACAAGTACTTTCCCAAAAGTATTCGTCACATGAAGGAGGTAGAGTTTATCAAGCTGCAGCAAAACAATATGACCGTATCACAGTACGAAGCTAAGTTTTCCGAGTTATCCCGGTTTGCATCCCACTTGGTTGATAATGAGGAGAGAATGACGCAAATGTTTCTAAGAGGTTTGAAACCTGAGATACGTTAATACTTAATTTCTCACAAACTGTGTTTGTATTCAGATGTTGTAAATAGGGCTCAGTTATTGGAGCACGATAATGAGTTAACCCAACCAAGAGAGAGCATCCGGTAAATCGATAATACCAGTGGTAGCAGTCATTGAAGCGGTGACAACAAACGTAGATGGAATCAACATGCCAGAAATGGTAACCACTTCGGTGGTAATCATGGCCAAGATAATAGAAGTGGAAATTTCAAGAAGAGGAAATTCAATAATGATGGAAATACGTCAGCACCAACACCTGTTGTTAAGGAAGGAGAATGACTGTCGATCGTATGTTAAAAATACGGAGGGGAGGGACATATCAGTTCGAACTGTACGCAACAATCCAAGGCATGTTACAATTGTGGAAGAAAAGGTCACCTAACCCGATTTTGTCTTGCAGCGAAGTTAAGTCCAGCTGGGATGGAGGCATCAAAGGTCGTCCTAGACAAGACAAAACCAGTAGTTCAAGGGAGAGCGTTTGTCGTAACCTCCCAAAAAATGAGGAATCTGAACGAGGTGATCACGGGTAAGCTAATCATCAACTCTAGAGAAGTATATACCTTATTTGATACCGGTTCTACCGATTCTTTTATTTCTCCTACTTGCGCTCAACGTTTAAATTTAACTCCGGAGAAATTAGACTTTGATTTATTCGTTGAAACTCCGTTGGGAGAAACCTTCATTACATCCACTGTTTATAAGTTATGTTTGGTTCATTACATCCACTATAAGTCCTGTTTGGTCATGATACTAATGAATAACCTTGGCCGTAGTGCAGGGATGATTCGATGATGTGGATTATTTATTAAGCCGAGTCTCAGCGATAAAAGTGTTGAAAAACCTTTTAAATCATAGAAGATAGTAGATTTCATGCTCTACTTGACTTTTCTAATGGATTGCTTGTTTCGCTGCAGTTAAACTTGATGTCTATTGTATTTTATCAGTTTAACACTGTTGAAGGCTAACGATAATTTATTATGCATTATCTTAGTCATAATATTTCTTACTGGGCTAGTTGAGTTCACCCTTTATTTTCATTGTTCTCTTCAGGAAATGAGAATATAACTGGGACTAGTCGGGGAACGGAGTGACGACCCAAATAGTAGCATTAGTAGTCCTCATTATTCTGTGAAATAGTATGACAATAAATGTATTGAGGACTTATTTTGAGTTTGAATACTGTCTAGAAGACAATATTTGTATTAAAACTCACAGCTCATGTTGTATATTTAAGTTTGTATTTGTATTCGGTACCATATATTTGGAGACTCAGAATGGGTGATGTATACCTATTTTGGGGGCATCACAGTTGGTATCAAAGCTTAGGGATATAATCCCTGGCTGAGATGTGAGACTAGATCTAAGAGGGGAGAGACGGGTAATTCCTTCGCCAGTATGACCTACCTAAGTTTATTTGTTATTTAAATGGTCGGTCAGAATATAGGGATAATATGTGGTATGTCAATTAACCCTTGTTTGGTTGCAGTGTTTGAAAATGACATCCGATAATGTTGAGAATAACAATGGAGCACATGAGACTGTTGAGTCACCACAGATCAACACCCAGGATAATGTGCATCAGGAAGGCAATAATCCTCAGGTGAACAACAACACCGACCAAATGGCGAACGACGTAATGTTTAGGAGCTTTCTACAATTCGTACAACATCAGGCAAGAGAGACTCCTGTCCAAAATGCAGGTGGAAACATTGGCAACTGTCGGACGGTCACCGCTAAGAAGTTCAAGGAGCTGGGACCACCGGAGTTTATTGGAGAGCCAAAACCAATTAAGGTAGAGATGTGGATAAAGCAGATCACCAAGATATTTGATGTCTTGGGATACTCCGAAGAGCAAAAGGTTCCCTTTGCCACCTTTATGTTGCGAGGAGAAGCATATTAATGGTGGGAATCGGTAAAGCGTACTCAACCTGCCACACTGAAGATGTCTTGGGAGAAGTTCCAAGAACTATTCAACGATAAGTACTTTCCCGAAAGTATTCGTCATATGAAGGAGGTAGAGTTCATTAAGCTGGAGCAGAACAATATGACTGTGTCGCAGTATGAAGCAAAGTTTGCCGATTTATCCCGGTTTGTGTCCCACTTGGTTGATAATGAGGAGAGAATGACGCGGATGTTTCTAAGAGGTTTAAAACCCAAGATACGTTAATATCTAATTTCTCACAAACTGTGTTTGTATTCAGATGTTGTAAATAGGGATCAATTATTGGAGCACGATAACGATTCAACCCAACCAAGAGAAAGCAGCCGACAAAATGATAATATAAGTGGTAGCAGTCATCGAAGCGGTGACAACAAACGTGGAGGGAATCAACATGCCAGAAATGGTAACCACTTCGGTGGTAATCATGACCAAGACAGTAAAAGTGGACATTTCAAGAAGAGGAGATTCAACAATGATGGAAAGATGTTAGCACCAACACCCGTTGCTAAGGAAGGAGAACAACCACCTATCATATGCTTCAACTGCGGAGGGGAGGGACACATCATCCAAATCAAGCATAATATTGATCCAAAACGTGTTACAATTGTGGAAGAGAAGGTCACCTAACTAGATTTTGTCGTACATGGAAGCCAAGTCCATTTGGAACGGTGACACCAAATGCCGTCCCAGACAAGTTAAAACCAGTAGTTCAAGGGAGAGCGTTTGTTGTGACCTCCTAGAAAGCAACAAACCCGAACGAGGTCATCACGGGTAAGCTAATCATCAACTCTAACAAAGTATATACCTTATTTGATACCGGTTCTACCCATTCTTTTATTTCTCCTACTTGCGCTCAACGTTTAAATTTGACTTCGAAGAAATTAGACTTTGATTTATCCGTTGAAACTCCGTTGGGAGAAACCTTCATTACATCCACTGTTTATAAGTTATGTTTGGTTCATTACATCCACTATAAGTCTTGTTTGGTCGTGATACTAATGAATATCCTTGGCCGTAGTGCAGGGATGATTCGATGATGTGGATTATTTATTAAGCCGAGTCTCAGCGATAAAATTGATGAAAAACCTTTTAAATCATAGAAGATAGTAGATTTTACGCCCTACTTGACTTTTCTAATGGATTGCTTGTTCCGCTGTAGTTAAACTTGATGTCTATTGTATTTTATCAGTTTAACACTGTTGAAGGCTAACGATAATTTATTATGCATTATCTTAGTCATAATATTTCTTACTGGGCTAGTTGAGCTCACCCTTTGTTTTCATTATTCTCTTCAGGAAATGAGAATATAACTGGGACTAGTCGGGGAATGGAGTGACGACCCAGATGGTAGCATTAGTAGTCCTCATTATTCTGTGAAATAGTGTGACAATAAATGTATTGAGGACTTATTTTGAGTTTTAATACTGTCTAGAAGACAATATTTGTATTAAAACTCACAGCTCATGTTGTATGTTTAAGTTTGTATTTGTATTCAGTACTATGTATTTGGAGACTCAGAATGGGTGATGTATACCTATTTTGGGGGCGTCACAGTTGGTATCAAAGCTTAGGGATATGATCCCTGGCTGAGATGTGAGACTAGATCTAAGAGGGAGAGATTTAGTAATTCCTTCGCCAGTATGACCTACCTAAGTTTATTTGTTATTTAAATGGTCGGTCAGAATATAGGGATAATATGTGGTATGTCAATTAACCCTTGTTTGGTTGCAGTGTTTGAAAATGACATCCGATAGTGTTGAGAATAGCAATGCAGCACAGGAGACCGTTGAGTCACCACAGATCAACACCCAGGATAATGTGCATCAGGAAGGCAATAATCCTCAGGTGAACAACAACAAGTACTTTCCCGAAAGTATTCGTCATATGAAGGAGGTAGAGTTCATTAAGCTGGAGCAGAACAATATGACCGTGTTGTAGTATGAAGTAAAATTTGCCGAGTTATCCCGGTTTGCGTCCCACTTAGTTGATAATGAGGAGAGAATGACGCGGATGTTTCTAAGAGGTTTAAAACCCGAGATACGTTAATATCTAATTTCTCACAAACTGTGTTTGTATTCAGATGTTGTAAATAGGGTTCAGTTATTGTAGCACGATAACGAGTCAACCCAACCAAGAGAAAGCAGTCGACAAAATGATAATACAAGTGGTAGCAGTAATCCAAGCGGTGACAACAAACGTGGAGGGAATCTACATGCCAGAAATGGTAACCACTTCGGTGGTAATCATGGCCAAGACAGTAAAAGTGTACATTTCAAGAAGAGGATATTCAACAATGATGGAAAAATGTCAAGACCAACACCCGTTGTTAAGGAAGGAAGCGAACCACCACTATCATATGCTTCAAATGAGGAGGGAGGACACATCATCCAAAACATGAAGAAATTCAAAATGTGTTACAATTGTGGAAGAGAAGGTCACCTAGCTAGATTTTGTCGCATATGGAAGCCAAGTCCGGTTGGAGCAGTGACACCAAATCAGTCCAGCATAAGTCAAAACCGAAGTAGTTCAAGGGGAGGCGTTTGTTGTGACCTCCCGAAAGCAACGAACCCGAACGAGGTCATCACGGGTAAGCTTATAATAAACTCTAACAAAGTATATACCTTATTTGATACCAGTTCTACCCATTCTTTTATTTCTCCTACTTGCTCTCAACGTTTAAATTTGACTCAAGAAATTAGACTTTGACTTATCTGTTGAAACCCCGTTGGGAGAAACCTTCATTACATCCACTGTTTATATGTCTTGTTTGGTTCAAATCGGTACCCTCACATTACATGTCGATCTTATTTCCTTAAAAATACTTGCGTTTGACGTAATTCTAGGGATTGATAGGTTAACTACTCATCATGCAAAAATTAATTATTTTCGTAAGGTTGTTAGCTTTCATATTCCTAACCAACCTATTATGAGAATTCAAGCAACCAAACTATTAAAATCAATCACTGTCATCTAAAGCCATAAAGCTATTCATTTATTGAAAAATGGATGTCAAGCTTTCTTAGCTCATGTCACAGATTTAAACAAAAATACGTCAGATTTGAATGATATTTCTATTGTTAATAAATTTCCCGACGTATTCCCTGAAGAACTTCCTGGCTTACCCCCAGAGCGTGAAATTGAATTTTGTATTGACCTTGAACCCGGTACAAAACCCATTTCTAAAGCCCCATATCGAATGACTCCTATTGAACTTCAGGAGTTAAAGACCCAACTACAGGAATTGTTAGACATCGGTTTCATTCGTCCTAGTACGTCTCCTTGGGGTGCTCCTGTTCTATTCGTGAAGAAGAAAGATGGGAGTATGCGACTTTGTATTGATTATCGGGAGTTGAATCATGTCACCATAAAAAATAGGTACCCATTTTCACGTATTGATGACCTGTTTTACTAGTTACAAGGCGCCAAATTCTTTTTAAAGATCAATCTTTATTCCGGATATCATTAGTTAAAGATTAAAATTGATGACATTCCAAAGGTGGCTTTCAGAACTCGGTACGGGTATTGTGAATTCCTAGTCATGTCCTTTCGATTGACTAATGCTCCTGCTGCCTTCATGGACATGATGAACCGAGTATTCAAGGAATATTTGGAACATTTTGTGGTCGTCTTTATTGATGACATTCTCATATACTCCAAAAGTCGTGAAGATCATGAGCAACACTTAAGGCTGATACTCCAAAAGCTTCGTGAAAACAAGCTTTATGCCAAGTTAAAGAAATGCGAGTTCTGGCTTGAGGAAGTTGCATTACTTGGGCATGTGATATCAAATCATGGAATATCTGTTGACCCGACAAAGATTTAATCAATTCAAAGCTGGGAAAAACCTAAGTCAGTGACCGAAGTACGTTGCTTTCTGGGCTTAGATGGTTATTATCGGAGATTTGTGGAAGGATTTTCTCGAATCGCTACTCCATTAACTCAGCTGACTCGAAAGGATACAAAATTCAGTTGGAGCGAGGAATGTGAGAAGAGTTTTCAAAAACTCAAGAGGAGACTTATTTCAGCATCTGTTCTGACAATACCATCTGACTCAGAGGGATTTGTCATCTACAGTGATGCTTCAAGAAAAGGGTTAGGATGTGTTCTCATGCAACATGAAAAGTCATAGCCTATGCCTCACGACAACTTAAAGAATATGAGAGAAATTGTCATACTCGTGATCTAGAGTTGGCAGCTGTCATTTTTGCGCTTAAGATTTGGAGGCATTACCTGTATGGAGAGAAGGTGGAGATTTATACGGATTATAAAAGCCTCAAATATTTCTTCACTCAAAAGGAACTCAACATGCGGCAACGATGATGGCTTGAGCTGTTGAAAGATTACGATCATACTATTCAATACCATCCTAGAAAAGCGAACATGGTAGCTGACGCATTGAGTAGAAGATCATATGCGTGTACGCAGTGGCGGATCCAGAACATATTTTAAGGGAGGGAAAAATATGTTCTAGTTTCAGTATCTAGTGGATGGAAACAATGAATGATGGAGGCGGTGGGGTGAGTGAGTAGCGGAGAGGTAGCCAAGAAGAGCACTAGAGGGAGAGGCGGAGAGCAACTGAAAAGAGGGAGAGGTGGAGAGCAACCGAGGGAGTGAAGACCTAATAAAAAAATTATTATTTTTTTAATATTTTTTTTAATGAAACGACGTTGTTTCATGTTATTTTAATAAATAAAAAAAAGTTAAAACAGATTTGTGTTTGTTGCAGTCGGAGAAGAAGAAGAAGTGAAGAACCAAATATGTGTTGGTGTTGGCTCAGCACGCCGCCGCTTCTACTTCCCCCCGGCCCTAGCTCCTAGTCTACCGACCGCCACCCTCCTATGGGTCATTGCCCTACCGCCCGCTTAGTTCCACCTCTCCGCAGTATGAAAGCGATATTGTCAACGCAAAGGCCAATTTGTTATGACTTACAAAGGATGGAGATCGAGATAAAGACTCCAGGGACCCATGTGATGATGACGAATATACGAGTAGAACCGACTTTAATCGATAAAGTTAAAGCTGTTCAAGCTACAAACCTGGAGCTGATGCGTATAAGGAAGAAAGTGCAAGAAGGTGCTATGCCGGAAGCAAGAATCGATGAAGAAGGAATACTTCAAGTCAACTCCAGACTTTGTGTTCCTAACGATTCTGACTTGAAGTATAAAATAATGATGAAGGCACATATCACACCGTTTGTAATCCATCCTGGGAGTACCAAAATGTATCGTGATCTTCGACATACATTTTGGTGGAGCAATATGAAAAGAGAGATCGCAGAGTTTATCTCAAGGTGTCTAACTTGTCAACGAGTCAAGGCGGAGCATCAAGTGCCAAAAGATCCTTTGCAACCACTTGAAATTCCATAATGGAAGTGGGAACACATAACCATGGATTTCGTTACCGGTCTTCCCAAAGTTTCTCAAGGCATAGATGCAATTTGGGTCATTGTTGATAGATTGACCAAGTCGGCTCATTTTTTACCTATACGAGAAACTTATACACTTGAACGTCTTGCTCGTATGTACATAAATGAGATTGTAAGACTGCATGGTATGCCAGTATCCATAGTTTCTGATCGAGACCCAAGATTCACTTCACGGTTTTGGGTTAGTTTGCAAAAAGCTATTGGCACAGATTTGCGATTCAGTTCGGCATATCATCCTCAAACGGACGAGCAGTCGGAGAGGACTATTCAAACTCTTGAAGATTTATTAAGACTCTATGTCCTTGATGTCAAAGGAAGTTAGGACAAGTTCTTGCCATTGGTGGAATTTTCCTACAACAACAGTTATCAATCAAGTATTGGCATGGCTCCATTCGAGGCATTGTATGGGCGCAAGTGTCATTCTCCAGTATGTTGGGACGAGGTGGGTGAAGCAACGTTGTTGGGACCAGAATTGGTACGTATGACTACGAAAAAGATTCAAATGATCCGGCAACGTATAAAGACCTCACAAGATCGACAAAAGAGTTATGCTGATCCTCATCGAAAAGACGTTGAATTCGATATTGGAGATCATGTGTTGTTACGTGTTGCCCCATGGAAAGGAGTTACGAGATTTGAAAAGAGAGGAAAGGTCGATCCTCGATTCATTGGCCCATTTTTAATCCTCGATCGAGTAGGAACTGTGGCCTATAGACTCGATTTACCACCAAGTATGTCCCGTGTTCATAATGTTTTTCACATATCTATGTTACGTAAATATGTGAAAGACTCGAACCACATTATTGAGTTAGAACCAGGAGAAATAGCGGAAGATTTAACGTATGAAGAGTTACCTGTTAAAATCTTGGATAAGAAGGAACATGTTCTACGCTCCAAGGTTATACCTCATGTCAAAGTTTTGTGGAGAAACCACGATGTCGAGGAAATGACCTGGTAGTTAGAATCTGAAATGAAATCAAGGTATCCTCACCTATTCGTCATACCAGGTATGTACCCTAATTTTGAGGGCGAAATTTCATAAGAAGGGGAGGTTGTAAGACCCCAACTTTTATGAATAAAGATGATTTTTCCTATAAATATCATTTTGAATAATTATGGTGTTGATTTATTAAAGTTGTGGGTAATATTTATAAATTTTACAAAGTAAGCAAGTTGTTATATAATATTCGATTGGTCAGGGAATATTCATTTTAACAGGGAATATTCGTACGATGACATAATCATTGGTGGACCCCACAACGAAATTATTGTCGGAATGAGAAAACGACAGAAATATCTTTTTATGAAAATAACGGTGGAAGTTTTACCGTTAATTGTTGAAATAACCGGTGTTAAAAGTACAGTAATACACGTGGTTGCATAGTAGCACACGGTATTGATTATTGATGCTTACGTGAGAAGTCACTCAGTTATACTCAATTATTGCTACAGAAATTGCTGCATCATATCTCTCATATTATTGATTCAATTATTGTCATAGTATCATCTGCATAATATTTTATTAAATGATCAATAATTGAGACGACAAGTTATTAATATTATTATTTGTAATATTGACGAAGTCTAGAAGTTTTGTCAAAGAGAGGTTTGGTCACCTAATTCCGCGCCAATAAGGAGAAATCCTTATTGGAAAGCCCCCTCTTTCCTGGGAACGACATGGTCGTTAAATATTGCGAATTATAATAATGATGATAAATGTTGTTAAAAATATTGAGAGGATTTTTATGAGGTATTTGATGTAAATTTTGTTATTATATGGACCCTCACCTACTCATTTTCAAAATAGTGTGTTATGAGTGAGATAATATATATATATATATATATCTTGCAAGTTGTCACGGGTGGGGTTTTTTGTGGTTATATATGTATATGTATAGAATATATATGTCACGGGAGTACTCTATGTATTATATATATATATACATATATAATATATATAATATATAATATATTTTATTTAAAAGTTTTCGCATAGTATCCTTTCCATTCTCTTATAAATAGGATGCTTAGTTAGAATTAAAAATCACACCAGAATTAGAGAATTCTTCTTCTATAATTTTGAGCGTATTTCTTTCAAGTTTTATAAAGCTTTGAGTGTAGAAAACAGTGTAAGTTTTCTTCAAGAATATCCCCGCCCTACCAGTCGGAATACTTTTCTTTTCAAGGTAAGGGATATTATTTTTGTTCAGTATTCGTATAAAATAATATTTTCTTCCATACCCTGTAGTATGTAAGTAATATTATTTCGTTTCAGATTTCGAATTCTATACTCATTTTGTTAAAGTTTTGGCTTCTATACTCCATGAAATTAGTAGAATATCTTTGATATTTGCGCTTCATCCGGTATCTTTTCATGGAAATATTATTCTGAGCATTCTTGATAAGTTTTAACTTTTTCATGCAGGAGTACTATTCACGGGGTTACTATTCCCGAAGTTATTATTCACAGGGTACTATTCACTCGGTTACTATTCACCCAGGGTACTATTCATGACAAAAATTGATTTCTTTTCGATCTAAATCATTTTTGATACAACATTATTCTTGAATTTTACTCCACAAAGCAGTATCATGTTGACAATTTGGACATTATTGAATTCTGGATAAATTAAATTATAAATCTTTAGAAATCTGTCCTTTACTTTCTTTTAATTAAATTCTTATATCATTGTCATCATCCTCATGCCTATATTGTTATGAAAGTCATCTTTGGCCCATAGTGCATAGATGAACTTGGTATGATTATGACCAAGGATTATTCGTTATAATAATGACCGTAATGTTACAAATGATGTGGTAAAAGTCCTCATTGGCCCATACTGCATTAATGGACAGTTGTTGGCATGATCATGACCATTGATGAAAACACGAATATCCTTGGCCCGTAGTGCATGGATACTTTGTGGTCGTGATACTAATGAATATCCTTGGCCATAGTGCAGGGATGATTCGATGATGTAGATTATTTATTAAGCTGGGTCTCAGTGATAAAAGTGATGAAAAACCTTTTAAATCATAGAAGATAGTAAATTTCATGCTCTACTTGACTCTTCTAATGGATTGCTTGTTCCGCTGCAGTTAAACTCGATGTCTGTTGTATTTTATCAGTTTAACACTATTGAAGGCTAATGATAATTTATTCTGCATTATCTTAGTCATAATATTTCTTACTGGGCTAGTTGAGCTCACCCTTTGTTTTCATTGTTCTCTTTAGGAAATGAGAATATAACTGGGACTAGTCGGGGAACGGAGTGACGGTCCAGATGGTAGCATTAGTAGTCCTCATTATTCTGTGAAATAGTGTGACAATAAATGTATTGATGACTTATTTTGAGTTTGAATACTGTCTAGAAGATAATATTTGTATTAAAACTCACAGCTCATGTTGTATATTTAAGTTTGAATTTGTATTCGGTACCATGTATTTGGTGACTCAGAATGGGTGATGTATACCTATTTTGGGGGCTTCACATTTGTTGTGTAGTGTGATGTGATCACCACTATTTAGTAAGAGATTTGTAATAAAAACTTAAAGTTTAGAAAACAAACTTTGAAGTAATACATGTTCTACAAATTCTGAACTTAGTGGCTCATGTACATGACTGATTTGGAACCTAATTAAGCATGATATATGATATATAGTGTCTTTATCATGATTTGAACTTGTTAGCTTTGTGCTAGAGAATGCTTTAAAATGAAAAGCTTAGTTAAGGCTAATGAACATGAATGCTAAGAGATATAGTTTCTGATTTTGAAAGGTGATTATCATAACTTATTTACTTATGATAAAAGTTGTAGATTTGTCTTACATGTGTTGGATTGCATCATTCGTGCTAAAATGATTTCAAAGACAACCTTGGACATGTTTTCAAAATTTAGTTGCATCACATGTATATATAGATTCTAAAGAAGTAAGATGTCATGTTATGGCTATAATACTCCTAAACATGATTCATATGTATTAAGCATGATGATAACTAAATCGAACATGAGTTTAGAGCATGATTTGAAGTGTTAAACAATGTTGGTTACAAACAAACGATATGAACACCAAAAACATGTATATTAACAAATTTAGTAATTTCTATGTTGACATACGACATGAAATATAAAGCAAGATGATTACATGACCTTTGTATGTATTAATGTCATATAAATTGTAAGTTAAACTTGTGGTAAATTCAAGTATGGTCATGTGTCTTGTAAGACCTCTAGCATGTATGTTAATATGTATGAATAGGGGTATGTTAGAGTTAGTAAAACAGAAGTGCAAGGCTCAACCTCGGTCCAGCTGGGAGGAAGTGCAATTGCTGATCCCTAAGCCTAAACCAGCGTAAATAATGCGCCATCCTATGATCATGAATAGATTCTATTTTGTTTATGAAATTTAAGGCATGCTTATATGATTTCTTTACCTTGTAATATGTGACTAATATGCCGTATATGTGTTGAGACACATGCTATGTGATGAATTCTTGTAAGTGTAGACTCATATTAGTTTACACATACTAATTTGGAAAGACCGACTTGTTAATGTTAGGTCGTTTCAACGCAAGTTAAATAAAGCTAGATTTAATTGTAGCTGAGCAATCAGGCTAGTTTCCTTGAACTTCACTCTTTGATTGTGCAAGTTCCTTGAACCATACTTTTATGGTGCAAAGTATCCTAACCTTTGCATTTACTTTATGCAATGGACATGAGTAAGAAAGTTATTCATTTAAGCTTGAAATTTATTCCCAAACATGTTATTAAGTGGTTTAATTGCCTTACAATTATTCCACATCGATATTATTGATATTCACACTTAGTGCATTTGAGTTCGTACAATCTTGGACTTGTACATCGTTTAAAGTTCTATAATTCTTGAACTGTGTTAGATAGAGTCTGAACCTTTGTTCGGTCAGACAAGTGTATGAAGTTTTATAAAAGCTATGCAAACCAATTGATGGTAAGGATTCTTAGACTGAAAGAACACCCCTTTTACGATAGGGGAGTACCCCAGGTATCTAATATAAGATACACAAAGAAGATTTAAATGTTAGGCATATACATGGTGTACGCGAGGCTGATCCCCTCAAGTACTTATTCTGTAGCCAGTAACCAAAGGGTCAATTAGCGATTAATTCCATTGGAGTGTTATAGTTCAAAGTCTACTTGACTACCAGTTATTCTAAAAGAAATCATTATCTTTGTTTTTAATATTCATATTGTTGAATCCTTCAGATATTCATATTGTTGAATTCATTGTCAGATATTTTCCATTCATCATGATATATCCTTATTGTTGTATTTAAACTTGTTGAGCAAACTTGTTGCCCATCCTTGCTATATCATGAATTATATTGCAGCTAAGCCCGAGACCTCAGGAAAGGACAAGGGTAAAGGAAAGACGTATGATAGTCGCCAGGAGCAGACTTCACTATATGCCTAGTTTAAATTACTGTTATGTAATATGAACCCTAATTATTATTTTAGGGTATGTTTGTAAGATTGTATTAAGGTTATCGAATCGTGGGCCTAGTAACACCTTTTGAATTAACGACGTACGTTTATTATATTCTGCATTTTAGTTATCGTATGCTGTATAGAGGTGGATGTTTATATTTTTTATATATGACCAACCGAGGGTCGAGGAGGACGAATTCAAGGCGTTACACACACACACACACATTCTCTCAATGTTATAGGATTTTAAAAATCCAAAACAAATGAATTTAGCTTCCTATTTATAGATTTTCAAGGCTAGGGGTAAAATAGTTATTTCTTCCCTCCGGTTACTATTCACACCTACTTACTATTCACGTAGCTTCCCTTGGAAGTTTTGTGGTTTCTTTTCGGGTTTCATTCCGACAGCTTTTAAAATCGCGATTCTCTTTAATCCAAATATTTTTGGATATTTCGTCTTTCCTTTACCGATTACCTTTTACGTATTCTTCGGATCTCTGAAAAACTAAAAAACACCTTTCACCATTAAGCGTTTTCCTTCACGTTTCCCCTAACGTAGTTAAACGAGTAAAAAGTACATAACAATACTTTTCGCCATTTTTATTTCGTCCGATTTTTACACGTTTTTCGAGAAAAACTTTTATCGACTTACTTACCTTTTCACGATATATTATCATCAAATCTTTTGACAGAATGTCATTTTGACATGCTGAACTCTTGGAAAGGCTTAGGTTATTCAAACCATAACCCTTAGGTTTCGTCGGGTGAATAGTGTCTATTTCGTCTTTTTATCCGAAAAATATTTTGTTATCGAATTTTTTTTTATTTTCGTCTTAAAATTTTTACTCGTTCAGTCTAGCTCATAGCTAGAATCCTCTCGACTTATAATCATCCTAGATTATAGAACGATTAATAAACACATAGCACATAATAGTATTAATAAAAATTCATTTTATTAATAACTAATTCTTTAAAGTTAAATTCTAGACAATCCGAATTTCCGGGTTGTTACACTTGGCCTGCATCATCGTAAGGAAACACGATTGACCAAACGATGCGCTACCATAAAACACTACCTTAGACTGATTCAGAGTCTGAAGGTCACACTTTTCTTTTGATAGTCAATTATTGCAGTATGGTTATACAACCAATCCATTCCTAAGATCACATCGAATTCTCCCAACGTTATCGGAATAAAGTCTACGCTTAGTTTATGACCCCTAATTTCTGCGCAACAATTATGGTATACGTACTCTACATGAATTACTTCCTTATTCACAACTTTTATGCTCAACGGGTTTTCTAATCATTCTTGGGGTAAATTTAATTGTCTACCAAAATCTTTAGACACAAAGGAACATGTAGCACCCGAATCAAATAATATATATGCATTTATATTAGTGATTGGGATAATACCTGACACCAAGTCCTTCGCAGCTACCGCGTCTTGGACGGTCATGTTAAACGTTTTGGCAGTTGGTTGGTTATATTGTGCAGGTCCACCAATCATCAGCTTGTTGCCTCCTCCCTGATGGCCGCTTCCACCGCTGCTCCCTTTCTTCAGACAGTCTTTAATTTGATGCTCGGTTGAGCCACAAGAAAAACATCCCTTGATCTTCTTTGGCTTTGGTCAGTTTGGTGAAATGTGCCCCTCCTAGCCGCAGTTGAAGCAAACACTGCGTCTTTTCCAGCACTCCCTTTGGTGGTTCTTCCCATACTTCGAGCATCCTTCAGCTCTCTTCTTAAATCCTCCTTGATGACTCTCTGCTTGATTTTTGTTTCTATTGTTATTTTTGTTGTTATCCCACTTCCTTTTTCCAAGATTACTTCCTCCACTGCTCTCTCCTCCATTATTCTTACTATTTTTCTCTTTGTTATACTGACTCAAAGCCTCACTACCTCCTTCCACAATGAAGGTCTTCTCCAACAACGTGGCGAATGATTCGATTTGAAGAACTGACACTTTCTTGGACAACCACGGTTTTAGTCCTAATTCGAAACGTCTGGCTTTCCTCTCTTCGATGTCCACTTGATGCGTTGCAAATCTTGCGAGCTCGTTGAACTTGGCCGCGTACTGCGCCACCTTCATTTCCCCATATTTTAATTCTAAGAACTTTACCTCCATCCAATTCTTTATGCTCTTCGAAAAATAATTTTTGAAGAACAACGTCTTGAACCTTTCCCATGTTATAACTATTTCCCATGCTCTTTGTTGATTTGCTTCCCACCAATAATTTGCTTCACCCTTCATCATATACGTAGCATATGTAGTCTTCTGACCTTCAGCCACAAGAGCAATGGTGAATGATTTTTCCATCTCATTGATCCAAGTCTGAGCAGGATCGGTAGTTCCCCTAAATTCTAGAGGTCCTATACTCCAAAGTCTTTAAAGTTTGTTATAAGGATCGCTTGAGGGTTTGCATGCATTGGTTCATTATTTCTCCCTTGAAGGGCTTCTCCTAACAAGTCGACTAATTATTGAATGGGATCTACCCGATCTCTCTCATTATTGATCGATTCATCTGTTGTAGTTAGTCTACGTCTGGGCGGTATTTTTTGCATCATAAAATTTTATTTTATTATTTAATTATATTCTTTAATGCAAAAGAAAAAAATTATAACACATTTTTGAAATAATAACATTTATATTCATATGCGAAAATCATTACATCGATATTATCATTTCTTAACATACTTCTATACATGCTAATATCTATCCCCTATTATCACAAAAGATGGGGAACACTAACATACTACCCCTCTAACATACTCAGGGTTTACATAACTATCACACATCTCACACATTCCATTTGGAGTCAACACAGTACATATATAAGTACAAACTACCGCTACTGGACTATTAATGTAAGACCCTGACTTTTATGAAATAAAAGTCTAATTTTCTTTAAACGAGAATTAAGGTTTTAATACAAAAGTTAATTTTTAAAGTCAGATTGATCAAATGGACAGTTAATCGGATAAGTGAGTAAATAATTTTTGGGAAAAAGTGGGCCCTAGAGGGGTTGTCAGCAACTTTGATTGGAAGGAGGAGGCTGATAATTTGGGAGGGGTAAAGAGATTAAGAAATGAAGAAAAATAAAGAAAAGAAGAAAGAGAAAGAAACAAAAAGAAAGGAAAAAAAAGGAAAAAAGGAGGAGAATTCCTCCACTTCTGTGATTCATTCTCAACTTAAAACCAAGGAGAGGAAGAGAGGGAAAGAGAGAGAGAGATAGAGAGAGAGAATGCTTACATTTGAGAGAAAGGAATAAGAAGAAAGAAAAAGAAATTGTTAAATAGGTAATTTTAAAATTCTTAATTTATTTTTAGATTTAAGTTTACATGAATTTTATACGAAGAGATTTTGTTTATAGTTGATTTAGATGATTTAAAATTGTATAAACAAGGATTAAACAAGAGAAATCAAGAGATTAAAGCAAAGAAAGTTTCACTGGCACATATAGTAGATCTGATCTGGGTAGAAAATTTAAGAAAAACTCGCCGGAGACGATGACCGGAAAATTCGTCGCTGGTGAACTTTTTCGGTAAGCCTATTTCTCTATGTTAAAGGCGGAATTTAGAAAACCTTTCTTCTACAAAGTTTTAGAGAATTAAATTTCACATGAAAAAGACATAAGATTCGTAATTTTCTGATAAAAGGGATAATTATTATGAATTATTAAAGTTTCTGAATATTGGAAATTATAATTAAATTATCAGAAAAATCTTATAATATTATTTTATAATTTCTGGACAATTTTGGAAAATTATTGAATAATAAACATATTTATTGTATTTTTAAACTATTTATAGTTAGTTTAAAAATAGAGAAAATTCATAGAAATGAATGGTGGAAAATTATGAAATTTCTTTGAAAAAATATTATAATATTAATATTGATGATGTTTAAAGATATAAAAGTATATGGAGTTAGTATTTCTATTTTGAATATATTAAGTGATAGTTTTTATAAATAGAAATAATTATAGAAAATTATCGGATAATCCAAAAAATATGAAAATTGGTTGAAAAGTCTATAATAATATTCTAAAAATTTTAGAATGTTTAGTAAGCTCAGGAGGTGTTAGGATGTAAACACACAAATAACGAATGAATTATGATAAAAACAAAAACAATGTTTTTGTTAAAGTAAAATGGTGATAATACCATAATAGTGGATTGACGTTTTAAAAATAAAATATCATATATGAGTTTTTAGATTTCTCAAGTTTTATTATCCACTTATAAGTTTTGGAATATGAATAATGATTTTATGCGATAAATAAATGCACCTTAAATAAATTATGAATTATTAGTTGGTTTATATGTTATTCGAGATAAATATGTTTTGATGTTGACCCCGACTTTTAATAGAATTTAAATTATTTATAGCAAGGTGTTGATGTAATAAATGTTATAGTTATGGGTGTTGTGTGAAAATTATATGAAGTGAACAGTTTGTCAGAAAATATTCATTTTATCGAGGAATATTCGTACGAAGACGCCAAACTAACCAATCGTTGGTGGGTTCCACAACAGAATAATTGTCGGATAGGAAACGCGAAAGAAATAACCTTGTTAAAAATTAACGGCAAAACTTTTACCGTTAACTGTTGAAATACCCGGTAATAAAATGCGTTATTCCACAGTAGTACGCTGTATTGCATAGTAATAGTATATCTAATTATTGATTCTTACGTTAGAAGTCACTCAGCATTTCATTCAATAATTGCCACAGTAGTTATTGCACAGTAACTTATATTATTGATTCAATAATTGCTACAGTAGTAATTACATAATATTTTATATGATTAAATCAATTATTGTCACGGCACAATAACTTATATTATTTGATATGATATAATTAGACCAGTTGGCAGTATTGTGAGTCTATGTTAATAATTGATGAATAAAAGATGTTGATTAAAGATAAGTATGATATGCAGATGTTTGTTCAATTATTTTCTTTTTACAAAAGTAAGTTTATCAGAACTTGCCGACACTCTACTTTTCCTAAAGTAGCGTGGGACCACAAATTCCACTACCATCATTTTTATATAGCTCACTTGATTATTTTGTCAAAGCGTGTGTGCTAGTTGTTTCCTCAATTTTCAGTATAAATTGGTTGCTCAGTTGAGCAACTAAATACACATCATCACTACACTAAAAATATAAAATTATTTTACTACAATATTGTGAGTATAATATTGTAAGTATTTCTTTTGAGTGTAATATTACTCCAAGTGTTGATAAAGAGTGCAATCATTGTTCATGGTTGATCAATTTCATAGAAAGCAGAATCTAGTCACGTGCTAATTAAGGTAAGGGGTATCACTTTTTTCATAATATGGTAAAGGATAATATTTTCTATACTCGAAAGGAATATCATTTTCTTTCATACTCCATTTTATGGTAAGAAATTATTATTCGTTTCTTCAACTTATCATTAAATGGTGAAAAGTCCTGAATTGATTAGAATATCCTTAATAGTTTGTGCTTCATCTAATATCTTGACCTGAATCTTTCTATTCAGTTTTAAGTTATTATATTTGACCCATGAAATTTACATTTACTTAAACTTTATATTTTATCATGAATTTTAATCGATTTTCTGGATATCGTGTTGGCAATTTGGACTCTGGATAGTTAAGTTGAAAATCACTAAGATCTAGTTTATCTTATTATTTTGATTATTTATGTCCATTAATTCATCATATATGTGACGCGCTCAAAATAGGTATACATCACCCATCTTGAGTCGCCAAATACATGGTACTGAATACAAATATAAACTTAATTATACAACATGAGCTGAGAGTTTTTATACGAATATTGTCTCATAGACAATATCCAAACTCAAATTCAATCCTCATTACATTTATTATCACACTAAATAGTGAGGACTATTAAAACAACCATCTCGGACCGTCACTCCATTCCCCGACTAGTCCTGGCTACGTTCTCATTTCTTGAAGAGAACAATGAAAGCAAAGGGGTGAGCTCAACTAGCCCAATAAGAAATATTATGACTAAGATAATGCAGAATAAATTATCGTTAGCCTTCAACAGTGTTAAACAATAAACAACAAGTTTAACTGCAGCGGAACAAGCAATCCATTAGAAGAGTCAAGTAGAGCATGATATCTACTATCTTCTATGATTTAAAAAGTTTATCATCAAATTTATCGCTGAGACTTAGCTCAATAAATAATCCACATCACTGAATTATCCATGCACTACGGGCCAAGGATATTCATTAGTATCACGTCCACGAATTATCCATGCATTACGGGCCAAGGATATTGGTGTAATCACCAATGGTCATGATCATAGCAGCAACTGTCCATTAATGCACTACGGGCCAAAGAAGACTTTTACCATATCATTTGTAACATTACGGGTCATGATTATACCGAATGATCCCTGATTATAATCATACCAATCAACAGTCCATCTATGCACTACGACCAAAGATGACTTTCATCACAATATAAGCATGAGGATGATGACAATGATATAAGAATTTAATTGAATGAAAGCAAATGATAAATTTTTAAAGATTTATAATTTAATTTATCCAGAACTCAATAATGTCCAAATTGTCAACATGATACTGCTTTGTGGAGTAAAATTCAAGAATAATATTGTATCAAAAATAATTTGGACAGAAAATAAATTAATTTTATAATGAATAGTACCTCGGGTGAATAGTACCTGAGTGAATAGTATCCCATAAATAGTACTTTGGGAATAGTACCCCGTGAATAGTACTTTGTGAATAGTACTTCATAAATAGTACTTCGTGGATAGTACTTTGTGAATAGTACCCATGAATAGTACTTCGTGAATAGTACTCCGACATGAAAAACATAAAATTTAACAAGAATGTGCAGAAAAATATCCTTGTGAAACGATACTAGATGAAGCGCAAATTCCAAGGATATTCTACTAATTTCACGGAGTATAGAAGCAATACTTTAACAAAATGAGGGTATAATCAGGAATACGAGACGACATAATATTACTTACATACTACAGAGTATGGAAGAAAATATTATTTTATATGAATATTGAACAAAAATAAAATCCCTTACCTTAGAAAAAGACTGGATACTTGAATAGTGAAGTAGCAGAATACTCTTCTTCTTTCTCTCTATAGCTTCTCTCTCTATAATTGCTCTTGTGAGTCTTAGTGAATTGGTGAGAATGAAAGAAGAATGAACTTCTATTTATAGGAAAACATAGTTTCGATAATTTCACGTTTAGGGGCTCAAATTATTACAGTATAGTACTTTCATCTATACCTCTATTTTTAATTTAGTCCTTCAAGTATTATCAATCTTACACCACCTCCCCTAATAGTACATACATGTGAACCAACAATAATTTGCATGTGAACCAATAGCAATTAATTACTCATTTATCTGATTAATTGCCCGTTTGATCAATTTAACAACCAGAAATCAATTATTATCGAAAAATGTCGATTTCCACTAACACTAATAATCCCAACACAATGGAAATATTTGTATCAACAATTTCATCTTTAATCAACACGAACTTATTTATCATTAATATTATAACTCATAATATTTAACAACTAGATCTTCCCAGGAAAGAGGGGGTTTTGCGATAAGGATTTCTCCCCATCGGCGCGCAATTAGGTGACCAAACATCTTTCCTCGACAGAACTTTCTAGATTTTGTCAATAATGCAAATAATAATATGAATAACTTTGTTGTCTCAATTATTGATTTAATAATATAAAATATTATGCAGATGATACTATGACAATAATTGAATCAATAATATGAGATATATTATTCAATAATTACTGTAGCATTAATTGAGTATAACTGAGTGACTTCTCACGTAAGCATCAATAATCAAAGATACTGTACAATACCGTATGCTACTACGCAAACCACGCCAGACATCGTACTTTTACCAATGAAAGTATTTCAACACTTTAACGGTAAAACTTTCGCCGTTATTTTTATAAAAATATATTTTTGTCATTTTCTAACTCCGACAATAATTCCGTTGTGGGGTCCACAAATGATTATGCCGCCGTACAAATATTCCCTGTTAAAACGAATATTCCCCGACCAATCGAATATTTTATAACAACTTGCTTACTTTGTAAAATTTGTAAATATTATTCACAACTATAACATTATATCAAATCCACACCATAATATTCAAGAATATATTTCGAGAAAAAATAATCTTTATTCATAAAAGTTGGGGTCTTACAATCTCCATTTCTTATGAAATTTTGTCCTCAAAATTGGGGTACGTACCTGGAATGTTGAAGAGGTGAGGATACCTTGACTTCATTTTAGATTCTAACTCCCATGTTATTTCCTCAACATCGTGGTTTCTCCACAAAACTTTGACTTGAGGTATAACCTTGGAGTGTAGAATATGATCCTTCTTATCCAAGATTTTAACAGGTACCTCTTCATACGGTAAATCTTCTGCTATCTCGTCTGGTTCTAATTCAATAATGTGGTTCGGGTCTTTAACATATTTACGTAACATAGATATGTGAAAAATGTTATGAACACGAGACATACTTGGCGGTATGACAAGTTTATAGGCCACAGTTCTTAATCGATCGAGGATTTCGAATGGCCTAATGAATTGAGAATTGAGCTTTCCTCTCTTTCAAAATCTTGTAACTCATTTCCATGGAGAAACACGTAACAACATATGATATCCAACATTGAATTCTACGTCCTTTTAATGAAGATCAACATAACTCTTTTGTCAATCTTGTGAGGTTTTTATACGTTGCCAGATCATTTGAATCTTTTTCGTTGTCATGTGTACCAATTCCGGACCCAACAACGTTTCTTCACCCACCTCATCCCAGCATATTGGAGAACGACACTTGCGTCCATACAACGCCTCGAATGGAGCCATGTCAATAATTGCTTGATAACTATTGTTGTAGGAGAATTCCACCAATGTCAAGAACTTATCCCAACTTCTTTTGAAGTTAAGGACACAGAGTCTTAAGGGAGCAAAGATGAATTGTTTTATGTATTGATCAGGACCGTTGATGAAAACACGATTATCTTTGGCCTGTAGTGCATGGATAATTCGTGGTCGTGATACTTAAAGAATATCCTTGGCACATGAGTGCGAGGATGATTTAATGATGTGGATTATTTATCGAGTTGAGTCTCGCCGATAAAAGTGATGAAAAACTTTTAAATCATAAAAGATAGTAGATTCTATTCTCTACTTGACTCTTTTAATGGATTGCTTGTTCATGTGAAGTTAAACTTGATGTCTATTGTATTTTATCGGTTTAACATTGTTGGAGGCTAATGATAATTTATTACGCATTATCTTAATCATAATATTTTCATTGGGCTAGTTGAGCTCACCCTTTCTTTCACCGTTCTCTCTGTGAAATGAGAATATAATTGGGACGAGTCTGGGGAACATGAGTAATGGTCAGGAGGATAACATTAGTAGTCCTCACTATTCTCGTGAAATAGTGTGATAATAATTGTAATGAGGACTCCTTTTGAGTTTGTATAATCTCTAGTAGATAATATTTGTATTCAAACTCATAGTTTATGTTTTGTCAGATTGTATACCACACAGTTGTATTAGTAAGTTGTATTTGAATTCGTATCATGTATCTGGCGACCCAAGATGGGTGATGTATACCTAATTTTGGGGCGTCACGGTTAATATCAAAGCTTAGGGATATGATCCTGGCTAAGATGTGAGATAAGAACTAGGAGGGAGAGATGGGGAATTCTTCGCTAGTATGACCTACCTAAGTTTATTTGGTATTTAATTGGTCGGTCAAAGTATAGGGATAATATATGATATGTTAATTAACCCTTGTTTTGTGGCAGTGTTTGAAAATGGCATCCGAGAATGTTGAGATTATCAATGGAGCACAAGAGACCGTTGAAAACAATAACACCGATGAAATGGTGAATGATGGGATGGTCAGAGACTTTATGCAATTCATGCAACAACAGGCGAAGGCAGCTCATGTCCAAAATGCAGGTAGAAATACTGATAACTCTCGGACGGTCACCGCTAAGCAGTTTAAGGAGCAATTCATGCAACAACCAAGGAAGGCGGCCCATCCATAATGCAGTGGAAACAATGGTAACCACGGTTGGTCACCGCTAAGCGATTCAAGGAGTCGGGACCACCGGAGTTTTGGGAAACCCAGAACCACTTAAGGCGGAGACATGGATAAAGCAGATTACAAAGATATTTGATGTCTTGGAATGCTCAGAGGAGCAAAAGGTTCCATTCGCCACCTTTATGTTGCGTGAAGAAGGAGATCATTGGTGGGAATCTGTAAAACGTACCCAGCCGACGCACTCAAGATGTCTTGGGAGAAGTTCCAAGAATTATTCAATGACAAGTACTTTCCTGAAAATATTCGTCACATGAAGGAGGTAGAATTCATCAAGCTGGAACAAAACAATATGACCATGTCGCAGTACGAGGCTAAGTTTGCGGAGTTATCCCGGTTTGCATCCCATTTGGTCGATAATGAGGAGCGAATGACGCGAATGTTTTTGCGAGGTTTGAAACCCGATATACGTCAATACCTCATTTCTCACAAACTTTGTTTATATTCAGATGTTGTGAATAGGGCTCAGTTATTGGAGCGCGATAATGAGTCAACACAACCAAAATGCAATAACCAACAACACGATAATAATCATCATCTATGGGTACAGCGGTCATCGTAACAACGATAACCATCGGGGATATTATCATGCCAAGAATGGTAACCACTTTGGTGGTAATCATGACCAAGATAATAAGAATGGACATTTTAAGAAGAGAAGGTTCAACAATGATGTGAAGACGCTTGCATTGACCAAAGACCCGTTTTAAAGGAAGAAGAACGCCCATCGGTCTTATGTTTCAAATGCGGACAAGAAGGACACATCCATTCAAACTCATTTAACAATCCAAAGCGTGTTTTAATTATGGAAGAGAAGGTCACCTAGCTCGATTTTGTCGTATGGTGAAGTCAAGTCCAATGGGATAGTGATGCCAAAGGATGTCCCATGACAAAGCCAAAGTAGTTTAAGAGAGAGCGTTTTTTTTTTTTCTCGTGACGAGGAACCCGAATAAAATTATCACGGGTAAGTTAATCATAAGCTCTTCTAAGTCTATACCGTGTTAGATACCGATTCTACTCACTCTTTTATTTCACCTAGTTGTGTTCAATGTTTGTACTTAACTCCTAGGAGAAGTTAAACTTTGATTTATCTATTGAAACTCCATTGGGAGAAACCTTCGTTACCTCCATCGTTTATAAATCTTGTTTGATTCAAATCGACACTTTCACGTTACATTGTCGATCCTACCTCTTGAAAATACTTGCCTTTGATGTGGTTTTTTTTAAACGATTGGTTAACTACTCATCATGTTTTTCGTAAGGTTGTTAGCTTTCATATTCCTAACCAACCTATTATGCGAATTCAAGCAACCAAACCACTAAATTCAATCATTGTCATATCAAACCATAAGTAAAGAGCCCCGATCTTTTTGTTGATGACTTCCTTGTGTGGAATGCACCAAAGCCAGACTTTCTATAGGCGACGTCATGAATGACGATGACAAGTTGATAGGTATCATTGTGAAGTGCTATCTAGGTTAAGGGATAGAAGTCACAGTTGGTATCAATGTGACGTACTATCCAAGTCTTGGATGAGAGTAACAGTTTTGAATGATATTTCTATCATTAATAAATTTCTTAACGTATTCTTGAAGACTTCTTAGCCTACCCTTAGAGCGTGAAGTCGAATTTTGTATTGACCCCAATACAAAACCCATTTCTAAAACCCTCAAATATTTCTTCAACTAAAACGAACGTATAACGTGCCAAAGACGTTGACTCGAGCTGTTGAAGATTACGATCGTACCATTCAATACCATTATGGGAAAGCGAATGTGGTAGCTGACGTGTTGAGTAGAAGATCGGATGCGTTTACGAGTGCGATGTTGTTAACACAAAGACTCATTTCGTATAACTTACAAGTGATGAAGATAGAGTTAAAGACTGTAGGGACCCACGTGAAGATAATGAATATACGAGTAAAATCGACTTTAATCGATAAAGTTAAAGACGCTCAAGCTACATACCCGAATCTGATGAATGTGAAGAAGAAGGTTTAAGAGGGCGTTATTCTAGAAGCAAGAGTTGCTGAAGAGAGGAAATCTCAACCCTCGATTTAATTGGCCTATTTGAAATCCTCGATTGACTAGGAACTGTGGCTTATAGACTCGTTTTACCGCCAAGTATGTTATGTGTTCATAACGTTTTTAACGTATCAATGTTACGTAAATATGTGGATGACCCGAACCACATTATTAATTTAGAATTGGACGAGATAGCGGATGATTTAACGTATGAGATCTCGTGTTAAAATCTTGAATAAGAAGAATCGTATCCAACACTCAAGGGTTATACCTCAAGAGTTAGAATCTGAAATGAAGTCAAGGTATCCTCACCGTTTTAAGATACCAGTGCGTATGTAAATTTCGAGGGCGAAATTCCATAAGGAGGGAGATTGTGAAACCCCCGATTTTATGAATAAAGAATTAATTTTCTCAAAATAAATTTTTTTATATTATGGTGTGAATTTGAGATAATGTTATAGTTGTGGGTAATATTTATAAATTTTGCAAAGTATGCAAGTTGTCATATTATATTCGATTGGTCGAGGAATAATCGTTTTAAACAGGAAATATTCGTACAACGGCACAATCATTGGTGGACCCCACAACGGAATTATTGTCGGATTGAGAAAACGACAAAAATATTTTATTGAAAATAAAGACGGAAGTTTTACCGTTGATACTGTTGAACTACTCGGTAGTAAAAGTACAATAATACGCATTGTTGCATAGTAGCACATGGTATTGATTATTGATATTTATGTGAGAAGTCACTCAGTTTTGTTCAATTATTGCTACAATAGTTGCTGCATAGTATCTCACATTATTTGATTCAATTATTGTTGATTTAGAAATTTTGTTTTATTCGTAATAAAATAGAAACATCTTTTTATATAAAACAGAATACTTTATTAAAGTTATTCTATAAATAGAATATATTATATTCTATTATGCATAGTGTTTTGCATAGTAAAATCTTTTTATATAAAACAGAATACTTTATTAAAGTTATTCTATAAATAGAATATATTATATTTTGTTATGCATAGTGTTTACATAGTGCTCGTGATAAGAAAGCATATAGTAAAATCTTTTTATATAAATAGAATATATTATATTTTATTTAAAAGATTTTTCTTTAAATATGGACCGTCAGATTAAAGTAAATCAATCTGGACCGTTCATGGATTAGTTACTATGCATTCCATTTTCTTATAAATAGAAGCTCATTCCTTTATTATTTTCTTACGAATTCACTGAACTCTAGAGAGAGAAACTATAGAGAGAGACTATAGAGAGATAGAAGAAAAGTTTTCTGCTACTTCACTACTCTTATATCAAGTATTATTTTTACTTAAGGGATATTATTCTTTTGTATTCAAGAGGAGAACTTACATTATTCCATTTCTTTATTGTTCATTGGAATAACTCAGATACGCGGGCTACCCTATACTTGGTGACATTCTTCTATTATTCTATCTTTATTATTCCGTCGAGAATATCACATGCATGCTATATGGGACTGGTTCCATTTTTATTATTAGGTCTTTATTATACTATCGAATATCACGTCTGTGCTTATATCTGTGGGACTTGGTTCCATCATTTATTATTCCGCATTTATTATTCATTTGGAACATCTCGCTCGATTGTGAATTTCACCTGACTTGGTTCCGTTATTATTATTCTGTTGGAAGAACCGTCTATGCGAAGTACCGCATGCATGGTGATATCTTTTGTTATTCCATTCGGTATTATACTCAATTGATTAAAATTTTGACTTCTATACTTCATGAAATTTGTGGAATATCCTTGATATTTGCGCTTCATCCAGTATTTTTCGTGGAAATATTCTTCTGAGCATTCTTGAATTTTATTCTACAAAAAAGTATCATGTTGACAATTTGGACATTAGTAGTTCTTGGACAAATTAATTCTTGAACTTGTTTTATTGAATTCTTATATCATTGTCATCATCCTCATGTTTATATTATGTTGAAAGTCATCGTGGCTCAGAGTGCATAGATGGACTTGGTATGATTATGACCAAGGATTATTCGGTGTAATCATAACCATAATGTTACAAATGATGTGGCTAAAAGTCCTCATTGGCCTGTAGTGCATTGATGGACAGTTTTTGGTATGATTATGGCTATGGATTCTCTTCGGCCAAGGGAGCAAAGATGAATTGTTTTATGCATTGATCAGGACCGTTGATGAAAACACGATTATCTTTGGCCTGTAGTGCATGGATAATTCGTGGTCGTGATACTAAAGAATATCCTTGGCCTGTAGTGCAGAGATGATTTAATGATGTGGATTATTTATTGAGTTGAGTCTCAACGATAAAAGTGATGAAAAACTTTTTAAATCATAAAAGATAGTAGATTCTATTCTTTACTTGACTTTTTTAATGGATTGCTTGTTCATTGCTTGAGTTAAACTTGATGTCTATTGTATTTTATCAGGTTTAACATTGTTGGAGGCTAATGATAATTTATTTCGCATTATCTTAGTCATAATATTTCTTCTTTGGGCTAGTTGAGCTCACCTTTCTTTCACCGTTCTCTCTTGAAATGAGAATATAAATTTGGGGGCCAGTCTGGGAGCGAGTAATGGTCCAGAGGATAACATTAGTAGTCCTCACTATTCCGTGAAATAGTGTGATAATAATTGTAATGAGGACTCCTTTTGAGTTTGTATAATCTCTAGTAGATAATATTTGTATTCAAACTCACGGTTTATGTTTTATTCGATTATTATACCTACAGTTGTATTAGTAAGTTGTATTTGAATTCTGTACCATGTATCTGGCGACCCAAGATGGGTGATGTATACCTACTTTTGGGGGCGTCACAACAATTCATGGCAACCATCAATGATTAACCATAAGCTTATTCGAATGAATAAAACTCTTAGTAGAGTTAAGTAAAAACAAACTTGCTTGAACCGTTGATTACCGCAACGCAATTTATATCGCCTTATTCGAAGACCTAATATTAGTAATATAGATCTCCAATATTAAAATAATATCATCACAATATAATACTATTATATATATATATATAGAATAAACTTAACACATAACACATAACACATAACCCTATCAGTCTATAACACACATAAGACTCAGTATCAGGTCAAACTATTTCAGTCTGACTTGAGTTCGACAAAAATCTAACATCTCGACGGTCTAGTCGGACAAAACTTCGAGTTTAAGTTCAATTAAACTCTGTTTAAACACTTAAACCATTATCTAAGATAATTTATTATCAGTCAAATTATTTTTCATAAGCTTGTAATAATTTTTAAATAATTATTACTATTTATCATGAATTTTCAATCATTAATATCGTATTTAAATAATATAAATACCACAATATTCTATTATCATTAATATCTATTTATTATCAAATATTAATGAAAATCATCACTTAATATTATAATATATTTATAATATATCAAAGTATTTTAAATACCTTAAAATCATATTTATATGATTTTTAAACATAAATTCATTATCAGATAATTTCTTTTAATATTAAAATATTAATATTTTCATGAAAAAATATTAAAAGTTATATTTTATAACTTAAACTATTTTTATAACCTTAAATCATTTTAATATGATTTTTAAATCATTTATTCTATTTTTCTATAATTTATTTAATATAGTTATTAAATAAACTAATTATTATTAATATTGATTAATTAATGAAATTCATCCTAAAATATTAAAAGTCCTTGAAAATAACTTAAAATATTTTATTAGGAAATTTTTAAATTCACACTAGAAAATGTTATTTACACAACAAAAGTGTCGTTATAGATCCTATAGTGACGGTTTTCACCGTTGCTATACATCTACCACGACACTTTTGTTGTGGAAATAACAAAAAGTAGTGTGGATTTAACAATTCCCTATTATTATACCATAATATTATTTTTCATGATTTTTTATGTATTTAAATCATTTTTAAATAATTTATTTAATATTATAATTAAATAAATTAAATATCATTTATATTCCAAAAATATTAAATATTTATGAAATATACTCTAAATAATTATAAACTATTTTTCAGACTTTAAAATAATTTTTCGGAATTTATTTTGTATTTTTTAATAATTAAAAAACATTTAATTTGATTTATTTAATTAATTAATTATTTTTCAGAATTAATAAATAATAAAAGGGCCCTATAACGACAGAACCGTCGCTATAGGTGTTCTTCAGCTGTTCTTGAGCCTTCATGTCAGACACTAAGGTTGCTACTTTGACCAAGATTTTATCTACGTTCTTAATGTATTCTGGGCTTGCTAAGGGTAAGATCATGTAGGGAAAACGTAACTATAAAATATCCATCCAGTATCATGATCATACAACAAACCAACAAGTGGATTCAGCCTCTCAAAGTCACTGACAACGTGTTCCTGGGTTTTCTGGGTTACCCAGAAACCCAGGCAGTTTCGACTACCCATCTTGATGCTCGATAATTTATAGGTTTTGTTCATTTTATTGGTGCTTTCTTGGTTCAAATATGTAGTCCACATGTCAAGGAACATGTTTAAAGCAACATCACCGTTTAACAATATCCGATCCACAAGATATGCCTCGGTCAAACCCTGTCAGAAATTTTGTTCATCAAATTTCTTGGTTTTTTCAGACACTAATTATCAGGCTCGGATGGATACTTTGACCATATCATACATCCAACATATTTGTTGTTTAAGTTATTTTAAGACATGGGTCTATAGTACATATAACACACTACAACCCAAGTTACAACTAAATCAACAATACACATACAACTTTGTCGGATCCATGAGTTACAAAAGAGTTGTCGACGACGATATTTGATTTACGGGTTACCCAGATTACGCTTAGTCATGCCCGGTCAACGGGTTTTGACCGGCTATAACTTGTAATCTGGAAATAGAATAGATTAGATTCCACTTCCAGGTCATAGACCTCACATCATACTACAGATCTAAAATATAAAACAACACAAAACACTAATACACAAAGATTTACAGCCCCTGACATTACGTTATCAGACTACTTTTAGACCTTAAGAACAGTTTTGAAAAACTTTGATTTTTACCAACTTTGATGCTATGGATCTATGATAGATCATCATAGATCATCTAAAAACATCCTATAACACAAGATTAAACACTTGAACATAAAAAATTTCTTAGCATACAAGATCAAATTAGATTTTAGGGTTTATACCTTCTTGCTAGATCTTTGATCTTGGAACTCCAATATGTTCTTGGGTGATCTAAGGGCTGATAATGTGATTGATCTACTAGATATTTTCGGAGCTTTGGTTGAGAAAAAAAGTTGGTGAGAGCAAGAGACCAAAATGAACAAGATTTGTGATTTTCTCTCTCCTTAATCTCTTATATGTAGATACAATGTATATGGCTACTATTTTGGAACTGATTTGCTGGAGTTTATGAGTCACAAAGTCCATATAGTTGGTCACATACCACCAATATACAAAGATTTGCACTCTAGCTAATAAAAAAAAAATAATGTGACAAAGGGCATAAATGTCATTTCCTTTTATTTCTAGAATTTCCATTTGTTGCAAACCCTTAGGGTTTACAGGTTGGGTTAAGGTTAGGGTTTGAACCATTTTAGAGTTTAGGGTTTAACCCTTAACTTTGCAAAATTTTAATTTCTAAGATTTCCAAAATTCGGTTTTAAAAATACTTATTTTCTGTCTAGGTTCTAATTTTGAACCTTAAATAAATTAATAAATTGTTTAAAAATATTCAAAATTCTCGGGTTGTCACATTCACCCCTTCTTCTAAAAATTTCGTCCCCGAAATTTACCTTACACTTTACACCATACTGCTTACACTATTCACACACATTATCACATACTACCCAATATATACACAACTCACAAGAGTAAAAGTTTTCAAATTGTGCTGAGGGGTCATATAGACCATGAACACATAGTTTTAACAGTATTAATCATACCGCAGAACAATACATTACTTGGTATGTTTACAATCACAAAGAAGGTAAACTACCGTTGCTAGTACTTTAGGTGATTAGCCTATCGTACTCTTACGTCATGCATAACGTATTAATCATGTCTAGCGAATATTTACGCTACTTGATTGGATTATTTATCCAAACAACATAGTTTACCTTCGTCTTTTCATAGGATTCCGTACCAAAAAAATTTGGTTCGGGAAAATTTCTTTCAGTGAACACTTAGAGTTTTCATAAATATTAATCTAGCTGAATCGAATAGCATAGACTCATATCAATAATTCAATTCAATCAAATTTTTTAGGTGTAGACAAACCCCGTTGGCAAATTAAAATTTTTGAAAAATATTTTCGAGAATGACGTCATAATGCCCTACTGTATTAACAGTCCGTTTGAGGATGCCGTCATTATATGACTTTGTCATAACACATCATACAATAGTGGAACAATGATTTTCGGATCGGATTCACACTAAGTATTCTCTGTATTTATAACTCCATCAACTTTTTTATCATCTCTCGCACTCAAAGTTACATGGTACATGAGTGATAAATAAAATATATTTTGATATTTCAAATCATTTGCGTCTAGCTGAAATAAGTAGCATAGACTATACTTTAAACCGTTTCAAAAATGATTACGAGTCTACATATTTTTTTAAAGGCACATAGTGCGTATTTAGCTTGATGTCAACATTTCGAAGTCTAATATAGCTAGGAGTTTCGGAAAACTTATGTCTCCACTAATAATCATTTGCTTAACAATCTATCTGTTTATATAATCCTCAATACTCCATTTACACACAACTATACCCAGTTCGTCAAACTGCACTTATGAGTCAATAAATTGCCACAATCATATGAGTTTAAGAACTTTCCTGCATGACCTTTTTGGCGTCCATTCATTTGAGGGGTTCATAAATATTTCATATAACTATGAATCAAGAATGTCACATAAGTATGAGTTTTAAGACTCGTACTTAACCTTATATCCTCTACCTATGACCTATCTATCTGTTATACACATGAGAAAGGAATCACCCTCTTAACATGCATATATCAAATAGCGCGACATAAACATTTCAATGATTATCATTGTTAGAACTAAGTAGTTGTTACACCAAGTACAATTCCCCACCCACACAAGGAATCATACAACTCAGTTGCCGACATGAATCCTCAATTGAATCCCCACCCAACACTAACTCCCTTCTCAATACGAATTTTATTCAACTCGTATTCATAATCTTTTCCTGAATCTGTATCAATTCATAGTATAATAGACACAACAATCATTGCTGTAAACTTTTCAATCATTCACTTGATCCTTCTTCATACTATATAACCTTATCCGATCACGGGGTGATCTCATCATATATATTACGATTCATTTCTATGCCTTGATCGTTTTGTTTTACGATCTCCTATCACTGTACTTTTAGTCTTTTAGACTCTATCTATTCACCACTACTGTTCAACTTTATTATCAGAGTTAGGGAACTCTGTATCTTTATAACTCACCGAGATTCGTCTTTGAATCTTACTGACCGACTAACTCTATGTGAGTTAGATCTTATCCTAATAACTACGGTTATTAGTCTCAGGTATTCCTAACTAAGGTTCATAACCTACAACTCTGATACCAACTGTGATGGCCCCGAATCCGTGGTCCCGAATCACCCGGATCCGGTTCGATCATTTTATAAAACTATTACTATTTGCGGAAGATATAAACATAAATTGTTTATACATTAAACTTACACACTTTTCCCCAAGGTCGAGTAACCTTAACTTACACTACAAAAAAACAGGCCATTGCCGACAGACTCTACCGTCGCCCTTTTCGTCGCCGTATGGGTCGTCGCCCCTGTCTCCCGTCGCTCGCCGTCGGCAAGCTAGTCATTCCCGACTAGGTCAGTGGCAACGGCAAACCGTCGGCAATGATGTATTGGCATTTTACTGTGGGTAACGAACAAACCGTCGATAATGGTTACCACTAAAAATTAAAATAGTCATTCCCGGCATGAGTCATCGTCGCATATGACCCTCAACCCCCCGTCGCCAATGAGGTTTTTTAATTTATTTTTTTTTGAATATCAAAATACCCTTGTTCATTTACATATACATAATTATACCTGTAATAAACTAAAGAAAAATAAAGAATTCTTCACAAACGCATATCAATAACAATAATAGCTTTTGTTATATCAACCATCAAATATGTAAACAACGTAATGACTTATAAATAAAAGTCGTACGATGTAAATACAAAATGTAATCATAAATAATCAATATAGTTAGATACATATACCATCAACCTAATTAGATACTAAACTCTAGTCTGTACAACTCAAAAGCTGTATAAATATACATATATGAAGGTCAAAATATAAACATAATGGGTACTACAACCCAAGATCAGGAATGTCATCGGTATCATCATCGCCGCCAGTCCTATTGTCGGTCCCACCTATGGTCCCATCGCCGGTCCCACCTCCGGTCTAACTGCCGGTCTCACCCTCAATAGTCTCATCAGCATCAGCCCGGCGGTTATCACAATCTCCACCATGGGCATCGCCCGTGCCGCAACCTCCATCCGTCGAAGTCTCATCAACAAGACCCTAAAAAATTAAAATATTAATAACAAATTCGAAAATAGAGCATATTTAAATTAGTTTTGTTTGTGTTCTTCAAGTGTTGTTGAGTGTTGCAAACTGTGCGATAACTCGGTCTCCGTATGTCAGAATCGAGTCCCGTAAGTTGTAACGCGTGTCTATTACCTACGCGGTGCTATGTGTGTGTATGTATGGCGTTCAGATGGTCGATGCGGGTTTTGGGCTATTTTTCGGCTTTTTGCCTAAGTGTTTTTGAGTTTTGCAAACTGTGCGATAACTCGGTCTCCATATGTCAGAATCGAGTCCCGTAAGTTCTAACGCGTGTCTATTACCTACGCGGTACTATGTGTGTGTTTGCGTGGCGTTCGGACGGCCGATGCGAGTTTTGGGCTCTTTTTCGGCTTTTTGCCTAAGTGTTGGCACGTTTTGTAAACTATGCGATAACTTGATCTCCATATTTCGAATCGATTCTCGTAAGTTCTAACACATGTCTATTACCTATGCGGTGCTATGTGTGTGTTTGCGTGGCGTTCGGACGGCCGATGCGGGTTTTGGGCTATTTTTCGACTTTTTGCCTAAGTGTTGTTGAGTGTTGCAAACTATGCGATAACTCGGTCTCGTATGTCAGAATCGAGTCCCGTAAGTTGTAACACGTGTCTATTACCTACGCGGTGCTATATGTGTGTGTTTGCGTGGTGTTTAGATGGCCGATGCGGGTTTTGGGCTCTTTTTTGGCTTTTTGCCTAAGTGTTGTTGAGTTTTGCAAACTGTGCGATAACTCGGTCTCCTTATGTTAAAATCGAGTCCCATAAGTTGTAACGCTGTGGTTATTACATACGCAGTACTATGTGTGTGTTTGCGATGCGTTCGAACAATCGATGGGTTTTGGGCTCTTTTTCGGCTTTTTGCCTAAGTGTTGGCGAGTTTTGCAAACTATGCGATAAATCGGTCTCCGTATATCGGAATCGAGTCCCGTAAGTTCTAACATGTGTCTATTACCTACGCGGTGCTTTGTGTGTGTTTACGTGGCATTCGGACTGCCGCTGCGGGTTTTGAGCTCTTTTTTGGCTTTTTGCCTAATTGTTGTTGAGTTTTGCAAACTGTGCGATAACTCGGTCTCCGTATGTCAGAATTGAGTCCCGTAAGTTCTAACACGTGTCTATTACCTACGCGGTGCTATGTGTGTGTTTGCGTGGCTTTCGGACGGCCGATGCGGGTTTTGGGCTCTTTTTTGGCTTTTTGCCTAAGTGTTGTTGAGTGTTGCAAACTATGCGATAACTCGGTCTTCGTATGTCAGAATCGAGTCTTGTAAGTTGTAACACGTGTTTATTACCTATGCAGTACTATGTGTGTGTTTGCGTGGCGTTCAGACGGCCGATGCGGGTTTTGGGCTCTTTTTCGGCTTTTTACCTAAGTGTTGTTGAGTTTTGCAAACTATGCGATAACTCGGTCTCCGTATGTCGGAATCGAGTCCCGTAAGTTGTAACGCGTGTTTATTACCTACGCGGTGCTATGTGTGTGTGTTTGCGTGGTGTTAGATTTACCGATGGGTTTTGGGCTCTTTTTCGGCTTTTTGCCTAAGTTTAGTTGAGTTTTACAAACTGTGCGATAACTCGGTCTCCGTATGTCAGAATCAAGTCCCATAAGTTGTAATGCGTGTCTATTACCTCCGCGGTGCTATGTGTGTGTTTGTGTGGCGTTCAGATGGTCGATGCGGGTTTTGGGCTATTTTTCGGCTTTTTGCCTAAGTGTTTTTGAGTTTTGCAAACTGTGCGATAACTCGGTCTCCATATGTCAGAATCGAGTCCCGTAAGTTCTAACGCGTGTCTATTACCTACGCGGTACTATGTGTGTGTTTGCGTGGCGTTCGGACGGCCGATGCGAGTTTTGGGCTCTTTTTCGGCTTTTTGCCTAAGTGTTGGCACGTTTTGTAAACTATGCGATAACTTGATCTCCATATTTCGAATCGATTCTCGTAAGTTCTAACACATGTCTATTACCTATGCGGTGCTATGTGTGTGTTTGCGTGGCGTTCGGACGGCCGATGCGGGTTTTGGGCTATTTTTCGACTTTTTGCCTAAGTGTTGTTGAGTGTTGCAAACTGTGCGATAACTCGGTCTCGTATGTCGTAATCGAGTCCCGTAAGTTGTAACACGTGTTCATTACTCCACGCAGTGCTATGTGTGTTTGCGTGGTGTTTAGATGGCCGATGCGGGTTTTGGGCTCTTTTTTGGCTTTTTGCCTAAGTGTTGTTGAGTTTTGCAAACTGTGCGATAACTCGGTCTCCTTATGTTAAAATCGAGTCCCATAAGTTGTAACGCGTGTCTATTACATACGCGGTACTATGTGTGTGTTTGCGTGGCGTTCGAACAATCGATGCGGGTTTTGGGCTCTTTTTCGGCTTTTTGCCTAAGTGTTGGCGAGTTTTGCAAACTATGCGATAAATCGGTCTCCGTATATCGGAATCGAGTCCCGTAAGTTCTAACATGTGTCTATTACCTACGCGGTGCTTTGTGTCTGTTTACGTGGCATTCGGACTGCCGCTGCGGGTTTTGAGCTCTTTTTTGGCTTTTTGCCTAATTGTTGTTGAGTTTTGCAAACTGTGCGATAACTCGGTCTCCGTATGTCAGAATTGAGTCCCGTAAGTTCTAACACGTGTCTATTACCTACGCGGTGCTATGTGTGTGTTTGCGTGGCTTTCGGACGGCCGATGCGGGTTTTGGGCTCTTTTTTGGCTTTTTGCCTAAGTGTTGTTGAGTGTTGCAAACTATGCGATAACTCGGTCTTCGTATGTCAGAATCGAGTCTTGTAAGTTGTAACACGTGTTTATTACCTATGCAGTACTATGTGTGTGTTTGCGTGGCGTTCAGACGGCCGATGCGGGTTTTGGGCTCTTTTTCGGCTTTTTACCTAAGTGTTGTTGAGTTTTGCAAACTATGCGATAACTCGGTCTCCATATGTCGGAATCGAGTCCCGTAAGTTGTAATGCGTGTCTATTACCTACGCGGTGCTATGTGTGTGTTTGCGTGGTGTTCAGACGGCCGATGCGGGTTTTGGGCTCTTTTTCGGCTTTTTGCCTAAGTTTAGTTGAGTTTTACAAACTGTGCGATAACTCGGTCTCCGTATGTCAGAATCAAGTCCCATAAGTTGTAATGCGTGTCTATTACCTCCGATTATGTGTGTGTGTTTGTGTGGCGTTAGAATGACTGTATGCTGGTTTTGGGCTCTTTTTGCTTTTTGCCTAAGTGTTGTTGAGTTTTGCAAGTATGCGATAACTCGGTCTCCGTATATATCGAATCGAGTCCAATAAGTTGTAACACGTGTCTATTACCTACGCGGTGCTATGTGTGTGTTTGCGTGGCGTTCAGATGGCTGATGCGGGTTTTGGGCTCTTTTTGGCTTTTTACCTAAGTGTTGTTGAGTTTTGCAAACTGTGCGATAACTCGGTCTCCGTATGTCAGAATCGAGTCTCGTAAGTTCTAACACGTGTCTATTACCTATGCGGTGCTATGTGTGTGTTTGCGTGGCATAGCAATACAATTACAAATTATAATTATAAATTACATAAATTAAATAAAGAAATACAGAATTTAATTGTTTTTACCTGTCGAATATGTGGTGGGAAGATGTTGGCCAAGACAACTGCACATACGCGGATGGCCTCCTCCCGTACTACACCCATGAGGCCATCAACAGCGGCTGTAGGATCTATAGAGCCGTGGACAACCTCCTGAGCCAGCTGGTAGATCCGATCGCGTGATGGTGCGCCTGACTGTACAACACCTCTTGTCATGCACCCCTCTATGATCCGCCAGAGGAAGTCGTCGGATAATGAAGGGCCGGCACCCGATCCACTCGTACCACTACCTCCAGTGGGTGGGCGCCGCCGAGATCTCGCAGCAGGGACTAGGGTGTAAGCTGGGACATGGGGAATGCCCACAACTCTACCCTTCTTGTCCCCCCTCAGCAGCTGCGGCAGGTCCTCTATCTCTCTCTAAGACGCATGTAACTCGCCTATTGGAGTGTCACCTCTCCGTCGCTTTCCGGGCCCTGCAAGATCCTCGAACCGTTGCTGATAAAAAACACATTAGTAGATGATACACAAAGAATAAAAAGAAATAATACAAAAGAATATCCGAATTTTAAATACATACTAAATAAGATAATTACAAAACTTACAACAATGCGTTCTGCCTCAGGTGAGATATAACCACCATCACCTTTCTTTTGGTGGGCGTGCCACCAAAACTCCAAGCGGAGGGTGCATGCTTTAAACTCACCTCGAGTCTCTCCCAGATGGTCAGACGATTTGAGACCCAGTCACGATGTGGGAGACGACTTGTCATCGAGGCGGTGAACGTTAGCCGACATCTTCTTGAAGTCTCGTCGTCCCAAATCTTGCATATCCGGTCCCATATCTGCAACAGATATGATCTGCGCCAGGACATCCTTAAATGTACATCCATCACCATCTTCGTCTTGGGGCCTTCTTCTTCCAATCATAGACCCACTTATGCTAATTCATCTCTAGGTATCTGTGCAGAACAGTCATGCCATGGGCTTCCTACCCGTCCTCAAAACGATAATATCTCTGCACATTACACATTAAAAAGCTTAGTAGACAACATAAATCTAAGAGGTAACAATATATTCAAATGGAATATAAAACTAGCATATGAATGATTAACATCCTACCCTAAACTCAGCAATAATCAGCTGCCGTGTGCGGTCATCCACATCCGCCCACCTCATCCACGAGCTTGAGAATCGGTTGCGGACGATCCCAAGCAACGTGTTCCTTGGCGTGGCATCAAGGATACTACAATTGAAATTAATACATTGAAAATTACAAATAATATATAAGAACTAAATACTTATGTTTTAGAAATACTATATGGGATTATGAAATTAATTACCTATGAGTCCCAACACGACATATAAGCGGCGCCTGTGGGGGATTCCCTAGCAAGCCACGTGCTAGTCCCCGCGGAGGCCTACGTTGATCACATATGTACTGAAATACATCAATATTTATATAAACGAATATAATGTCAATATAATTATACCTGACGATCCGGCCTAATCATCACACGTAGAATCGCCACGCCCCCCACGACCTGCACGCCCACCACGATCGTCATGTGGTGTGCGCGCCATATGTATATATACTGTCAAATCATAAAAAAAATATTATTAAACATTCGTAAATACTATATTTGAGCACAATAACAAAGAGGATAACATACAGATACAACTAAAAGAATGCAACATAAATAGTAACCTAAAAGGATACATCATAAATAGTAACACCTTTAGTAGATTAATATAAGTTGAAGATAATGATTGCACTACTACAAACTATTACATTTGAATATAACTAAAAGGACACAATTAAAGAGTATATACTCCTAATCATTTATATTGTCAAAGCCATCAATATCAGAATCGTCATCTTCGAGCAATAGATCTTCACTATCATTGTCACCACCATCTTTGTCGTCCTCAACGATTTCTTCAATTATATCTACCTCCTCAACAACATCGTCTTCACTTTCGACAACGACAACATCATCCTCTTCTTCACTAGACTCACTAATAATTGTTACATCAGCAGGTGTGACACTAGTAGACTCGACTTGTAAAGGTTCATCGTCTGGACGAGGAGTTGTGCCTTGAAAACCATAGGCTTTGGTGGTTATAACTGAAAGATGCCATGGGCTTCATAGGGTCTTAACACTCCGCGAAGTACACCCTGTGTTGCTTGACTTAGTAACATAAAAGGCTCAAATCCATACCACTCATCGCCTTAGTTTTGACTTAACGTTAATAGTCAATTCATCTCCGATTTTTTATCTACTTTAACTCCATTCTCAACATCAAACCAATGACAATTGAAGCAAACTAATTCTTTATGACCTCAATATTTGAGCACGACAACTTCTAGTAATCGTCCATACCAGTCATCCCAAATGTTATCGCAGCAGCTACCTTTCACCACAACACCAGAATCAGAAGAATCAACTTCCCCAATATCGCAACACTTAAATCTATAACCGTTGACAATGCAGCATGTATAAGTATCTACAGATCTTTCAGGGCCATCGGCTATAAGCTTTATTAGCCGATTATCAGCTAACTTATTTGTGAGAACCTAATGTACATTAACACAACATATTCTATAGTTAATTACGCCATAAGAATAAATCTATGATGGTATATTCATTGAACTTATAAGGTTAGACTTACATGATCTTTAAACCATTGCACAAATTCTCCATTTCTCAAATTTTGTTAATCCCCGTCCGATATACTCGAATTCGCTTCACGATTTCAAAGATCATATATCGATCGCAAATTTCATTTATATACTCAATGTGTTTGAAAAGGAACTTGACACAATTACACCAGACATATATAATTATGACTACTTACTTAATGTATGGCGATACTTCATTTATGTTGACAAGTGTATACAATGTGGCAGCTGCATACTCACTATCGGTCAAGAATTGCCTTTTTTTACCACCGAATGGGCGTACAGGATGACTAAAGGCCGTTAATTCTCCATTTTCCTCGTGCGTAATAGCCTGATTCTGACGTAAGCGATTGTGCTTCGTCTGAACATTCAGCTCAAAGTACAACGAGCAAAAATTAACAAGTTCCTCCATAACATAACTTTCAAAGAATTGAATTTCTACTACACGGGCTCTATTCTTCACCTTTTTCTTTAGACGTCGCATATACCTATATGATATATAGATTAACAAAAAAGAATGAACATTTTACCGTATTAAAAACATTAATGTCATTACCTCTCGAATGGATACATCCATCTATATTGTACGGGACCGCCAAACTTAGCTTCGTATGGCAAGTGAATAGGCAAATGCTCCATTGAATCAAAAAACGATGGGGGAAGATCATTTTTAACTTGCACATTATTTCTACTATCTGCATCTCCATTTTATCTATGTCTTTGAGCTGAAGCTCCGTCAAGCATAGATCTCTAAAGAAATTAGAAAGCACTGTCAGTGCTTCAACCACACGTTTCGGTAACAAGTTGATAAATGCCACAGGGATCAACTTCTGCATGAATACGTGACAATCATGACTTTTGAGACCCTGAAACTTCAACTCTTTAACTTTACAACACCTTGCTATATTCGAAGAATATCCATCTAGAGCTCAAATCCAATCGATCCAATTACATATCAATATCAATTTTGTTCCTGGTCAAAGTATATTCGACTTTTTAGGCGCTACTTGTCTTACTACCCTCCCGACACGTACCATTGCGGATCTTTCTAATGTTCATTTCTACCAAATCAAGCCTCGACTTATTGTTGTCCTTTGTTCTACCATTGGCATCTAGGACTGTATAAAATATGTTATCAAATACGTTCTTCTCAGTATGCATCGGATCTTTACAATGATGAATGCAGAGTGTAGCCCAATAAGGCAGGTCAAAGAACATGGATCTGTGTGTCCAGTTGTGAACCTTGCCGTAACCGTAAGCTCGCTCTAATATGTGATTCTTCCCTGGAGGTGGAAACTTCAAATGACTAATCCAACTCAACACTGCTGACCCAGAAAGACGGCTAGGTACTTGACGTTTCTCTGTTTTTCGATTGAATTGTCTACTCATCCGTCGATAACGATGTTCAATCGACAAAAACTGTCTGGATGTTGCAAAGAAACTCATTTTCCCCCATGTTTAAGCCGCACAACTTTAACTAACCCCATGCACACGGGACATTACAAGCCCCCATGAGTCGACCATCCACTGATCATTCCTAACACCGGGAAGTCATTTATTGTCCACAGTAAAGCTGCCCTCATGTCAAAGTTCTGCTTAAGAGATACATCATACGTTTGAACCCCTCATGTTAATGTTCTTGCGCTGTTCACGGTATCTACTTGTACCACAAATATCACATGACCTCTTATCTTTATTGACATCACCGTAATACAACATACAGTCCTTCTCACAAGCATCGATCTTCTCATACCCTAGATTGAGCCTTTTGACCATTTTCTTCACATCATAGTACGACTCCGGTAACTTATTGCCTGCAGGTAAGCACTCCTTCACAATGCTTAATAGTTCATTAAAACCTCTCTCGCTACAGTCGTGCTCATTCTTGAAGTGTAAAAACTTAGTCACAACAGATAAGGCAATTGTGCTTTCGCGTCATCATACACAAGGGCGTCATTTGCTTCATGCAATAACTCATAGAAACCCTTAGCCCCGTCATTCGGCTCTTGTTGTGTGCTACTATCATCCCTGTCTGTATTCCACTTGAAGTATGAACCAACATCTTTGACTATCATATTAGTACAGTCAAAGGTTTCGTCACCTCTAGATTATGGTTCTGATTCATGTTCATCCAACCAGGTTTCCCCATGATAGATCCATGTCGTATAACCCTGCTTGAACCCATACGCAAATAAGTCGCACATGACATCACTCCTTTCCTTCCACACTTCATTCACACACCTCTTACAAGGACATCTAATCTCATCGCCACTGACTTGCTCAAACGCGAAATTGAGAAACTGTTCAACCCCACTACTAAGATTTCCGAGCTAAGCCCACTCTTATTATGGCTACTACCCTACGTTCCATCCAACTTCGATCAATGCATAACTTGGACAACTGTCATGCTATATATATGGAAAGTTAGACAAATACAATCAAGTCTCCAAGTTAATGTATATGCAAGCTTATGAGAGTTCCTAACTTCATCTCCCACTCTAAGGGGTCAGCTTTATCCCATTAAAGGGATGTGTCGCCTCATCGATGTTAACAACTTGAACACATCTTTAAAATTTTTCAAAAATTTCTAAGAAGACTTCCTCATGGTCTTCAAGTACACGAAATAGACTAACACATCGTAGTCTAAATATGCACCAAGAACGCCAAGAGATATATAATTTAAGAAAATTCAAAAAAATATAAAGATGTGCTCAAGTCGTTAACACCGACCTAAGTGAGATCGAAACATACAAGAACAGTCCCAAAATGGGGACTATTTGAGATTCACTCCTACTAAGTGAATCTTAAACGGGTTTCTAAGCTTCCTAAACTATATGAAAATATGCACATGTCAAAGTAAGGATTATGAATAAAAATACTAGCTTTTTATCAGGTCACAAACTATTATTAAACTTTTTAAAGCCCACCCACATCCCACCCCCACCCTTATATATATCCCTCCACATCATTTTGTGATTGAAATTGTATCTTTCTATGATATTCTGCAATTTTTAACTCTTTAGGTCATGATGTATTATGATGCACTGAAATTGTTAAAACCATGTATTAGAAACTCAGTCTTTTGAAGTATGTTGAATCATTACTTAGCTTGGTAAAAAGAAAACGAAGTTTGGTGGCCGGTTTTAGCAGGTAGAAGTATTCAAAATTTTAGCATAGCTTGTTTGGTGAAAGGTACGAGATTAATGTGTTCTTTGTAGACTCTAAATCCTGTTATTACTGCAGTTATCCAAATTCAACTTGTATACATTTGAATAACTCGAAAAAGTTGAGGTCTTGTCTTCATGTTAGTGTAATAATATATATAATTATCTTTTGACATATATTGTTCCCCTTTATCAAGCTTCCTTTTCATCTATGCCAATTCAATATTCTTATATTTGATAGAATGAATTATTATGCATAACTTTAATAGTTAATTCTGTTTACAATGTTAAACTACTGTAGGTTATTTTACAGTTGATAAGGTTTCAACCACTGAAAAGCTGGTTTATCTCTTCTCCCAATCTTCAAACCTATTGTCAAATCCATACAAACAACAAACTCCAATCATTTCAACCCTCCATTTCCCTTTTAATTTTTAGTCATTTCAGTTGCATATATTACCACAAAATAAAAACACAACAATTCGCAAATAATAGCAATTAATATGGTGACCAAAAAGAAAGAAGTATTAAACTGATCAATCAAGTAGCAAGAAAATAAAAAGGAAAAAAAGGGAGGGGGAATATATAGTTTTTGTTTTTAACTCGTATATAATGTTGGAAAATAAAACCAGGCAGAACTAATGGCAATGAAGTGGTAAGTAGGCCCAATATCTTGCCCTAAACTAAAATTAGTCAATTTCATGTATATTTTCAACCAAAAAAATGTCTAAATACAGGGTATTCAAAGGGAAGCAAATAAAATTAAAAATTAGCTATGCAAGGACTGAGAAGAAGAATTAGAGTGGGCTAGTGAGTACCCAATTCATATCATCGCATTAATATCAGTTATCATTGTCATACAAAGCTTACAAAATACTAAAATTGATAGCTAACTTATGATACCTCTTCACACCTTTAACAAAAGCCATATGAAGTGAGAAAAACTTGTAAATATTATTAGCTAGGTTATATTTGGGGGAAACTGAAATTAGGATTACCTTGCAGTCGAGAGAGAGAGAGAGAGAGCGAGGGACGACGACGGCAAGAAAAGGGCAGTGGGCGACGGGAAAGGGAAGCCGACGACGGCACGAGGAAGAAGGGGGAGAAAAAAGAAGAGAAGTGAAAAAAATTTACGCTACAGTAAGTTAATATTAAACCATTCGCGACGGCACTCAATACCGATGGCAAAGGCCGTCGCCTATGACCTTTTCCCACGCCCGCCAAAAAATTCCAACCAAAATTAGACCCGGGAAGGGTCATTCTCGACGGGCTTCATTGGCATGATTCTGCCACGCTTGGTCGAGATTGAGGTTATTAGCGGCACAGACGGGTTTATAAAGCCGCTAAAGATGCCGTCACCAATGACCTGTTTTTTTGTAGTGTTATACACAATACATAACTTATTTAACTTACAATAACATTATCATCATACATTACTATTACAAATCTAATCGCATACGTAAACTAAAGCTGGAACTGTCTTTAACCTTTCCTTGTATCCGACGCTTTCATCTTAATCTGCAATGTTTTATCATGATATAGCAAGAGTGAGCATAAGGATTGCCCAGCAAGTTTAAATTCAATAATATAACGATATATCATGATTGAAAGAATCTGAATAATAAGCTGGCTATAATTCAATAATATAATTGTGAACTAGCAGGAACAAATTTATGACTGAACAAGTATTATATATGAACAAATATATCTGAACCAACTGCTAATGAATGTGATCAGCCTTTCATACCTGACGTATACATGCAATATGTACAGCGTATAATTCATGGCAACCAGCAATGATTAACCATAAGCTTATTCGAATGAATAAAACTCTTAGTAGAGTTAAGTAAAAACAAACTTGCCTGAATCGTTGATTACCGCAACACAATTTATATCGCCTTATTCGAAGACCTAATATTAGTAATATAGATCTCCAATATTAGAATAATATCATCACAATATAATACTATTATATATATATATATATATACACACATAGAATAACCTAAACACATAACACATAACCCTATTAGTCTATAACACAGATAAGACTCGAAGATCGTGTCAAACTTTTTCAAATCGACTTGAGTTAGGACAAAAATCTAACATCCCCGACGGGCCTAATGGACAAAACTTCGAGTTTAAGTTCAATTAAACTCTGTCTAAACACTTAACCATTATCTAAAATAATTTATTATCAGACAAATTATTTTTCATAAGCTTGTAATAATTTTTAAATAATTATTACAATTTATCATGAATTTTCAATCATTAATATCGTATTTAAATAATATAAATACTACAATATTCTATTATCATTAATATCTATTTATTATCAAATATTAATGAAAATCATCACTTAATATTATAATAGATTTATAATATATATAGAGTATTTTTAATACCTTAAAATCATATTTATTTAATTTTTCAACACTTCAATTCATTATCCGATAATTGCTTTTAATATTAAAATATTAATATTTTCATGACAAAATATCAAAAGTTATATTTTATAACTTAAACTATTTTATAACCCTTAAATCATTTTCATATGATTTTTAAATCATTTATTCTATTATTCTATAATTTATTTAATATAGTTATTAAATAAACTAATTATTATTAATATTGATTAATTAATGAAATTCATCCTAAAATATTAAAAGTCAATAAAATAACTTAAATATTTTATTATACCATAATATTATTTTTCATAATTTTTCATGTATTTAAATCATTTTAAAATAATTTATTTAATATTATAATTAAATAAATTAAATACCATTTATATTCCAAAAATATTAAATATTTATGAAATATACTCTAAATAATTAAAACTATTTTTAAGACTTTAAAATATTTTTTAGGAATTTATTTTGTGTTTTTTAATAATTAAAAACATTTAATTCGATTTATTTAATTAATTAATTATTTTTTGAATTAATAAATAATGTAAAAGGGCCTATAAGCGGCAGGCGTAATCACGTCGCTATAGGTGTTCTTTAGCTGTTCTTGAGCCTTCATGCCAGACACTAAGGTTGCTACTTTGACCAAGATTTTATCTACGTTCCTAATGTATTTTGGGCTTGCTAAGGGTCAGATCATGTAGGGAAAACGTAACTATAAAATATCCATCCAGTATCATGATCATACAACAAACCAACAAGTGGATTCAGCCTCTCAAAGTCACTGACAACGTGTTCCTGGGTTTTCTGGGTTACCCAGAAACCCAGGCAGTTTCGACTACCCATCTTGATGCTCGATAATTTATAGGTTTTGTTCATTTTATTGGTGCTTTCTTGGTTCAAATATGTAGTCCACATGTCAAGGAACATGTTTAAAGCAACATCACCGTTTAACAATATCCGATCCACAAGATATGCCTCGGTCAAACCCTGTCAGAAATTTTGTTCATCAAATTTCTTGGTTTTTCAGACACTAATTATCAGGCTCGGATGGATACTTTTACCATATCATACATCCAACATATTTGTTGTTTAAGTTATTTTAAGACATGGGTCTATAGTACATATAACACACTACAACCTGGTTACAACTAAATCAACAATACACATACAACCTGTCAGATCCATGAGTTACAAAGAGTTGTCAGACGCTGATATTTGATTTCTGGGTTACCCAGAATTCGCCTAGTCATGCCCGGTCAACGGGTTTTGACCGGCTATAACTTGTAATCTGGAAATAGAATAGATTAGATTCCACTTCCAGGTCATAGACCTCACATCATACTACAGATCTAAAATATAAAACAACACAAAACACTAACACATAAAGATTTACAGCCCCTGACATTACGTTGTCAAACTACTTTTAGAGCTTAAGAACAGTTTTGAAAAACTTCGATTTTTACCAACTTTGATGCTATGGAACTATGATAGATCATCTAAAAACATCCTATAACACACGATTAAACACTTAAACACAAAAAATTTCTTAGCATACAAGATCAAATTAGATTTTAGGGTTTATACCTTCTTGCTAGATCTTTGATCTTGGATCTCCAATATGTTCGTGGGTGATCTAAGGGCTGATAATGTGACTAATCTACTAGATATTTTTGGAGCTTTGGTTGAGACAAAAAGTTGGTGAGAGAAGAGAGACCAAAATGAGCAAGATTTTTGATTTTCTCTCTCCTTAATCTCTCATATGTAGATACAATGTATATGGCTACTGATTTGGAACTGATTTGCTGGAGTTTGTGAGTCACAAAGTCCATATAGTTGGTCATCTACCACCAATATACAAAGATTTGCACTCTAGCTAATAAAAAAAATAATGTGACAAAGGGCATAAATGTCATTTCCTTTTATTTCTAGAATTTCCATTTGTTGCAAACCCTTAAGGTTTAGGGTTTGGGTTTGGGTTAGGGTTTGAACCATTTTAGGGTTTAGGGTTTAACCCTTAACTTTGCAAAATTTTAATTTCTAAGATTTCCAAAATTCGGTTTTAAAAAGAGAAATTTAATATTTCTAAATTATAATTTGAATTTTCTAGTTATATAAAAATTTCTTAATCATAAATTAAATCTTGCTAATTAGGATTAACATTTCCTAATTAGAATTGCTAATTTAGCAATTAGGGTCAAAATGGTCATTAGGATTTATAACCCTAAAATTAGGGTTTCTAATAGAAAATAATTTTCTAAATTAGAAATTAGATTTTCGTAATTAGATTAGGGTTTTCTAATTACTTATAACTTTAAAATTAGGATTAATATTTTCTAATTAACATTAAAATTATTAAATTAACAATTAGGTTTTCCCCAATTATAAATTAGGGTTCCTAATCCAGAAATTAGGGTTTTCTAAATTTGAAATTAGGGTTTGCTAATTAACTAAGCCTTACCCTAATTAATATTATAATTAATAGCACTTAAGCAATATAATAATCATTTAAATTCCCAGATTAGGGTTTCATACATCGAATTAGGGTTTTGAATTTTCGGAACTAAAATTAGGGTTTCCAGAACCGATTTCTAGGGTTTTTTTGTTAATCGTTAGGGTTTTCTAATCGAACGTTGACGTTATTAATATATAATTAGGGTTTGTTACATATATCGTTTATCTGGTCAACCCGTGACCCTTAACCACATCATGCATGCATATACACAAAACATAAACGCTTATTCCCTTAATCCTGAATAATTCACTTAAATCCTTCACAGAATTTTGAAATCCTCAAAATTCCTTCTTAAAAATATCAAACGCATACACTTATTTTCTGTCTAGGTTCTAATTTTGAACCTTAAATAAATTAATAAATTGTTTAAAAATATTCAAAGTTCTCGAGTTGTCACATGTTCCTTCCTATCAATAATCTGAATCAGAAGTCTTCATACGTTAAGTCTTTTCTACTTGAATAGATTCATACTCTATTACGTGCTTGTAGTCCGGTTTATAAGGACGCAACACTGACACGTGAAACACATTATGTATTCTTTCCATTTCTAGAGGTAAGGCTATTTCATAGGCTACATCTCCTACACTTCTTAAAATTTCAAAAGGTCCTAAAAACCTTGGACTTAACTTCCCTTTCTTTCCAAAATGTATCTTCCCTTTTCAAGGTTATACTTTCAGAAAGACAAATGAACCTACTTCAAATTCTCTCTTCTCTCGATGAGGATCTGTATACTTTCTTTGTCTATCTTGAGCCGCTACCAATCGGGTTCGTATTAGCTCAACCATGTCTGCCGTTTGTTGTACCATCTTCGGTCCCAACATTCGACGTTCACCTACTTCATCCCAGCAAAGTGGTGTTCTGTACTTCCTCCCATACAACGCTTCATTAGGCGACATGCCTATACTAGCGTGAAAACTATTGTTGTACGCGAATTCCACCAAAGGTAGATGTTCGTCTCGACTCCTCTTGAAATCCATAACGCAAGATCTTAACATATCTTCTAGCGTTTGAATTGTTCATTCACTTTGTCCATCCGTCTGTGGATGATACGCCGTACTCAATCTCAAATGCGTTCCCATTTGCTCTTGCAAACTCCTCCAAAAGTTCGACGTGAATCGTGGATCACGATCGGACACAATCGAAACAGGTACTCCATGTCTAAAAATAATTTCCTTGACATAAAGTTTAGCTAGTTTCTCTAGGTTATACCTAACTCCTATTGGTAGAAAGTGAGCCGATTTCGTCAATCGATCCACTATTACCCAAATAGCGTCGTATCCTTTTCTTGTTGTTGGAAGTCCCACCACAAAGTCCATGGTGATATGCTCCCATTTCCACTCCGGAATCTCCAGTGGATGCAACAACCCACTCGGTCGCTGGTGTTCAGCTTTAACTTTCTGACAAGTTAGGCACCTACTAACGTATTCTGCGATTTCCCTTTTCATGTTCAGCCACCAAAAGTTCTGACGAAGGTCTTGATACATCTTAGTACTACCCGGATGTATCGAGTACCTCGAACTATGAGCCTCACACATAACTTCTCCTTTTAAATCGGAATTATTTGGAACCCAAATTCTTCCTTCAAAACGAAGTAAACCTTTTTTTATCAAGGTTATACTTAGTCTTCACATCATCCTTCATTATCTTTTTCATTCGCTCGCATTCTTCAGTACTTATTTGTACTTCCTTAACCCGTTCCACTATCGTTGGTCGAGTCTCCATTGAGAATAACATCTCCACCGTTTCACTTGATAACTTAACTTCTAACTCCATTATTGCCATCTCCTTTATTAACTCATTTTGAGTTGTTAACATTGACAACTTTTCCCTACCCTTCCGACTTAACGCGTTGGCTACTACGTTCGCCTTCCCTGGATAATATAAGATATCACAGTCATAATTTTTTATCAACTTTAACCACCTTCTCTGCCTCATATTCAACTCCTTCTGTGACACCCCAAAATCCGGGTACTTCATTTCCATTGAATTTGGTGCTCACTATCAAAATAATTACATCTAACTACCCATGATAAAGGATAAACCATTAAATAACTTAAACAATAATCTTTCCCATTAAAGGGTTACATCATCTCATAAACAATCCCAGGTAATCTAACCTTAAATTATTACATCAGTTTGCGGAATACATTATAAAATAAAATATGTCTTATAACATCATGCATTTAGGTAAACTTTAAATAATTCTTCAACACTTGGACATCTTGTCCTTTCCTTTGCTAGTAGATGGCTCATCACCTCCTTCGACTTTAGCTGCATTGTTAATTGCAAGAGTGAGTAAACAATTGCTCACTGATATAAAGAGTAGTAATAATAACCATACGAGAATGAACAACGAATGTTGTACAATAATGAACTTGTTCTACGAATAGAAACAGAAACAAGTTCGAACTTTAATATCTGAGGGTCTTATGACCACAAACTATGTCCACGGGGATTAGGTATTACTGCCCCAACCTTAACAGTTAATTACATACTATTCTTAACGTACTTAGGGGGATCAGCCCTTTGTACCATGTATTGTGCACAAACATCTAAACGTTACACGTACAAAATCCCCTATGTTAGGGTTGTTCGTTTCACTCTGAATTTAGAATTTCCGCACTAAAGAAAGTTTAGTTTGGAACTAGCTTATCAGTGTTTCTAGAATTTTAGAACACTATTCAATTTCCATCAATAAAGGTTTAATACAATAATGTATAACTGAACAAGGCTATCAAAGTCAAAGATCGGATATCAACAATATATAATTGAATAAACGTGATATACATGCAAAGTACTATATTCAAAGAATTAGAACAATCTCCTTTGAATCAATGTGTTAGAACAATATACGTTTTGAATAATAATAACAAGAAATGAGAATGTGAAACTCATTTGATGTAATGAATTAGGTTACAAGAGCTTATTCAATCATACATAAGAATAGAATCAATAGTCCTGCTCAATGAAAGTTTAGGAAAAGAAACTTGCATTCATAAACAAAAGAATGAAGTTAGAAAGCTTGCTCAATATAAAGAGTTAAGGTTCAGAAACTTGCCTTGTATGTAAGCTACACAAGTGAAAAATAATCTCCAATTACCCTACATGTATCATTGAAATCGCAACAACCATTAGTTGTATAAACATTAGTTTTTAGGGTTTAAACCATCATTTAGGTCATAACCCTAACCTAGCACCTAACCATGTAGGTTAACATACTTAACGAATATGAAATCTCATTACGATCCAACATAACTTAATCGTTCATCTCTAACTTTGGAAAACATCACATTTGGTTTCATTTTATAACTTATTAAACAATTATTTAAAAATTTTCACACTTTGCATTACCACACATTACAATATGATATTATAGCTTATATTATGTCTTAACATCATTAACATGCATGCTTGATCAACCTAAGTCCCTTACACATGACCTGCAAATGAGCGAATTTCACCGCCTCGTAGTAGAGTAGGCGCGCAATTGCTATTGGGATCATGGCAAGCCTTGATTCTCATTTTTTTTGTTTGCTTGGCACCAACGTAGTCAGGCTAGCTAATGGGTGCACAGAGGAGGCGTAAACGACAAAGTGAACAATAGCCGACTTTAGCCCAACAAACACGAATTTCACCCACAATATAGTGAAATTAACATCTACAATTGGTACAGACTATTACAAACATGTTTGCTAACATTTACAACCAATTAACACAATTTAACAACACTTTTAACTATTTTAATTTCCTCAAATTCCATATTTTCTAATAAAACTCCATTTTTGAACTTCTTCACAAAAATCATCACCGACATCTCAATTTTTCACCAAATCACTTCGTTCAAACTACGTTATCTTCTTTTCTTAATGAACTGGCATAAACAAGCTTCAATTTACAATTTAACATTGATCACTTAAATTTATACTTTCTAAGCCATATCATATGAACATATCACTGTTATTTTAATTCCCTCCTACAATCCAATTTTACGTGTTTGGTTATTCCAATAACACTCAAATATGGTGATTAACAGATTCTACCAAACTATATGTACACATATATACAATCATCCACCAAGACTTAATAGTTTACAGAAACTTTTCACAGAGAACTCAAAACATAACCTTAATCCTTGTTTATTGAAGCAATTGATATGTAGTGGCTTCAATTCCTTCCACAGCAAAACCCTCAATCTCTTAGCAATTGTCTCTGTGTTTTTCTCTCTTCTTCCAAGCTATCTCTCTCTCTCTCTCTCAACTCTGCTCTTCAGCCTTAGGAGAAAATAAGATGCGAAGTATGAAATAACCCAAACCGATAATCGTGGTTATCGCTAAGAAAACCAACTTTCAATGACACGTTAAAATAAGCCAAAGGCCACAAGGCCTTGTTTGGCCACCCCCTAACCCCCAAACTAGATTATTTTAATAATCTTTATATTATATAGTTTCATGTCACACCATTAAATTAATTTAAGTAACTCATACTTATAATTATAATAATTATAATTCCCATCGTAACATACTTAATAAATCTTTACATATCTAATTTAGTTAATAAATTAGATCAAAACAACATTTTATTTTATTTAATTATTTTCTTAAATATTAAACAATTGATTTAATTTAATTATTTTCTTAAATATTAAGTAATTGATTTAATTTAAATATTTCCTTAAATTCTTCAGATAAAATTATCATTATTCAATTTAATTAACATTAATCAATTTAGTTATTAAATTAATTCACCATAATTCATTATTTATTTTCCTAAATAAATAAATTATTTAAAATATTTATTTAATTCAATAAATATTTAAATTAAATTACAAATTTCTCGATCGTTACATCCTTCCCTCCTTAAAAAGATTCTGTCCCCAGAATCACAACTCGAAAAATTTATTCGTCACATTCTTCCATCCTTAACAAGATTCTGTCCCCAGAATCGCTATACAAAATTAAGCAAACAATTAAGGATAATCTTTAATCATAACGCTTTCAAGTTTCCACGTAGCCTCCTCAGCATTGTGGTTCTTCCAGATTACCTTAACCGAAGGTATCACCTTATTCCTCAGTACTTGCTCTTTTCTATCAACAATTTGAACATGGACTTCTTCATATGTTAAGTCTTTCTCAAACTGTAAGGGCTCATATTATATAACATGTTTATAGTCAGGCTTATATAGTCTCAACACAGAGACGTGGAAAATATTATGGATATGCACAAATTCTGGAGGTAAAGCTACCCCGTATGCCACTTCACCCACACGTCGAAGCACTTCAAAAGGACCTATAAACCTAGGGTTTAATTTCCCTTTCTTGCCAAAATGAATTTTCCCCTTCCAGGGGGATACTTTCAAGAAAACATAACTACCAACATCGAATTCCCGATTTTGTCGGTGTTGATCGGCATATTTCTTCTGTCTATCCTGTGCAGCTATCAATCTTGCTTGAATCACCTTGATGATCTCGACGTTTTGTTGTACCAACTCTAGACCCAATAGTTGACGTTCACCTACCTCATCCCAGCATAACGGAGTTCTGCATTTCCTGCTGTATAACGCTTCATAAGGCGGCATGCCAATACTCGCGTGATAATTATTATTATAGGAAAATTCAACCAACGATAAATGATCGTCCCAATTTCCCTTGAAATCCATAATACGTGCTCTGAGCATATCCTCTAGTCTCTGGATGGTTCTCTCACTCTGTCCGCCTGTTTGAGGATGGTACGTTGTGTTCATTCTTAGCTGTGTTCCCAAACATTCTTGTAATCTCTTCCAGAAATTTGATGTGAAACGTGGATCTCTGTCTGATACAATGGACACATGTACACCGTGTCATGAAACAATTTCCTTCACGTATAGTTTTGCTAACCGATCCAGGTTAAATCTAATCTTGATTGGTAGGAAGTGTTCCGACTTCATCAGTCGATCAACAATCACCCAAACGACGTCATAACCTTGCTGAGTCGTTGGAAGACCTACCACAAAATCCATTGTGCTATGCTCCCATTTCCATTCCGGTATCTCCAACGGTTGTAATAATCCGCTTGGCCTTTGGTGTTCATCTTTAACTTTCTGACACGTTAAGCATTTCGCCACACACTCAGCCACATCCTTCTTCATATTCAGCCACCAAAAATGATGTCTAAGATCCTGGTACATTTTCATACTTCTAGGGTGAAACGAATATCTTGAGTTGTGATCTTCACTCAGAACTTCCTCTTTAACTTCCGGTACTAGCGGAACCCAAATTCTCCCTTCGAATCAAAGTAACCCTTCCGAATCGATTTTGAATTTACTTTCCCCCCAAGTAATAGTTTTATATAGGTTATTTTTATTTTATTTTACGATGAATTTAGTCAATTCATCTCCCTTAAAACTCTATACGAGTTATTTGTATTTTCAACATTTACCTCTGCCCTAAGGTTATAGCCTAAGGTCTATCCCACCTATGGTTTCTAACCTTAAAGCTCTGATACCAACCTGTGACGCCCCCAAATTCAGGTACTTGAAACCCGAATTCAGTGCTTCACGATACCATTTCTTTGAGCAAAATAATAATAATAATGCCATAAATATCAAACTTAATTTACATATCAGAGTTGTCTAAATCCAAGGTACGCGACCTTTAAAACATTTCATTACATGATACTCCCTCCTATTCATATTAAGTGTCTTTTTAGAGTTAAGCACACTTATTAAGAAATAAAACAAAATGTCTTTTGTATCCCTAATTAATTATTTCTCTCTCCACAATGGTCCATGAAATTACATTTACTAAGCATATTAAATAGAGGGGTAAATTAGGAAAAAAATAGTGCAATATTGCATAGGGATTCCAAAACGACACTTATATTGAATAAAATGAAACTCTCCAAAACGACACTTAATATGAATAGGAGGGAGTAGATAATAAATATCATCATCTTATTTAAGTCTAACTATTACATAAGATAACACAAACTTAATCTGCTAGCTTTCCTTTCCCTTTGTTCTTACCTGAACCTTCAGGTTGATCATACATAGCTGAAAACATTTAAATTAAGCAAGAATGAGCATTTGAGTGCCCAACAAGTAATAGCAATCAATAAAAAATAGCTGAAAGGATTAAATATTTTCTTTGAACGACTTTTCAACAACGAAGCAATAGTTGTGAAGTACTGAAGCAACACTAAACAACATAGCAAATCTTATTTCAAATTTTGAAACTACGTACTGACTAAAAATAGAGAGCAGTCGATAGACTATGAACATAGTTTTTCAGTTTTCAAAAAGGTCAAACATAACTTCATCTGTAAACCACCATAACTTACAGGCACGGGGGGTGATCATGTGACACCCCCAAATCCTGGTACTTCATTTCCACAGGATTCAGTGTTCACTTAATCAAAACATTCATTTCTAACTACCCAATTATAATAAAATTGAATAATCAAAACCTGCCCATACAGGATTAAATTTAAATAAAAATCTCCTAGGTTATCTAACCTTTAATTACAAACATTCAAATGTGGAAAATTAAATAAACTTCATTACAATCTTTAAACCAAAGTCTGATAATAAAACTATCAAATCTATTACAAGTCTTCAGTACTTGTTCATCTTTCCTTTTCCCTTACTAGTGCTAGGTACGTCACCAGTTTCAACTTTAGCTGTAAGAAATTTTACAGGCAAGAGTAAGCAAACAAGGCCCACTTGAAATAACAATATATAAATCTTTAAACTTTTTCATCAATTGCCAATATCAGGCTCAATAGAACTGAACAATATATTCTATTAACTTTATGAAAATTATAACATTCACTGAGGGTCTAATGACCACGAATCATGTCCATAATTATAAGTAATCTTTCAACTTTAACTTTAACAGTCATAAGACTATAAGGACTCCACGTGCATGGGGGATCAACCCTTCAGACAATGTGTATTGTGCACAACCATTTCAATGCTAATCGTAAACCTCTATTAAAAGAGTTGTTCATCTCAGTATTTAGAATACAAGTCCGCACCAAAGTAAGTTTGGTTTGGATACATTACAGGGTAATTTAGAATTCAACGATAATCAACTAAGGATTAGTTGATTACAAAAGAAATAACTGTATGCTATGGAATAATCATAATTGAGTTGATATTTGTAAATTAACATCATGCTTTAGGATAATCTAATAACATTCAAATTTATTGAAGATTGGGTGCTAAACATGCATCATGAATAGTAAATTGAACGACAAAGTTGCTCATCATTAGAATACAGTGACTCGCATGCTAACTAACGAATTACATATTAAAGAAACTTTTTCAATAATAAGATGTAAGATGTAGAATACTTGCATCCCCATGAACCAATAGATACAAGAGCTTTGTCAATAATAAACAATCTAACTCCACGAAAGTGTAGAGTTAACAACTTGTATAATTGAAATGGAATTAAAAGCAATAATGTGCTCAACGAACGTAAACTTGTACAATAAAGTTTTAGAGTTAGAAAACTTGCCTTTAGCACAAGCTAAACCTTACAACTTGAATCAATACCCTATACATATGTCATCATGACATAATTAGTCATTACCAATATTTTATATCTATATAAACAAAATGTGTACATCATGTAGGTTAAATTACTAATTCACATAATCAAACTACGTTAATACTAATTAACTCTTGATAACATTCTCATTCATAGTTTAATACTACTGAAATCATTATTTAACATTCATATTATTAACACATAACATTTATTTTCAAAATTTGTATACTTAAACAAAACCGTCTGAACTCATCGCTAACTTCATTGCTGGGCGCTTATAGTTTACTTTGTGGTTCATTGCCATGGCTACTGAGTTAAGGCCATGGCTCAGTCACATGCCATTGGTTCAAGGCCATGGCTGGCCAGGCCGCATTTGGCGAGATTTGTATCATTGGTCAGCTACCAAATGCTGGAACTCTAATCTGGCGACCAAGCTCGACAACAGTATGAACAAAAGCCAAATTGGCCTAAAAGCTCGAATCAAAAAGACTGATTAACATGTAATTCACATATAGACTTCATATAAACATATTGTGAAGACTTCTAATATGTTTCTACTCATAAAATAACATAAACATCAAAGTTACAACACCCAATTTCAATGTTTTTGGCAAAAACTCCATTTTTGACATTTTTTATGAAAATCAACACTGTGATTTTGTTTTTCAATCAAAACAGAAATTTCAAAACGTCATAGTTATGATTATACATACTCTATCAATTTCTATAATCAATTTATCAATTTAACAACTAATTAAACCTTAATTTCTATTTTAAACTAAGCCATGTTCATATATATATTTTCATGTAAACACTGTAATATACTTTCTTCCACAAAACACATATATACATGAATTACTTTATCTATAATCATATATAAACTCATGGAATAACCTTATAATCAATAATCATACAAAACTATATATATAACAACAATTTATCCTTTATAAAAATTTCACAGAGAACTTTTTGAAAGAAGAAGAAAACTAACTTTTTAAAGAAAAGATTAAGCTCCTACCTTTGATTAAGAAGATGATGGTTATTCTCAAGCTTCTTCTCTCCAATTCCTTTCTCAAAAACCTGTTAGAATCACTCACTTTTTCTCTAGAGTTTTCTCAAATTTTTCTCTGTGTTCTTCTTCTTCTTCTCTCTTCTCCCAACTCTAGTTTACGTAATAAAAATATAACGTATATGGATATAATGTATATATTAAATATATGATATAACTCTAACTTAACTGACATCAGTTATTTTTATTTTGAAAATCAAAAGCCATAAGGCTTGTTTGGCTAACCACTAAAAATAATCAATTAACACTTATGCCTTGTTTGGTAAAACACAATTAGATTAAAGACTTAATAGGCATAGGCCTTGTTTGGCAAAACTGAATTAAACTCCATTAATTTATTTTAATAACTCCTTTATAGCAAGGTTATTTGTCACACTTCTATTTAATTAAATAATCAATTTAATCAATTCAAATATTAATCTATTAAATTACTTTAACACATAAATCATTATCACAAAACTATAATTTCTTTATAATTATAATTTTATTCAACCAACTAACACTTTATTTTAATCACAAATTCCAATTAAAATACTATAATTCATTTAATCATTATTAGCTCTCTAACTTAATTATTAAATTAAATTAGTATATAATCTCATAGCAAATAAATTTTCTTAGCTCCTAAATTATTTATTCAATAAATAATTAACTAAACCACATCAACTCAAATTGCCATTAAATACTTATATAATTTAATAAATTTTTAATATTGCAAATAAATATTTAATATATATTATTTAATTATTTATTCAACAAATAATTAACTAAACCACATCAACTCAAATTGAATAATTATTTATTCAACAAATAATCATATCCATTAAATACTTATATAAATCAATAAATATTTAATATTACACTTTAAAATTCTGGAATGTTACAGTTCAGCCCGTTATGCCCCGTATTGATCAATACTACATACCAGAACGATATTCTCGTTCATCATATCCGTCTCAGGCGCACAAAAGTTTTTTCATGTTCGGGATATTCATACTTAGTCGGGAATCCAAACCAAATAATTCGGTTGGATATCAATAAGGTTCTATCATATTCAAAAGATATTTTAAATCTGTGTCTAGCCGAGACAAATAGCTTAGACGACTTTTAATTAAGATATACATATAGGAGATCAATAAGTATGTATCAACGTGTTCAATAATTATCCAAGTGAGGACACTTGTATAATAAATCTTAGAAATTTACGAACAACATAAATATATCTGAATCTAATAGTAATACTGTACTGATAAACAATGTACGAATAAAGTTCAAGAACTTGCATGAATACAAATATTTGAGTATATATCAATAGCAATAGAGTTAATAATCTGACACAAGGATAATATAATTCTGAAACTTTCTTACTCATGTCCATTGCATAAAGTAAATGCAAGGGGTAAATATACTTGCTCAATAATAATTGGAGTAAGTTTAGGGAACTTGCCTAGTCTGCTGCTTACACAACTTAATTCTATCTTTAATTCAATGACCTATCATTTATAAGATTATTCTATTGATTAGAAAAATATATCATAACACATAGTATTGTTATTTACAGTCAACACATAACCTGATCACATTGTCATATAGTTATACCAGTCATTAAGACACAAACAAATACTTATACAGTCAAACTATATATGTTCGGATCAATTTTGATAGCATTTCGGTTTACCGACGACTTTATCGGACAATTATCGAGTTTAAAACTCTATCATATAGTTCAATATTATCCTAAATATTTTAAATACCAGTCATATAATTTTTAAATGACTTATAATAATTTTTAAATAATTATTATATTTTATCTTGATTTTTCAAACTCTAGAATCATCATTAAATAATTTAAATATTAGATAATTCTATTATCATTAATATTTAAATAATATTAAAATATTAATACAACCATTTCCAAAATATCAAAGTTATTTATAATAACTCAAAATATTTTTAAAGTATGAATATTACCCTTAAATGTTTTTTAAACATTTAAGTTCATTTTAAACAATTACCATTAATATTAAAATATTAAGGTATTATTCACTAAAATATTAAAAGACATTTAGAATTACTTAAAATATTTTTAAACTATTTATATCCTTTTAAATGATTTTTAAATCAATAAAATCATTTTTAATCTATTTATTTAATATAATTATTAAATAAATCCAATATCATTAATATTAAATAATTAATGAAATTTACTTTAAAATATTGAAAGTTACATTTTATAACTTAAAATATTATTGAATACCTTATTATCATTTAAAATGATTTTTAACATAATCAAATCATTTTTAGTTAATTTATTTAGTGTATTTATTAAATAAATAATATTCAAATAATTACTAATATTTATGGAAAATATGCCAAATTATTACAAGTTAATTTTTATGACTTAAAATAATGTTTAAAACTGATTTTATAATTTTCGAAATTTATTTACTATTTTTAATTGATTTTTAGAATTTATTTCTATTTTAATCATTTTCCGGAAATTAGAAAACGAAAAATAATAGAAACCGTCGCTATAGGCTATAGCGACACTTTCTGTTGCTGTTGGTGTTCTTGAGCTCAAGAACAACGACAAGGCTTGATGTTCAAGGGCTCCCTTTCGACTGTCTTTAATTCATGTACCTCAAGCATGTTCTGGGACATTTTAAACACTGATCATATAGTGATTATGTAATACTACATGAATCAATTATCCTACAAGTCAAACAATAATGTATCATGAAGATCTAGCCCCTCAAACTCGTTGTCAGAACTTCCTGGGTTTTCTGGGTTACCTAGAAACCCAGTCAGCTTCGAGTAGGAAGTTTCTAGCTCCATTTAATCTAGGTTCCGGTTGATGTTATGGTAGTTTAATGGGTCAAACATGTAGTCTACACGATAAGGTACAATTAACATTCATCATGTTAGTCAAAATACGACTGAATCACAATATACCATTTGGTCAAAGCTTGTCAGAAATAACATGCATACGCTTTCTAGGTTACCCAAAAAACGAAAATCATGTTCGTCCTACCTACTTTGACCAGTCACCATGATCTATCTATTTGATGCTTAGGTGATTTAAAGGCAGGAATTAGTAGTACCTACAACATACTACCATTATCATACAACAACAAGAACAACACAACAAACAAATGCAAGATCCAGACGCTTGAATCCGTTGTCAGACCTTTCTGGGCAGTTTCTCGGTTACCCAGAAACACCCAGTCATGGCCGGTCAACGGCTTTTGACCATCAATAAAATGAAATATGTGTATGCTATGACCTTGATTCAAGTTCCAGAGTAAAGATATCATAACATACTACAAGTTTAAACATTTAAAACACAAAAACAATAAACATGCTGAGATCTAGAAGGTCTGACATTCGGTTGTCATACCACATAAGAAAATTTCTAGATTTTGTAAATCTTTAAATTCGAGCATATATATGTTATGGTTCCACTATTTAGCAACCCAGATCACTGATTCACACCTTATACAACATATTTAAATATTTATACATCTATACATCCAATCCAACATAGCATACAAGATCAAAATTTTGGTTTAGGGTTATACCTTTCTATGATCAAATTCTGATTCTTGGCTACTGATTTTGTTGTAGTTGTTCGTGGGGCTGGTTTTGGGGACTGAAATGCTCAAACAATTTGTGGGTTAGAGAGAGAGAGAGAGGCTTGGTGGTGTGTTTGTGAACAAATGGGGCTAAATTATGAACTTTCCTCTCTCAATCTATATATAATATAGTGTTAATTCTTATGGATGATCATGTGGCCAGATTTTTATTGATTAAAGGCTATTACTAGACCACATGGCTAGCTAGAGTTGGTCACCAACCACCTAATAGGTCTAGATCTATACTCCACCTTAATAAAATATTAAAAACGGTAATTTGGTCATTTGGTTTTTACTTTTAATGGAAAAGTGGGAATTCTATTCTAACCCTTAGGGTTTGACCCTTAGGGTGTAACCCTAAGGTTCCATAAGTTCATTATCTAGGATTATGCAATTAGGGCTAACATGGTAATCTTAGTTTCTAAAAATGTGAATTAGGGTTCCCTAATTAAATTAGGTCTACTAATTACTTAGGATTTATAAAATAGGCTTTATAATATACTAATAACCATTAACCTTGCTAAATTAATAATTATGGTTTATAACTTAGCAATTTGGGTTCTAATTTAATAATTAGGGTTTCTAAATATTAATTAGGGTTTACCTAATTAACATTAAACATAATAATGGTCATTAACTACATAACACATAACTTAACAAATCTTACAGTCATAGTTGACTTATGTACTATGATTTATCAGTAATGCTAGGGTTTGTACTGTTTCTCTATAACTGTTCCACAAATTACATTACACACATATCTGGCATGTTTATATCACTGAAATATAAATAATATTATATTAATAATCTCATTCCTTATTAAAAATCTAGCATTAGAGTTTTGAATCCATATTTGACATAACCTTCATATATACCATTATTAATTAAGTTAAAATAATTAACTTAACTATAATAACAATACATATTATTATAATCCTTATAATCATATCGGATATAATAATCATATTCTCATGAAAAATAAATAATAAATATTTTTATTACAAAATTAATTTATAATAAGAATATAATCTATAATGATCAATAATTCTTAAAAGAATTTATTTATAATTATTCATGTAATAAATAAGTTTTATTTATCACATAAATACATATACTTTTCTTTGCACATAATCCCACCTTTATAAAAAAAATTAAATGAAATTTTTTTTATTTAATTATATTAAAAATATTGGGTTATTACATCCACCCTCCCTTATAAGGATTCCATCCCCGGAATCACCGCTTCAAAACTTATAGATACAAGGGAAAATAGTATACATAGTCATTTCAAGTAGATCTCGATCAGATTCAATCGAACTGATCTGTAACTATTCAACATAAAACTTGTCTATCTAATCATATGGAAATTTGATTTCTAACAGAACTCAAATATCTCCTTCAAAATTTCTTTATAATAAAATAAAATCATATATAAGAAAATAAAATTGATTCGAATAATACCTGAAGTTCCATCCCTGGCTGCTACGGTATCCTGAACCGTCATGTTGAAGACTCTTGCAGTTGATTTTGTCGAAGTTGGTCCCGTTATCTCCAGTGCTCCGTTGCCCTTCCCCACATTCACGCTTTCTACATCCATTCTCCTTTTCGGACAATCCTTTACCTTATGTTCCGTTGATCCACACAGAAAACACCCATTGTTCGTCCTAGGATTGGGGCAGTTAGGAGAGGTATGTCCCTCCTGCCCACACTTATAGCACACAAACTTACCACTAAGACACTCTCCTGAATGATTATTCTTACAATTCTTACACTGCACAGCCTGCTTCCTCACACCTTCCTGTTTGACTTGGACATTTCCAAAATTATTCCACTTTCTTTTTCCATTCCCACTACCACAACCTGCTTCTACCTTCCCAGCTCCCTCAACCATGCCTTTGATCTTTTTCTTCTTATTCTAGAGGCTCATAGCCTCACTTCCCCCTTCGGCTATGATAGCCTTCTCCAAAAATGCTGCAAAAGTATCTATCTGCAATACCACCACCTTATTGTAAAGCTGTGGATTTTAAGCCAGTTCAAACCTCCTTGCTTTCCTTGCTCTCCAGATCAACTTGATGCGAGCAAACCTAACTAATTCATTGAACTTTCAAGCATACTCCGTAATCGTCATGTTCTCCGCTTCAACTCCAAAAACTTCACCTACATCCTAGCTCAGACATCGATTTGAGAAATAGTTCTTAAAGAACAATGTCTTAAACCTAGTCCATGCTACCACTCCTTCTCCTGCCCTAACTTGATTTGCCTCCCACCGTAAATTCGCCTCTCCTTTCATCATATAGGTGGCAAAGTGCAGTTTTTTGCCCCTCTCTACCCTAGCGACTACAAACACTTTTTCTATTTCTTTAACCCAAGTTTGGCTTCTATCGGGTCAGTGGTACCTCTAAATTCTGGCGGTCCTACGACCTTAAAAATCCTTGAAGTTCGCAAATCAATTATCTGGCTAATTTCCCGCGGTCGGCATTCCATTCTGCATGGCTTGAGCTACCATGTTTGCGAAAATTCTGCATCAGGTCTGGTTGTTATCCTCCAGCATTGTTGACAGATTCTTCTGCCCTTTGGTTTCGAGTTTGACATCTTGGCGGCATTATCTGGTTAAATAAAACATAATTTATATTTTATTAACTTACATTCTAAACCTTATCGTATAAGTTTAATATTTTAAAGTTGATTCAATAACCAAACATAAATTCATATTCATTCAACTATTTCATAGTGCATAACATAGCACATACTGCTTTAAACATCTGATATCCCTTTTGTGACCACAAAAGTCGGGAATCGCTGCTACAAAAGTTGGAAACATACTATTACACAGACATACTTATCATAGAACACACATATTCTAATAGTACTTTATACTACGCCTTTTCTTGATCCTGGACAACCTTTCGCTCGATGACCTTCCATCCCACAAATAAAACATGCACCTAGCTTAAATTCGGGACAATGATGAGAGATACGTCCCTCATGTCCGCAAATGTAACATATCTTTTTCCCTTTCCTGCATACGCCTTCATGTTTCTTGTCTCATTTTATACACTTTCCTATTTCATTAGCATCCTCTTGGTTATTATTGTAATTTCTTATTTCGCGGTCTTTTATCTTTCTTTTTCCCTTATTGTTCGGAGCTGCACACGATATGTTGCTTTTGGCTCCCATCTGATCAATTTGGATCTTAAGCTTATCTTGTTCTTCCATCGTTTCGATTAATGCCTTTCGCAATTGACTATTTAGTAGCTTTTGTATTTCCCACAACTTTTCCAGAAAAGAAACCTTGTTCCTTAGATTCTGCACTTCGGTTGATGCTTGATCAGCTCCAACTTCGGTGTCTAAATCACTATCTGTTAGTTCAACCATTTCTGGGTCCGATATTATATTTTCCAAAATGATCACCTCATCAAGGTTATCTTCAACGTGAGCCTCTATTTCAGCTATTGGCTTTGACATTGGCTCGGTTATGGAGATTGACTCATTCCTTACGATCCGAAAGTATCCTAATCCTTTTTTACCTGACATCTACACATGATTTGTGACGCCCCCAAATTTGGGTCTCTTTCAACCCGACAGATGGTGCTCCACGGTGCTACAGTTCACACAAACATTCAATTGAAAAAGCCTCAAAAGAACGAATCTGTCTTATATATATTCCAAAACAATACTACCCTTCCCCAGGTTCTTTATAACCGTTACATTTGTTCTTGTCATAATATCAAATATTATCATTACAAACCTATACTATTACATAGGTATGCTACAAGTTCGCTTTAGCCTTCACTTTATCCTTGTCGAATCCTTTGGTCATATCATCTAAGCTGCAATCATTTGGTTCAAGCAAGTGTGAGCATAACAAGCTCAACAAGTACAACAATTTCATTTTAAAAGCATGCTTGAAACATAGGAATCGTATATCTTCAATAACTGGATGATAGTTATGAAGTACTATCAATAATTTAAAATAACGTTTCTTTTCCTTCAAAACATTTTGCAATAACAATAATCTGTAATTCATCAATTCTGGTTCAAGAGGTAAACGTCTTATAGTCTCTTTGAAAAGGACAACTCGGCACGAAGTCCGTAAGTCCGGCATATCTTACAAGCACTTTTAGGTGATCAACCTATAGTACTCTATGTTGATCAACACTACATCCATTAAACGTGTGTACGTTTAAGTTGTGGCAACCTCACGTGCCCATCGAATACTCGATGAAAATACATTTGTTTATTCATAATCAGGCTTACCTTGAATCCGTACCAATTAGTTGGCGTAGGATAGCGTTAGCAATTCTATATTGAAAGACTTGTATACAGTTCAATCAATCTATCAAGATTAGTCTAGCCGAGCTAAAACTAGCATCGACTCTTTCTTCAAAACCATACATGCATCTCATAATTTGAATCATTTGAAAACCTGGCTTACACGAAGGTTAGACAAGCGTTTAAGAAAACTTTCTTCTTACGTCTGCATCTGACAATTCGCTTCCTTTGAGCCTTTACGCTTTTCTACAACACATAAGCACATAACATACCACATTAGGTCATGAATGAACATACTTAGTTCCTAAATAATCTTACCTTCTTCTCAATCTAATCCCGTATTAGATTTGTTATTTATTAGTTAGGCTTTCCGTCATTTTCTTTTACATCATTCTTACTAACTTCGTTCTCTTATACTTAAGTGAAATTATTTCATTAATACAACTCGGTTCGAAAGTTAATTATCCTTCCTCACGGCTTACTAACGTTAGATGCGTTATTAATCGAAACTCGATCGTCATTGGTGAAGTATTAACATTAAATATCATTTGCGTTCATCTTCAATTGACTTTCTTTTAACCTTAAGTGATCATACTTGGGGTTCAATTATGACTTGATAATGTTTAATTAAGTTCATTAGTTCGTTACTCAAAGAATTCCTTCATCTTCTACTTGTAAACATTTCTTTATTGTCTAGCTTTTAAGAGTGGCGATGCGACGCCGGTGATCCTTTATTGTCTTGAGTCATGCAAGGTCGCCCATTAGGGCTTGAGACTGCATCGCCCATGCAGCGAGTCCCTTTGTTAACTATCACGCTTACTGGCCATGAAGTTTGCATGGTGCAAGCTCACTTTGGCGTTAAGATCTGGCCATTTAAGCTTGAGTCATGGCATGATGCGGACTCGAGCCACGTATAGTTTTGATGATTTTCAACTTTACGAGATTCCCGGACTCGTAACTTCTTCGTTATAAGTCCGAATTGGCTCGTTCAAGAGTCTATGGTTCACAAATTATGTACTCTATGCGTTCATGCAAGAATTTTATCTATTCGACTTCGTTTGCTAAAATTTCACCTATTAGTCTACTTTTAACGAAAACGATAAACGTTCGTGAACGTTCAACGCTCGTTTCTTCGTTCCAAGTCAAAATTCGGCCATTTTCGAGTTCGCAACTCTATAATGAAAAATACGACTTGTCTCCATTGAAAACCAATGTTTCCAAGCTCAATATCAAAATTTGACTTCCATTCCGAGAATTTCACGAATTAGACGATTGTCGTCTAATCGTGTGAATTCCAGCGAAACTTCGTTACTTGAGATTTATAGACTATTTCACTTGGATTCAATCCATCATATTAATATCTTGACATTCATGCTTCATTAATTTATAAACATGATAAGTTATTACTAGTTCATTGTGAATTTGTAACTTATGAAAATATAAACTACTTATATTTCCATTTCTCATAACTTATGACTTCTTTTCTCATGATTTCCTATGGCTTCAATCTTTTAACCACCATCCTTGCTTCTTATTATCATACCATCTTTTTAAGAATACATATGAAAAGTTCATATAAGTTCCTTATGAATTCATAACTTATTCTTGGTTTGGATTTCTTATTCATTACGTATACAGCTTATTAAGACTTAAGCCATTTGATTCGTCATTTAACCCCTTTCTAAGCATGCTTGTTCTACCAATACCCCTTCTCTATCAATGGAAGAGAGAAAGAAACATGGTTTAAGATCACTTACTTTTGAATAACACTTGGTAAATCTTTAATCTCCTTCTTGATTCTTGAACTTCAAAGGTTAACTTGCTAGCTTATTCTCACTTACTCTCTCTAACCAATAAGCTATAAGTTATAGGTGGAAAGGTTAACAATGAAAGTCTAACTTTATAAGTGCTTATTCTCTCAACCAAATAAGTTGTTTAGCTTGAGAGGAGTTGGATGAATTTTGAACAACCAACAAATGAATGCAAAGCTCTCTATTTATAGGCATCTCAAAGTGAGGGTAGATTAGTCATTAAATCCTCCACCTCCTTACTATTCATTACCTAGCCCTTAAGTAAAATTGGCTACCACAACACTTAGCCTCTAAGTTATCTTGCTCCCCACTTAAAATACTTGGTCATTACAACATATATCCAATACTTGATCACCACATTTACTTAACCCTTAAGTATTCTTGCTAATCACATAACTTAGCCACTAAGCTACTTGCTCATCACTTTGAATCACCCATGGGTTGCTCCATGGTTCTTACCCATTGGATATTTACTTTGGACCTTAGCTTAATTAACTTACTTAATCATTGGGCTTGCACATTAAATTACCTTGGGCTTGTAATTAAACAAACATTGGGCTTAAATTAATAAATTCATATTGGACTTAACCATTCAATACTTAGGCTCAGATAATACTTAACAAATCATACCAATTCTACAAATTCAATACATTGAGCTTAAAGTCTTATAACGTATAATCACGTATTCATCTCGTATTCCCCTTGTATATTTATTCAATATATACGATATACCATCATTCATACGAACTCGTATAATACCTCGTATCATACTCGTATTCTCTACCTCGTACAATACCTACGTATTATACAATCATCGCTTAATTCATTAATCACATTACATTTCCTTCTCATAAATCATTTTCCTTAAATGTTAGGTTTTAAGTCCACAGGCGAAATATTACATTTTTCATAACTGAAATATTATTAGATATTCCATCACACCTCGATATTCTATCATTACGTATTTCTCGGAAGTTCAAAAATAATTCCCGAGCAGAAATGCGTGAATAGTATTTTTCGGAAAATTTCTCGGAAAGCTTTTATTTTCGTCTTGAAAATTCAAACACTTAAATTCTACCACGTAGCCAAAATACTACGACGTTCTGATACGTTTAGGTCATATAACGACCTTCGATTAGCTTGCTCCATAAATAATCAATTAAATTCATTTAATAAAAATAAAAATTTAATTCTCAAAAATCCGATTTTCTCGGGCGTTACATGATTTATCTAGATTAGTATATAATATATACGCACAGCAAGTAATAGTTTTATATATGTTATTTTTATTTTATTTTACGATGAATTTAGTCAATTCATCTCCTTTAAAACTCTATACGAGTTATTTGTATTTTCAATGTTTACCTCTGCCCTAAGGTTATAGCCTAAGGTCTATCCCACCTATGGTTTTTAACCTTAAAGCTCGATATCAACTCAGTGGCGCTTCAAATTCGTGTACTTGAAACCCGAATTCAGTGCTTCACGATACCATTTCTTTGAGCGGAATAATAATAATAATGTCAAAAATATCAAACTTAATTTACATATCATAGTTGTCTAAATCCCAGGTACGCGACCTTTAAAATATTTCATTACATGATAGATAATAAATATCATCATCTTTTCTAAGTTTAGCTATTACATAAGATAACACAAACTTAATCTGCTAGCTTTCCTTTCCCTTTGTTCTTGCCTGAACCTTCAGGTCGATCATACATAGCTGAAAACATTTAAATTAAGAAAGAATGAGCATTTGAGTGCCCAACAAGTAATAACAATCAATAAACAATAGCTGAAAGGATTAAATGTTTTCTTTGAACGACTCTTCAACAACGAAGCAATAGTTGTGAAGTACTGAAGCAACACTAAACAACATAACAAATCTTATTTCAAATTTTGAAACTACGTACTGACTATAAATAGAGAGCATTCGATAGACTATGAATATAGTTTTTCAGTTTTCAAAAAGGTCAAACAAAACTTCATCTGTAAACCGTCATAACTTACAGGCACGAGGGGTGATCAGTCCGTTATGCCTTGTATTGATCAATACTACATACCAGAACTATATTCTCATTCATCATATCCGTCTCAGGTGCACAAAAGTTTTCCCATGTTCGGGATGTTCATACTTAGTCGGGAATCCATGTCAAACAATTCGGTTGGATATCAATAAGGTTCTATCATATTCAAAAGATATTTTAAATCTGTGTCTAGCCGAGACAAATAGCTTAGATGACATATAATTAAGATATACATATTGGAGATCAATAAGTATGTATCAACGTGTTCAATAATTATCCAAGTGATGACACTTGTATAATAAATCTTAGAAATTTACGAACAACATAAATATATCTGAATCTAATAGTAATATTTTACTGATAAACAATGTACGAATAAAGTTCGAGAACTTGCATGAATACGAATATTTGAGTACATATCAATAACAATAGGTTAATGATCTGACACAAGGATAATATAATTCTGAAACTTTGTTACTCATGTCCATTGCATAAAGTAAATGCAAGGGGTGAAGATACTTGCTCAATAACAATTGGAGTAAGTTTAGGGAAGTTGCCTAGTCTGCTGCTTACACAACTTAGTTCTATCTATAATTCAACGACCTATTGTAAGACCCCGAATTTTATGAAATAAAATTATTCAATTTTTCTTATAATTATTATTCAGTAAATGTTAAAATTGATAAAAGTTTAAAGTTGTGGGTGAAATATGCAAATTTTACAAAACACACAAGTGGCTATAAAATATTCATTGTTGTCGGAGAATATTCGTTTGAGTCGTGGAATATTCTTTTTTTGTCGGGAATATCCGTGCATTTATGCGATCATTTTGTCAGGCCCCATAATGAATAATCGTCGAATGAAGAAAAGCGACAAAATTAAGTTTTTATAAATAACGGCGTAATCGTTACCGTTAACACTGTTGGAATACCCGGTTGTTAAAATAAAGTAATACGCGTTGTTGCACAGTAGCACACGGTATTACACATGTATTTTTGAATTATTGATTCTTACGTGAAGAAGGCATGCTCGATAATTATTTATGGTAATTATTTTTTAATATTTTATTTTATTGATTCAATAATTGCTTTGCGTTGATATTTTATATTATTGTTGTTTCAATAATTATCAACTGCGATATATTTCTCATTATCAGATCAATAATTCGTATTATTTGAATAATATTATTAGATAGCATTATTGGCAATGTCTAGAAAGTTCTGTCAAGGAGAGGTTTGGTCACCTAATTACGCTGACGCGTCGAGAAGGAGAAATCCTTATTGGAAAGCCCCCTCTTTCCTGGGAATCACCTGGTTGTCATTATTGCGATTACGTAATATTATTTGTGAATAATTAGTTATTGATTTATGTGATAAGAAAATATTTATTTGATGTGGATATAGATGATGGATTTATTTATGTGGAATTCTTTGTTGAAGTGTTTTATCAAGTATTTTGCCGGATTGGAGGTATTAAAACTCAAATCGATTGTTCTTAAAGCTTTCTTTGTGTGAGTTATAATTTTAATCAAATAGTTGGATCGTTGTGATTTTTGGATATGTTATACATATATAAGTAGAGTATATGTCCACAAATTTTGAACCGTTAAAATCGAACGTATAATTTGTTATGAATTTTAAAAGGTGTTGAAGCGGTGTTTAAAATCATCCTTTTGTGGATTTGGATAATTTCTGTTTGGAATTTGGAAAAATTTTCTTCTGAAAAGTTGTAGAGAATTGAAATTCCTATAAAAACTCGCGAGATTCGAATTTTCTGATAAAATGGCTATTTATTGTGAATTATTGAAGTTCCGGAGTTCCGAAATAATTAATTTTTGAAAGTTTTAATTATTTTATTTAAGAAAAACGTTTTTGTGGTTGTTGGCACATGGGTGGCTAATGTTTTTTTGTTCAAAGATGGCTGATGGCCTTCAAAATTGGTTGGTGAAGGTTGGTGTGGAATAAGAAAAATAAATAATATATTTTATTATTTTAGTCTCCTTTGGCGTTCTAGCATTTTCCTATAAATAGAAGCTTAAGTTAGAATTGAAAATCACACCGGCTGAAGTTTTCTCTCTATTTTTCTCTCTATATTATCAAGTGTATTCTTGTATCTTGAGTGTTGCTATACGGTGCAAGTTCGTTCAGCGTTATTCCAGTCAGAAATACTGCTCTTTTGAGGTAAGGGATTTTAAGGGTTGTTATGTTTTTCATGTTTCGTAACTTTTCAGACCTTCAAAAATTCTGAAAATATTTGAAATGATACTTTGATGAGTTTTATTGATTGTGTCCAAAAATGGTGATTTTTGGATGTATAGATTAGGAGTTATGGATTTTATGGGAAAAGACTATTTTAAAAGTAACCGCTTATAACTCCTTGTGGTTAACTCCAAAATTGATGAAATTTTTATTGGGAGTACATCTATATTATATAAGTATACTCTGTAAATTTCGAAATTTTTGGATAAAAGTACAATTTATGATAAATGTTTAAATATTCGGTGGTTTTGGCCATGTGAAAAATAGTAAATGACTTTTAAAAATTATGAGAAAAATATATGTTCAATATAGGACTATATTCTGCTAAATCCCAGAAAAGAAATATTTTTGGAACTGATTTGTTATTTTTCATGAAAATGGACTAGTTATGAGTAAATGAATTAAATATGTTATGTGAGGTAAGAAAATTAGAAAATAGGATTTTATGGCTTGAGAATCCTACATGAGGTATATGCAGATTTTGATGAGGATTTTGGTTATTGGTGATGAAATCTTATGAGTTTGGCATTTTAGAATGATTAAATGCATTATTTAGTAAAGTGTAAACAATTAAAATAAATTGTTTATAAGCTTAAAAAAATATTATTCTTTCAATATCATTATACCGAAATATTGGTATGGATTTTATTGTGGAATTTCTACCTTTTTGAGTGGGGTTTTTATTCATGAGATCTTATTCACGATTTATTCACGAGTTACTATTCATGTTACTATTACTATTCACGAGTTACTATTCATGACAAAATTGGTTTCTTTTTCTAACCAAATTATAGTTGATTTATGAATATTACTCACGGAGATTAAAACTATATATTGATTATATTGATTTTATTATCATATATAACATTTTTATAACCTCGATGTTGAAATTCTCTTTCATTTGGAGTGTAAAGATGGGTAGATTATTGGTATGATCATGACTAGGGTTCTCTTTTGGCAAGAAGTGAAAAGTTGAATTGTATTTGGTATGATCATGACCATTGAATTTATAATTGAATATCTTTAGCTTAAGTGCAAAGGTGAATTGATCAACATGGTTATAATTATTGTTATACAACTTACGAAATGATTATGTATTTCTTTAAGATAAAAGATGAGCAGTGTTGAGGTGAACATGACTTGTTGATGAATATCTTTTGCTTTCAGAAGTGCAAAGATGAATTATTGATGAATATCTTAGCTCAGTAAAGTAAAAGATGAATTATTGATGAATATCTTTGCTTTGTAGTGCAAAGATGAATTATTGATGAATATCTTTAGCATGTAGTGCAAAGATGAGTTATTGATGAATATCTTTGGTCTGTAGTGCAAAGATGACTTGTTGTTGAATATCTTTGGCATGTAGTGCAAAGATGAACTGTTGATGAATATCTTTGGCCTGTAGTGCAAAGATGAACTGTTGATGAATATCTTTGGCCCGTAGTGCAAAGATGAATTTATTAGTTTGATTATGAACATGAACTGTGATTTGGTATAACCATGATCTTTGATGTTTCAGGTGATGAAAATTATCTTTGTCCTGGATGAGAAAAGGAATTTAGAATCTCAATTACGATTATGAGTTATTCATGTGATGATTGTGACCGGGAATTGTTGATTGATGTTACGAGGATAAAACATTGTTGGTGGACTTTTTAACATGGAGAAGATAATAGACTTTATAGTCTATTTGACTCTTCTAATGGATTGCTCGTTCGCATTACAACTATGGTTGAAAAGTTTTATCATCTACCATATGTTCTAAATCTACGATTTATTCATTGTTGAAGGCTATTGATAATTTATTTATCTTTAGTCATAATATTCTTTCTTGAGCTAGTTGTGCTCACCCTTTTGCTTCACAATTCCTTTCGTGTAATAAAAGTGTAGGCTGGGTCGAGTTGGGGATAACAGGGGAATAGAGCTGGTCATATAATTTGTTGAGGGTGAGGCAAACCCAACGTTGGAAGGGTGTTTTGTCACTATCATACAAGATGTCTAATGACATACAACCTCGTATCATCATAAGACGGGGGGATGTGCTCATCCACTTCACGAGTATATATATCTGAGCACTACCTATATAATCTTAGTGTTTGTTTGAAGTATAATTCTCAATTAGAGATAGTGGAGATAATGATATGTCAAGAGAAGACTCACCATTGGGAAGAATATGATAGTAATCTTCTCGTTTTTCTTTGGGGTCTATTAGGTCAACCAAGGATAATTCTCTGGACATATGATATCTATCATAACCTAGACGCATGGCCTCCCATGTACGAAGGTTTCCTTGAGCACTTCCCAAATATTTTAGTTTCTAAAAGCAGGTTTTGACTATACCTTTATGTAAGGTGTCACTGTGAGGTGCTGTTCACGGTTGGGACATGTGTCACATTTGGTGTATATTTGTATCCAAATTCACAGCATATGTGTTGTTGTATTTTGCACGACAATTGTTGTAATAAAGTTGTAGTTATATTCTGTACCATGTATTTGGCGACTCAGAATGGGTTGGATTGAATGGACCTATTTTGGGGTCGTTACACCTATCATTTATAAGATTGTTCTACTGATTAGAAAAATATATCATAACACATAGTACTGTTATTTACAGTCAACACATAACCTGATCACATTGTCATATAGTTATACCAGTCATTAAGACACAAATAAATATTTATACAGTCAAACTATATATGTTCGGATCAATTTCGATAGCATTTCGGTGTACCAACGGCTTTATCGGGTAATTATCGAGTTTATAACTCTATCATATAGTTCAATATTATCCTGTATATTTTAAATACCAGTCATATTATTTTTAAATGACTTATAATAATTTTTAAATAATTATTATAATTTATCTTGATTTTTCAAACTCTAGAATCATTATTAAATGATTTAAATATTAGATAATTCTATTATCATTAATTTGTAAATAATATTAAAATATTAATACAACCATTTTCAAAATATCAAAGTTATTTATAATAACTCAAAATATTTTTAAAGTATGAATATTACCCTTAAATGATTTTTAAAACATTTAAAATTATTTTTAAACAATTACCATTAATATTAAAATATTAAGGTATTATTCACTAAAATATTAAAAGTCATTTATAATTACTTAAAATATTTTTAAACCATTTATATCCTTTTTAAATGATTTTAAATCAATAAAATCATTTTTAATATATTTATTTAATATAATTATCAAATAAATCTAATATCATTAATATTATATAATTAATGAAATTTACTTTAAAATATTAAAAGTTATATTTTATAACTTAAAATATTATTGAATACCTTATTATCATTTAAAATGATTTTTAACATAATCAAATCATTTTTAGTTAATTTATTTAGTGTATTTATTAAATAAATAATATTCAAATAATTACTAATATTTATGAAAAATATGCCAAATTATTAAAAGTTAATTTTATGACTTAAAATAATTTTTAAAACCTGATTTTATAATTTTGTAATTTATTTACTATTTTAAATGATTTTTAGAATTTATTTCTATTTTAATCATTTTCAGAAAATTAGAAAACGAAAATAATAGAAATCGTCGCTATAGGCTATAGCGACACTTTCTGTCGCTGTTGGTGTTCTTGAGCTCAAGAACACTGACAAGGCAGTGTTTAAGGAGCTCTCTTTGACCGTCTTTAATTCACAGCCTAAGCATGATCTGGGACATTTTAAACACTGATCATGTAGTGATTAGGTAATACTACCTGAATCAACTATACTACAAGTCAAACAATCATGTATCATGAAGATCTAGCCCCTCAAACTCGTTGTCAGAACTTTCTGGGTTTTCTGGGTTACCCAGAAACCTAGTCAGCTTCGAGTAGGAAGTTTCTAGCTCCATTTAAGCTAGGTTCTGGTTGATGTTATGGTAGTTTAATGGGTTAAACATGTAGTCTACACGACAAGGTACAATTAACATTCATCATGTCAGTCAAAATACTACTGAATCACAATATACCATTCGGTCAAAGCTTGTCAAAAATAACATGCATACGTTTTCTGGGTTACCCAGAAAACGGAAATCATGTTCGTCCTACCTACTTTGACCAGTCACCATGATCTATCTATTTGATGCTTAGGAGATATAAAGGCATGAATTAGTAGTACCTACAACATACTACCATTATCATACAACAACAAGAACAACACAACAAATAACTGAAAGATCCAGACGCTTGAATCTGTTGTCAGACCTTTGTGTAGTTTCGGGTTACCCGTAAACGCCGATCATAATGGGTCAATGACTTTTGACCATCAATAAAATGAAATATGTGCATGTTGTGACCTTGATTCAAGTTCCAGAGTAAAGATATCATAACATACTACAAGTTTAAACATTTAAAACACAAAAAACAATAAACATGCTGAGATCTAGAAGGTCTGACATTCGGTTGTCATACCACATAAGAAAATTTCTAGATTTTGTAAATCTTTAAATTCGAGCATATATATGTTATGGTTCCACTATTTAGCAAACCTGGATCAGCTGATTCACACCTTATACAACATATTTAAATATTTATACATCTATACATCCAATCCAACATAGCATACAAGATCAAAATTTTGGTTTAGGGTTATACCTTTCTGTGATCAAATTCTGATTCTTGGGTACTGATTTTGTTGTGGTTGTTAGTGGGGCTGGTTTTGGGGACTTAAATGCTCAAACAATTCGTGGGTTAGAGAGAAACAGAGAGGCTTGGTGGTGTGTTTGTGAACAAATGGGGCTAAATTATGAACTTTCCTCTTTCTCAATTTATATATAATATAGTGTTAATGCTTATGGATGATCATGTGGCTAGATTTTTATTGATTAAAGGCTATTACTAGATCACATGGCTAGCTAGAGTTGGTCACCAACCACCTACTAGGTCTAGATCTACACTCAACCTTAATAAAATATTAAAAAGGGCAATTTGATCATTTGGTTTTTATTTTTAGTGGCAAAGTGGGAATTCTATTCTAACCCTTAGGGTTTGACCCTTAGGGTTTAACCCTGAGGTTCCATAAGTTCATTATCAAGGATTATGCAATTAGGGCTAACATGGTAATCTTAGTTTCTAAAAATGTGAATTAGGGTTCCTTAATTAAATTAGATCTCCTAATTACTTAGGATTTATAAAATAGGCTTTATAATATACTAATAACCATTAACCTTGCTAAATTAATACATATGGTTTATAACTTAGCAATTAGGGTTCTAATTTAATAATTAGGGTTTCTAAATATTAATTAGGGTTTACCTAATTAACATTAAACATAATAATGATCATTAACTACATAACACATAACTTAACAAATCTTACAGTCATAGTTGACTTCTGTACTATAATTTATCAGTAATATTAGGGTTTGTACTATTTATCCATAACTGTTCCACAAATTACATTACACACATACCAGGCATGTTTATATCACTGAAATATAAATAATATTATATTAATATTCTCATTCCTTATTAAAAATCCAGAATTAGAGTTTTGGATCCATATTTGACATAACATTCATATATACCATTATTAATTAAGTTAAAATAATTAACTTAACTATAATAACAATACATATTATAATAATCCTTATAATCATATCAGATATAATAATCATATTCTCATGGAAAATAAATAATAAATATTTTTATTACAAAATTAATTTATAATAAGAATATAATCTATAATGATCAATAATTCTTAAAAAAATTTATTTATAATTATTCATGTAATAAATAAGTTTTATTTATCACATAAATACATATACTTTTCTTTGCACATAATCCCACCTTTATAAAAAAAAATTAAATGCAAAATTTATTATTTAATTATATTAAAAATATTGGGTTAATACAGGAGCCACCTACACTTGAGCTTAAGCCACTTCCTAAACACCTCAGGTATGCATATTTAGGCAATTCTAATACTTTACTTGTTATTATTGCTTCTGTGCTTAATGAAATGCAGGAAAATAAGTTGCTGAGAGTGCTTAGAGAATACAAATAGGCTATAGGATGGACAATTGCAGATATCAAGAGAATCAGTCCATCATTCTGCATGCACAAAATTCTCATGGAAGAGGATTCAAAGCCAACAGTGGAACAACAGAGACGGCTAAACTCGATCATGAAAGAAGTGGTGAAGAAAGAGATTCTGAAGTGGTTGGATGCGGGGATCATCTACCCAATTTCATACAGTGCTTGGGTCAGTCCCGTTCAAAGTGTGCCGAAAAAGGGCAAAATGACCGTAGTAAAGAATGACAACAACGAATTAATTCCGACGAGGACAATGCCCGATTGGAGGGTTTGCATGGACTACATGAAGTTGAATAAGGCAACTCGCAAAGACCACTTTCCTCTACCCTTTATCGATCAGATGTTGAATAGATTAGCGGGGCACGAATTTTACTGCTTACTGGATGTGTTTTCATGATATAATCAGATATTCATTGCTCCTGAAGATCAAGAGAAGACCATTTTCACGTGCACATACATCACCTTTGCATTCAGGAGAATGTCTTTTGGCTTGTGTAATGCACCCGCTACCTTCCAACGGTGCATGATGGCCATCTTCTCAGACATGGTGGAGAAAAATGTGGAAGTCTTCATTGACAAATTTTCTGTCTTTGGGGATAGTTTTGATGCTTGTTTAGAAAACTTGGTCATGGTTTTAAAGCGATGCGTAGAGACGAATTTGGTACTTAACTGGGAAAAGTGCCACTTTATGGTCGAAGAAGGAATAATCTTAGGGCACAAGGTTTCGGCAAAGGGATTAGAGGTTGATAGAGAAAAGTTGGAAACCATTGAAAATCTACCACCACCAACTTCAGTAAAGGGAATCCGTAGCTTTCTCGTACATGCCAAGTTCTATAGGAGATTTATAAAAGATTTCTCTAAGACTGCGAAACCATTGTGCAGTCTTTTAGAGAAGGATTCAGTTTTCAAATTTGATGAGGAGTGTAAGTTAGCATTTGAGCTATTGAAGAAGAAATTGACTATAACTCCAGTTATTGTCGCACCGGATTGGAATATGCCTTTGAGCTAATGTGCGATGCGAGCGACTATGCGGTAGGGACTGTTTTAGGTCAACACCGAGAGAAGATCTTCCATGCCATATACTATGCAAGTAAAACCCTTACGGATGCCCAAATGAACTACACAACTATAGAAAAGGAGTTACTTGCAGTAATATATGCCTTTGATAAATTCTGGGCATATTTAATTTGGACAAAGGTTGTGGTTTACACGGATCACTCGGCAATCCGATATTTAATTTTAAAGAAGGATGCTAAACCTCGACTTATCAGATGGATCCTCCTTCTACATGAATTTGATTTGTAAATTAAAGATAGAAAGGGGACAAAAAATCAAGTTGAAGATCATTTATCAAGGCTAGAAAATTCAGGTAAAAATGAAGAGGATAAATGTGTAATTAATGAGTCATTCCCGGACGAACAACTGATTGGAGTCAATGCAGAATTTTTGTGGTACGCGGATTTTGCTAACTATCTGGTGAGCAACATCCTACCCCCTAATCTTACACGTCGACAAAAGAAGAAGTTCCTGCATGACGTCAAATGGTACATGTGGGATGAACCATACCTCTTCAAATAGTGTAATGACAAGATGATTCGCAGGTGTGTGCCCTACAGTGAGGTGAAGAATATAATGCACGAGTGTCATGCATCTGCATACGAGGGACATTACGGAAGTGAGAGAACAGCGGCGAAAGTTCTTCAAGAAGGGTTCTATTGGCCTACAGTATTTAAGGATGCCCACCAGTTCGTAAATAGCTGTGATAGATGTCAAAGGGTGGGTAACATATCGAAAAGGAATGAGATGCCACTACAAACTATCTTGGAAGTTGAAATTTTTGACGTTTGGGGAATTGATTTTATGGGGCCATTTGCGTCATCGTTCAATAATCAGTACATCTTGCTTGCGGTTGACTATGTATCAAAATGGATTGAAGCCGTAGCATTCCCCATAAACGATGCCAAAGTGGTTCTTAAGTTCTTGCAAAAGAATATTTTACAAGATTTGGCACGCCAAGAGCTATTATAAGTGATGAGGGTAGTCACTTCTATAACAGATTGTTTACAGCTCTTTTGGCAAAATATGGGGTCAACCATAAGGTGACGACGAAATATCATCCCCAAACAAGTGGGCAAGCTAAAGTTTCGAACATGGAGGTGAAGAGAATCTAAGAGAAGGTAGTAAACCCGAATAGAAAAGACTGGTCTCTCAGATTGGATGATACATTATGGGTTTACAGGACTGCTTACAAGACGCCAATTGGGATTTCACCATATCAGTTGGTCTACGGGAAAATATATCACCTACCTGTGGAGTTACAACATAAAGCCTACTAGGCAATTCAGAAGCTCAACTTCGATCAAATAATAGCAGGTGAAAAGAGGCTACTTCAATTGAACGAACTCGATGAATTCAGACTACAAGCCTATGAGAACTTTAAGTTGTACAAAGAAAAGGTCAAGAAATGGCATGACCAAAAAATCATGTAGAGAATGTTCGAACTGGGGCAATCAGTACTATTATTCAATTCAAGATTGCGGTTGTTCCCAGGAAAGCTAAAATCAAGTTGGTCGGGTCCATTTACCATAAGAAGGGTTTTCCCACATGGCGCCGTTGAACTATACAGTAGGAATCCTTTGGAGACGTTCAAGGTCAACGGTCAGCGGTTAAAACTTTATTGGGGTGGTGAATCCAACATGAATGTCATCACAATCAAACTTGTCGACGAGCCATAAACAGGGAGTAGTTAGGCTAAAGACTTAAAATCAAGCGCTAGTTGGGAGGCAACTTAATTTTACTTTTATTCTCTGTAGTTTTATTCATATTAGTCAAATGGTAGTTTAGAATAATAATTAGTATATAATAAGTTCATTAAGTAGTTCGTTAAGTTATACTTTTTAGATAATCTTACATTTCGTGCTTTAGTTGCTCAATATTGACGTATATTCTTGTTTAATGATGTTTCAGGTACTTAAGAAGCTCATGGAGTGGAGTTGGATGAAAAGAATGGGCTAAATTAAGTGAATTAACTGAAGGTATACCAGCCGGGGCTAGCTTTTTATGAAGGAAACCCCGTAGTATGGGTAATGCGATCTTAATAACAAGCGCATGCCCCATTCGGTCCTCAAGGCTTATTACCCCTCACGTAAAGGTACGTAAATCAAGAAAAGCGATTGTAGTGGTTACATAGTAGTTAGATCAAATTCCCCAAACTTCTTCTACGTGCTACCCAACTGAAACCCACTCCTATACACTCTAAACCCACGATCTAAGCACTTAATCCCCATCTCCCCATTACATTAAAACACTTGCACACTACTTCAACCCATAACTCTCTACATCACCTTCTCTGTATAAAACCATCCCTTCACAACACACTCTAACCATCTCAATTCACACCAATTCAGAAGTTCAAGGATTATGGTTCTTCTTGGGTGAATTTTTGAAACAATAAGGAAGGGGATAATAAACAACTTGGGGATACACTGAGAGTAAGTGGTTTGTTCTTGCAAAATCTCTACATCTACCACCACATTTGAAGCCAAATCACTATGTTTTGGGGAATTACAAGTCTTGCACACAACGTGTTCGACAATTTGCTTGAGTGTAGTTTGGGGGAATTTTTTGTTATTGTTGAAGCTCACTGTAACATTCCAGAATTTTAAAGTGTAATATTAAATATTTATTGATTTATATAAGTATTTAATGGATATATTTATTTTTGAGTAAAGAATTGTTCAATTTGAGTTGATGTGGTTTAATTAATTATTTGTTGAATAAATAATTAAATATTAAATATTTATTTGCAATATTAAATATTTATTGAATTATATAAGTATTTAATGGCAATTTGAGTTGATGTGGTTTAGTTAGTTACTTGTGAATAAATAATTAAGGAACTAAGAAAATTAATTGTTATGAGATTATATACCAATTTAATTTAATAAGTAAGCTAGAGCTTATAGTGAATTAAATAAATTATAATATTTTAAATGGGAATTTGTAATTTAAAATATTAGTTGATCGAATAAACTTATAATTATAAAGGAAATTATAATTATGAGATAATAATTTATGTGTTAAAGTAATTTAATAGATTAATATTTAATTGATTATTTAATTTAAATAAAAGTGTGACTAATAACCTTGCTATAAAGGAGTTACTAAAAATAAATTAAAAGAGTTTAATTTAGTTTTTGCCAAACATGTCTTATTGCATAATAAGTCTTTAATCTAATAATATTTTAGCAAACAAGGTATAAGGATTAATCCATTTGTTTTAATTAAGTTTACCAAACAAGGTGTAAGGGTTAATGAGTTATTTTTAGTTAGTTAACCAAACAAGCCTTATGGCTTTTGATTTCAAAAATTGTAATTGATGTCAGTTAAGTTAGTATTATATTATATATTTAATATATATTATATCCTATATACGTTAGATATCTAGTACGTAGTTAGAGTTAGGGAAAAAAAAAACAAAACTCAGAGAAGAAGAAGAAGAGAAGAAGATAAGTGAGAGAGAATTGGAGAGAATAAGAAGATTGAGAATCAATAAGGGTTGGCCATCATCTTCTTCAAACAAGGTATCATCTAAACTCTATTATTGTTGTTTTTTTTTCAAAGTTATAGTTGTATTCTCTCTCTCTCCCAATTTTCTCCATGAAAGCTTTGTAGAAGTGGAACTTTGTTATGTATATGGTTTTATATGATAATCTAGTGTTGTTAAACTATTTTCTTAAGCTATAATTGAGAATAGTCCATGAATTTATATTATGTATATGGTTGTGTTTACAGAGAGTTTTTGTGAATATATATTGTGAAGCTTAAAGTAGAAATTGAGAGTTAATTAGTTGTATAGTTGATAAATTGATCATCTAATTTGATAGAGTATGTATAATTATTGATAAGATGCTTTGAATTAATTGTTTTGGTTGAAAAACAAAATTTACAGTGTTGATTTTCATTGAAATATCAAAAATGGAGTTTTTGTCAAAAATAGTGAAATTGGATGTTTTAAATTCGTTGTTTATGTTGTTGTATGGGTAGAAACATGTTAGAAGTTCTTAAATTATGTTTACATGAAGTTTTTTGTATGAATTGCATGTGAATTAGTCTGTTAGAAAACGAGCTTGTAAAATAATTGGCTTTTCTTGTACTATTACAAGAAGTCATGTCATCGAGTTTTGGAGTTTACATGCCATGTATGACCAATGAGACGTTTGTGGTAGCCATTCATCACCATGCCTTGCAACAATAACCTTGAGATATATTCACCACATACATATTTTCATCCTGCCTTGCTAGTGACCTACGATGTAAAATAGCGTGTGGCCATAAATGTAAGTAGTAGAAGGTTACGGCAGTTTTGTTTAAGTATACAAATTTGGAAAATAAATGTTATGTGTTAATAATAGGAATGTTAAATGATGATTTCAGTAGTATTAAGCTATGAATGAACATGCTATCAAGTGTTACCTATTTGTAACATTGTTGATTATGTGAAAGGGTAATTTAACCTATATGATGTATATATTTGTTTATATGAATATACAATGTTGGTAATGACTAACTATGTCAATATGGCATATGTATAGGGTATTGATTCAAGTTGTAAGGTTTAGCTTGTGCTAAAGGCAAGTTTTCTAACTCTATTTTATAATTGAGCAAGTTCTCTAACTCAACACTTCATTGTGTGAGTTTAATTTCATTTGGTACATTATTGTTTTCAAATTCAATTACAATGGTGTAAGTTGCTACCTCTACACTTCCGTAGAGCTAGGTTGTCTATTATTGAGTAAGTCATTGTGTCTAGATGCTCATGACGATACAAGTATCCCAAATCTTATAGTTTAATCTTGAGCAAGTTTTCTAATCTATTATCTTGTTAATTCCATTACTGTTTTCAATTCGATTACAATATAATGATGTAAGTTATTTGGAGCAAGTTATTCTTGTATTTAACTTGTTGTTTAGCATGCACCACTATATATGTTATGCATGCTTATTATTCAATTCTAATTAACCTTGACTTAGTGTTGTTCAAGTAAGGTATACTATAGTTATTCAAATTGTATGCTATTAGATTATTCCTAATGCATAACTTTAGTTTACTATGATTGATTCAAATCACGATTATTCTATAGTATAGTGTTATTGGTCTTATTCAACTACTCCTTAGTTGATGTTCGTTGAATTCCAAATTACCTTGAAAGCTTATCCAAACCAAACTTCCTTTAGTGCGGACTTGTACTCTAAATCTTTTGAGATGAACAACTCTTTTTAGTAGAGGTTTACGCTTAGCGTTGAAATGGTTCACGCACAATACATTGTACGAAGGGTTGATCCCCCTAAATGACGTGGAGTCCTTATAGTCTTATGGATTGTTAAAGTTAAAGTTGAAAGATTACTTATAAGCTTTGTGGACATGATTCGTGGTCATTAGACCCTCAATTGAATGTTATAATTTTGAAAGTTAATAGAATATATTGTTCGATTCTATTGAGCCTAATATTGGCAATTGATGTAAAAGTTTAAAGATTTACTTATTGTTATTTTAAGTGGGCCTTGTTTGCTCACTCTTGCCTATAAAATTTCTTACTGACTAAAGTTGAAGCGGGTGATGTACCTAGCACTAGTAAAGGGAAAGGAAAGATGAATAAATCTTGAAGACTTGTAATAGTTTTGATAGTTTACTTTAGGACTTTGGTTTAAAGATTGTAATGAAGTTTATTTAAATTTACGCATTTGAATGATTGTTGTTAAAGGTTAGATAACTGGGAGATGTTTATTTAAGTTTAATCCGTATGTAGGGTAGGTTTGATTATTCAATTTTATTATAATTGGGTAGTTAGAAATGAATGTTTTGATTAAGTGAACACCTAATCTTGAGGAAATGAAGTACCGAGATTTGGGGTGTCACGAAGTTGGTATCAAAGCCTTAGGTTATGAACCTTAGGTGGGGGAAAAGCCTTAGAAGTAACCTTTGAAAAGATAGTGGAGATAACTCTTATCGAGTTTTAAGAAAGAAGTAATAAAACACTTTATGCTTTATGTGTTTATAGTTTATGTACTCGTGAGTGTCGAATAGTAATGATTAATAATTAAAACTTTAAAACTTTGTTGTCAGGATGACTAATGTCGGAGAATCCAGTCAGGCTAGGGAGGAGGGACCTCAAATGCCTATAGAGGAGGAGCCTCATAACATTGTGTGGTTTGGGAACAACTATCGCCACGGAGTCGGCCAGATTGGTCATGATAGTTGAAGATGAGGATGATGATGTGGAGACAGACGAAGAGGATCCCGTTGAGTTACGACAGGAGGATGAGGATGACAAAGACGAGGAGGAAAGGATTCTACTTAACTCGATAGCTGGCCGTATATACAATGAGGTGCATGATCGTAACGTAGAACTTGGGATCTGATTGAGGAGTTGCGAGGAGATAGTATTTGAACAACAAAGCTGCAATGACACAAAAAGACGGCGAGATCCAGGATCATGAGGAACGACTGACAAACGCCGAGGAGAAACTAATATAGACTAAAAGAGAGAAAGAACAATTGACCGAGATGGTTCTTTGAGGCCGAAGAACAAAATCGAGAGAAGAAGAAGGCTGCTAAGAGGGCAAAGAGTGAAGATGCATAATGAGGAAGCTTATCAACGAACTGGAAGAGTAGTAAGGAACTCATAGGCGAAAAGGATGAAGATGGAAGATATGGATAAAGTATTTGACACCGCAATTAATCGAGCTCAAGATCGGGTCATGGGATATCCGATTCGGTTTCGAGACCTTTGCCATCATATGTGTTAGATCGCGTAATAATGTTTCGAAGTCATGGAGGAAGAAGCATTGATAGGGCTAAGAAGTATCTTAATAGAACATCGTAGGCATTTGTATACGATGTGTGAAAGGTTAAATAAATTATAAATCCCAAGTGTTATGCAACCTATGGGATATGACTATGATGTTGTCCTGAAACTTTTGTAGTTCGAGAAAGTAATGTAGATAGCGGTGATGATGCTATTGTTTTATGTTTTCAAAAAGGTTTTGAATAAATAAAAGTTGTTACTTTATTCAAAGTGTTATGTGTTATGTGGTTATTTCTTTTATGGAGGCAAGTTAATTAGAAAATACTTAAAGAAGTGAGTAATAGTCTAATAGATGTTTTATTTTTAAGAAAATGCCTCCCGGACGTGAACCACCCCGACAGAGAAACAATGAGAGAACTACCAATAACGATAATGTTGACGGTAACCCTGATTCAACAACTAGTGACACCTCTTGACAGAGGCGTTGCAGAATCAACCACAAAACCATGGTACAACGTTTAAGGATTTCAAGGCGGTTGGACCACGAATTTCGATGGGTCCATGAATCCGGTCGAAGCACAAACATTGATTATGGAGATAGAAAAAGTGTTCGATGTCGCTAGGGTAGGGGATGACGTAAGATCGCTTTCGCATCATTCATGTTGAAAGCAGAAGCTAGTTATTGGTGGCAGGCCAATAAAACTCGGGAAGGGCCGGGAGTGATGACAGGATAGGTTCAAGGAGTTGTTTTTCGAGACCTATTTCGAGGAGAGTTTGAAGAGTTAAATTTGGAAATCTGGTTTTGGAACTAAAGCAAGGAACGATGAAGGTATCTGAGTATGCCGCGAAGTTCAACGAATTGGCGAGGTTCAAGCTTATATCGCCCAAGCTGCATTTGCGTAAGGTGAAGAGATTTGAAGCAGGGGTGAAGCCAGGTGTCTGAAGAAGGTTTCCTGTTCGATTGAAGACATTTCTGTGGTGATGGAGAAAGCGATGCTATTCGCTAAAGGTGGAGGCGAGGCAGTGACAAGGTTCAACCAGGAACAAAAGAAGAAGAAGAATGAGAATGAGACTAAGAATGGGAGTGGTAGTGGTGGAAACAACAACAACAACAACAACAACAACAACAACAACAACAGCTTGAAGAGGAAGTGGAATGGGAGCATGGGTGCTGGACACCAGCAGGGTAACCAGCAAAACAAAAAAGTTTGAAGAATGTGCGACATACGGGAAATTTCACAAGGGTGTGTGCTTAATGGGTAAGCGGGTATGCTTCAATTATGGCCAGGAGGGTCACATCGCCCCAAGTTGCACTCAACCAAAGAAGAATGCGTGCTTCACGTCCCAAGGATCACTTTGCTCGTGAATGTCCTAAGAAGAAGGATGGAGTGACAACCAGAAGCAATGGAGGTAACAATAGAGGTACATGGGCCATTGCAGGACCTGCATCATCAAACAAACCCACATCCAGAACCTTCAACATGACTGTGCAAGATGCTGTGAAATCAAAAGATGTAGTGTCAGGTATTATCCCAATCAATGATATAAATGCTTATGTATTATTCGATTCGGGTGCTACTTGTTCGTTTATATCTGATGAATTTGCTAAGAGGTTAGAATTGCCTAAAGAAGAACTGAATTTTCCTTTGAACATAGAAATTGCGAATAAGGAAGTAATCCCTGTTAGATTCGTATACAAGAACTGTAGGGTGAACATTAAGGAGAATATCTTGTTGGTAGAATTGATTACGATTAGACTAAAGAATTTGATGTAATTTTGGGAATGGATTGGTTGTTCAAATCTGGATGCAGTAATTGATTGCGCCAAAAGAAGTGTAAACCTTATGACTCTCGCGTCAAAGGTAGTATTTCATGGTAGCAAGTCGCCTAGATAAATGAAATGTCTGGCGACTACGCAGCCAAGAAATTGTTGAGTCAAGTTGTGTGGGCTATTTAGCTTACATAGTCGATACTCGGAAGAAGGTGTGAAACTAGAAGAAATACCGAAGAATGAGGGAATTTGAAGGCGTGTTTCGAGAAGAGTTGCCGGGACTTCCTACGATAGAAATTGAGTTCGTGATCGACTTGGCACTGGGAACAGCACCAATATCAAAGGCACCGTACAGAATGGCTCCGGTGGAAATGAAGGAACTGATGGTACAATTGCAAGAGTTGCTGGACAAGAAATATATTCAACCAAGTGTATCGCTGTGGGGAGCGCCAGTTTTATTCGTTAAGAAGAAGGACGGATCAATGCTTCTTTGCATTGATTATAGGGAGTTAAACAAGGTCACTATTAAGAATAGGTATCCGTTGCCTAGAATAGATGACTTGTTTGATCAGCTGAAGGGTGCTAAATATTTCTCAAAAATAGATTTGAGAAGTGGGTATCACCAATTGAAGGTAAGAAATGAGGATATACCTAGAACGACATTCAGAACTCGGTACGGACATTACGAGTTTCTGGTGATGTCTTTTGGTTTAACAAATGCCCTCCTGCGTTCATAGATTTGATGAACAGGGTGTTTAAACCATTCTTAGACAAGTTTGTAGTGGTATTTATTGATGACATTCTGGTGTATTCCAAAACTCAAGAAGAACACGTGGAACACTTACGTTTGACATTGGAAACACTAAGAAAGGAAAAGTTGTATGCAAAATTCTCTAAGTGCGAATTTTGGCTCGATCGTGTACAATTTTTGGGTCATGTGATTGACAAAGATGGGATTTCAGTGGATCCATCAAAAGTGGAAGCTGTAATAAATTGGGAACAACCAAGGACACCTTCGGAGGTGAGGAGTTTCTTGGGACTGGCCGGTTATTATAGAAGATTCATTCAAGATTTTTCTAAGATAGCCACTCCGCTAACAAATTTGACAAGGAAAGCTGTAAAATTCGTTTGGACGGAGAAGTGTGAAGAGAGTTTCCGAGATTTAAAGAAAAAGTTAAGTATGGCACATGTGTTGACATTACCAGATAATACAGGAAATTTTGTGGTGTATAGTGATGCCTCACACAAAGGGTTGGGTTGTGTTCTTATACAGAACGGCAAAGTTATTGCCTATGCATCAAGACAACTGAAGGATTATGAGAAAGGGTATCCGACTCATGATTTGGAATTGACTGCAGTTGTATTTGCTCTGAAGATATGGAGACACTATCTTTATGGAGAGAAATATGAGATCTACACAGACCACAAAAGTCTGAAGTATATTTTCACTCAGAAGGATTTGAATATGTGTCAAAGAAGGTGGATGGAACTGATAAAAGATTACAATTGTGAGATCTTTTATCATCCGGGAAAAGCGAATGTGGTTACAGATGCTTTAAGCAGGAAAGGTTGAGAGAAGTTGATGCTGATAACAATTCAGGAGGACCTCATTTCAACAATGACAAAACTGGAGTTGAAATCAAATTTCCAAAAGAATCTGACGAACAACTATTCCAGATAGAAGCTGGTCCAACTTTAGTGGACAAAGTGAAGAATGCTCAACTACAAGACGAAGAGTGTGGGAAAATCAAAGAGAATATGATTGAGAGTAGGGATGTAAAATACAAGATCGACACCGAAGGACTACTACGGTTTGAGGGAAGAATCTGGGTTCAAAGAACACCGAATTTGAAAGAAGAAATTACGATCAAGCTCATAGCTCAAAATATTCAATTCATCCAGAAGCACAAAAATGTATCAAGATTTATACCGACATTTTGGTAGCCAAATATGAAAAGGACGTTGCGCAGAACGCGTGGCGAAATGCTTGACATGTCAAAGAGTAAAATCAAACATCAAAGACCGGTGAGTTACTTCAACCGTTGGAAATACCGGAATGGAAGTGGGAACACATCACGATGGATTTTGTGGTGGGTCTTCCAACTACTCAGAGAGGATGCGATGCAATTTGGGTGATAGTGGACAGACTGACGAAGTCAGCGCACTTTTTACCAATAAAGATTAGATTCAATCTTGATCAGTTGGCAAGATTGTAAATTAAAGAGATCATTTCGAGGCACAGAGTGCCAGTATCAATTGTGTCCGATAGAGATCTGCGATTCATATCGAATTTCTGGAAGAGACTATAAGAATGCATGGGGACACAGTTGCAAATGAGTACGACTTATCATCCACAAACAGATGGCCAAAGCGAACGAACAATTCAGACATTGGAAGATATGCTGAGAGCATGTGTCATGGACTTTAAAGGAAGCTGGGAAGAACAATTACCATTAATGGAATTTGCTTACAACAACAGTTATCACGTGAACATCGACATGCCACCTTACGAGGCATTGTACGACAGAAAGTGCAGAACTCCACTGTGCTGGGATGAAGTCGGTGAACGCCAACTGTAAGGACCAGAACTGGTACAACAAACTACTGACGTTGTTAAACTCATCAGGACAAGATTAGTAGAAGCCCAAGACAGACAGAAAAAGTATGCTGATCAACACAGACAAGATTGTGCATTCGACGAAGGAACTTTTGTATTTTTAAAAGTTTCTCCCTGGAAGGGGAAAATTCATTTCAGTAAAAAGGGAAAGCTAAGCCCGAGGTTTATTGGACCCTTTGAAGTGCTGCGAAGAGTGGGAGAAGTGGCTTACGTGGTAGCTCTACATCCAGAGTTGGAAAACATTCATAATGTTTTTCACATATCGGTGTTACGACCATATAAACCAGACTACAAACATGTGATAGAGTATGAACCGTTACAGTTTGAGAAAGATTTGTCTTACGAAGAGGTTCCTATCTAGATAGTCGACAGAAAAGAACAAGTGCTTAGGAATAAAGTGATACCTTCTGTGAAGGTGATATGGAGGAACCACAACGCTGAAGAAGCTACGTGGGAACTCGAAGAGAAAATGTTGAAAGAGTACCCTGAGTTATTTGTTTAATGTGTGTCTTCGATTCTGGGGACAGAATCTTTGTAAGTAGGGAAGAATGTAACGAATGATTTGTTTTAGTTGTGATTCTGAGGACAGAATCCTTGTAAGGAGGGAATGATGTAACATTCCAGAATTTTAAAGTGTAATATTAAATATTTATTGATCTATATAAGTATTTAATGGATATATTTATTGTTGAGTAAAGAATTATTCAATTTGAGTTGATGTGGTTTAGTTAATTATTTGTTGAATAAATAATTAAATATTAAATATTTATTTGCAATATTAAATATTTATTGAATTATATAAGTATTTAATGGCAATTTGAGTTAATGTGGTTTAGTTAGTTACTTGTGAATAAATAATTAAGGAGCTAAGAAAATTAATTGTTATGAGATTATATACCAATTTAATTTAATAAGTAAGTTTAGAGCTTATAGTGAATTAAATAAATTATAATATTTTAAATGGGAATTTGTAATTTAAAAAATTAGTTGGTTGAATAAAATTATAATTATAAAGAAAATTATAATAATGAGATAATGATTTATGTGTTAAAGTAATTTAATAAATTAATATTTAATTTAAATAAAAGTGTGACTAATAACCTTGCTATAAAGGAGTTACTAAAAATAAATTAAAAGAGTTTAATTTAGTTTTTTTCCAAACATGTCTTATTTCATAATAAGTCTTTAATCTAATGATATTTTAACAAACAAGGTATAAGGATTAATCCATTTGTTTTAATTAAGTTTACCAAACAAGGTGTAAGGGTTAATGAGTTATTTTTAGTTAGTTAACGAAACAAGTCTTATGGATTTTGATTTCAAAAATTGTAACTGATGTCAGTTAAGTTAGTATTATATTATATATTTAATATATATTATATCCTATATACGTTAGATATCTAGTACGTAGTTAGAGTTAGGGAGAAAAAAAAACAAAACTCAGAGAAAAAGAAGAAGAGAATAAGATAAGTGAGAGAGAATTGGAGAGAAGAAGAAGATTGAGAATCAATAAGGGTTGTCCATCATCTTCTTCAAATAAGGTATCATCTAAACTCTATTATTGTTGTTTTTTTTCAAAGTTATAGTTGTATTCTCTCTCTCCCAATTTTCTCCATGAAAGCTTTGTAGAAGTGGAACTTTGTTATGTATGTGGTTTTATATGATAATCTAGTGTTGTTAAACTATTTTCTTAAGCTATAATTGAGAATAGTCCATGAATTTATATTATGTATATGGTTGTGTTTACAGAGAGTTTTTGTGAATATATATTGTGAAGCTTAAAGTAGAAATTGAGAGTTAATTAGTTGTATAGTTGATAAATTGATCATCTAATTTGATAGAGTATGTATAATTATTGATAAGATGCTTTGAATTAATTGTTTTGGTTGAAAAACAAAATTTACAGTGTTGATTTTCATTGAAATATCAAAAATGGAGTTTTTGTCAAAAATAGTGAAATTGGATGTTTTAAATTCGTTGTTTATGTTGTTGTATGGGTAGAAACATGTTAGAAGTTCCTAAATTATGTTTACATGAAGTTTTTGTATGAATTGCATGTGAATTAGTCTGTTAGAAACGAGCTTGTAGGCCAAATTGGCTTTTTCTTGTACTATTACAAGTCATCGACCGATCTTTGGAGTTTCGGAGTTTCAATGTGACAATGATCGTTTGTGACGCTTTTCAGAAATGTCAAATACCATCATATAACCGTTAAACAATAATCAGAGTATATTCATCCACATCACTGTCACCATCACAGCAACCACGATGTAAAGCTACGTTAAATCAGCAGCGCATGTGCAAGTGTGAAAGTTACGACGCTTTTGTTTAAGTATACAAATTTGGAAAATAAATGTTATGTGTTAATAATAGGAATGTTAAATGATGATTTGGTAGTATTAAGCTATGAATGAACATGCTATCAAGTGTTACCTATTTGTAACATAGTTGATTATGTGAAAGGGTAATTTAACCTATATGATGTATATATTTGTTTATATGAATATACAATGTTGGTAATGACTAACTATGTCAATATGGCATATGTATAGGGTATTGATTCAAGTTGTAAGGTTTAGCTTGTGCTAAAGGCAAGTTTTCTAACTCTATTTTATAATTGAGCAAGTTCTCTAACTCAACACTTCATTGTGTGAGTTTAATTTTATTTGGTACATTATTGTTTTCAAATTCAATTACAATGGTGTAAGTTGCTACCTCTACACTTTCATAGAGCTAGGTTGTCTATTATTGAGTAAGTCATTGTATCTAGTTGCTCATGACGATACAAGTATCCCAAATCTTATAGTTTAATCTTGAACAAGTTTTCTAATCTATTATCTTGTTAATTCCATTACTGTTTTCAATTCGATTACAATATAATGATGTAAGTTATTTGGAGCAAGTTATTCTTGTATTTAACTTGTTGTTTAGCATGCACCACTATATATGCTATGCATGCTTATTATTCAATTCTAATTAACCTTGACTTAGTGTTGTTCAAGCAAGGTATGCTATAGTTATTCAAATTGTATGCTATTAGATTATTCCTAATGCATGACTTTAGTTTACTATGATTGATTCAAATCACGATTATTCTATAGTATAGTGTTATTGGTCTTATTCAACTACTCCTTAGTTGATGTTCGTTGCTTATCCAAACCAAACTTCCTTTGGTGCGGACTTGTACTCTAAATACTGAGATGAACAACTCTTTTAATAGAGGTTTACGCTTAGCGTTGAAATGGTTGCGCAATACATTGTACGAAGGATTGATCCCGCTAAGTACGTGGAGTCCTTATAGTCTTATGACTGTTAAAGTTAAAGTTGAAAGATTACTTATAACTGTGGACATGATTTGTGGTCATTAGACCCTCAGTGAATGTTATAATTTTCAGAAAGTTAATAGAATATATTGTTCAGTTCTATTGAGCCTAATATTGGCAATTGATGTAAAATTTTAAAGATTTACTTATTGTTATTTCAAGTGGGCCTTGTTTGCTCACTCTTGCCTATAAAATTTCTTACAGCTAAAGTTGAAATGGGTGACGTACCTAGCACCAGTAAGGGAAAAGGAAAGTTGAATAAATACTGAAGACTTGTAATAGTTTTGATAGTTTACTTTCAGACTTTGGTTTAAAGATTGTAATGAAGTTTATTTAAATTTCAGCATTTGAATGATTGTTGTTAAAGGTTAGATAACCTAGGAGATGTTTATTTAAGTTTAATCCTGTATGGGCAGGTTTTGATTATTCAATTTTATTATAATTGGGTAGTTAGAAATGAATGTTTTGATTAAGTGAACGCCGAATCTTGAGGAAATGAAGTACCAGGATTTGGGGGTGTCACACTCACCAATTCCAATTCAATGGCACCTAAACCGGCTTCAAAATGACAACGTGGAGAGAGTTCAAGGACCATGCCACCAACAAGGGCCTTTGACAGGCAAAATTTTATAAGTGCCACCGCCGCCGACCGTTACGACTACCTTTTGACAAAAGCACTCACACCAGAGCGAGGGTTGGCACCTGAACATGTCAACGGTGAAATGATGCAACAAATCTATGAAAAAGGTTGGAATAAGTTCACGGAAGAGCCCGAGCCAGCAATTGTGAGTGTGGTAAAAGAATTCTACGCTAACGTAGAGGATAAGGCCCCATTCACAGCATTTGTTCGGGGCAGGTTAGTTCCTTTGAGTGCTAATGCCATCAACATGTACTACCAACTATGAGTTCCTAGAGAGTGCCAGTACGCTTACTTGCGTGATCATGATTCTGATTACAAGGCTATTTTTACGGAAATTACAAAGCTGGGTACCATATGGATCAAAGGCCAAAAAGGGGGCACTGTCTTCCACAATAAGGATCTCAACTGGTACAAAAAGATATGGTATGCGTTCGTGTGCGCCAAGCTATTTCTATCCACACACAAGTCAGATGTGCCCAAGGAGAAGGCATTACTTTTATATGTCATTGTCCAAGATTTTATCATCGATGTGGGTGCTATAATCAGTTTTTCTATCCGAAGATGCCTGCGAGGACCATTCTCTGGCGGCTTGACACATCCATCGCTCATTTGTGGGTTGTATAGGCAAGCAGAATTTAGATGGTCTGATGATGAGACCACCTAGATGCCACTTCAGACGTTAGACACGTGGATAATTGCGCGGTATTTGGTGTTGCCCGGGGGCGAGTCACACCCTAGAGGACTTGGGTTCATATTTCCACTAGCCTTGGAGGATGAGGCTGAAGTTGAGGACACCTCGGATGACGACGAGTTTTAGGAGGATGCGACGATGGGAGAGCAAGGAACGGAGGAGATACCACGACCCGATGCTACATCTAGCCTTCAATTCCAAAACATTCAGAGACAAATGGATGGGTACAACAAGGATGCCCGAAGACAGATACGGAGACTCGTAGCGAGGCAAGACCATATGTTCGAAGCAATGAATATGTCCTTTGCCTCATTGAAAGCGACGCTCTAGAGTTTCAATCCAAATGCGTAATTCCCATACCAGCCACCAGCCCCGATGCCAAGTTTTCCACCTAGTGATTCAGATGACGAACAACAACCACCACCACCCCAAGCATAGGCGATTATAGGGAAGTCCTCATATATTTACTGCTTTATTCTTTACAATGAGGATATTGTAATTTTCAAGTTTGGGGGAGTTAGTTAATTTTTATGTTTGCATGTTTAATTTTATTAGTTAGCTTTGCATATGTTAGTTTCATGTTTAGTTTTAAGATTATTAAATGTTTGCATTCATGTAGTGATTTAGTTGTATAGTAATATAAGATTGTAAATAGTTTTATTTAGTTTTCAATCATGTTATGTTTACCATGTCTAAAAAAATAAAATAAAAATAAATAAATTTTATATTGCATATGTCCAGCGGCTTAATATAGTTCATGATATTTTGGCCAATGATGAGATTGGGATGAAGTAGACAAGTACGATACTGAATATTAGAACTTTGATGTAATTTCCTATTATAAATTGGATCTTTTGCCTTTTTGAAACTGGTATAAAAAGGTTAGCACGTTAATGATACCTATGTGGACTGATTAGTTCAAATTGATACATAAGGAATTTCGAAAGGATAATGATAGTTTAAATGAAAGAATGACAATGATAGGCAGTGAAGGCGAAGAATTAGGCAAGAACCTAAGTTTGGGGGGGGGGGGAATGGGGTATATAAGCTTTTTATATCAAAAAATGGGAATCTTTCCGAGTTGAATAATTGAGTCTTGTGGTGGGTCGAGAATGAGCGTGAAACACATTCCCCTAAAACACAGGCGTGAGATGGAGCATAAAACGCAAAAAAAGGAAAAGAATAAAACGCGAAATAAGAGCAAAAAGCACCCGTGTATGAAAAAGAAAGCATAAGTACCCTATTTGGACCTCTAATCTTGGTGAATGTTTGATTTTAGTTGAATCTTGTCTGTTTTTGAAATTATCAATTTTACGCTATATGATGTCTTCTAAGAGGCTTGTTGTGTATTAAATTTGAAAATTACATCAGTTAACATGGATGTTGAGCACACACACACTATACAAATAATAACATATTAAGATTTGATGAATGATGGGAATTATTGATTAGTTTTGATAGGAAGTATTGTTGAGTTTGCTTGATTTCTCTGAGGCCGAGTGAATAAATTTGATTCTATGATGACTGCTGGATTCGTAGGCATTTAGATTAGATGCATTACATCTCATTACATTCCATTGTATAGCATCTTTGTTTTGTTTTGTGCTCGAGGACTAGCACGGTTTAAGTTTAAGGGATTTTGATAAGTGGGTTTTATACCTACGAATATGCTTCTAATTCGAGCTTAAACGGTGTTAATTCTTTGTGTTTAAGTTTCGTTTTTACTTGTTTAGTTTTGTTTTGTGTTTAGGTGTGGTGGAGTGGCAATTGGACTTGAAGGGTGGAATTATGGCAAAATTTGGCAAGTTCAGGAGCTAAGATGGACAATTAAGCAGAACATTACGGTACCCAGACTTTCTATATATAAAACCACAGCCAAGGCGGGGAAGCAAGATAATTGATGAAGACATGCCCAAAGGCAAGGGTGCTAATTACAGAAAAAACCCCACCCAGGGGGTAAGTGCGGAAATAGAAGTGTCATGTTTGGTTTTGAATGCTGCAACAAAGTGCATACTAGTGATTGGAATTGCTAAGAACTCGTTTATACATGGAATTAGAGTTAGAATACGTGTCTAATCTTATATTTTACAACAAACAACAAGATTGAAGAATCACACAAGCAATTAACATCACAGATGAGAGATTTCTTAGCAAGAACATTGGAGGAAGACTTTAAAGGAGATTTCAGAACAATTGCAGATTAAGGCTAGAGAGAAGGGTGGTTCTGGATTTATTCTTCTTCTTTAGTTTAATATTTGTAATTGGGATGATGTTTACTTTATTTAAGTCAGTTTTTATTTCACTGACGATGAACTAAATTCTTTATTAGGCTTATAACGGATCTTTGGGTTGAACGATGATTATGTAATCTTTGATTTTCAGTTTAATAAGCTATTTTTCAGTTTATCTATATTGATTTGTGATTGAATTTATAAATTGCTTGATCACCAATTTTATGTGGACTTGTATGGATTCGAGAGAGGAAATACGATTCTAGACTTAGTCAGTATAGCATGTGGTCTTGAATTCTGTGAATGAATGGAATCTTGATGAATGTTAGGGTAGAGATATGCTTAACATCGCATGTAATCGGATAGAGAAATTGAAATTAAACATTCTTTGATTGTAATTCACATAGAGATATAGTGGGTTAGTTAATTAAGGTGTTTAACGTAATTATATCTAATTTATGGATTTGAGTTAATACGGTATTAGTGCATCGAGAGGTGGCTAGTTCTACTTGAGTGTTCTTGATTAATAAACTGGGATAGTGAATTAAAATGGAATAAGGTGTAATAATCAGAGTAATACTTAAGAGTGAAGTTGTAAGCCTAATTTTCCAATATTTGTTTGAAATTTTAGTTTTAGGGTTTGTCGATTGTTTGATATTCTTAGTATTTTTAATATTTTTAGTTATAATTCTTAAATTGGATAGTTTAATAAAATTTTGATTAATAGGAAATTGGTAATTGTGAGGGTTAATTTCATGCTAATCTCCGTTGGAATGATACTTGACTTATCACTTTACTACTTGTTGACCACGTATACTTGCGTGTTGTGTGTATATAGATTTTACCCAACAATAACTGTCGATTAATTTATGCTATGATATGGAATGTTAAATTATATATGAAATGCATATAAGATATGTATGAAATGAATTATGCTATGCCATGAAACGTGGAAATGTCTATGAGGTAGGTATGATATTGAAAGTCAATCTACGATTATATGTTTTATAAGTTAATCTCTATACTTGTTTTGTGAGAAGCAACATTATGCGTATGAGTTTAAATGCTTATATTTGTATAAACTGTGCAAAATTTTATGTGATATGTGACGCATGAAAACTGTTTGAATTGTTGGGCTGTCGAGCTCATCCTTGCAAATAACCACTTTTGCAGGTTAAGGACTTATGGTAAAGTTATGTGCTACTTGATTGATAAAGTTTAATAGTATCACAAAAAGATTGATTTGTTTACCTGAAGTTATGATTTTGAACCATGTTTTAGGTTTTAGATTATGTACTTGATAGTTGTTTAACTCTTGAGGAGTTGTAAAACTGTACTATTCATACATAAAGAACATCGAATGAAGATCTAAATTTTATAATGTAACGTTGATGAATCGAAGCATAGAATAAATTTGATTTAAAGATATGTAATGATGAAGTTTATGATTCAGGGAAATGAATAAAGAAGTCAGAAAAGTTTTAATTATTCCGCATCTTATCAAGAATAACATCGAATATGATGTAAAGATAAAAAGGGTTAACGACCAAGATTGGGAATTGACTTATGAAGGTTTTGGGATTCATAGATCCTGAAAAGAAAAAGGAATTAATATATTAATTAGTATCAAAGCTAAGTTGTATTCATTAAATTACGAATTGAAGTTATTAATAGTTAGACGGAGATAATATCGTGACGCACCAGGTCCGAGGTAATGGATACCCCGAATTTGGAGGCGTTATATATATATATATATATATATATATATATATATATATATATTTGTTAGTTCCCAGAGACGCAATAGTTATCTAGAAGGGGGGGTTGAATATATATTTTAAATATTTTCCTTTTCAAAATACTTGTCAGAGTTGTTAATAAATTAACCCCAACGGAATATATGATTTGGGTGATAAACAGTTATGACAGATATAGCAGGTATATAGAAGACATAGTGATTTTAAGTGTTTCACAGCACTCAAGGCTCATAGTACAGAAATAACTACAACTTCATTATTATAATTGTTGTGTAAAATACGACAACACATAAACTGTTAGTTTAAATACAAATATTGTCTTCTAGACAATATCCACACTCAAATAAGTCCTCATTAAAATTATTGATACATTATTTTACAAAAATAGTGAGGACTGCTAAAACAACTGTCTGGACCCATCACTCCACACCCCGACTAGTTCCCGCTATATTCTCGCCTCCTGAAAAGAAACATAGAACAAAATGGAAAAGGGTGAGCTCAACTAGCCTAGTAAAGAATATTATAACTAAGATAATGAACAATAAATTATCGTTAGCCTTCAACAAATCAGATAAAATATAATGGACAACCAATTTTAGATCAATATTCACAGCGAAAATAACAATTCATTAGAAGAGTTAAGTAGAGAATGAAATCTACTACCATCTATGAATTTAAAAGTCCATCATCAATATTTTATCCCTGTATCATCAATTAATATACATCTTGAATCAAATATTCAACTTTGCACTATGGGCCAAAGATATTCATTTGTATCACAAGTTGGTGTAACGCTCGAGAAAATCAGATTTTTATGAGAATTAAATTTTTATTTGATTATGTGGATTTAATAAATTTAATTGATTATTTAAGTGAGCTATTTGAAGGTCGGTTAATGACCTAGAAACATCGGAACGTCGTAGTATTTAGGCTACGTGGTAGAATTAAAGTGTTTGAATTTCCAAGACAAAAATAAAAGATTTTCGAGAAATTTTCTAAAAAACACTATTCACGCATTTCTGCTCGGGAATTATTTTTGAACTTCCGAGAAATACGTAACGATAGAATATCGAGGTGAGATGGAATATCCAATAATTTTTTAGTTATGGAAAACACAGATTTTTTCCTGCAGACTTAAAACCTAACGGTTAGGAAAATTAATTTCCAAAAAGGAAATGAAATGTGTATAATGAATTAAAGCGATGATCGTATAATACGTAGGTATTGTACGAGGTAATGAATACGAGTATGATACGAGGTATTATATAAATATGTATGAATGATGATATTTCATATATGAATAAGAATACAAGTTAGAATACGAGAATAATACGTAGATTATACGTTATAAGGTTGTAAGCCAAATGTATTGAATTTGTAGAATTGTGTAGGAAATTGTAATGTCCAAATTGAATTAATGAACAAGCCCAAGTGTTTGTTAAATGTAAAGCCCAGTGTATAAGTTAAGCTAATTAAGCTAGAAGCCCAAAGTATGAACCTATAGGTTATAAGATGGTTTACACCCATGGGGCAACCCATGGATGACCCAAAGTGGTGAGCAAGTAAAGTAACTTAATGACTAAGTGTTTTGGTGGCCAAGTAAAGTAACTTAAGGGCTAAGTGTTGTGATGGCCAAGTAATTAAAGTGAGGAGCAAGTTTACTTGATGGTTAAGCTTGGAATAGTAAAGAGGTGGATGACTTTTTTACCATTATACCCTAACTTAACAAGTCCTATAAATAGAAAGCTTAAAATTTCATTTGTTGGTTATTTTCATTTCATCCAAACATTATAAGTGCTTATTTTCTTGAGAGAAAAAGCTAGAAAAACTAGAAAGTTAGACTTTGTTATTTCAAGAAGCAAGAAGAAGATCAAAGATTAACCAAGTGATATTCAAGGGTAAGCAAGCCTAAACCATGATTCTCTTTCTCTTCCATTGTTAGAGAAGTGAGTAGTGGTAAACTAGTATGCTAAGGAATGATTAGAATGAGTAATCAAAGGGCTTAAGTCTTAATAAGCCGTGAATAAGTCATGTGGTAAGATAGACAATAAATGAAGTTATGAACTTAAGAAGAACTTGTAACATGTTTACATTAATGAAATTGGTATGATAATGAGATGTAAGAATGATGGTTAGAAAACATAAATCATTATAAGTCATGAGAAATGAAAGTGTATATATTTTATACTTTAATAAGTTATAAGATCACAAAGAACAAACAAGAACTTACCATGTATATAAGTTAATGAAATAAATAGGTTAAGATGTTAATATGATGGATATAATCCATTTGAAATGAAGAAAAAATCATAAGTAATGAAGTTTTGCCGGAATTCACGAGTTTGGACGATAATCGTCGAATTCGTAAAATTCTCGAAATGGAAGTCGAATTTTGTGTTTGAACTTGGAAACATTGGTTTTCAATGGAGACAAGTCTTATTTGGCATTATAGAGTTGTAGACTCGAAAATGACCGAATTCTGACTTAGAACGAAGAAACGAGCGTTGAACGTTCACGAACGTTTATCATTTTCGTTAAAAATGGACTAATAGGTGAATTTTTAGTTAACGAAGACAAATAGATAAAATTCTTGCATGAACACGTGGAGTATGTAATTTATGAACCGTAGGCTCTTGAACGAGCCAATTCGGACTTATAACGAAGAAGTTACGAGTCCGAAAATCTCACAAAATGAAAAATCTGTTAAATTTGTCTGATGCACAGAGTCTGCGCGCGCAGCGTGACTCAAGGCAGAAAGTCCCGTGCCGCAGCACGAGATCGGACATAGTACCCTATTAATTGGCGCCACAGTGCGGCTATTTATAAAGGAGATGGCGTCGCAGCGCCGTGACCGAGTTCTAGAAACAAGAAGGCCACGCCACAGCGCGAGGTGTAGAGAAAAAGTTGCGGCCGCAGCGCGAGCACTAGGAAGTAGATAGAGAAGAAAAGTTTTGAATGTAAAGTGATGAAGAAGCATATGAAGAGAGAATTAATTTCTTAATTAACGTAATGTAACCTCATTAAGGATGTTATAAACCTTAAGTATAACACTAAAGGTAGGAGGTAAGCCAATTGAATGTGAACGCGAACGGTGTGCAATAAGTGTACTTAACCAATGACGATCGAGTTTCGAATAAAGATGTAAGAACATTAGTAAGCCGCAAGGGATGATGATTAACTCAGACCGAGTTGTATTAATGAAATAATTTCAATTAAGTTATAGCAGAGAAAGACGTTGGTAAGAACGATGCAATTATGACAGCAAGCGGGAACCAATAATAACAAATCTAATACATAATTAGATTGAGAAGAATGGTAAGATTCTTTAGGAACTATATATGTTCATTCATGACCTAATGTGGTATGTTATGTGGTTATGTATTGTAGAGACCGTGAAGACTCAAAGGAAACATAATTTTACTGTAGCAGACGCTGAAGGCAAGTTTTTCTAAAAGCTTGTCTAACCTTCGTGTTAGCCAAGTTTTCTGTGATTCATGTTATGAGATGCATGAATTGTTTTACTAAAGGGTCGATGCCAGTTTTACCTCGGCTAGACTGTTCTTGAAAGATTGATTGATTTCTTTATAAGTCTTTTCATATAGAATTGATAATGCTATCCTACGCCAACTGTTTGGTACGGATTCAAGGTAAGCCTGAATATGAATAAACAAATATATTTTCATCGAGTATTCGATGGGCACGTGAGGTTGCCACAAATTAAACGTACACACGTTTAATGAATGTAGTGTTGATCAACATAGAGTACTATATGCTGATCACCTAGAAGTGCTCGTAAGCTATCTTTGGACTTCTGAGACTTCGGTAATCGGGTTGTCCTTTTCAAAGAAATTATGAAATACTCATGGTCTTGGACCAGAATTGATGTTTTACTGAATATTGTCATTATAAAATGTTTTGAAGGAAAAGAAATGCTATTTTGAATTATTAATTGTACTTCGTAACTATTATCTAATTATTGAAGATATACGATTATGATGTTTCAAGCATTTAATTTAAATGAAATTGTTGTACTTGTTGAGCTTGTTATGCTCAGTCTTGCTTGAACCATATGAATGCAGCTTAGACCGAACGGACCGAAGGATCTAGCAAGGATAAAGGGAAGGCTAAGGCGAACCTGTAGCTTACCTATGTAATAGTATAGGTTTGTAATGATAATATTTGATATTATGACAAGAACAAATGTAACGGTTATAAAGAACCTAGGGAATGGTAGTATTTTTTTGGAATATATGTAAGACATTCGTTCTTTTGAGGCATTTCAATTAAATGTTTGTGTGAACTGTAGCACCGTGTAGCACCATATGTCGGGTTGGAAGAGACCCGAATTTGGGGGCGTCATAGTTGGTCATGTTCATCTCACCACCTGTCCATCTTTGCACTATGGGCCAAAGATATTCATCAGGTAATCATTCATCTTTGCACTACAGGCCAAAGATATTCAGTTATATCACCATTTAGGATTGAGGATGATGAAAAATATTTTTAAGAAACGAATCCAGTGAGATAAAAAAACAAAGACTAGGGATTCGTACTTTAGATAATCCAAGTTCAAAAATACTCCAAAATAAACCATAGTGGAGAAAAATTCAAGAATGAAGATCAAAACATGGATACAAACAAAGATAGTAACCATAATAGACATCTTGGACAAAGAAGAGAAAATTTCATTTTTCTGTGACTAGTGTCGTATTCATGAATAGTGTCGTATACGTGAATAGTGTTGCATACATGAATAGTGTCGTATACGTGAATAGTGTTGTATACATAAATAGTAACCCCGACACGAAAAGGTAGAAATTCCACAAGAAAAATCATACTTCATGAATAGTACTCGTGAATAGTACCGTATTTGTGAATAGTGTCATATACGTGAATAGTGAGTATACGTGAATAGTAACCTTGACATGAAAAGGTAATAATTTCATAATAAAATTCATACCAATATTTTTATATAATGATATTGAAAGAATAACATCATTTACGAAGAAAATAACATCCCTCACCTCAAAAGAATAGTACTTCTGACTGAAATACCGGATACAATGCTAAAGAAAACTTGCACTGCTTAACAACTCTCAAAGTATCTAAATACTCACAAAAATACGCTCGATATTTTAAAGAGAGAAAATTCTGATTCTGGTGTGATTTTCAATTCTAACATAAGCACACCAATAAGGACAAACAAGGACACCACCACCATTCACTTAACTTAACTTAACTTAACTTAACTTGCTACCTGATGGCTTTACTTAACTACTATTCACGCACACCACCATTGAAATAAATTCTCAGCACACCAACAAGGACAAGAGTGGGGCCCACCCTTAAAAAAAATTCTACCAAAATGCTTTAAATTTAAACAATATTCAGAAACTTCAATAATTCATAATAAATAGCCATTTTATCAGAAAAATACGAATTTTATGTCCATTCGATAGGAAATTTAATTCTCTACAACTTTGTAGAAGAAATTTTTTTCAAATTCTAATCAGAAAATGTCCAAAATCCAAATACGGACGATTTTTAATACCTCCATTCCGACAAAATACTGATAAAACACCTCAACATTAATTCTTTCATTTATATCCACATAAAAATAAATATTTCCTTATCATATAAATTAATAATTAATTATTCAAAAATAATATTACAGAATCACAATTATGACAACTAAGTCGTTCCTAGGAAAGAGGGGGCTTTCCGATAAGGATTTCTCCTTACTGGCGCGCAATTAGGTGACCAAACCCCTTTCCTAGATAGAACTTCCTTAGACATTGCCAACAATGCTATCTAATAATATTATTCAAATAATATTAATTATTGATCTGATAATGGGAAATATTGCAAAGTGACAATTATTGAAACAACAATAATATAAAATCAACGTAACAATTATTGAATCAATAAAATAAAATATTGAACAATAATTATCGTAACATTATTGAGTAAAGTGCCCTTCACGTAAGAATCAATAATCAAAAATATTGTGCAATACCGATCTGCAGCTCGCATGCAACCACGCCAGACATCGTATTTTAACCATCGGGTATTCCAATAATGTTAATTGTGAATAACTACAAGTTATTTAGAAAAAACTCAAACTTGTCATCTTCTCCATGAGACCATTTTTTCGTTAGAGGGACCACAATTGGTTGCATACCATCGCATTTTAATATTCCCCGACAAAGAAGAATATTCCACGACCAAACGAATATTCCCCAACAACAATGAATATTTTATAACCACTTGCTTATTTTGAAAATTTTGCACATTTCACAAATAACCAAAGTATTATATTAAATTAACACCTTATTATTCACAATAATAATTAGAAAAAATTCAATTTTATTAATAAAAAGTGGGGGTCTTACAACCTCCCCTCCTTATGAAATTTCGTCCTTGAAATTGACGTCGTACCTGGTATGTCGAAGAGGTGAGGATACCTTGTTTTCATATCATATTCTAACTCCCAGGTCAGTTCCTCAATATCGTGGTTTCACCATAAAACTTTGACTTGAGGTATAACCTTTGAGCGTAGAATATGTTCCTTCTTATCAAAGATTTTAACAGATACTTCTTTATACGTTAAATCATTTGCTATCTCGTCTGATTCTAATTCAATAATGTGGTTCGGGTCTTTCACATATTTACGTAGCATGGATATGTGGAAAATGTTATGAACACGCGACATACTTGGCGGTAAAGCGAGTCTATAGGCCACAATTCCTATTCGTTCGAGGATTTCAAATGGACCAATAAATCAAGGGTTGAGATTTCGACTCTTACTTCTGAAATAACACATTCTTGTACTTTCTTCTTCATACGCATCAACTCTGGGTCTGTGGCTTGAGTAACTTTAACTTTATCGAATAAAGTTGATTCTACTTGTATATTTGTCATCTTCACGTGGGTCTCTAGAGTCTTTAACTCTATATCCATCATTTGTAAGTTATACAAAATTGGTCTTTGTGTTAACAACATTGCACTCGTACCCGCATACGATCTTCTACTCAACGCGTCAGCTACCACGTTCGCTTTTCTAGGATGGTATTGAAGGGATGGTCAAAATCTTTCAATAGCTTGAGCCAACGTCGTTGCCGCATGTTGAGTTCTTAGAAGCCCTTCTCACATTCCTCGCTCCATTCGAATTTTATATCTTTTCGAGTTAGCTGAGTTAATGGAGTAGGGATTTGAGAAAAATATTTCCACAAATCTCCGATAGTAACCAGCTAAGCCTAGAAAGCTACGTATTTTGATTACTAACTTAGGTTGCTCTTAACTGTGACTCATATCCCAAGCTTGGATAACACGTCACAATGGCACCTATCGTTTTACCACCACACAAATATAGTGTCCTCTACAGAGAGTCTGGCTTCGGTACATTCCACAAAGGAAGTCACTAGATAGAGGCTCGGGTACTAACTCATGTATTTGGGTTTTTAACTCCTGAAGTTCAATAGAAGCCATTTGATATGGAGTTTTTGAAATGGGTTTTGTACCGGGTTCAAGATCGATACAAAATTCGATAACACGCTCTAGGGGTAGGCCAAGAAATTCTTCTGGAAATACGTCAGGAAATTCATTAACAACGGAAATATCCTTCAAATCTGACGTATTTTTGTTTAAATCTATGACATGGGCTAAGAAAGCTTGACATCCATTTTTCAATAAACAAATGACTTTATAGCTTGAAATGATAGTGATTTACTTTAGTGGTTTGGTTGCTTGAATTCGCATAACAGGTTGGTTAGGAATATGAAAACAAACAACCATACGAAAATAATCAATTTTAGTATGATGAGTGGTTAACCGATCAATCCCTAAAATCACATCAAATGCAAGTATCTTTAAAGTGATAAGATCAACAGGTAATGTGATGGTCCCAACTTAAATCAAGCAAGATTTATAAACAGTGGATGTAATAAAGGTTTCTCCTAACGGAGTTTCAACAGATAAGTCAAAGTCTAATTTCTGCAGGGTCAAGTTCAAACGTTGAGCACAAGCAGGAGAGACAAAAGAATTGGTAGAACCGGTATCTAATAAGGTATAAACTTCCAAGAATTTATGATTAACTAACCCGTGATAACTTTGTTCGCTTTTTGAGAATTCACGAAAAATGCTTTTCCTGAAACCACCGACTTTGTTTTGCCCGTATCCGCCTTTGGTGCCACCACCCCCGCTGGACTTGGTTTCGCTATAGGACAATCTCGAGCTATATAACCTTCATTTCCACAGTTATAACAAACCTTGAATTGTTGTGGGTAGTTTGGGCTGATATGTCCCTCTTTCCCGCTTTTATAATATACGGCCGGTGGTCGTTCACCCTTAGAAATAGTTGATGATGGTGCTAACGTCTTCACGTTTTCATTGTTGTACCTTCTCTTTTTGAAATCTCCCTCCGACTCGCTTCTTCCACTATCATGGCCACAATTCCCACGAGAGTGGTTACCGCTTTTGTCCGGATATTTTCCTCCCTGCTGGTTGTCATTGCTGCCACCGGTATGACCCTGGTTGTCGTCCCTCGGTTGAACATACTCATTATCTCGCTCTAATAATTGAGCCATGTCCACAAAATCTGAATATAGAGAAAATTTGTGAGAAATGAGGTATTGTCGAATTTTGGGTTTCAGACCTCTTAGAAACATCCGCGTTATACGTTCCTCATTTTCTACCAAATGAGGTGCAAACCTGGATAACTCCGCGAACTTAGCCTTGTACTGGGACACAGTCATGTTGTTCTGTTCCATTCTAATAAACTCTACCTCCTTCATATGACGAATACTTTCAAGAAAGTACTTGTCATTGAACAGTTTTTGAAATGTTTCCCAAGACATATTGAGTGTGGTTGGCTGGGTACGCTTCACAGATTCCCACCAGTAATCTGCCTCACCACGGAACATAATGGTGGCGAATGGAACCTTATGTTCCTCCGTGCATCCCAAGAAATCAAATATCTTGGTAATTTTCTTAACCCACATTTCTGCCTTGATCGGATCCAGCTTTCCCAAAAACTCTGGCGGTCCCAACTCTTTGAACAGCTTGGTTGTGACAAGTCGCGCGTTGCTATCATTTCCACCCATATTTTGTACACGAGTCTCCCTCGTCTGATTTTGCATGAACTGCAAAAAGCTTCTAAACATCCCATCATTCATCGTTTGTTCGGTAATGTTGTTTACAGGAGGAACATTGTCGTCCTATTGCACGTTCTCCTGGTTCGTGATTAAAGGTGTCTCCACGGTCTCATTCACTCCATTGCTAACATTTTTAGCTGCCATTCTTAAATACTGCCATAAAACAAGGGTTAATTAAAGAAATTGACATACCACATAATACCCCAATGCTCCGACTGACTCATTAAATATCACATAAGCTTAGGTAGGACACATTAGCGAAGGATTTACTCGTCTCTCCCCTCATAGTTCTATTCCCCGATCTCCGCCAGAGACCATATCCCTAAGCTTTGATACCAATTGTGACGCTCCAAAAATAGGTATACATCTCTCATCTTGGGTCGCCAAATACATGGTACAGAAACAACTACAACTTCATTATTACAATTTTCGTGTAAAATACGACAACACATAAACTGTGAGTTTAAATACAAATATTATCTTCTAGACAATATCCACACTCAAATAAGTCCTTATTAAAATTATTGATACACTATTTTACAAAATAGTGAGGATTGCTAAAACAACTGTCTGGACCCATCACTCCATACCCGGACTAGTTCCCGTTGTATTCTCGCCTCCTGAGAAGAAACATGGAATAAAAAGGAAAAGGGTGAGCTCAACTAGCCCAGTAAAGAATATTATAACTAAGATAATGAACAACAAATTATCGTTAGCCTTCAACAAATCAGATAAAATATAATGGACAACCAGTTTTAGATCAATATTCGCAGCGAAAATAACAATTCATTAGAAGAGTTAAGTAAAGAATGAAATCTACTATCATCTATGAATTTAAAAGTCCATCATCAATATTTTATCCCTGTAACATCAATCAATATACATCTTGAATCAAATATTCATCCTTGCACTACGGCCAAAGATATTCATTTGTATCACCGGTTGGTCATGTTCATCTCAACACCACATCCATCTTTGACCACGTAACCAAAGATATTCATCAGGTAATCATTCATCTTTGCACTACGGGCCAAAGATATTCATCAGGTAATCATTCATCTTTGTACTACAGGCCAAAGATATTCAGTTATATCACCATTTAGGACTGAGGATGATGAAAAATATTTTAAAGAAACGAATCCAGTGAGATAAAAAGATAAAGACTAGGGATTCTTACTTTAGATAATACAAGTTCAAAAATACTCCATAATAAACCATAGTGGAGAAAAATTGAAGAATGAAGATCAAAACATGGATACAATCAAAAATAGTAACCATAATAGACATCTTGGACAAAGAAGAGAAAATTTCATTTTTCTGTGAATAGTTTCGTATTCATGAATAGTGTCGTATACGTGAATAGTGCCATATACATGAATAGTGTCGTATACATGAATAGTAACCTCGACACAAAAGGTAGAAATTCCATAAGAAAATTCATACTTCCTGAATAGTACTCGTGAATAGTACCGTATTTGTGAATAGTGTTGTATACGTGAATAGTAACCTCGACATGAAAAGGTAATAATTTCATAATAAAATTCATACCGATATTTTTGTATAATGATATTGAAAGAATAACATCATTTACGAAGAAAATAACATCCCTTACCTCAAAATAATAGTACTTCTGACTGAAATATCGGATATAACGCTGAAGAAAATTTACACTACTTAATAACTCTCAAAGTATCTAAATACTCACAAAAATACACTCGATATTATAGAGAGAGAAAGATCTGATTCTGGTGTGATTTTCAATTCTAACATAAGCACCCTATTTATAGGAAAATGCTAGAACGCCAAAGCAGACTTAACCTGTAATAACCCAATATTTTCCATATAATTAAATAAGAAAATTTTCATATAAATTTTTTTTATATATATAAAGGTGGGAATATGTACAAAGTAAAGTATATGTACATATATGATAAATAAAATTTAATTATTACATGAATAATTATAAATAATTTCTTTTTAAGAATTATTGATCATTATAGATTATATTCTTATAATAAATTAATTTTGTAATAAAAATAGTTATTATTTATTTTTCGTGAATATATGATTATTGTATATATGATATGATTATTAGGATTATTATGATAAGTGATGTAATACTCGAGAGTTTCCACATCTTATTACATGAATATATTAATGGAAATAAATATAAGTGTTAATGTTTTTTTAAGTTGAATAATTCAATTGAATCGTATTAGATTAATACGTATTGAGAGCTGTAGAATTGACAATGAGAATTGTGAAATGCCTTGTGTGGCATATTGTGAAGTGAGGAAATTCACTAAATGAATTAAAAAGGGAATTAGGAAGATTAATCGTGCATGATCAGATGATCGCATATAAGTAAGGAATACACTCTTAAACCAGTAATATCACCAATATGATAGTTAATTCATGTGGTGTAAAAAGATTGTGGTGATGGATGTTGGAACTAGCTTGAAGCTAAGCTAGTTTGGCACTTCGCCTGCACGGCAAACCGAAAGCTCTCCAAGAAGACAAACTGGCAAGCAAATTGCATAGTCATCACAAAGTGATCGATTAGAGAAAATTTATTTTCTACTTTAGAAATAAAATGGAACACTTTTGTTATATGTATAACATTAATAAATCATAGGATAAAAGTATGTTATGTTGATATTAATCAACAAAGGAATTATTAAGTGAATGATTAATTTATATTAATTGTTATGGAAATGAATCAATGAGGAAAGGATTAATTAATACTATTGTTAATTAATCAATAAATAATTTATCTAATCGACATAAAATAAATAAGTAAGTTATTAATATAATAAGATTACATTAACTTTTATGTGAATGTGTGCAATAATTAAATTTATTATATGGATTACAACTGTATTATATAGTGTAGTACGACACTTACGTGACTATACTATATATAGTAACCATATATTAAGGTTTATTGAAACTATATGATATGAATACATCATGAAAGGTGTATGTGACAATATGTATGTGGGTATATATTAAAATAATATACCATGAATATATTGTAAACTATTATTTTAATAAAGTATACCGGTGTGATAAAATGTACATGTATTATATGTATGTTACATTTCCATATTACATCTACTACCTTGAAATATTAATTATGTAAATCATATTGTGACATTAAGTTATAACTAATTTATGGTTGATATGTGTATACAATACAACATAAGAATAAGGTTTGTGTATAAGTGTATAGTCTAGTGTTGCAAGAATGTTGAGTAGTTGAATTGTCCCAAAATTAGTGTCCAATAGCCCTCATTTCTCAGTTACGTGAATCCTATAAAGGCTAAGGCCTATTTTCTTTTCTTTCTTCCAAGCTTTTCTAGCTGATGATTATGGGGGAGTGGTGGTTATGATGATTTTCAACTACCATCTAACAACTCCTTGTTAACCTTCATGAACTCCTTCAATCCATGAGTTTGATTCAATGGGAAAATGCAATGTCTGTGTAAAATTTCTTCTATAAGTATGAACTCTCCTTCTCTAAATTCCATTGCTGAGAATTGCTAAGGAGTGGAATTGAAAGCTTAGATAGAGTGAGTGATTGTATACATATCAGTAGAAGAAGTATGAATTACCAAGCTAATTAAAAATGTGACGCCCCAAATATAGGTATATATCACCCATCTTGGGTCGCCAAATACATGGTACATAATTCAAATACAAACTTAATTATACAATACGAACTAAAGCGTAGCTGAGAGTTTTTACACGAATATTGTCTTCTACACAATATCCAAACTCAAATTCAATACTATTACATTTATTTTCACACTATTTCACAAAATATTAAGGACTACTAATGCAATCATCTGGACCGTCACTCCGTTCCCCGACTAGTCCCAACTATATTCTCATTTCAAGAGAACAATGAAATCAAAGGTGAGCTCAACTAGCCCAAAGAAGAAATATTATGACTAAGATAATGCGTAATAAGAACGAGATTTTGTAATTTAATTTTAATATTTATTGAAGTAAATAAATATTTTCAATGATTTAATTATTAGATTAAATAATTAATTGATGCAATTATGGTAGATTAATTTAATTATATGTGTTACATTTATTAAATTAATGTGGAGAAATTTTATTATCAAGTATGTGATTATGTGAGCTTATTGTATTAAAAGAAATATTTAATAAGCCTAATGTTATTTTAATTAATTTAATTATTAATTAGAGAGTTAATAATTTGACATTATTTATTAATGAGAAATTAAATATATGACTATGTGAATTTATGAGAAGTTATTATATTTTATTTATATTAAATAAGATATTGATTTATTTTATGAAGTGGGTGTGACATTAATTAAACTATATGATAAAGCTTTATTAAATTAAATGGTTTTGAAATCTATTCTTGCTAGCCAAACAAGGCACTTAGGGGAGTTGGAAGCGATTTACCACTATGATGGGTAATCGAACCATTATGCTGTCCTCATTGGCTTAATTATTATCGTCTTCTTTTATTTCTTTCATTTTGCTAAGTCTAGAAAACATTCAGAGAAAATAGCAAACTTTCAGAGAGAAAGATTGAGAATTTGAGAGTTAATTGTGAAGGAGATCAAATACTTGAGGAAAGGAAAAGTATTTATCCTACTAATTTATACTCTGAGGTAATCTCCTCCTTCCCAATTTCTATATTACATTGTTTAAGTTTTCATGAATATGGGTTTCAAAGTTTTATGTTTAAATCTCTATAATTGGGAAAGGATATGATTATAAGTTTATATATATATATATAAATGTTATCAAATTGTATAAGATATATATATATATATATATATATATATATATATATATTATGTAAACCATATCATCGGTTTTCATGAAAACACATGTAGTATATGTTTTTTTACAAAATTACAGAGTTTGGGTTTTTGGCCATATGGCCTTATCGTGATATTTCATGTGTTGATCGTATATTATCCCTAAATTTTACACTTGTATGTTGTTATGCATGTTGATACGAAGAGATCAAAGTTTAAATAAACGGATTCGGTGTTATAACGAATCTGTAGTGACAATTTTCATGTTTTATTTTCAAAACCTTCAAGAACATCAAAGTCAGTGAAATTGCATGCTTAAATTCTTTAATTAAGTGTATACATTGGTTAAAGTCGATATATAAATGTTGGGTTATATTTTATGTATGAATTATATCTTATGGGTATGTCTAATTTCGAGTAGAAAATAAGAAATTGGCAGAAATTGTGATTTTTTCATTTTTTTCGAAATTGATACTTCTGCAATTACGCTAACGACCTCTGACACAGCATAAAGAGTCGTATGCGCCTTATATCACGCCAAGCATGCATATTGATTCTCGATCACAGCGCTATGCCATATGTAGCGCCATGTAGTGTCGAGAATCAAAGATAAAAGTGGCGGTAGCCTAACGCCACTCTCCGTAAAAGTTCAGAAATGAAAATTTTTAAAGTGTTTAAGTCTATGAATGTGTTAGTAACTTAATGTAATGAACATAAAATTATGTTATAAGTATAATGAGATGTTAAAATAGATACTTAACATGTAAATAACATAATTAGATGTGGATGAATTATTGAATACATAATTAGCTTATTATTCATGATGTGTAAATTATGTGACAAAGTGGTAATTTGACTAAGTATAGTCAATATTCAAAATTTTAGACAAAAGAATGAGTTTATGATGATTAGTTAAGTTATAATTAATGGTATTGTGAATGTGAATGGTATGTAGGATTAAATTCAAAAGAACGCGTGCTTAGTTAAAGTGTAATCTACGACGAGGCAAGTTTCCTAACCCTACTTGTCATTATTGTTCAAGTTTATTATTTACCTCGAGTAAATTATCATTATTATTATTCAAGTTCAAATGTTATATTAAAGATTGATTATCTTTTCAAAGCATGATTAGGTTATACAATAATTGTCCTATTGTATACGTCTTGAGATTATTATTCAAATCGAATATCATTATTGTTGAACCTTATTAGAATAGTGAACTTTATTGATTCAACTAGTCCTTAGTTGATGAACTTTCTAAATTTCGAGAACCCTTATTGAATTATCCAAACCAAACTTCCTTTGGTGCGGACTCGAGATGTCAAATCGAGATGAACAACCCTACAAAGGATTTACTTATGCGTTAGCGTTAAGATATTGTGCATAGTATGGTACTAAGGGTTGATCCCCCAAAATGAACGAGTAGAAAGGTCCATAGTCTTACGATGTTAAAGGTTTCAAGTATAACCCTTGATAACCTAGGACATAGTTCAAGGTCTTATGACCCTCGAAATCTTTTGATTCTTTTTATTCATTCTTGATTCAAAAGTTGAGCTTTTATTCGAGATGTCTATGATTTACTCGCATGTTATTATTCATGTTATTTTATTGTTATACTTGTGGGCAATCGTGCTCACTCTTGCTTAATAATAACATTGCGATTAAGAACGAAAGAACAAGCGAACCTTCCACTAGTAAAGGCAAGGGCAAAGGTTAACAAGTGATGAAGACTTGTTATTTTTATATGATGATGTATTTATGTTTAAGACTTGATTTAATGATGTTGTTTAAGACTTATTTGTTTATGATTCCATATGGATGTTTAAGGTTAGTTTAACCTGGGATTGTATTATTATTATTCGGATGTTGTAACCCTTAAGGGGAAGATTTTTATTCTATTTATTGCATGGCTTGCATTTATTATGGGTAGATAGATAGATGATATTTGTACAGTGAACACCAAATCCCGTGGAATCGAAGTACCCGAATTTGGGGGTGTCATAAGTTGGTATCAAAGCTGTAGATTATGAACCTTAGGTCGGGAAACAACCTTAGGTAGTAGCCTTATAGAAAGAACATAGTGATGGAAAACTCTTATCGAGTTCTAGGAAATGAATTTTTGTAATTCATTGAAGATGATAAAAGACTTTATGTGCTTATGTGTTAAATTATGTGCTCACTATTATACGACTTAGTAACTAAAACTAAAATTTTGTTGTCGGGATGTCGAACGTTGGAGGATCTAGTCAAGAAAGGGGGAGGAGTAACTATAATACCTATAGGTACCCGACAAGAGAGGAGGAGCCTAGAGACATTCATGTCGTTAGGGAGCGATTGATGCAGAGAGGAGTCATCTCCATTGATCACTCGTGGTGGGTCGGGAGCATGAACACGAGACCGATCCCGAGGAGGATCCCGAGGAGGAATGTTGAGGAAGAGGAAGAGGAGAGGAAGAAGAGGAGTTACCACCAGACACCGTTGATGCTTTGAGATGTATGACACATTATATCTGACCGTAACATGGAGTTTATGAGATGAGGTGCGAGGATTTGGACCGAGTGAGCTATTATTGATGATTACTCTAGAGGAGAAGGAGAGGGAGATTTCGACTCTTCACTCACGACTGGGAAATGTAGAATGGGATTTGGTCCATGAGAAGGGTCAAACGAAGATAAGACCGAGGAGATAGAGAAGCTGAAGAAGGAATTGAAGGAAACCTCCGAAAGACTAAAAAATAAGAGAGAGGATTTGGGTAAGAGAATCACGTCGAGCTGATCGTGCAGAAGATGATGGTCGTGCAAAGAAGGCAAAGATTGGGGAGACATATTCTACACTTAACAAGGCAATGAATGAGACCCAAGATCGAGTTTTGAGGTACCCAATCCGATTCAAGGACTACCATTGTACATGATGGATCGCAGGACGATGTATCACATCTTAGAAGAGGCGTAGCGAAAAGGCTATTCGATACTTAACCAAGTAGTGATATGATTTGTTTAATTATGTGAAAGACTTAGTTAATTTTATATGTAAATTCGATATGTTTATGAGCGAAGGAATATTTTAATGTTTTAAATCTGTGGATTCTTTATTCGAGGATAGATGATGTAAATAGCAGTGATGCTATAGTTTGATGTTAAAACTTTTGATTTGAATGAAAATATATCAAGCTGTTTGAGATGATGTGTTAAATGAGTATGTTAAATTGTTAAGTAATGCCTTAACTATTTAGAGAAATAAATAAAGTTCTAATAAGCGTTTATTTAATGTAAAATGCCGCCAAGGAGAAGACAACAACGTCAAGTGGCTCGGGAAGAGTCAACTAATAATAACAATAATGCCAACGCTAATCCCGTTCGTTGAGTTAGTTAACTTCTTGATCGATGGAGCAATGAACAATCAACCTCAAGCTCCACCAAACACAACATTTAAAGATTTTTAAGGTGGTGGGACCGCTTGAGTTCAAAGGTTCCATGAACCCAATCGAGGCTCAAACGTGGGTTATGGAGATGGAGAGAAGGTTTTCGACGTTGCTAGGTTAGAGAAGACCAAAAGACCACTTTTGCAACGTTTATCGTTGAAGTATGAGGCTAGCTATTGGTGGCAAGCAAACAAAGTGCGAGGAGGTGAAGGTGTAATTACGTGGGAGAGATTTAAAGAGATGTTTTTGAAATGTATTTCCCAACTAGTTCGCAGAATCAGATGGAGGTTCAATTTCTGGAACTGAAGCAGGGAAACATGGAGCGCATTCGACTACGCTGGCTAAATTCAACGAGTTAGCGAGGTTCGCCAAAGTATCAAGTACACACACGACGAAAGAAAAAGCGAAGAAGATTGAACAAGGACTAAAGCCTTGGGTGTACAGCAAGGTATCAATGTTTCAGCTAAACACGTTTGCTGGAGTATTGGAAAAGGCCATCCTCGCTGAAGGTGAAAGCGATGCGATGACCAAGTACAATCAAGATCAGAAGAAGAAGAAGAGTGAAGGTGAAATTAATAACAAGGCAGTGGAAGTGGCACAGGAGGTGGAAATTTCAATCAGAAGAAAAGGTGGAACGATGACTCATCATTGGGAAAATTAGCAAGGTAATCGGAAGAAAAGAATCAAAGCATGCCCGACCATGGGAAAGCCCATCTGGGAGAGTTTGTATGAAAGGAAAAAAGTGTGTGCTACAATTGTGGTCGGGAAGGCCACATATCACCAAACCTGCCCTAACCCAAAGAAGGGTGCTTGTTTCACTTGTGGTTAGAAGGACCATCGGCAAGAAATCTATCCCAAGAAGGGATCGGAGGGTCGGGGATCGGGGAGGAAACCGGGAAATAACGGTGGAAATGCCTTAACCATCACCGGACCAACCGCAACAAACCGTAACCGCTCGGGACTTTCAATATGACGGTCAAGATGCGATTCAATCCCGTGATGTGGTGTTAGTATCATTAGATCAATAAAATTAATGCTTATGTTTTATTTGATTTGGGTGCTACTTGTTCCTTTATATCCGATGATTTTGCCAAGAATTTAGATTTGCCTAAGGATGAATTGGATTACCCCATGAACATAGAAATTGCGAATAGAGAAATAATCCCTGTTAAGTACGTACATAAGAATTGTAGAGTGGATATTAAGGGTAATATCATGAACGTAGATCTTATCCCTATTCGACTTGGGGAATTTGACGTTATTTTGGGAATGGACTGGTTATTCAATTACGGGTCTGAATTGATTGCCAAAAGAAGCGTATTAACCTTATGACTCCGTCAAAGGTTGTGTTTTATGGTAGCAAGTCGCCTAGACAAGCGAGTTGTCTGACGATGATGCAGGCCAGGAAGTTATTAAGACAAGGCTGTGTAGGATACTTAGCTTACATAGTCGACAGTCGAAAAGAGAATCCGAAGGTAGAAGAAATACCGATTGTGAGGGACTTCATCGACGTATTTCCAGACGATTTTCCAGGACTTCCACCGGATAGAGAGGTAGATTTTGTGATCGATTTGAAATTGTTGGAAAGCGCTCCAATATCGAAGGCACCATACCGAATGGCACCAGTAGAGATGAAGGAATTAATGGTACAACTACAAGAATTATTGGACAAGAAGTACATTCAACCGAGCATATCGTCGTGGGGAGCATCGGTGTTGTTTGTGAAAAAGAAGGATGGATCGATGCGACTCTTCATTGACTACAGAGAACTGAATAAGGTCACGATTAAGAACAGATATCCATTACCGAGGATCGATGACCTGTTTGATCAATTAAAGGGAGCGAGATACTTTTCCAAGATAGATTTGAGAAGCGGTTATCATCAATTGAAGGTGAGGCCAGAGGATGTACCGAAGACAACGTTCAGAACGCGATATAGTCAATATGAATTTTTAGTAATGTCGTTTGGTCTAACGAATGCTCCCGCGCAGCATTTATGGGACTAATGAATGGTGTGTTCAAGCCGTTTTTGGACAAATTCGTGGTGGTATTTATAGATGACATTTTGGTATATTCCAAAACCAAAGAAGAACACGAAGAGCATTTGAGGTTAACATTGGATGTATTGAGAAGGGAAAAGTTGTACGCTAAATTTTCAAAATGTGAATTTTGGATTGAACGAGTACAATTTTTTGGGTCACGTGATGATCGATAAAAATGGAATTTCGGTAGATCCATCCAAAGTCGGGCCGTGATTAATGGGATCAGCCGAAACGCCGCTTAAGTAAGAAGTTTTCTTGGATTAGCGGGATATTATAGAAGGTTCATACAAGACTTTTCCAAAGATTGCAACTCAAGTTAACAAATTTAACTCAAAAAAGCCGTGAAATTTGTTTGGACGAAGATAAGTGTGAGAAAGTTTTCAAGAATTGAAGAAGAGGTTGAGTATGGCGGCACTGTGTTATCTCTTCGGATGATACAGAAATTTTGTTGTTTATAGTGATGCATCGCATAAAGGACTTATTTGTGTCTTTGATGCAAAACGGCAAAAGTCATTGCGTATGCATCACGACAATTGAAAGATTACGAGAAAGGATATCAGACCCACGACTTGGAGTTAAATTGCGTTTGTTTTTGCTTTGAAAATTTGGAGGCACTATCTCTACGGGGAGAAGTGTGAAATATATACGGACCATAAGAGTGAAATATATTTTCACATAGAAGGATTTGAATATCGTCCAAAGAAGATGGTTGGAATTAATTAAGGATTACGATTGTGAGATTTTATACCATCAAGGTAAAGCAAATGTAGTTTGCCGCCTTAAGTAGAAAGGGTCGTGAGAAATTGACGATGTTGACTGCTTAGGAGGAGCTAATTGCAGAAATGGAGAAACTAGAGTTAGAGGTGAAGTATCCTATGGAAATTGATGAGAAGCTATTTTAGATGCAATCTGGTACAACCCTACTAGATAAAGTTAAGGAGGCTCAGCTTCAGGATGAAGAATGTAAAAAGTGACAAAGAAGATATCAAGGAACCGAACCAAGATTTAAGATGGATAAGGAAGGAATAATTGAGATTTGAGAGTAGAATTTGGGTACCTGCCGTGTACAAGAGATTAAGGAAGATATTTTGAGTGAGGCTCATAGTTCACGATATTCGATTCACCCTGGTAGTACCAAGATGTACCAAGATCTTAGACAACATTTCTGGTGGCCGAATTTGAAACGTGATGTTGCAGAATGTGTTGCCAAGTGTCTGACCTGTCAGAAAGTGAAGGCAGAACATCAGAGACCGAGTGGATTGCTACAACCGTTAGAGATCCCAGAATGGAAATGGGAACATATTACAATGGACTTCGTGGTTGGCCTTCTGATGACTCAGAAAGGCTAAGCGCGGTATGGGTTATCGTTGACCGATTAACGAAATCTGCACACTTCCTTCCTATCAAAATCAGATTCAACTTGGATCAGTTGCAAAGGCTATACGTAAAAGAAATTGTTTCGAGGCACGGAGTGCCGGTGTCAATTATTTCTGATAGAGATCCGCGTTTCACATCGAATTTCTGGAAACGTCTTCAGGAATGCATGGGTACAAAATTGCGAATGAGTACATCATACCACCCTCAAAGCAGACAGACGGGAGAATGAGAGAAACGATTCAGACATTAGAAGATATGCTAAGAGCACGTGTGATGGACTTTAAAGGAAATTGGGATGATCACCTACCATTAATAGAGTCGGCTACACAACAATAGTTACCACGCTAGTATTGGCATGCCATCCACGGTTAAGCGTTATCTGGCAAAAGTGTAGAACTCCACTTTATTGGGATGAAGTTGGCGAAAGACAATTGCTAGGGCCAGAATTGGTACAGCAGACAGCTGAAATAGTCAAAGTGATCCGAGCACGACTGGTAGCAGCTCAAGATAGACAAAAGAAATACGCTGATCCACATTGTAAAAATATCGAATTTGAATCAGGTAGCTATGTTTTATTGAAGGTCTCTCCTTGGAAGGGGAAGATCAGGTTCGGAAAGAAAGGAAAATTAAGCCCAAGATTCATTGGACCATTTGAAGTACTGAGAAGAATCGGAGAAGTAGCGTACGAGGTAGCCCTACCTCCAGCACTCGAGAATGTCCACAACATCTTTCACGTTTCTGTATTACGACCCTACAAACCCGATTACAAGCATGTAATTGAATACGAACCCCTGCATTTTGAAAAAGACTTATCTTACGAAGAAATTCTATCAAATTGTCGACAGAAAAGAACAAGTTCTCAGAAATAAAGTAATACCTTCTATTAAGGTAATTTGGAGGAACCACAAAGCTGAAGAAGCTACGTGGGAACTCAAGAGAATATGATGAAGAATTACCCTCATTTATTTACTTAATTATGTGTAAGTGATTACGGGGATATAATCTTTGTAAGGGGGAAGAATGTAACAAGTTGAAATTATTGAGTCGTGATTTTGGGGGATATAATCCTTTTAAAGGGGAAAGATGTGATGAACGAGATTTTTGTAATTTAATTTTAATATTTATTGAAGTAAATAAATATTTTTGATGATTTAATTATTAGATTAAATAATTAATTGATACAATTATGGTAGATTAATTTAATTATATGTGTTACATTTATTAAATTAATAAGGAGAATTTTTATTATCGAAGTATGTGATTATGTGAGCTTATTGTATTAAAAGAAATATTTAATAAGCCTAATGTTATTTTAATTAATTTAATTATTAATTAGAGAGTTAATAATTTGACATTATTTATTAATGAGAAAATTAAATATATGATTATGTGAATTTATGAGAAGTTATTATATTTTATTTATATTAAATAAGATATTGATTTATTTTATGAAGGAGTGTGACATTAATTAACTATATGATAAAGCTTTATTAAATTAAATGGTTTTGTAATCTATTCTTGCTAGCCAAACAAGGCCTTATGGGAGTTGGAAGAGCGATTTACACTATCGAGAATCAACCATTATACACGTCGAGTTTTCATTAGAATTATCAACGCCTTCTTTTATTTCTTCATTATTCTAAGTTTAGAAAACAAGCCAAAGAAAATAGATAACTTTCGAGAGAAATATTGAGAATTTCACAGAGTTAATTTTAAAAGATTGAGAGTGAGAATTGAAAAGTATAGGGAAATAGGAATCAAGGGAGAGAAGAGAACTATTTAATAAAAGTTAAGCTCTTAACTTTTGTCTTGCCTAAATTCTTGTAGTTCAAGAGTGAATAAGGAATCAATTGAGAATCATCTAATTTAGCTCACTCTGAATCGATAGGTAATGCTTTTTCTTTAGCTTACTAATTTATACTCTAGGTAATTTCCCAATTTCTATATTACGTTTTTAAGTTTCATATATGGCTTTCAAGTTTTTTGTGTAAGCCTCATGTAATTGGGAAAGGATATGATTATGTTTATATATATATATGTTAAATGTTATCAAATGTATTTAATTATATATATATATATATATATATATATATATTATATAAACCATATCATCGGTTTCATGAAAAACACATATGATATATGTTTTTTTCATAAATTATAGAGTTTGGGTTTTGGCCATATGGCCTTATCGTGATATTTCATGTGTTGATCGTATATTATCCCTAAATTTTACACTTGTATGTTGTTATGCATGTTGATCTGAAGAGATCAAAGTTTAAATAAAAGCGGATTGTTGTTATAACGAATCAGTAGTGACAATTTTCATGTTTTATTTTCAAAACCTTCAAGAACATCAAAGTCGGTGAAATTGCATATTTTAATTCTTTAATTATGTGTTTAATGGGTTAAAATCGATCTATAAATGTTGGGTAATGATTATGCATGAATTATATCTTATGGGTATGTCTAATTTAGTGTAAAAAATAAGAAATTGGTAGAAATTGGATTTTTCATGTTTTCGCCATTTCGTGGTTCTGATACTTCTGAAGCATAGATGCTGCATGGCAGTATAAGAGTCTGATGCATAAACAAAGCCATCAAGAATGCCATTGACTTAATAGTCCCAGAAGCCAATCATCGTGCAGAAGCTGATCGAGAATCAATATAAAGTGGCGCCATGAACGCCACTCTCTCGAAAGTTCGAAACAAAAATTTTTAAAGTGTTTAAGTCCATGAATGTGATGTTAACTTAATGTAATGAACATAAAATTATGTTATAAGTATAATGAGATGTTAAAATAGATACTTAGCATGTAAATAACATAATTGCATGTGGATTGAATTATTGAATACATAATTAGCTTATTATTCATGATGTGTAAATTATGTGACAAAGTGGTAATTTGACTAAGTATAGTCAATAACCAAAATTAGACAAAAGAATGAGTTTATGATGATTAGTTAAGTTATAATTAAGCTGGTATTGTGAATGTGAATGGTATGTAGGATTAAATTCAAAGAACGTGCTTAGTTAAAGTGTAATCTCTACGACGAGGCAAGTTTCTAACCCCTACTTGTCATTATTGTTCAAGTTTATTATTTACCTCGAGTATATTATCATTATTATTATTCAAGTTCAAATGTTATATTAAAGATTGATTATCTTTTCAAAGCATGATTTAGTTATACAATAATTGTCCTATTGTATACTTGTTGAGATTATTATTCGAATTGAATATCATTATTGTTGAACCTTATTAGACTAGTGAATTTTATTGATTCAACTAGTCCTTAGTTGATGAACTTTCTAAATTTCAGAACCCTTATTGAATTATCCAAAGCAAACTTCCTTTGGTGCGGACTCGAATGTCAAACTGAGATCAACAACCCTACAAAGGGATTTACTTATGCGTTAGCGTTAAGATATTGTGCACAGTATGGTACTAAGGGTTGATCCCCTAAATTACGAGTAGAAAGGTCCATAGTCTTATGACTGTTAAAGGTTTTCAAGTATAACCCTTGATAACCTAGGACATAGTTCAAGGTCTTATGACCCTCGAAATCTTTTGATTCTTGTTATTCATTCTTGATTCAAAAGTTGAGCTTTTTATTCGAGATGTTATTGATTCTCTCGCATGTTATTATTCTTTGTTATTATATTGTTATACTTGTGGGCAATCGTGCTCACTCTTGCTTAATAATAACATTGCGATTAAGAACGAAAGAACCAAGCGAACCTTCCACTAGTAAAGGCAAGGGCAAGGTTAACAAGTGATGAAGACTTGTTATTTTTATATGATGATGTATTTATGTTTAAGACTTGATTTAATGATGTTGTTTAAGACTTATTTATTTATGATTCAATATGAGATGTTTAAGGTTAGTTTAACTTTGGGATTGTATTATTATTATTAGGATGTTGTAACCCTTAAAGGGAAGATTTTATTCTATTTATTGCATGGCTTGCATTTATTATGGGTAGATAGATAGATGATATTTGTATGAGTGACACACCAAATCCGTGGAATGAAGTACCAATTGGGGGTGTCATAAGTTGGTATCAAAGTCATGAGATTATGAACCTTAGGTGGGGGAAACAACCTTAGGTAGTAGCCTTATAGAAAGAACATAGTGATGGAAAACTCTTATCGAGTTCTAAGAAATGAATTTTTGTAATTCATTGAAGATAATAAAAGACTTTATGTGCTTATGTGTTAAATTATGTGCTCACTAGTACGACTTAGTAACTAAAACTCGAAATTTTGTTGTCAGGATGTCTGACGTTGGAGGATCTAGTCGAGCAGGGGAGGAGGAACCCCGAATACCTATAGTACCGACAGAGGAGGAGCCTAGAGACATTCATGTCGTTAGGGAACAGTTGGTATAGAGGGAGTCATCTCCATTGATCACTGTGGTGGGTCAGGGGCATAAACCTGAGACTGATCCTGAGGAGGATCCTGAGGAGGAATTTGTTGAGGAAGAGGAAGAGGAAGAAGAGGAGTTACCACGGTACACCGTTGATGCTGAGATGTATGACACATTATCTGACCGTAACATGGAGTTCTGAGATGAGGTCCGAGATTTGGATTGAGTGAGCTATTCAAATAGATTACTCTAGAGGAGAAGGAGAGGGAGATTTCGACTCTTCACTCACGATTGGGAAATGTAGAATGGGATTTGGTCCATGAGAAGGGTCAAACCGAAGATAAGACCGAGGAGATAGATAAGCTGAAGAAGGAATTGAAGGAAACCTCCGAAAGACTGAAAATAACAGAGGAGGGATGGGTAAGGGAATCACGTCGAGCTGATCGTGTTGAAGATGATGGTCGTGCAAAGAAGGCGAAGATTGGGGAGACATATTCTACACTTAACAAGGCAATGAATGAGACCCAAGATCGAGTTTTGAGATACCCAATCCAGTTCGAAGGACTACCATTGTACATGATGGATCGCAGGACGATGTATCACATCTTAGAAGAGGAGCGTAGCAAGGCTATTCAGTACCTTAACCGGTAGTGATATGATTTGTTTAATTATGTGAAAGACTTAGTTAATTTTATATGTAAATTCCGATATGTTTATGAACGAAGGAATATTTTAATGTTTTAAATCCTGTGGATTCTTTATTCCAGGATAGATGATGTAAATAGCAGTGATGCTATAGTTTGATGTTAAAACTTTTGATTTGAATGAAAATATATCAAGTTGTTTGAGATGATGTGTTAAATGAGTATGTTAAATTGTTAAGTAATTCCTTAACTATTTAGAGAAATAAATAAAGTTCTAATAAGCGTTTATTTAACAGAAATATGCCGCCAAGGAGAAGACAACAGCGTCAACCGGCTCAGGAAGAGTCAACTAATAATAACAATAATGCCAACGCTAATCTCGTTCAACAGTTAGTTAATTTACTGACTGGAGCAATGAACAATCAACCTCAAGCTCCACCAAACACAACATTTAAAGATTTTAAGGCGGTGGGACCGCCAGAGTTCAAAGGTTCCATGAACCCAATCGAGGCTCAAACGTGGGTTATGGAGATGGAGAAGGTTTTCGACGTTGCTAGGGTTAGAGAAGACCAAAAGACCGCTTTTGCAACGTTTATGCTGAAGTATGAGGCTAGCTATTGGTGGAAAGCAAACAAAGTGCGAGGAGGTGAAGGTGTAATTACGTGGGAGAGATTTAAAGAGATGTTTTTCGAAATGTATTTCCCAACTAGTTCGCAGAATCAGATGGAGGTTCAATTTAGAGTTGAAGTAGAGAAAACATGGCGTGCGACTCTGCGGCTAAATTCAACGAGTTAGCGAGGTTCTTGATATCAAGTACACACAGACGAAAGAAAAGCGAGAAGATTGAACAAGGACTAAAGCCTTGGGTGTCTGAAGAAAGTATCAATGTTTTAGCTAAACACGTTTCTTTGGAGTATTGGAAAAGGCCATCCTCATTTGAAGGTGAAAGCGATCACGATGACCAAGTACAATCAAGATCAGAAGAAGAAGAAGAGTGAAGGTGAAATTAATAACAAGGCCAGTGGAAGTGGCACAGGAGGTGGAAATTTCAATCAGAAGAAAAGGTGGAACGACAGCTCATCATCGGGAAATTAGCAAGGTAATCAGAAGAAAATAATCAAAGCATGCCTGACCTATGGGAAAGCCCATCTGGGAGTTTGTATGAAAGGAAAAAGAGTGTGCTACAATTGTGGTCAGGAAGGCCACATATCACCAAACTGTCCTAACCCAAAGAAGGGTGCTTGTTTCACTTGTGGTTCGAAGGACCATCTGGCAAGAAACTGTCCCAAGAAGGGATCGGGAGGGTCAGGATCAGGAGGAAACCGGGGAAATAACAGTGGAAATGCCTTAACCATCACCGCACCAACCGCAACAAACCGACCGACCGCTCGGACTTTCAACATGACGGTGCAAGATGCAGTTCAATCCCGTGATGTGGTGTCAGGTATCATTCCGATCAATAAAATTAATGCTTATATTTTATTTGATTTGGGTGCTACTTGTTCCTTTATATCCGATGATTTTGCCAAGAATTTAGATTTGCCTAAGAATGAATTAGATTACCCCATGAACATAGAAATTGCGAATAGAGAAATAATCCCTGTTAAGTACGTACATAAGAATTGTAGAGTGGATATTAAGGGTAATATCATGAACGTAGATCTTATCCCTATTCGACTTGGGGAATTTGACGTTATTTTGGGAATGGACTGGTTATTCAATTACGGGGCTGTAATTGATTGCCAAAAGAAGCGTATTAACCTTATGACTCCGTCAAAGGTTGTGTTTTATGGTAGCAAGTCGCCTAGACAAGCGAGTTGTCTGACAATGATGCAGGCCAGGAAGTTGTTAAGACAAGGATGTGTAGGATACTTAGCTTACATAGTCGACAGTCGAAAAGAGAATCCGAAGGTAGAAGAAATACCGATTGTGAGGGACTTCATCGACGTATTTCAGGCGATTTACGGGACTTCCACCCGGATAGAGAGGTAGATTTTGTGATCGATTTGGCGCCGGAAGCGCTCCAATATCGAAGGCACCATACCGAATGGCACCGAGAGAGATGAAGAACTAATGGTACAACTACAAGAATTATTGGACAAGAAGTACATTCAACCGAAGCGCATATCGTGGGGGGGAGCATCGGTGTTGTTTGTGAAAAAGAAGGATGGATCGATGCGACTCTTCATTGACTACAGAGAACTGAATAAGGTCACGATTAAGAACAGATATCCATTACCGAGGATCGATGACCTGTTTGATCAATTAAAGGGAGCGAGATACTTTTCCAAGATAGATTTGAGAAGCGGTTATCATCAATTGAAGGTGAGGCCAGAGGATGTACCGAAGACAACGTTCAGAACGCGATATAGTCAATATGAATTTTTAGTAATGTCGTTTGGTCTAACGAATGCTCCTGCAGCATTTATGGGACTAATGAATGGTGTGTTCAAGCCGTTTTTGGACAAATTCGTGGTGGTATTTATAGACGACATTTTGGTATATTCCAAAACCAAAGAAGAACACGAAGAACATTTGAGGTTAACGTTGGATGTATTGAGAAGGGAGAAGTTGTACGCTAAATTTTCAAAATGTGAATTTTGGATTGAACGAGTGCAATTTTTTGGGCACGTGATCGATAAAAAATGGAATTTCGGTAGATCCATCTAAAGTCGAAGCCGTGATTAACTGGGATCAGCCGAGAACGCCGTCGGAAGTAAGAAGTTTTCTTGGATTGGCGGGATATTATAGAAGGTTCATACAAGACTTTTCCAAAGATTGCAACTCCGTTAACAAATTTAACTCAAAAAGCCGTGAAATTTGTTTGACACGGATAAGTGTGAGTGTGAGGAAGAATTGAAGAAGAGGTTAGTACTAAGCTTTTTGTGTTATCTCTTCAAGAAGATCAGAAATTTTGTTGTTTATAGTGATGCATCGCATAAAGGACTTGGGCGTGTCTTTGATGCAAAAGCAAAAAAGTCATTCTGCGTATGCATCACGCCAATTGAAAGATTACGAGAAGGGATATCCGACCCACGACTTGGAGTTAGCTGCAGTTGTTTTTTGCTTTGAAAATTTGGAGGCACTATCTCTACGGGGAGAAGTGTGAAATATATACGGACCATAAGAGTCTGAAATATATTTTCACGCAGAAGGATTTGAATATGCGTCAAAGAAGATGGTTGGAATTAATGAAAGATTACGACTGTGAGATTTTATACCATCCGGGTAAAGCAAATGTAGTTACCGACGCCTTAAGTAGAAAGGGTCGTGAGAAATTGACGATGTTGACTGTTTAGGAGGAGCTAATTGCAGAAATGGAGAAACTGGAGTTAGAGGTGAAGTATCCTATGGAAATTGATGAGAAGCTATTTCAGATGCAATCTGGTACAACCCTACTAGATAAAGTTAAGGAGGCTCAGCTTCAGGACGAAGAATGTAAAAAGGTGACAGAGAAGATATCTGAAGGAACCGAACTGAGATTTAAGATGGATAAGGAAGGAATACTGAGATTTGAGAGTAGAATTTGGGTACCGCCAGTACAAGAGATTAAGGAAGATATTTTGAGTGAGGCTCATAGTTCACGATATTCGATTCACCCTGGTAGTACCAAGATGTACCAAGATCTTAGACAACATTTCTGGTGGCCGAATTTGAAACGTGATGTTGCAGAATGTGTTGCCAAGTGTCTGACCTGTCAGAAAGTGAAGGCAAAACATCAGAGACCGAGTGGATTGCTACAACCGTTAGAGATCCCAGAATGGAAATGGGAACATATTACAATGGACTTCGTGGTTGGCCTTCTGATGACTCAGAAAGGCTAAGCGCGGTATGGGTTATCGTTGACCGATTAACGAAATCTGCACACTTCCTTCCTATCAAAATCAGATTCAACTTGGATCAGTTGCAAAGGCTATACGTAAAAGAAATTGTTTCGAGGCACGGAGTGCCGGTGTCAATTATTTCTGATAGAGATCCGCGTTTCACATCGAATTTCTGGAAACGTCTTCAGGAATGCATGGGTACAAAATTGCGAATGAGTACATCATACCACCTTCAAATAGACGGACAGAGCGAACGAACGATTCAGATATTAGAAGATATGCTAATAGCCTGTGTGATGGACTTTAAAGGAAATTGAGATGATCACCTACCGTTAATAGAGTTCGGCTACAACAATAGTTACCATGCTAGTATTGGTATGCCGCCTTACGAAGCGTTATACGGCAAAAAGTGTAGAACTCCACTTTATTGGGATGAAGTTGGCGAAAGACAATTGCTAGGGCCAGAATTGGTACAGCAGACAGCTGAAATAGTCAAAGTGATCCGAGCACGACTGGTAGCAGCTCAAGATAGACAAAAGAAATACGCTGATCCACATTGTAAAAATATCGAATTTGAATCAGGTAGCTATGTTTTATTGAAGGTCTCTCCTTGGAAGGGGAAGATCAGGTTCGGAAAGAAAGGAAAATTAAGCCCAAGATTCATTGGACCATTTGAAATCTTCGAGAAGAATCGGAGAAGTAGCGTACGAGGTAGCCCTACCTCCAGCACTCGAGAATGTCCACAACATCTTTCACGTTTCTGTATTACGACCCTACAAACCCGATTACAAGCATGTAATTGAATACGAACCCCTGCATTTTGAAAAAGACTTATCTTACGAAGAAATTCCTGTTCAAATTATCGACAGAAAAGAACAAGTTCTCAGAAATAAAGTAATACCTTCTATTAAGGTAATTTGGAGGAACCACAACGCTGAAGAAGCTATGTGGGAACTCGAAGAGAATATGATGAAGAATTACCCTCATTTATTTACCTAAATAATGTGTAAGTGATTCTGGGGACAGAATCTTTATAAGGGGGGAAGAATGTAACGGGTTGAAATTATTGAGTCGTAATTTTGGGGACATAATCCTTTTAAGGGGGGAAAGATGTGACGAACGAGATTTTTGTAATTTAATTTTAATATTTATTGAAGTAAATAAATATTTTTGATGATTTAATTATTAGATTAAATAATTAATTGATACAATTGTGGTAGATTAATTTAATTATATGTGTTACATTTATTAAATTAATAAGGAGAATTTTTATTATCGAAGTATGTGATTATGTGAGCTTATTGTATTAAAAGAAATATTTAATAAGCCTATTGGTATTTTAATTATTAATTAGAGAGTTAATAATTTGACATTATTTATTAATGAGAAAATTAAATATATGACTATGTGAATTTATGAGAAGTTATTATATTTTATTTATATTAAATAAGATATTGATTATATTTTATGAAGGAGTGTGACATTAATTAACTATATGATAAAGCTTTATTAAATTAAATGGTTTTAAAATCTATTCTTGCTAGCCAAACAAGGCACTATGGGAGTTGAGGAAGCGATTTACCATTATTAGATGGCAACCATTATACACGCTATTGGTTTAATTATTATACGTCTTCTCTTTATTTCTTTCATTCGTATGCTAAGTCTAGAAAACAAGCCAAAGAAAATAGAAAACTTTCAGAGAGAAATATTGAGAATTTCACAGAGTTAATTTTAAAGGAGATTGAGAGTGAGGAATTGAAAAGTATAGGGAAATAGGAATCAAGGGAAGAGAAGAGAACTATTTAATAAAAGTTAAGCTCTTAACTTTGCATGGCGGTCTTCAGTCTAGCATTCTTGTAGTTCAAGAGTGAATAAGGAAGTGCAAGGCAAAGAATCATCATGGAAGGCTAGCTCATTTGAATCGATATCTGTATTTGTATACATATAAGAGATGCTTTTTGCTTTAGCTTACTAATTTATACTCTACAGGGTAATCTCCTCCTTCCCAATTTCTATATTACGTTGTTAAGTTTCATGAATATGGGTTTCAAAGTTTTTGGTGTAAATCTGTGTAATTGGGAAAGGATATGATTATAAGTTTATATATATATATGTTAAATGTTATCAAATTGTATTTGATTATATATATATATATATATATATATTATGTAAACCATATCATCAGTTTCATGAAAACACATGTTGTATATGTTTTTTTCATAAATTACAGAGTTTGGGTTTTGGCCATATGGCCTTATACGTGATATTTCATGTGTTGATCGTATATTATCCCTAAATTTTACACTTGTATGTTGTTATGCATGTTGATACGAAGAGATCAAAGTTTAAATAAACGGATTGATTGTTATAAATTGAATCAGAGTGACAATTTTCATGTTTTATTTTCAAAACCTTCAAGAACATCAAAGTCAGTGAAATTGCATGCTTAAATTCTTTAATTAAGTGTATACATTGGTTAAAGTCGATATATAAATGTTGGGTTATGTTTATGCATGAATTACATCTTATGGGTATGTCTAATTTCGAGTAGAAAATAAGAAATTGGCATGTTCTGCGATTTTAAAATTTTGCCATTTCACGTATCTGGCACGCCATGCATGTGCATGACCGATTCTGAGCATAAAGTCATGTGTACTTACATGTAAGCCATACTGCAATGCCATTGACCAGGGCCTTGATCTTGAAATGCTTGCACAATGATCTTGAGAATCAAGTACAAAAGTGGCGCCACAACGCCACTCTCCAGAAAGTTCAGAAACGAAAATTTTTAAAGAGTTTAAGTCCATGAATGTGATGTTAACTTAATGTAATGAACATAAAATTATGTTATAAATAGAATGAGATGTTAAAATAGATACTTAGCATGTAAATAACATAATTAGATGTGGATCGAATTATTGAATACATAATTAGCTTGTTATTCATGATGTGTAAATTATGTGACAAAGTGGTAATTTGACTAAGTATAGTCAATATTCGAATTAGACAAAAGAATGAGTTTATGATGATTAGTTAAGTTATAATTAACTGGTATTGTGAATGTGAATGGTATGTAGGATTAAATTCAAAGAACGTGCTTAGTTAAAGTGTAATCTACGCACGAGGCAAGTTTCCTAACCCTACTTGTCATTATTGTTCAAGTTTATTAGTTACCTCGAGTATATTATCATTATTATTATTCAAGTTCAAATGTTATATTAAAGATTGATTATCTTTTCAAAGCATGATTCAGTTATACAATAATTGTCCTATTGTATACGTCTTGAGATTATTATTCAAATCGAATATCATTATTGTTGAACCTTATTAGAATAGTGAACTTTATTGATTCAACTAGTCCTTAGTTGATGAACTTTCTAAATTTCAGAACCCTTATTGAATTATCCAAACCAAACTTCCTTTGGTGCGGACTCGGATGTCAAACTGAGATGAACAACCCTACAAAGGGATTTACTTATGCGTTAGCGTTAATATATTGTGCATAGTATGGTACTAAGGGTTGATCCCCCTAAGTACGAGTAGAAAGGTCCATAGTCTTATGACTGTTAAAGGTTTCAAGTATAACCCTTGATAACCTAGGACATAGTTCAAGGTCTTATGAGCCTCAGAAATCTTTTGATTCTTGCTATTCATTCTTGATTCAAAAGTTGAGCTTTTATTTCAGAAGTTATTATTTCTCTCGCATGTTATTATTCATTGTTATATTGTTATACTTGTGGGCAATCGTGCTCACTCTTGCTTAATAATAACATTGCAGTTAAGAACGAAAGAACCGACGAACCTTCCACTAGTAAAGGCAAGGGCAAGGTTAACAAGTTATGAAGACTTGTTATTTTTATATGATGATGTGTTTCGTTTAAGACTTGATTTAATGATGTTGTTAAGACTTAATTATTTATGATTCCGCACAGATGTTTAAGGTTAGTTTAACCTGGGATTGTATTATTATTATTCGGATGTTGTAACCCTTAAGGGGAAGATTTTTATTCTATTTATTGCATGGCTTGCATTTATTATGGGTAGATAGATAGATGATATTTGTACAGTGAACACCAAATCTCGTGGAATCGAAGTACCTGGATTTGGGGGTGTCACAATGATCATGCCATAAAATAATTCATCTTTGCACCCTTGGCCGAAGAGAACCCATGGTCATGATCATACCAAAAACTGTCCATCAATGCACTACGGGCCAATGAGGACTTTTATCACATCATTTGTAACATTACGGTCATGATTATACCGAATAATCCCTAGTCATAATCATACCAAGTTCATCTATGCACTACGGGCCAAAGATGACTTTCATAACAATATAAGCATGAGGATGATGACAATGATATAAGAATTCAATTAAATGAAAGTAAAGGATAAATTTTAAAAATTTATAATTTTATTTATCCAGAATTCAATAATGTCCAAATTGTCAACATGATACTGCTTTGTGGAGTAAAATTCAAGAATAATATTGTATCAAAAATGATTTGGACCGAAAATGTAAGACCCCAACTTTTATAAATAAAGATGAATTTTCTATAAATATCATTTTTTTAATATTATGGAGTAAATTTGATATAATGTTATAGTTGTGGGTAATATTTATAAATTTTGCAAAAGTACGCAAGTTGTTATATAATATTCGATTTGGTGGGGAATATTCGTTTTAACAGGGAATATTCAATGACAACCAAGACAATCATTGGTGGACCCTAATGTAATTATTATTTGATTGAGAAAACGACAAAAATACTTTTATGAAAATAACGGCAGAAGTTTTAGTTAATCTGTTGAAACACCCGGTGTTAAAAGTACAAGAATATGCGTAGTTAGAGCGAAGACACCAGTATTGATTATTGATGTTTATGTGATAAGTCACTTCCGGTTTTGTTTTATTGTGATTATTAATGTAATAAAAGCAGAAAAGTTTTTTATATAAAGCAGAATACTTTTATAAAGTTATTCGCTTTTATTAGGCTAATAGTAAAATCTTTTTATATAAAACAGAATACTTTTATAAAGTTATATATTTTATTAGAATATAATTAGAATATATTATATTTTATTATGCATAGTATTTGCATAGTGCCTGTATAGTGTTTGCATAGTAAAATCTTTTATAAAGTTATTCATTTTATTAGATTATAAATAGAATATATTATATTTTATTTAAAAATTTTTGCTTTAAATATGGACCGTCAGATTAAAGTAAATCAATCTGGACCGTTCATGACTTAGTTACTATGTAGTCCATTCTTCTATAAATAGAAGCTCATTCTTTCATTATTTCTTACGAATTCACTGAAACTCTAGAGAGAGAAATTATAGAGAAATAAGAAAAGTATTCTGCTACTTCCCTACTCTTATATTCAGTTTCTTTTACGGTAAGGGGTATTATTTCTTTTGTATTCATGAAGAGAACTTCGTTATTCCATTCTTTATTATTCTCTTTGGAATAACCAAAGATATCGTGGACTACCCTATACTTGGTGACATTCTTCTATTATTCCATCTTTATTATTATTATGTTGGAATATCCACATGCACATGCGTTTTTTGGGACCGTTCCGCCTTTATTATTATTACATTTGGAATATCCTCGTTCATGCGTTTTACTGGCGGACTTGGTTAAAATCTTTATTATTATTCTGTTGGAATATCTTATGCATGCGTTTTCTATGGGACTGATTCCGTCTATATTATTCTGTTGGAACATCCTGTCGATGCGAATTTCGCCTGACGTGGTTCCGTTACTTATTATTATGTTGGAATAACCTGTCTATGCAAAGTACCGCATGCATGGTGATTTATTTTGTTATTCCATTCGTTATTATACTCAGTTGGTTAAAGTTTTGACTTCTATACTCCATGAAATTAGTGGAATATCCTTGATATTTGCGCTTCATCCAGTATCTTTTCATGGTAATATTCTTCTGAGCATTCTTGAATTTTACTCTATAAAGCATTATCATGTTGACAATTTGGACGTTATTAGTTCCTAGATAAATTAATTCTTGAACTTGTTTTATTGAATTCTTATATCATTGTTATCATCCTCATGTTTATATTATGTTAAAAGTCATCTGTGGCTTGTAGTGCATAGATGGACTTGGTATGATTATGACCAGGGATTATTCGGTATAATTATGACCGTAATGTTACAAATGATGTGGTAAAAGTCCTCATCGTAGTAGTGCATTGATGGATGAGCTTGTTGGCATGATCATGACCATTAATGAATACACAAATATTCTTGGCTCGTGAAGTGCATGGATAGTTGTGGTCGTGATACTAAAGAATATCCTTGGTCAGAAGTAGTGCGAGGGGTGATTCAATGATGTAGATTATTTATTGTCTGAGTCCCAGTGATAAAAGTCATGAAAAACCTTTTAAATCATAGAAGATAGTAGATTTTATTCTTTACTTGACTCTTCTAATGGATTGCTTGTTCCATTGCAGATTAAACTTGATGTTTGTTATATTGTATCGGTTTAACACTATTTAAGGCTAATGATAATTTATTACGCATTATCTTAGTCATAATATTCTTCTATCGGGCTAGTAGAGCTCACCCTTTCTTTCATTTGTTCTCTTGAAATGAGAATATAGTGGGATTTAGTCGAGGAAGCGGAGTGATGGACCAGATGATAGTATTAGTAATCCTCACTATTTTGTTAAATAGTGTGACAATAAATGTAATGAGGACCCCATTGAGTTTGTATATTATCTAGATGACAATATTTGTATTAAAACTCACAGCATATGTTTAGTCGTATTTTACACGATTGTTGTATAATTAAGTTGTATTTAAATTTTGTACCATGTATTTGGCGACTCAAGATGGGTGATGTATACCTATTTTGGGGGCGTCACAGAAAAGAAATCAATTTTTGTCATGAACAGTACCCTGGGTGAATAGTACCCCGTGAATAGTAGTACGGCATAAAAACGTTAAAACTTATCAAAAATGCTCAGAATAATATTTTCATAAAAAGATACTGGATGAAGCGCAAATATCAAAGATTTTCTTCTAATTTCATGGAGTATATAAGCCAAAACTTAACAAAATGAGTATAAATTCAAAATCTGAAACGTAATAATATTACTTACATACTACAGAGTATGGAAGAAAATATTATTTCATACAAATACTGAACAAAAATAATATCCCTTACGAATATTAAACGAAGATAATATTCCTTACGAATATTAAACGAAGATAATATTTCTTGCGAATATTGAACGAAATAAAATTTCTTACGAATACGAAAAATATTATCGTAAGCGAATATGAAATAAATAATACCCCTTACCTCAAAAAGAAGAGTATTCTAACTGGTATAGAGGGTATATTCTTGAAGAAAACTTTCACTATTTTCTACACTCAAAGCTTCCTTAAACTCTAAAATAATTCGCTCAATATTATAGAAGAAGAATTCTCTGATTCTTGTGTGATTTTCAATTCTAACTAAGAATCCTATTTATAGGAGAATGGAAGGATACTATTTCAGAAAAATATCATGGGTGAACAGAAGGAAGAATTCACGGACGATCGGCGCAGAATATTTTGAAAAAAAATTGATTTTACTATGCTGCACTATGCATAATAAAATATAATATATTATAATTTTTCATAAAAAATAAAACTTATTATAATATATATAATATAATATAATATAATATATATATATATATATATATATATAATAAAGTTACTCCCTTCTTCCTACGTAACCATTCCCCCCACATTTCCATTTCACGATATATATATAAATATATAATATTGATATATATATATAATACTATATATATATATATATATATATATATATATATATATATATATATATAATCCATGCCTTATACGGCATTCCAATTCCCATCCCCCCAAGTTATCATTTTCTCCACCCGTGGGCCCCACATGTGGCCCCTATATGTGGTCCCCACTTTTATTATATGAATAATTTTCTATCGATTATTTTGAAAAATGGGTAAATGAGGGTCCATAAAATAAGCAAAACTTACAACAAATATTTCATAAAAATCCCCTCAATATTTTTAATAACATTTATTAATATTATTATAACTCGCAATATTAACAACCAGGTCGTTCCCAGGAAAGAGGGGGCTATCCAATAAGGATTTTTCCCTATTAATGCGCAATTAGGTGACCAAACCTCTCATCGACAGAACTTTCTAGACATCGTCAATATTGCAAATAATAATATGAATAACTTTATCGTCTCAATTATTGATTTAATAATATATAAAATATCGATAATAATTGAATCAAATAACGTGAGATACTATGCAGCAATTACTGTAGCAATAATTGAACAAAATTGAGTGACTTCTCACGTAAACATCAATAATCAATACCCTGTGCTACTATGCAACCACGCGTATTACTGTACTTTTACCACCGAGTATTTTAATAGTTAACGGTGAAACTTCCGTCGTTATTTTTATAAAAAAATATTTTTGTTGTTTTCTCATTCCGACAATAATTTCGTTGAGGGGTCCACCAATGATTGTGCCGTCGTACGAATATTCCCTGTCAAAACGAATATTCTCCGACCAATCGAATATTTTATGACAACTTGCATACTTTTCAAAATTTATAAATATTACCCACAACTATAACATTATATCAAATCCACAACAAAATAAAAAATATTTTGAGAAAATTATTCTTTATTCATAAAATTCGGGGTCTTACAATCTCCCCTCCTTATAAAATTTCGCCTTCAAAATTTACGTACCTGGTAGTTCGAAGAGATGATAATACCTTGATTTCATTTCAAATTCTAACTCTTGAGGTATAACCCTAGAGCGTGGAATATGTTCCTTCTTATCCAAGATTTTAACAGGTATCTCTTCATACGTTAAATCTTCTGCTATTTCGTCCGGTTCTAACTCAATAATGTGGTTCGGGTCGTCCACATATTTACGTAACATCGATACGTGAAAAAATGTTATGAACACACGACATACTTGGCGGTAAGGCGAGTCTATAGGCCACAGTTCCTACTCGATCGATGATTTCAAATAGACCAATAAAGTCGAGGGTTGAGATTCCTCTCTTCGTCAATTCTTTCTTCTAGAATAATGCCCTCTTGAACCTTCTTCTTCACATTCATCAGCTCTGAGTCTCTAGCTTAAATGACTTTAACTTTATCGATTAAAGTCGGTTCTAATCGTATATTTAACATCATCACGTGGGTCTCTAGAGTAAGTCGTACGAAATGGGTCTTTTGTTAAAAACGTCGCACTCGTAACTGCATGTGATCTTCTACTCAACGTGTTAGCTACCACGTTCTCTCTTCTACGATGATATTGAATGGTATGGTCGTAATCTTCAACAGCTCGAGCCAACGTCTTTGGCGCATGTTACGTTCGTTTTTGGTGATCAAGAAATAATTGAGGGTTTTGTACCGGGTTCAAGGTCAATACAAAATTTGATTTCACGCTCTGGGGGTAGGCCAGGAAGTTCTTCAAGGAATACATCAGGAAATTTATTAACAATAGAAATATCATTCAAATATGACGTATTTTTGTTTAAATCTGTGACATGAGCTAAGAAAGCTTGACATCCATTTTTTAAGAAACGAATAACTTTATGACTTGATATGACAGTGATTGACTTTAGTGGTTTGGTTGCTTGAATTCGCATAATAGGTTGGTTAGGAATATGAAAGCTAACAACTTTACGAAAACAATCAATTTTAGCATGATGAATAGTTAACTAGTTGATTCCTAAAATCACATCAAAGGCAAGTATTTTCAAAGAGATAAGATCGACAAGTAACGTGAGGGTGCCGATTTGAATCAAACCATTTATAAACACTGGATGTAATGAAGGTTTCTCATAACGGAGTTTCAACAGATAAGTCGAAGTCTAATTTCTCTAGAGTCAAATTTAAATGTTGAGCGCAAGTAGGTGAAATAAAATAGTGGGTAGAACCGACATCGAATAAAGTATAAACTTCGCAAGACTTTATGATTAACTTACCCGTGATAACTTCGTTCGGGTTCCTCGACAAACGCTCTTACTTAAACTACCAACTTTGACTTTTATGGGACATCCTTTGGCATCATTATCCCAGCTGGACTTTACTTCACTATGTGACAAAATCAAGCTAAGTGACCTTCTCTTCCGCAATTGAAACACACTTTGGGTTGATGCATACAGTTTGGACTGATATGTCCCTCCCCTCCGCATTTGTAGCATACGATTGATGATCGTTCTCTTTCTTTAACAACAGGTGCTGATGCTAACATCTTTCCATCATTATTGAATCTCCTCTTCTTGAAATTTCCACTCTTATTGTCTTGGCTATGATTACCACTGAAGTGGTTACCATTTCTGGCATGTTGATTCCCTCCACATTTGTTGTCACCGCTTCGATGACTGCTACCACTGATATTATCATTTTGTCGGCTGCTCTCTCTTGGTTGGTTTGACTTGTTATTACGCTCCAATAACTGAGCCCTATTTACAACATCTGAATACAAACACAGTTTGTGAGAGATTAGACATTGATGTATCTCGGGTTTCAAACCTCTTAGAAACATCCGCGTCATTATCTCCTCATTATCAACCAAGTGGGATGCAAATTGGGACAACTCGAAAAACTTAGCTTCGTACTGCGACACGGTCATATTGTTTTGCTCCAGCTTGATAAAGTCTGCCTCCTTCATGTGACGAATAATTTTGGAAAAGTACTTGTCGTTGAACAGTTTTTGGAACTTCTCTCAAGAAATCTTTGGTCTGGCGGAGTTGAGTACGCTTTCATCGATTCCCACCGTGAAGTCTGTCTCTCCTCGCAACATAAAGGTGGCAAAGGGAACCTTTTGCTCCTCGGAGCCTCCCAAGACATCAAATATCTTGGTGATCTGGTTTATCCACATCTCCGCCTTAAGTGGTTTTGGCTCTCCAATAAACTTCGGTGGTCCTAGCTCCTTGAATTATTTAGCGGTGACCGTCCGAGAGTTGCCAGTGTTTCCACCTGCATTTTGAACAGGAGTCGTTCTCGCCTGATGTTGCATGAATTGCATAAACCCTCTAAACATCCCATCGTTCATCATTTGGTCAGCGTTGTTATTTTCCTGAGGATTATTGCCATCCTGACGCACATTATCCTGGGTATTGATCGTTGGTGACTCAACGGTCTCATGTGCTTCATTGCTTATCTCAACATTTTTGGATGCCATTTTCAAATACTGCCACAAAACAAGGGTTAATTGACATGTCACATATTATTCATATACTCTGACCAACCAAATAAAAACTAAATAAACTTAGGTAGGTCATACTAGCGAAGGAAATTTCCCGTCTCTCCCCTCCTAGTTCTAGTCTCATATCTCAGCCAGGGATCATATCCCTAAGCTTTGATACCAACTGTGGCGCCCCCAAAATAGGTATACATCACCCATCTTGGGTCGCCAAATACATGGTACATAATTCAAATACAAACTTAATTATACAATATGACCAAAAGCGTAGTTGAGAGTTTTTACACGAATATTATCTTTTAGACAATATCCAAACTCAAATTCAATACTATTACATTTATTTTCACACTATTTCACAAAATAGTGAGGACTACTAATGCAAAAATCTGGATCGTCACTCTGTTCCCCGACTAGTCCCAGCTATATTCTCATTTCCTGAAGAGAACAATAAAATCAAAGGGTGAGCTCAACTAGCCCAGTAAGAAATATTATGACTAAGATAATGCAAAATAATTTATCGTTAGCCTTCAACAGTGTTAAACTGATAAAATACAATAGACATCAAGTTTAACTACAACGGAATAAGCAATCCATTAGAAGAGTCAAGTAGAGCATGATATCTACTATCTTCTATGATTTAAAAGTTTATCATAAATTTTATCGATGAGACTCAGCTTAATAAATAAATCACATCATCGAATCATCCCTTTACTACATGCCAAGGATATTCATTAGTATCACGACCACGAATTATCCATGCACTACGTGCCAAGGATAATCGTGTTTTCATCAACGGTCATGATCATGTCATAAAACAATTCATCTTTGCACCCTTGGCCGAAGAGAACCCATGGTCATGATCATACCAAAAACTGTCCATCAATGCATTACGGGACTTTTACCACATCATTTGTAATATTACGGTCATGATTATACCGAATAATCCCTAGTCATAATCATACCAAGTCCATCTATGCACTACGGGCCAAAGATGACTTTAATAACAATATAAGCATGAGGATGATGACAATGATATAAGAATTCAATTAAATGAAAGTAAAGGATAAATTTTGAAGATTTATAATTTTATTTATCTAGAATTCAATAATGTCCAAATTGTCAACATGATACTACTTTGTGGAGTAAAATTCAAGAATAATATTGTATCAAAAATGATTTGGACCGAAAAGAAATCAATTTTTATCATGAATAGTACCCCATGTGAATAGTAACCTCATGAATAGTACTTCGAGAATAGTACTCTGTGAATAGTACTCCGGCATAAAAAGGTTAAAACTTATCAAAAATGCTCAGAATAATATTTTCATAAAAAGATACTGGATGAAGCGCAAACATCAAGGATATTCTACTAATTTCATGGAGTATATAAGCCAAAACTTAACAAAATGAGTATATAATTCAAAATTTGAAACGAAATAATATTACTTACATACTACAGAGTATGGAAGAAAATATTATTTCATACGAATACTGAACAAAAATAATATCCCTTACGAATATTAAACGAAGATAATATTCCTTACGAATATTAAACGAAGATAATATTTCTTGCGAATATTGAACGAAATAAAATTTCTCACGAATACGAAAAATAATATCGTAAGCGAATATGAAATAAATAATACCCCTTACCTCAAAAAGAAGAGTATTCCAACTGGTATAGCGGGTATATATTCTTGGAGAAAACTGTCACTATTTTCTACACTCAAAGCTTCCTTACTCTAAAAAAATACGCTCAATATTATAGAAGAAGAATTCTCTGATTCTGGTGTGATTTTCAATTCTAACTAAGCATCCTATTTATAGGAGAATGGAAGGATACTATTTCAGAAAATATTACGGGTGAACAGAAGGAAGGGTTCACGGACGATCGGCGCAGAATTTTCTGAATTTTTTTTTGATTTTACTATGTTGCACTATGCATAATAAAATATAATATATTCTATTTTTTCATAAAAAATAAAACTTATTATAATATATATATAATAATAATAATAATAATAATAATAATAATAATAATAATAATAATAAAGTTACACACACACACACACACAATCCATGCCTTATACGGCATTCCAATGCCCCTCCCCCCAAGTTATCATTTTCTCCACCCGTGGGCCCCACATGTGGTCCCCACTTTTATTATATGAATAACTTTCTACCGATTATTTTGAAAAATGGGTAAATGAGGGTCCATAAAATAAGCAAAACTTACAACAAATATTTTATAAAAATCCCCTCAATATTTTTAACAATATTTATTAATATTATTATAACTCGCAATATTAACAACCAGGTCGTTCCCAGGAAAGAGGGGGCTTTCCAATAAGGATTTCTCCTTATTAACGCACAATTAGGTGACCAAACCTCTCATCGACAGAACTTTCTAGACATCATCAATATTGCAAATAATAATATAAATAATTGTATCGTCTCAATTATTAATTTAATAATATATAAAATATCGACAATAATTGAATCAAATAACGTGAGATACTATACAGCAATTACTGTAGCAATAATTGAACAAAACTGAGTGACTTCTCACGTAAGCATCAATAATCAATACCGTGTGCTACTATGCAACCACGTGTATTATTGTACTTTTACCACCGGGTATTTCAATAGTTAACGGTAAAACTTCCGTCGTTATTTTTATAAAAAGATATTTCTGTCATTTTCTCATTTTGACAATAATTCCATTGTGGGGTCCACCAATGATTGTGTCGTCGTACGAATATTACCTGTTAAAACGAATATTCCCCGACCAATCGAATATTTTATGAAAACTTGCATACTTTGCAAAATTTATAAATATTAACCACAACTATAACATTATATCAAATCCACACCATAATACTTAAAAAATATTTTGAGAAAATTAATCTTTATTCACAAAATTCGGGGTCTTACAACAAAGGTATAAAATTCTTTCTTGTTCTTCATTTTCAGTTTCTTTTAAATTTCCATTCTTGAATTCTCAAATTCTAAATTAGGTGGAGTTAGATGATAATAAGGATTGGGTATTGAGTACATAGTTGTTATATAACCATATAAGGATGTTTAAACTGATATATGAATGTTTAGAATCAACTCTGTGAATAATTTCTGTATTTGGGCTAAAATTTCGCCAAAGCAGACATTTCTCGCTCGAACCGGACATACAAGATCTGGTCGTAATAACAACGAGGCGTATGGCAATGGTGGCAAGGCTCTATTTTCAATTTTTGCTTTCTGTTAAAAATTCTGCTAAATGTGATCAATTATTATGACTTAAACCAATATGAAAGCATATGTAACGTGTATATATAAGTATATTAACCTAACATGAGCATGTTTTACTAGGATAACATACATGATAATCAAAAGCACATAGTTTAGAAGAAAATTAGGACTTTAGAAACGAACTTAATATGTATATATGCCATAATTATAAACTGAATTTGCAAGCATGTTGGTATGATTTAGAAATGCATGAATAATCCGTTAACTTGTGTGATATGATTCATAAGGAAGCATGAACGTGTTGGAATTATTAGCAAGGTTACTAATGAAAATACAAACTTTGAACGTGAATGTTAACATACTACTTTGAGAGTGAGAACTTGACATTTATGCACATGTTTAATGATACTTTTAGGGTTGCTAATGTGTCATAAATGTATGCCTACGATGTTAAGAATTGTGAAATCAAGTTAAAACTAAATCAAGCATGTTTTCAAAATAATAACTAGAATAGTTGCATGTATGCAATATGAATACTCACACGCATGCCTAATATGAGTTATATGACTATCTTGTATGTTTAGAAGGCAATCATGTTAGACTTTGTGGTTTTCATGACCTTGAATGGCCTTAACTTGTTGAAATGTTTAACTTAGAACCATGATATAAAAGAAGAAACCTAGATTGACTTGAGGAGCATGAAAAAGACCTTTAACATGACAAAATATATTATATATGAATGTTGTGCTAATGCCAAACAGAAACCACAAGGCAACAATCAGTCTAAGTCTTGGCAGAGGGAGAAATTTGCCTACCAAATTCTAACCTAAGCTTAACCCGTAGCGCATAGCTGCCTTGGATCCCGAAAGTAGTATGCACACAAGTCAATCATGTTTGATGATAAAGCATATACTTTGTAACAATCTTATTCATTTATTAATAAAAAGTATTAATTTATTAAAGGCTTTTAATTATCTACATGATGCTGCTTTATAAAATGTGATAAACCTATAGTTTAAGCAATGCTTTTAGAATAATGATGATGATCATTGTAATGAGATCTAAATTCTTAGAAAGCTTAAAACTAAAATAGTTTCCAATCGTTGGATTACTAAATTGGGGATTAGTGAATTCAGATAGATTGGTACATACGTTGCTTGCTCATTGGATGAGGATGATTGATCTCATGATCATTTGTGTGGAGACACTAAAGCAAGTATGTAAGTGTTTATTGGAGAATAAGTACACTGAACGTGGCTCGCTAAGGAATACCTAATGGAGTTTTACTTGTTTGTCAATAGGAATTCCTGTAGTGATAGTAGTACAAGTGATCCTTAGACTTGAGATCATCATAGTATCTTGTGTATGATGAGTTATACTTTGGCCTATTCCTTAAGACCCTTAGGGTATATCAAAGGGTATGCTTGGGTATAATAAGTTGTACATGGAGATAATGTATGATCAATAAAGAATCTATCGCTTCTAGTAAAAGAAGAGAAATGTCATATGTGATTCGATAAATGACAACCCAATAGTCCTTGGCCAATGTAGAATGAAATTAGAAAGGAGTTTCTAATTTGCATTATTTGGAGTTGTGCATTTAAGAGTCAAAATACATATAATTAAATAAATTAAGACTTGACAGTAATTCCATATCTTATATTTAATTGGGACATTGCATGGTGGAAGGATTGAATTGGTACGATAACTATTTACTCAAAGGTTCTTTTATGCTTAATGTTGAAAACTATATTATCTGGAAAGTCATTAATCGCTAGGAAGGCTTATCCCTATTATAGAATAAATATTATTTATTTAAATAAATTAATAGTTTAATTTATTTATTTAAATAATATTAGAATTGTTGTAACACCCCCTTTCCGAAATAGAAAGAGAGGTTACTCAAAACACAACAAAACTAATGAATTTAATAGCAAGGCTCAAAGCCACAAAAGAATAGTCTTAATAACTGATAAATACCACAAGTCAACCATAATAAATCTCCAACTATCTCAAACCACAATCTAAAATAATTATTACAATTCCAAGTAAACTGACACATCAAGTCTATACAGAATATTTTTAAATCATTGGAATGAATGGAGCTCTCATCACACTTGCCCTTGATTCCCCTGATTACCTGCCGGAAGAAAATACAGCATGAGCCAAACGCCTAGTACGGATATAGAATACAAATAATGAACCGAAATAACTAACTCAATTAAATGAAAAGAGACGAAGAATTAAAAAGCGAACAAATCTAACACAACGAAATAATAAATTTGAATCAAATGGTGAGTGTTATTTCATACCAAGCTCGAGAATAAAACAGAAATATACCTTGCCGCACAGGCAAGTCAAATAATGTCACATAGGCAAGTCAAATAATGCCACACAAGCAAGTTACACACATTGGACCGCGAATCCAATGCATGTAAAATCGGAAGGCATGTTTGGCACAAACATCACCACTCCGCAGAACATAACATAACAAAAAACTAGGGTCGACCCATACGCCTCCCACAACAAAACACCAAATGGCCAACTCCCACCGGAGCACAAAACGAAGACACCGTGGACTGATCACACCGCCACAGAAGGTGTCATGCCTCGGTGCCAAGAGGACATGCATGTGGTACCCCCACAGGTGGTTATAGCTCAGGTATACCCTACGGTATTCTAACAAAAATATAATGTCACAACACATGCGACAAAGTATCAACACAAAGGGGTTCTAACGTGTACATGTTAAATCGAACGAATCATCAACACAAGTCTCTAAAATAATAACATGTACATCACTATAAATATCAAAATAAAATTTAGACATGATGACCTAGTCTAAAGAATACAAATATGAGTTCTAATACAACGCCAAAATAAATTTATCACAATAAATTGACAAGGGACAATTATGAGAGACAATACTAAATTTCGAAACGAACAAATCAAAAACAAAAGAGTCTCGCTGAAAGAGTACGGAATTCGTACCTGGATTAAGCAATGTAATACCCAAAATTTATACTCCAAATTTGACTCGTTTAGACTCTCTCCGTTCAATCTAAATAATTTAATAAAATTTTATTACAATCAAATCATTAATAACATAATAATATTAAATTTATTATTAGAAACTTTTACAACTATGTCGGCAAAATTAATTAATTTAAATTAATAAATATAACTTTAATTTGAAATACCAATTCTGATTATAAGTTTCTAGGCTGAATAATTATTAAAATATAATATATGTATATATATATATAAAGCACAAAAATAAAATAAAAAAAAATGAAAACGTCACCTGCAATGTTGTAGGTTGATAGATAAAACTAATCTTTATATATATAATAACGTAATGATGGTCTTGCTGCACTAGTAAAATATACATATATATTATATATATAGAATAATGCCTGTAACCAAACTTTATATATAAATATCTATATGTATAAAACGTCAGAAGCAGTAATAGACTTTATAAAACGTCAAAACTTGACTGCCATGTCTGCCATCACTATTCATATCTATAAATCAATCGCCAAAACAATTTTATACCCGAAAAGAGTAAAAGAAAAGAAAACAAACTTGATACAATCTCTCTCACAAACACAAAAACAATCACAACAAGTGATCTGTCTCGATTTACAACAATAAGCAGTGACTTTCTTCTTTTTCCTCAAAGTTGTATAAAAAAATAAGGTTAGGTTTAGTTATTTATTCATTTAAAAAAATAGCTTTTATTAATTAATATATTTATTCTCTTCAAATTTTAATAGGATTTTAAAAATTACACAATTATAAATTTGACCCACTTAATTTAAAGCCCAATTTTTCCAATTAATTTATCCACACTTATTAATATTTATTAGCCAATATAAATTAAATACTAGTTTGACCCAAATAAATGACAAAGTCCAATTAATATGTTTGTAAAACAAAATAATCTTTTATTATTTAATATTTATTTATTAATTAATTTTTTTACCGGGTATTACATCACCTACTCCTTAAAAGAATTCTGTCCCCGGAATCAAAAGAATAGAACGTACCTAATTATCAAAAAGATGCGGATAATCCGCTCGAATAGACTCCTCAAGCTCCTAAGTGGCTTCTCGCTCCGAATGGTTCCTCCACAGAACCTTAACAAACGGAATAGTCTTCCTCCTCATAATCCTTTCTTGACGATCCAAAATCGCCTCAGCTTTCTCCTCACAAGTAAGATCCTCCCGAATCTTATCGAATGGATATTGCACCACATGCAACGGATGATAATGATAACTCCTCAACGCCGACACATGAAATACATTATGCACATGAGCTAGCTGTGGAGGCAAAGCTAACCGATATGCAACCTCACCAACCCTCTCCAAAATCTCAAATGGGCCAATATAACGCGGACTAAGCTTTCCATTCAACCCGAATCGCCGAATGCCCTTCCAAGGAGAAACTTTTAGAAACACATGCTCACCAGGTTCAAACTCTAAAGTCCTCCTATATTTATCAGCATAGCACTTCTGCTATGATCGAGCCGACTTCAATTTCTCCTTAGCCACCGTTACCTTCTCCGTAGTGATTTGAACTAACTCAGACCCTTCTATGGCCTTTTCGCCAACCTCATCCCAACAAGTTGGTGCCTGACACTTTCTACCATACAGTGCCTCAAATGGAGCCATTCCAATACTTGCATGCCAGCTGTTGTTATAAGAAAACTCAACTAGGCTCAAGTAATCATCCCAATTACCCGACCACTCAAGTGCACAAGACCTCAACATGTCCTCTAATGTCTGAATAGTCCTTTCAGATTGTCCATCAGTTTGCGGATGGAAAGAAGTACTGAAGTTGAGCCGAGTACTCCAAGCTCGTTGAAACCCTTTCCAAATCTGTGAAGTGAACCGTGGGTCCCGATCTGAAATAATAGACACCGGAGTACCATGAAGTCTAACAATCTCCTGCTGAAAGATTTGTGCCAACCTATCCACCGAGTATCCCTCATGGATAGCCAAAAAGTGTGCCAATTTGGTCAATCGATCCACCACTACCCAAATGGCATCATTCTTCCTGAAAGTCTTCGGCAAACCAGTCACAAAATCCATCGTGATATCTTCCCACTTCCACCTTTGGAATGTCTAGCTGCATTGCAAAGAAACCACTAGCTCGTTGATGTTCTATCTTCACTTGTTGACAAGTAAGACACTTCCTAACATATTCAGCCACGTCTCGTTTCATCCCATTCCACCAAAAATTCTTTTTCAAATCCCTATACATCTTTGTAGAACCAAGATGAATAGAAAATGGCGAACTATGAGCCTCAACCAACACAGCCTCTCGAATGATTGGATCTGACGGTACACCCAACCAAATCACATCATAGTCATCAATACGAAACTCAGATTGCTTGCCCTCCTCCAGATTATGCGTCAGACCCCACAACTCCCCATCTTCCTTTTGAGCTTCTTTGACCCGCGAGATAAGAGAGGGCTCAACTCTCATACCCGCCAAATGCCCATCTGAACCTCGTAATACAACTCCAACTCTAGCCGATCCATATCTAAAATAAGCTGAGGTTGTGTAATAAAATTTCGCTACACTCCCCGAACTCTTTTGGCTAAGAGCATCCGCAACCATATTTGCCTTTCCCGGGTGATCTTGAATCCTAGCATCATAATCTTTTAGAAGCTCCAAACCAGCCAACGCCTCATATTGAGCTCCTTACGTGAAATGTATTCTTTTGTGATCGGTGAAGATAGATGTCTTTAACAAATAATTGTGATCGGTGAAGGCAAAGATCACTTTGCGCAACTCCAAATCATGTGTGGGGTAGTTCACCTCATAAGGTTTAAGCTGCCTAGAAGCATAAGCAATCACCTTACCGTGTTGCATCAAAACACACCCCAAGCCCTTCTTAGAAGCATCACTATAAATCTGGTAGCCTCCTGTCCCCGACGACAATGCAAGTATAGGAGCTGTCACAAGTCGTTTCTTCAACTCCTCGAAACTCTTCTCACGCTCCTCATTCCACACAAACTTCGTGCCCTTTCTCATCAACTGGGTCAATGGTAAGGCAAGCAAGGAAAACCCTTCCACAAACCGCCTATAATACCCTGCCAAACCCAAGAAACTTCTAATCTCTGTCACTATAGTAGGTCTCGGCCATTTAGTGATAGCCTCAACCTTCGCAGGATCAACCTTAATGCCCTCAGCAGAAACAACGTGGCCCAAAAATGCAACCTGCTCCAACCAAAATTCGTATTTAGAGAATTTAGCATACAACTTCTCTTTCTGCAAAATTCCCAACACTGTGCGAAGATGCTCTTCATGCTCTTCCTTAGACTTGGAGTAAACCAATATGTCATCAATAAAGACAATGACAAATTGGTCCAAGTACTCCCTGAACACTCGATTCATCAAATCCATAAACACCGTTGGAGCGTTAGTCAACCCAAATGGCATCACCAAGAACTCGTAATGCCCATATCGAGTGCGAAAAGCTGTCTTAGGGATATCCTCATCCCTCACCCTCAATTGATGATAGCCCGACCTCAAGTCTATCTTCAAAAAATACTTTGCCCCCTGAAGTTGGTCAAACAAGTCATCAATCCTCGGCAATGGATACCGATTCCTGATGGTAATCTTGTTCAACTCCCTGTAGTCTATACACAGCCTCATAGATCCATCCTTCTTCTTCACAAACAAGACCGGAGCACCCCACGGTGAAACACTCAGACGAATCACACCACGATCTAACAATTCCTGTAACTGCTCCTTCAACTCCTACAACTCCAACGGTGCCATCCGATACGGCGCCTTAGAGATAGCTCCGCACCAAGAACAAGCTCAATAGCAAACTCCACTTCCCGCTGCGGTGGAAACCGTGACAACTCCTCAGGAAACACATCAGAAAAATCACGAACAATCGGAACATCCTCAATACGGGACTCACCCTTAGAGGTATCCTTCACAAATGCCAAATACCCCTCACAACCCGTTGCTACCAACTTCTCAGCCTTCAAAGCTGAAATCAACTTCAACACCCTACTCGGCTGTGAACCTTGAAACACGAACTTCGGAGACTTCACATCTCCAAATATAACCTTCTTCGCCTGACAATCGATAGTGGCTTGGTGTTTATCCAACCAGTCCATCCCAAGAATGACATCAAAATCGTGCATACACATCGGAAGAAGATTAACGCTACGGATATTATCCCCAAAACTGATCGGACACCCTCGATACAAATCAAAAATGACAACAGAGGTCCCCATCGGGGTAGCAATAGACATAACAGAATCTAAAGACTGAGATGGCACATCCAGGTGCCGAACAAAAGACTGAGCAACAACAGAATGAGTAGAACCCATATCAAATAAAATAGACGCCTCACGATTACCAACTAAAAGAGTGCCAAAAACAGTACCTGGTGCACCTGCTGCCTGGTTATATGTCAAGGCAAACACTCGACCACCCTGACGCTGACCTCCATTACCACCATTATCTCCACCTCCACCATTTCCACGTGGCCCGGTACAATCTCTAGCCATATGACCCATCTGTCCACACAAGAAGCATGCACCCGGTGAGTCTGTGGCACTGCCTCCCTGGATAATTTGCCCCACAAATATCACAAGGAGCTATCGAAATGAGATTTGGGTTACCCCCACCAGCTGGTCCTAGATAACAACCCTGATTTTACCCCTGCTGACGATTCTGCCACTACGGACGATTCTGACCATTCCAAGGTAGCTGCAGTTGACGATTCTGCCCTTGCTGAGGCATCTGCTGATAACCCCTGTTTTAATTCTGACCACGCCACTGCCCCTGTTGGCCACCACGATTCCTATTCAACTGACCACCCTGATTTCTCCCATGCTGAACTGAGGTTTGACCCTACTGGTCATCTCTGTCCCTGTTTTGACTCCCATCCGGTTTAGAAGACCGAAAGTCCTGTCGCTCCATCTCAATATTCTTTGCTGCATTGGCCAATGTTGATACATCAGCAAACTTGTTGTTAATAAGATGTTGGCGATACCTATAATGAATCCTCCACTTAAACTTCTCTGCCTGTTCTGTTGCAGTCCCTGCTGAGGTTCCCGCAAAGCCTGCCAACCTAGTAAACCTCGTCATGAAGTCCGTGATGGACTCATCATCTTTCTGCCGAATCGACAGATACTCTCTAGCATAGGCCTCTTTATCAGCAGCTGAGAAGTACTGCTGATAAAAGACCTCACAAAACTCTGCCCAGCTAAGTGCCTCAACATAACCATCACCCTTTGTTACTTTCATCGCTTTACACCACCTCTGCGCATCCCCTTCCAGCTTGTAAGCAACTAGCAATATTTTCTGATTATTCGAGCACCCCAGCACATCAACGATCTTCTCTAGGTGAGCAATCTAATTCTATGCATCAATTGGAGTCGGAGCTGAACTGAATGCATGTGGTTTCTGCTTTTGAAACCTCTCCAATCATACATACATCGGAACCACCTGCTGATCAAGACCATCTGTATTCCCTTCTTCGACATTTGCTTGTTGACCATTATTTCCCGGATTCCCTTGCTCAGGAATTTCTGGTGGCGGCTGCTGCATTGCCTGTACAACATGTGCCACCAACTGAGGCAAAGCCTAATTCACCGCCTGATTCACCAAGGTAGCCAATTGAGCATTTATCTGATCATTAGGTTGCTCATTGGGCTAACCATTACCTCTTCCCCTATTGTTGCCTCGCCTACCAGCAACTCTAGCAGATCTATGAGCCATCTAAGAAAGAGATCATGAACATAAACAAAGCAGAATAGAGACAAATTTGAATATAGCGGATATGATAGCTGAACAGAAGGTTAAACAGAACAAAAATATAACCCAAAAGTCTACCCATAACTCACAGGTCAAACCTAAATAGGTTTTTTACAAAATAGAACCTGGCTCTGATACCAACTCTGTAACACCCCCTTTCCGAAATAGAAACAGAGGTTACTCAAAACACAACAAAACTAATGAATTTAATAACAAGGCTCAAAGCCACAAAAGAATAGTCTTAATAACTGATAAATACCACAAGTCAACCATAATAAATCTCCAACTGTCTCAAACCACAATCTAAAATAATTATTACAATTCCAAGTAAACTGACACATCAAGTCTATACAGAATATTTCTAAATCATTGGAATGAATGGAGCTCTCATCACACTTGCCCTTGATTCCCCTGATTACCTGCCGGAAGAAAACACAGCATGAGCCAAACGCCCAGTACGGATATAGAATACAAATAATGAACCGAAATAACTAACTCAATTAAATGAAAAGAGACGAAACGAAACGAACAAATCTAACACAACGAAATAATAGGATGAATCAAATGGCTGAGTGTTATTTCATACCGAGCTCGGAATAAAACAGAAATATACCTTGCCACACATACAAGTCAAATAATGCCACATAGGCAAGTCAAATAATGCCATACAAACAAGTTACACACATTGGACCGCAAGTCCAATGCATGTAAAATCGGAAGGCGTGTTTGGCACAAACATCACCACTTCGCAGAACAGAACAGAACAAAAAACTAGGGTCGACCCATACGCCTCCCACAACAAAACAGCAAATGGCTAACTCCCACCGGAGCACAAAACGGAGACGTCGTGGACTAATCACACCGCCACAGAAGGTGTCATGCCTCGGTGCCAAGAGAACATGCCTGTGGTACCCCCACAGGTGGTTATAGCTTAGGTATACCCTACGGTATTCTAACAAAAATATAATGTCACAACACATTCGACAAAATATCAACACAAAGGGGTTCTAACGTGTACATGTTAAATCGAACGAATCATCAACACAAGTCTCTAAAATAATAACATGTACATCACTATAAATATCAAAATAAAATTTAGACATGATGCCCTAGTCTAAAGAATACAAATATGAGTTCTAATACAACGCCAAAATAAATTTATCACAATAAATTGACAAGGGACAATTATGAGAGACAATACTAAATTTCGAAATGAATAACGAAATGAACAAATCAAAAACAAAAGAGTCTCGCTGAAAGAGTATGGAATCCGTACCTGGATTAAGTAATGTAATACCCAAAATTTATACTCCAAATTTGACTCGTTTAGACTCTCTCCGTTCAATCTAAATAATTTAATAAAATTTTATTACAATCAAATCATTAATAACATAATAATATTAAATTTATTATTAGAAACTTTTACAACTATGTCGGCAAAATTAATTAATTTAAATTAATAAATATAACTTTAATTTGAAATACCAATTCTGATTATAAGTTTCAAAATTTGAATAATTATTAAAATATATATATATATATATATATATAAAGCAAAAAAAAAATAAAATAAAAAAATGAAAACGTCACATGCAATGTTGCTAGGTTGAAGGATAAAATTAATCTTTATATATATAATAACGTAATGATGGTCTTGCTGCACTAGTAAAATATACATATATATTATATATATAGAATAATGCTCATAATTCAAACTATATATATATATATATATATATATATATATATATATATATATATATATATATATATATATATATATATATATATAAATGTCAAGCAAGAATGGACTTTATAAAACGTCAAAACTTGACTGCCATGTCTGCCATCACTATTCATATCTATAAATCAATCGCCAAAACAATTTTATACCCGAAAAGCGTAAAAGAAAAGAAAACAAACCTGATACAATTTCTCTCACAAACACAAACACAATCACAACAAGTGATCTGTCTCGATTTACAACAATAAACGACGGCTGACTTCTCTTTCTCTTCCTCAGGTTGTATAAGAAAAATAAGGTTAGGTTTAGTTATTTATTCATTTAAAAAATAGCTTTTATTAATTAATATATTTATTCTCTTCAAATTTTAATAGGATTTTAAAAATTACACAATTATAAATTTGACCCACTTAATTTAAAGCCCAATTTTTCCAATTAATTTATCCACACTTATTAATATTTATTAGCCCATATAAATTAAATACTAGTTTGACCCAAATAAATGACAAAGTCCAATTAATATGTTTGTAAAATAAAATAATCTTTTATTATTTAATATTTATTTATTAATTAATTTTTTTATCGGGTATTACAATTGTTCTAATTGATTTATTCACAATCAGTTTAATATGGATAACCTATAGGGTCACACTATAAAATGAAGAATAATTATTTAAGAAGTTAATGGCATAATCGTAATAATAAGTTAAGTATATTTAATTTAATCGATGGTAATAGAATAAATTAAATATCTTAATATTTATTATTTAATATTTTGGAAATATTAAATATAAATTAATAAGAGGAGTCTTATTATTATTATTACTATTACTATTATTTAATTCCTAAATGAGTTTGGGAATTAATTAATAAAAAACGATCTCATATATTTCTAATAAGATTAGGAGGTTAAATTAATTAAAAGAGTTTAATTAATTATCCCTAATAAGGTTAGGGGAGCTTAATTAATTAAATAAATTTAATTAATTAAATAATACCCTATTTTCTAATTAGATTAGTAGGGTTAACTGATATCTTTATAAGATGAGTCTTATATCAGATATCAATATACGTGATTCCAACAGTTGGAGAGTACACATTTTTCTATAGATATAGAAAACTAGAGTTTTGTCAAATACGCATCTTCTTGAATCTTTCTTCTTCTTTGGCGGATCACCTCTAGAGGCCAAACACTTGGGTGGCTAACGTTGATCAAAGGAAGGAACCAAACCCGATGGATTCAAGTTGAACGCGAAAAAGATTGGAAGTGAACTTGTACTTGATGAAACTCAGATCTTCAAGGGTATGATTCTTGTTCTTTATCTTTTCGTTCAATTAATAATTTTGCATAAAGGATGATCCGGGTATATGATTTATAAATTTTAAAACTATATTTTATCACGTTTCCGCTTATTTTGTGCAATTTGATTGCGTTCATGAATCTTACGTACAAACCTAACAGTGGTATCAGAGTCAAACATTTATGCGAATTATTAATTGTTTTAATTTGATGTGTTTAGAACAATTTAATTGGGCATAATTTGTTGTATAAAATTTATTTTAAAAAAAGGGCTGAAATTGTTTTTCCCCGAAAGCCTTTTTTTGAAAAACGTAATATTGTGTCATCCAAGTATTCACTTGAATCACGATTTAGGAAGATTCTCGTGTTAGTATATATTATATATATGATATATGATATATTATATATTAGTATGCTTCAGGAAATCCTTTTATATGGTAAGATGATTCATATTCTACGAATCAGGGAATGATAATCACCATTCACGTGACTTATATATATTTTATTCCTGCAACATGAGTGATTCCATGTGATTCATTTGTAATTATATATATATATATATATATATATAGAGAGAGAGAGAGAGAGTCCTGGTTCAGTTGACTGAAATTTATCCGTCAGGATTTTTTTTTTTTTTTTTTGCTTTTTTCTTTAAAACAACTAAAAACATATATTTAATATTTTATAGAATTGAAATTTTTTCATAATAAAGTGTTTTGGGGGTATAGGTATTCAAATCACCCCTAAAATATTGTATTATGGAAAAATTTCAGTTCCATAAAATATTAATTATTTTTTTTAGTTGTTTTAAAAAAAAAACAAAAAAACAAAAAAAAAATTGGTCCGTCTTTTACTCCAATCCGGACTGGATCCGTTGTGTGTGTGTGTGTGTGTGTATATATATATATATATATTATTCTTAATTATTTTATAATTAACATAAAAAGTTTATTTTAATCTTATAATAAAAAGTTTATTTTAATCTTAAAATAAAAAAAAATTTAATCTTAAAATTGGATTTCATGCTAACTAATTAGAGTTGGAATCGGATTTCATGATAACTAATTTGAGTTGAAATTGGATTCCATGTTTCCTTAAATAAAGGAGTTTATTTAGATATGAAATAAAGTTTCATATTATTTAAAATAAAGGAGTTTATTTGTGAATAGGAAAGAGAATCAGTGTTTCTTTTAATAAAGGAGTTCTTTTTTTTTATTTGGAATTGGATTCCATAATTAATTAAAATAAATAAGTTTATTTTAAATAAAGATTTTGATTAAAATAAAATAGTTTATTTTATTCAAAATTGGATAAATTAAAATAAAAGAGGTTTATTTTGATTTAAATTTGGATTAAAATAAAGGAGTTTTTTTAATTCAAAATTAGATTTTGTGCTAACTAAATTTTCCCATTAAATGATATCAATATATATATTGAATGTTTATTATTCATGAGATGAATGTTATTTATTGATGCATATGTAGATGTGTATGATAATAAATGAGATTAATTATGGACTATTGACCAATGTGATTGGATTTAATTTTAGTTGGATGCATGAATGTATGAGTTTTATTAAATGGGGTCTGCGTACCTCGTCTTCTCTAATTTTTTTTCTTAATGTAAATTCTATCACTCTCCTATGTACTTCCCCTTTACTGCTGATCAATGTTTCTATTTATTTTAAATAGTTTTGTAATAAGAATAATTAGAATTAAATTTTGAAGAATTGAAGATCAAGGAACAAGGAGCGCTTGAAAACCCGTTTGTAATGTAGCCCATGTTTAAATGTAATAGTTATATTTAAATATTAATTTTTGCACCCCTAGGGTTTGACCTTTTGGTTCACTTGGTGGCTCTAGTGAACCAAACTAGAGTAAAAGTTCATAATCAATCCAAGGGTAGAATATAGTATTTTATATGTGCATGCTTATGTTATATATATATATATATATATATATATATATATATATATATATATATATATATATATATATTTTAAAAACATGCTTCGTATGTTAATTAATATGATATATATTTTATATATATATGTGTGCATGTGCGCTAAACAAGATGAGACAAAATAATAACAAACCCCTCAAACTTTTTATATTAAGTCCTAAGCGTTCAAAGATATTTGGAATATCGAACGTAGCCTTCTAGCATGATAAAAATAATAGAGTATAAATTAATTATTATAAGTTTGTTGTGTCACCACAAGGTTTATCTTAATTCTTTGAGATGTTAATTTTATCACATTTGATGCTTATAAAGAAAATTGAACAATGTTATTTTGTTATGTCACCACAAGGACAATATTTTATTTTTTGAATATATGGAGTGCTAGGTTAGACTTAAGTTGGATAATTTTGATTCGGATGTGCCACCACTTGATCAAAATAATCTAAGAGGCAAAATACAAGGAGTCGCATAGTTGATGTAATTGACAAGAGTTTTCTACCTATTTATTTATATATAGTTTGTTGCATCACCACAAGGCTATATACATTTGAAATGGGATCCCTATTCTCACTAGCAAATCTTTAATTAGATTTTGCCGAACTATATAAGTGACGGTAATATAGTTTGATGAAAATAGTGGGAGACCAATTTAAAACAAGACCTAATTTATTTTGGTAATTAATAAAAGAATGTATGTTAAAATATTGTTAATTAGAAATTCATTTACAGAATTTTACAATGTCTAAATTACTATCATTGTGAAGCATATTAGATGCTATTTAACCGGGTCGAATTAAATGGAGTGGTTAAGGAATTTGAGAATAGTTCTCATGGATGAAAAACTATCTTATGTCCTTAATACGCCTATCCCTGCAATGGTTGCAGACAAAGCCTCTGAGGAAGAGATTGCTACTTTTAAAAAGTGACAAGATGATGCACAGTTGGCTCAATGCATCATGCTCGCATCCATGAGTAACGAGCATCAGCGTCAGCATGAAAGTATGGATGCTCCTACTATAGCCCTGCACATCAAGTAGTTGATGGTGAAGAAAGTAGGACTGATAGATATCAGATATCTAAGGAGTTCTTCCAATCTAGAATGATCGATGACACTACAGTACAGATAAAAGTCCTTAACATAATCAAATTGAACGATCAATTAGGACAACGAGTTTTGTCATGGATTGCGAGTTGAGCCAAGATTTGATCTTGCACTCACTCCCGGACTCCTTTCACAATTGTTGTGAATTTTTCATATGAACAAGCTAGATATCAGCTTCGCTAATTTGCTTAACATGTTGAAAAATGTTGAGAGTCACTTTTCCAACCATGAAAGACCAAGTCTTACTAGTAGGGGCCAAAGGATCTTCTAAAAAGAAGAACGATTCTAAGAAAGTAAATAGAAAAGGCAAAAATAAAGGATAATAAGAACAAAACTGATACGGATAGCAAATGGGTTTGCTTCCATTGCAATAAGTCAAGACACTGGAAAAGAAACTGCGAGAAGCATCTTGCAGAGCTAACCAGAAGAAGCTTAGTGAAGTTTCGGTCACAGATACAATTTTGTTCATGATTTAAAATAAATTTTTCTTTAAGTCAAGGTTCTACTTGGGTATTGGATACCGACTTTGGTTATAATAAATATAGATTTATGAAGGGACCAATCAGAAGTAGAAAGCTAAACAAAGATAAGTAATTCTATGTATGGGAAATGAAGAAAAGGTTACTACATTAGCCATAGGAACTTATTGTTTAGCATTGCCTACGGGCAAATCTATTAATTAAGTCAATAAGTTATTATTGTATTCCAGTTCTTGTTAAAAATATTATTTTCATTTTGTTGTTGGACAATGAAATCTTTGGTATTATATTTAAGAACAATTGTTGATCTATTTATAATAATAATGTTATGTATAGAACTGGAATATTACTTAATGGATTTTGTATACTTGACTTATGTGAAAATAATTTTGTAAATTGAACAAACTAGTATAAGAAAAGGAGATGATCATTCAAAGAGTTGAATGTGTGTATTTGCTAAAATACAAGTGTGAATTATTTAAAAGGTTAAAAGAATTCAGAAGTGAAATAAATTGGCAAATTATTATGATTCTTTAATTAGATCAAGGAATAAATACTTGTGCAATAAGTTTTTAGATCATCTCAAATGGTTTTCTCATAATGGACGCCTCCTGATACGCAATAATTGATTGATGTATCTAAAAGGAAAAATCTTACCTTGTTGGACATGGTGCGGTCCATAATGATTTTACCGACATTCCAATATCCTTCTAGGGTCATGTCCTAGAAATGGCTGCATATCTACGAAAAGGTAACCTCAAAATTCGGCACAAAGACTCTATAAGAGTTATGGACAGGGAGGATTCCTAATCTTAAGTATGTTAAGATAAGGGGTTGTCCAGCTTATGTGAAAAAGGTTTCAAAAGATAAGCTTGGGACAAGATTTGATAAGTACAGATTTGTAGGACATCTTAAAGTAAGTTTAGGGTATATGTTCTATAATCCTACTTAGAAAAAGGTGTTTGTTGCGAAACACGCTACCTTTTAAGATAAATGTGTTTATCATTAAAGAGGCTAGTGGGAGGATAATAGATCTTGAAGAGTTCAAGAACCACAAAACACTATAAGTCAAATAAGAGGAACTTGTAGATAGAACTATTGTACCACAACCGAATCGTAAATCTGGAATAGTACCGAAGATACCTGGGAGGTATGGATTAATAATGGATGATGATGATGATGTACGTATCATAGAAGATGATGATCTAGTTACATACGATGAGGTAAGAGTTGTAGACACTCAGAGAAATGGATTGAAGTACGCTTCTCAAAAATAGAACATTCGTTTTGATAAGATAATCAAAATAGTTTGATTTTATCAAAAACAAGAATGAACCTAATGTGTACAAAAGGATCAGTGGGAGTGTCGTGATATTCCTAGTATTATATGTTGATATACTACAATAAGGAATAACATACCAATGCTAAAATCAGTAAAGATAAAGTTGTCTAAACATTCCTCTATAAATGATTTGGGAAGAGTATCTTAATTGGGGATACAAATATATATAGATAGATTTAAGAGGATGTTCGACTTAACCCAAAGAACGTATATTCATTTGATGTTAAAGTCATTTAGCATGGCAAACTCCAAGAGATGTCTCATGTTGATGAGCCATGGAGTTTATCTCTCTTAATAGTCCCCATAGACTCTTGAAAAGAGAGATCGCATGAGTGACAATCATGTATGAAATGATATATACGAGACCTGATGTTGATCGGTCATATTCTGGAGAAGATCATTGTAAGACAGTGAAAAACATCTTAACGTACTTAACCAGCACTAAGGATGTGATCATATTTATGGTGGGTCTGAATTAAAACTAGAGGGCTTAACAGACTCAAGTTCTTCAGACAGACCAAGACGAAAGAAAATCCACTTTAAGGTAAAGCGTTACCTTGAATGGTGGTGCAGTGAATTGGAAAGGTTTCAAACAGCAAAGAGTTGCTGGATTAGTGATAAAAATAAAGTATATAGATATAAATGAAGCTGCCAATTGATTGTTTGGATGAAAAGTTCATTACCGAACTAGGAATAGTTCCTAAGTCTCATCTTGGATCTAAACATGTGTTGTGGCACTTTCATTTGATTATAGAAATCATTGAAAGATGGGAAATCACTATAAAGATAGTGGACTCTCAAGAACAACATTACATATACATTAACTAAAGCTTATCCAACAGCGGGATAATCGTCACTTAGAGAAGAAGGGTATGGGATACCATGGCGATTGACTTTACTGCAAATGGGAGATTGAAAGTAGTATGCACACAAGCCAATCATGTTTGATGATAAAGCATATACTTTGTAACAATCTTATTCATTTATTAATAAAAAGTATTAATTTATTAAAGACTTTTAATTATCTTCATGATGCTGCTTTATAAAATGTGATAAACCCATAGTTTTAAGCAATGCTTTTAGTATAATGATGATGATCATTCTAATGAGATCTAAATTCTTAGAAAGCTTAAAACTAAAATAGTTCCCAATCGTTGGATTACTAAATTGGGAATTAGTGAATTCGGATAGATTGGTACATACGTTACTTGCTCATTGGATGAGGATGATTGATCTCATGATCATTTGTGTGGAGACACTAAAGCAAGTATGTAAGTGCTTATTGGAAAATAAGTACACTTAACGTGGCTCGCTAAGGAATACCTAATGGAGTTTTACTTGCCTGTCATTAGGAATTCTTGTAGTGATAGTAGTACAAGTGATCCTTGGACTTGAGATCATCATAGTATCTTGCGTATGATGAGTTATACTTTGACTTATTCCTTAAGACCCTTAGGGTATATCAAAGGGTATGCTTGGGTATAATAAGTTGTACATGGAGATAATGTACGATCAATAAAGAATCTACCGCTTCTAGTAAAAGAAGAGAAATGACCTATGTGATTCGATAAATGACAACCCAGTAGTCCTTGACCAAGGCAAAATTAAATTAGAAAGGAGATTCTAATTTGCATTATTTGGAGTTCCTCATTTAAGAGTCGAAATACATATAATTAAATAAATTAAGGCTTGACAGTAATTCCATGTCTTATATTTAATTGGGACATTGCATGGTGGAAGGATTGAATTGTACGGTAACTATTACTCAAAGGTTCTTTTATGATTAATGTTAAAATCTATATTATCTGGAAAATCGTTAATCGCTAGGGAGGCTTATCCCTATTGTAGAATAAATATTATTTATTTAAATAAATTAATAGTTTAATTAATTTATTTAAATAAAATTAGAATTGTTCTAATTGATTTATTCACAATCGGTTTAATATAGAGAACCTAAAGGGTCACACCATAAAAGTAAGAATAATTATTTAAGAAGTTAATGGCATAATTGTAATAATAAGTTAAGTATATTTAATTTAATCTATGGTGATAGAATAAATTAAATAGTTTAATATTTATAATTTTATATTTTGGAAATATTAAATATAAATTAATAAGAGGAGTCTTATTATTATTATTAATATTATTATTATTTAATTCCTAAAGGAGTTTGGGAATTAATTAATAAAAATACTCTCATATATTCTTAATAAATTAAGAGGTTAAATTAATTAAAAGAGTTTAATTAATTATCCCTAAAAAGATTATGGAGCTTAATTAATTACAAGAATTTAATTAATTAAATAATACCCTATTTTCTAATTAGATTAGTAGGGTTAACTGATATCTTTATAAGAGGAGTCTTCTTAAATATTTCTTCTTCCTTGGTGGATCACCTCTAGAGGCCAAACACTTGGGTGGCTAACGTTAATCAAAAGAAGGAACCAAACCTGGTAGATTCAAGTTGAACGTGAAAAGGATTGGAGGTGAACTTGTACCTGAGGAAGCCGGGATCTTCAAGGGTATGATTCTTGTTCTTTATCTTTTCATTTAATTAATAATTTTGCATAAAGGATGATCCGGGTATATGGTTTGTAAAATTTTAAAACTCTATTTTATCACGTTTCCGCTTATTTTGTGAAATTTGAGTGTGTTCATGAATCTTACAAACCTAGCAGGTCTGAAATCAGAACTTAGATGATTTGAAATCTTATCTTTGGACAGTTAACTAGTATGATGCTTATATGGCTAAAAATGGTTTAAAACCTACTGATGCATGTATATATTTGAGGATTAAGTAATAAGATAGTATTTGCTTTATATAATGAAAGTCCAAGGGTAAAAAGACCTTAAATTTGAGCAATCTTAATTTGCTTATGAAGTAACTAGATACTTGATTTCATGATAAACCTATGAGTTGATTTTATACCATGTGCATATTTGAATCATGTAAAACTTGAATAAAGAATGTGTTAGCTAATGAGCATCTTGTGCTTATAATACGCTATAAATAGGATTCAAGAGTGTTAATTTATTAACGTGGATAAACTACGCTTAAGACAAGTATCTGAACCATCCTTTTTCATTGTGCAAGTATCCTAAACTCTTGTTTTACTTTATTCAACGGATATCGTAAGCAAGTTTCCTAACCGTACTCAAATTATATTGTGCAATTTCCTGAACTATCCTTTACATTGTGCAAGTTCTCAAACTTTATTCGTTCATTGTTTATCACTACAGTATTACTATAAGATTTAGATATAAATATTTTGTTCGTTAATTTCTAAGTATGGTTATACAAGTGTCCTCACTTGGATAATTAGTGTACATGTTGATACATACTTGTTGATTTCCAGTATGTATACTTTAATTAAAAGTCATCTAAGCTATTTGACTCGGCTAGACACAGATTTAAAAATATCGTTAACATGATAGAACGTTATTGAAATCCAACCAAATTGTTTAGGTTCGGATTCCCGACTAAGTATGAACATCCCGAACATGAGAAAACTTTGTGCGCCTAATGCAGATAAGATGAATGAGAATATTATTCTGGTATGTAGTATTGATCAATACAGGGCATAACGGGCTGATCACCACAGTTCCTGTAAGTTATGATGGTTTACAGATGAAGTTCTGTTAAACCTTTTCGAAAATTAAAAACAAAGTTCATAGTCTGTCAACTGCTCTCCATTTATAGTCAGTACGTAGTTTTAAAATTTGAAATAGAATGGTGATGTTGTTTAGTGTTGCTTTATTTTACTTCACAACTATTGTTTCGTTGTAGAAGTGTCATTCAAAGAAAACATTTAATCCTTTCAGCTAATGTTTATTATTTGCTATTACTTGTTGGGCACCTAAATATTCATTCTTGCTTAATTTAAATATTTTTAGTTTAAGTATGATCAACCAGAAGGCTCTGCCAAGAACAAAGGGAAAGGAAAGTTGACAGTATAAGTATGAGTTATTTTATGTAATAGCTAGACTTAAATAAGATGATGATATTTATTATCTATCATGTAATGTAATGTGTTAAAGGTCGCGTAACTGGGATTTAGACAACTCTGATATGTAAATTAAGTTTGATATTTATGACATTATTATTTTTATTCCGCTCAAAGAAATTGTATCGTGAAGCAATAAATTCGGGTATCAAGCACCTTAATTTGGGGGCATCACAGGTTGGTATCAGAGCCTTAGGGTTAGAAACATTAGGTGGGGGTAGACCTTAGGCTATAACCTTAGGGCAGAGAGAAACGTTAAAAATCAAATAACTCGTATAGAGTTTTAAGGGAGATGAATTGAATCAATTCATCGTCAAACCAAATAAAAGAAACCTATATAAAACTATTAATTCTTGTGTGTATATATTATATACTAATCTAAATAAATTGTGTGTAGATGTCAGGAGGAAAAGGATTAGGACACCCTCAGATAGTAAAGAATGAGCTAATCTCCATAACCGAGCCAATATCAAAGCCAATAGCTGAAATAAAGGCTCACGTTGAAGATAACCTTGATGAAGTGATCATTTTGGAAAATATAGTACCGGACCCAAAAACGTTGGAACTAACAGCTAGTGATTCGGACACTGAAGTTGGAGCTGATCAAGCATCAACCGAAGTGTGGAATCTGAAGAACAAGGTTTCTTCTCTGGAAAGGTTGTGGGAAATAGAAAAGCTACTAAATAGTCAATTGCAAAAGGCATTAATCGAAACAATGGATGAACAAGATAAGCTTAAAACCCAAATTGATCAGATGGGAGCCGAAAGCAACATATCGTGTGCAGCTCCAGTCAAGAAGGAGAAAAGAAAGATGAAAGATCGTGACTTAGGAAATTCCGATAATAACTAAGAGAACGCTAGCAAAATAGAAAAGTGTACAAACTGTAACAAGAAACATGAAGGCGTATGCAGGAAAGGGGAAAATGTTTGTTACAATTGCAGACATGAGGGACATATCTCTCCTCATTTTCCCAATCTAAAGTGGGGTGCATGTTTTATTTGTGGATTGGAAGGTCATCGAGCGAAAGGTTATCCAGGATCAGGGAAAAGGTGTAGTGAATAAGTTTTATAAGTACTGTTTGAATATGTGTGTTCTATGATAAGTATGTCTGTGTAATATAACATTTTCACATTTTGTGTAAGTTGTGGTAGCGATTCCCGACTTTTGTGGTCACAAAGGAATATCGAATGTTTAAAGCAGTATGTGCTATGTAATGTACTATAAAATAGTTGAATGAATATGAATCTATGTTTGATTAATGGAATAAGTTTGAAATATTAAACTTATACAATAAAGTTTAGAATATAAGTTAATAAAGTATAATTTAACCAGATAATGCCGCCAAGACGTCAAACTCGAAACCAAAGGGCAGAAGAATCTGTCAACAATGATGGAGGACAACAACCAGACCTGATGCAGAATTTCGTGAACATGGTAGCTCAAGCCATGCAGAATGGAATGGAATGTCGTGGCGAGAAATCAACCGAATAATCGATTTCTGAACTTCAAAGATTTTAAGGTTTGTAGGGACCGCTTGCGAATTTAGAGGTACCTTGACTCGATAGAAGCCCAAACTTGGGTTAAGGAAATAGAAAAAGCGTTTGTAGTCGCTAGGGTAGCTGAGGGGCAAAAGACAGCTTTTGCCACCTATATGATGAAAGAAGAGGTGATTTTTTGGTGAGAGACAAATCAAGCTAGGGCAGGAAAAGGAGTGATAACATGGACTAGGTTTAAAACTCTATTCTTTGAGAACTATTTCTCGTCCAGTATGCAGGTTGGGATGGAGGTGAAGTTTTTGGAGTTGAAGAGCAGAACATGACAGTTGCGGAGTATGCCGCAAAGTTTAACGAATTAGCTAGGTTTGCTCCACATCAAGTTGATACGGAGGCAAGGAAGGAAAGGAGGTTCGAGCTGGGATTAAAACCCTGGTTCTACAATAAGGTGGTGGTGTTGCATATAAATACTTTTGCAGCACTTTTGGAGAAGGCTATTATAGCCGAAAGGGGAAGTGAGGCCATGAGCCTCTACGATAAGGAGAAAAAGAACAAGGGTACGGTTGAGGGAGCTGGGAAGGTAGAAGAAGGTATTGGTAGTGGGAATGTAAAAAGAAAGTGGAACAATTATGGGAATGTCCAAGTCAAACAGGAAGGTGTGAAGAAGCAGGCAGTGCAGTGTAAGAATTGTGGGAAGAATCATTCTGGTGAGTGTCTTAGTGGCAAGTTTGTGTGCTATAAGTGTGGGCATGAGGGACATATCTCTCCTAACTGCCCCAATCCTAGGATGAGCAGTGGGTGTTTTCTATGTGGATCAACGAAACATAAGGTAAAGGACTGTCTGAAATGGAGAATGGATGTAGGAAGCGTGAATACGGGGAAAGGCAGCGGAACACTGGCGATAATGGGACTAACTTCAACAAAATCAATCGCAAGAGTCTTCAACATGACCGTTCAGGATACCGTAGCAGCCGGGGATGGAAGTCCAGGTATCATTCGTATAAATTTTATTTTCGTATTTACGATTTTTCTTAAATATAGTAAATTATGTTATAAAGAAATTTTGAAGGAGAAATTTGAGTTATGATAGAAATCAAATTTCCATATAATCAGATAGACAAGTTTTATGTTGAATAGTTAAAGATCAGTCCGATCAAATTTGATCGAGATCTACTTGAAGTGATTGTGTATGCTATTTGCCCTAGTGTCTATAAGTTTTAAAGTAGTGATTCCGGGGACAAAATCCTTATAAGGGAGGGTGAATGTAAGAACCCAATATTTTACATATAATTAAATAAGAATTTTTTCATATAATTTTTTTTTATATATATATATATAAAGGTGGGAATATGTACAAAGTAAAGTATATGTACATATATGATAAATAAAATTTAATTATTACATGAATAATTATAAATAATTTCTTTTAAGAATTATTGATCATTATATATTATATTCTTATAATAAATTAATTTTGTAAAAAATAGTTATTATTTATTTTCCGTGAATATATGATTACTGTATATATGATATGATTATTAGGATTATTATGATAAGTGACGTAATACCCGAGAGTTTCCACTTCTTATTAAATGAATATATTAATGAAAATAAATATTTATGTGAATATAAGTGTTAATGTTTTTTTAAGTTGAATAACTCAATTGATTCGTATTAGATTAATACGTATTGAGAGGTGTGGAATTGACAATGAGAATTGTGAAATACCTTGTGTGGCATATTATGAAGTGAGGAAATTCACTAAGTGAATTAAAAAGGGAATTAGGAAGATTAATCGTGTATGATCAGGTGATCTCATATAAGTAAGGAATACACTCTTAAACTAGTAATATCACCAACATGATAGTTAATTCATATGGTGTAAAAAGGTTGTGGTGATGGATGTTGGGCGGCTTGAAGCTAACCGGTTTAGTTTAGCCTTTGCACGCATGGCAATGTACTGCACTCTCCTGAAGAAGATAAATCTGGCGCAATGCATTACCGATGATGATCGATTAGAGAAAATTTATTTTCTACTTTAGAAATAAAATGGAACACTTTTGTTATATGTATAACATTAATAAATCATAGGATAAAAGTACGTTATGTTGATATTAATCAACGAAGGAATTATTAAGTGAATGATTAATTTATATTAATTGTTATGGAAATGAATCAATGAGGAAAGGATTAATTAATACTATTGTTAATTAAGTAATAAATAATTTATCTAATTGACATAAAATAAATAAGTAAGTTATTAATATAATAAGATTACACTAACTTTTATGTGCAAGTGTGCAATAATTAAATATATTATATGGATTACAACTGTATTATATAGTGTAGTACGACACTTATGTGACTATACTATATATAGTAACCATATATTAAGGTTTATTGAAACTATATGATATGAATACATCATGAAAGGTGTATGTGACAATATGAATGTGGGTATATATTAAAATAATATACCATGAACATATTGTAAACTATTATTTTAATAAAGTATACCGGTGTGATAAAATGTACATGTATTATATGTATGTTACATTTCCATATTACATCTACTACCTTGAAATATTAATTATGTAAATCATATTGTGACATTAAGTTATAACTAATGTATGGTTGATATGTGTATACAATACAACATAAGAATAAGGTTTGTGTATAAGTGTATAGTCTAGTGTTGCAAGAATACTGAGTAGTTGAATTGTCCCAAAATTAGTGCCCAATAGCCCTCATTTCTAAGTCACGTGAATACTATAAAGGCTAAGGCGTATTTTCTTTTCTTTCTTCCAAGCTTTTCTAGCTGATGATTATGGGGGAGTGGTGGATATGATGATTTTCAACTACCATCTAACAACTCCTTGTTAACCTTCATCAAATCCTTCAATCCATGAGTTTGATTCAATGGGAAATTGCAATGTCTGTGTAAAATTTCTTCTATAAGTATGAACTCTCCTTCTCTAAATTCCATTGTTGAGAATTGCTAAAGAGTGGAATTGAAAGCTTAGATAGAGTTAGTGATTGTATACATATCAATAGAAGAAATGTGAATTACCAAGCTAATTACAAAGGTATAAAATTCTTTCTTGTTCTTCATTTTCAGTTTCTGTTAAATTTTTATTCTTGAATTCTCAAATTCTAAATTAGGTGGAGTTAGATGATAATAAGGATTGGGTAATGAGTACATAGTTGTTATATAACCATATAAACATGTTTAAACTGATATATGAATGTTTAGAATCAAGTCTGTGAATAATTTCTTTGTTTGGGCTAAAGTCTTAGCCAAGCGGAAAGTCGCACAGATTAACATTGGTAGCAAGGTAAAATTATGGCTACTGGTGGTCTCGCTTTTCAGTTTCTGCTTTCTATTAAAATATCTGCTAAGTGTGATCAATTATTATGACTTAAACCAATATGCAAGCATGTGTAACATGTATATATAAGTATATTAACCTAATGTGAGCATGTTTTACTAGTATAGCATAAATGATAATCAAAAGCACATAGTTTAGATGAAAATTAGGACTTTAGAAACGAACTTGATATGTATGTATGCCATGATTATATACTGACTTTGCAAGCATATTGGTATGATTTAGAAATGCATGAATAAACTGTTAACTTGTGTGATAGGATTCATATGGAAGCATGAACGTGTTGGAATTATTAGTAAGGTTACTAATGAAAATACGAACTTTGAACGTGAATGTTAACATACTACTTTGAGAGTGAGAGCCTGACATTTATGAACATGTTTAATGATACTTTTAGGGTTGCTAATATATCATACATGTATGCCTACGATGTTAAGAGTTGTGAAATCAAGTTAAAACTAAATAAAGCATGTATGCAATATGAATACTCACAAGCATGCCTAATATGAGTTATATGACTATCTTGTATGTTTAGAAGGCAATCATATTAGACTTTGTGGTTTCATGACCTTGAATGGCCTTAACTTGTTGAAATGTTTAACTTAGAACCATGATATGAAAGAAAAAACCTAAATTGACTTGAAGAGCATGAAAAAGACCTTTAACATGAAAAAATATATTATGTATGAATGTTGTGCTCATGCCAAATAGAAACCACAAGGCAACAACTGAGTCTTGGCTTAGCTGGAAAATGCAGAAATTGCAATGACCCCTAAGCTTAGCCATGGCAGCATTCTAACCGATCTGAAATCAGAACTTAGATGATTTAAAATCTGATGCAAGTATATATGTGAGGATTAAGTAATAAGATAGTATTTGCTTTATATAATGAAAGACCAGGGGTAAAAAAACCTTAAATTTGAGCATTCTTAATTTGTTTATGAAGTAACTAGATACTTGATTTCATGATAAATCTATGAGCTGATTTTGTACCATATGTGCATATTTGAATCATGTCAAACTTGAATAAAGAATGTGTTAGCTAATGAGCATTTTGTGCTTATAATACGCTATAAATAAGATTTGAAAGTGTTAATTTATTAAAGTGGATAAACTACGCTTAAGGCAAGTATCTAAACCATCCTTTTTCATTGTGCAAGTATCCTAAACTCTTATTTTACTTTATTCAACGGATATCGTAAGCAAGTTTCCTAACCGTACTCAAATTATATTGTGTAATTTCCTGAACTATCCTTTACATTGTGCAAGTTCTCAAACTTTATTCGTTCATTGTTTATCAGTACAATATTACTATAAGATTCAGATATATATATTCTGTTCGTTAATTTCTAAGTATTGTTATACAAGTGTCCTCACTTAGATAATTATTGTACATGTTGATATATACTTGTTGATTTCCAGTATGTATACTTTAATTAAAAGTCGTCTAAGCTATTTGACTCAGCTAGACACATATTTAAAAATATCATTGAACATGATAGAACGTTATTGAAATCCAACCAAATTATTTTAGTTCGGAATCCCGACGAAGTATAAACATCCCGAACATGGGAAAACTTTGTGCGCCTAAGGCAGATAAGATGAATGAGAATATCGTTTTGGTATGTTGTATTGATCAATACAGGGCATAATGGGCTGATCACACCCGTGCATGTAAGTTATGACGATTTACAGATGAAGTTCTGTTAAACCTTTTCGAAAATTGAAAACAAAGTTCATAGTCTGTCGACTGCTCTCCATTTATAGTCAGTACATAGTTTCAAAATTTGAAATAGAATGGTGATGTTGTTTAGTGTTGCTATAGTTTACTTCACAACTATTGTTTCGTTGTAGAAGTGTCATTCAAAGAAAACATTTAATCCTTTCAGCTAATGTTTATTGTTTGCTATTACTTGTTGGGCACCTAAATATTCATTCTTGCTTAATTTAAATATTTTTAGTTTAAGTATGATCAACCAGAAGGCTCTGCCAAGAACAAAGGGAAAGGAAAGTTGACAGTATAAGTTTAAGTTATTTTATGTAATAGTTAGACTTAAATAAGATGATGATATTTATTATCTATCATGTAATGTAATGTGTTAAAGGTCGCGTACCTGGGATTTAGACAACTCTGATATGTAAATTAAGTTTGATATTTATGATATTATTATTATTATTCCGCTCAAAGAAATGGTTTCAAACACCTGAATTTAGGGGCGTCACATAACCTTCTACCTGATGGCTTTATCAGCTGCTATTCACGCACACCACCATTGATATAAATTCTCAGCACACCAGCAAGGACAAGAGTGGGGCCCACCCTTCTAGAAAATCCCACAAAAATTTTTAAATTTAAACAATATTCAGAAACTTCAATAATTCATAATAAATAGTCATTTTATCAGAAAAATAATAATTTTATATCTGTTCCATAGGAAATTTAATTCTCAACAACTTTGTAGAAGAAAGTTTTTCCCAATTCCAATCATAAAATGTCCGGAATCCACATACGGACAATTTTTAATACCTCCATTCTGACAAAATACTGATAAAACACCTCAACATTAATTCTTTCATTTATATCCACAAACAAATAAATATTTTCTTATCATATAAATTAATAATTAATTATTCACAAATAATATTACAGAATCACAATTATGACAACCAGGTCGTTCCCAAGAAAGAGGGGGCTTTCCGAAAAGAATTTTTCCTTACTGGCGCACAATTAGGTGATCAAACCCCTTTCCTAGACAGAACTTCCTTAGACATTGCCAACAATGTTATCTAATAATATTATTCAAATAATATGAATTATTGATCTGATAATAGGAAATACAGTGCGGTGACAATTATTGAAACAACAATAATATAAAATATCAACGTAGTAATTATTGAATCAATAAAATAAAATATTAAACAGTAATTACTGTAACAATTATTGAGTAGTGCCTTCTTACGTAAGAATCAATAATCAAAAAATATATCGCAATCACTGGTATACTATCTCTCGTGCAAATCTGCACGATATTACTATATTTTAACCATCGGGTATTCTAACAATGTTAACAGGAACAACTATGCCATTATTAGTAAAAACTCAAACTTGTCGTTTTCTTCATCCGATCGTTTTCCATTATGGGGTCCATAATTGGTTGCGCCATCATACGAATATTCCCCGATAGCAAGAATATTCCACAACCAAATGAATATTCCCCGACAACAATGAATATTTTATAACCACTTACTTATTTTGCAAATTTTGCACATTTCACCAATAACCAAAGCATTATATCAAATTAACACCTTATTATTCACAATAATAATTAGAGAAAATTTAATTTTATTAATAAAAAGTTGGGGTCTTACAACCTCCCCTCCTTATGAAATTTCGTCCTCGAAATTGACATACGTACCTGGTATGTCGAAGAGGTGAAGATACCTTGTTTTCATATCATATTCTAGCTCCCAGGTCATTTCCTCAATATCGTGGTTTCTCCATAAAAATTTGACTTGAGGTATAACCTTTGAGCGTAGAATATGTTCCTTCTTATCCAAGATTTTAACAGGTACTTCTTCATACATTAAATCCTCTGCTATCTCGTCTAATTCTAATTCAATAATGTGGTTCAGGTCTTTCACATATTTACGTAGCATGGATATGTGGAAAACGTTATGAACACGTGACATACTTGGCGGTAAAGCGAGTCTATAGGCCACAGTTCCTATTCGATCAAGATTTCAAATGGACCAATAAATCAAGGGTTGTGATTTTGACTCTTGCTTCTGAAATAAAACATTCTTCTACTTTTGTCTTCATACGCATCAGCTCTAGGGCTTGAACAACTTTAACTTTATCGATTAAAGTCGATTCCACTCGTATATTCGTCATCTTCACGTGGGTTTCTAGAGTCTTTAACTCTATCTCCATCATTTATAAGTTATACAAAATGGGTCTTTGTGTTAACAACATCGCACTCGTACTCGTATATGATCTTCAACTCAACACGTCAGCTACTACGTTCGCTTTTCCAGGATGGTATTGAAGGGTATGGTCGAAATCTTTCAACAGCTCGAGCCAACGTCGCTGCCGCATGTTGAGTTCTTGGAAGCCCTTCTCACATTCCTCGCTCCATTCGAATTTTGTATCATTTCGAGTCAGCTAAGTTAATGGAGTAGCGATTTGAGAAAATACTTCCACGAATCTTCGATAGTAACCAGCTAAGCCTATAAAGCTACGTATTTCGATTACTGACTTAGGTTGCTCTCAAATGTGACTCATATCCCAACCATGGATAGCACGTCACAATGACACCTATCGTTTTACCACCACACAAATATAGTGTCCCCTACGTAGAGTCTGGCTTCGGTGCATTCCACAAAGGAAGTCACCAGATAGAGGCTCGGGTACTAACTCATGTAGTTGGGTTTTTAACTCCTGAAGTTCAATAGGAGCCATTTGATATGGAGTTTTGGAAATGAGTTTTGTACCGGGTTCAAGATAAATACAAAATTCGATAACACGCTCTGGGGGTAGGCCAGGAAATTTTTCAGGAAATACGTCAGGAAATTCATTAACAACAGAAATATCCTTCAAATCTGACGTATTTTTGTTTAAATCCATGACATGGGCTAAGAAAGCTTGACATCCGTTTTTCAATAAACGAATGGCTTTATGGCTTGAAATGACAATGATTGACTTTAGTGGTTTGGTTGCTTGAATTCGCATAACAGGTTGGTTAGGAATATGAAAACAAATAACCTTACAAAAATAATCAATTTTAACATGATGAGTGGTTAACCAATCAATCCCTAAAATCACATCAAATGCAAGTATCTTTAAAGAGATAAGATCAGCAGGTAATGTGATGATCCTAACTTGAATTAAGCAAGATTTATAAATATTGGATGTAATAAACGATTCTCCTAACGGAGTTTCAACAGCTAAGTCAAAGTTTAATTTCTCTGGGGTCATGTTCAAACGTTAAGCACAAGCAGGAGAAACAAAAGAATGGGTAGAACCGGTATCTAATAAGGTATAAACTTCTAAGAATTTATGATTAACTAACATGTGATAACTTCGTTCGGGTTACTCGCTTTTTGAGAATTCACGAAAAATGCTTTTCCTGAAAACACTGTTGGGTAAAATCTATATACGCAAAACACGCAAGTATACATGGTCAACAAGTAATATAGTAATGAATAAAGTATCATTCCCACAAAGACAAATTAACAAGAAATTTAACTTCACAGTTATCAATTTCCTATTAATCCTAATTCTATTAAACTATTCAATTCAATGATTTAACTTTATAAAAACTAAATTAATAAATAACTAAACTATCACATAACAATCACAAATATCAAAATCCAGAATTTCAAACAATCGATGGAGAATTAGACTTATGATTTCACCCTAAGCTTCACTCTGATTTTCAAATCCTCATTCCAATTCAACTCAATATCCCAGTTTATTAATCAAGAACACGAATGTAGTACTAGCCACCTCTCGATGCACTAATACCGTATTAACTTAAATCCACAATTTAGATAGAAACAAGTTAAACACCTAAATCAACCAACTCACAATATCTCTATGTGAACTGAAATTAAAGAAGGTTTAAGCTTAAGTTCTCTATCCAATTACATGCGATGTCAAGCATATCTCTACCTTAATAATAATCAAGAATCTACTATTCACAAAATTCATGACACATGCTATATTAACTAAGTCTAGATTTGAATATCCTCTCTCGATTCCATATAAATCCACAAAGAACTGTTGATCAAACAATTCATAAATTCACGCTCAAATTAATATAGATAAACTAAAAATACTTTATTGAATTGGAAATCAAAACTACAAAATCATTGTTTCACCTAGAGATCCATCATAAGCCTAATAAGCGAATTAGTTCATAACGAATGAAATAACAACTGGATAATCTAAAGAAATCATCCTTGCAATTACAAATAAAAGACTAAAGAGAAGAATAGTGTTGAACACCCTTCACGTAGCCTAGAATTACAATCGTCACGAAAATCTCTTCAAAATACTCCTCCAAAGCTTTCTGTGAAAATCTGGAAAAAATCTTCGTAGTATGCTCTTGTGTGTTGTCGAATTTGTTGTTAGTCGAGTAATGGACGTGCCCCCTAGTATCCCAGTCGAAATCTTTTTTTATTTTAGAGTCCATATGTAATCCCCAACCTTAGCATCCATGTCCCAGCAGAGTTCAAACCATAGCAGGACACTCGAGATTGCCACCTTTAGCTTGGAAGTGCATAGAAAAAGGGCACCGCCCGTGGTGTCTTCTGCAAGTTGACTGCTCCATTTTCCAACTTACTTCCACTTTTGCTCCAAAATACTTCCTTTCTCCACGCTTTGCCTCAACAACCACCCTACACATAAAAGAACAAGAAACGAGTAAAAAGGAACACGAAAACGAGAAAGTAAAAACGAATTAAGCTTGAAATGAACATCGACTCGTGGATATAAAATCCACTTATCAAAATCCCCCAAACTTAAACCGTGCTAGTCCTTGAGCACAAAACACAAAAATGTTATGTGATGTCATGTAATGAAACTAATCTTTATGCCTATGAATCCAACAGTATCGCAAAGTCAAAGTTATCCCATTGGCCTCAGAGAAAACAAGAAACTCCACAATATGAATCACCAAACCAATCCACAATTTCGTATTATTCTCAAATCTTAAACCATCACCACTGGTATAATGTGCGTGTGTGTTCAACATCTATGGTAACTGACATGGACTCAAATTCAATACATAATCAATTTCTTAGAAGGAATTATACAGTGTAAACTTAAAAATTCCAAAAATAGACAAGTTCCAACTAAAACTAAGCAATACCAAATTCAAGGGTTCATGCAGGGTACTTATACTTCTTTTATCTCATCATTTTTTTTCCCACGGGGGATTTTTTCTCTTTTCCCGTTATTATTCTTTTTTTTAGAAAGATAGTTGGTGATTGCATTTTACGCTCCATCTCACGCTTGTGTTTATGGGGAGTATTTCTCCTCAACCCACCACCAAGACTTAACTTGTTTCATTTTTTCCCCCTTTTTTTTCTCTCTTTTTTTTCTATCTTTTTTTTTCTTTTTTCTTCTTTTTTTGAAGCTTATACACCCTACGTTTCCCCCCCCCCAAACTTAGGTTTTTGCCTAATTTGTCGTCTTCACTACCTATCCTTATCGTTTTCACATTTACCCTAACATTATCCTTTAGAAACTATTTATGTATCAATTTGAACTAACCAGTCAACAAAGACGTTATTAGCGTGCTAACCTTTTTGTATACCATTTTCAGACGAGTGCAAGATTCGAATCATAACAGAAAATATATCACAGTTCTAATAATCAATACTGTATTGGTTAACTTATTCTCAATCTCATCATTGGCCCACAAATCACATGAACAGCAACACTGTTAGACAATATATATATATATATATATATATATATATTTCATTTTTTCATTTTATTTTTACAAAATGCACTATTTACAACACTAAAAACAATGCAATTACACAAATAACCTATGCTACTATGCATACATCTAAGCTATCATGCAATATGCACCTAAGCTACTATGTATGTTGGAATTTAAAATGACACAATTTAAACCTAAATACTACATATGCATGTAAACATGAATTTAGCTCTCCCAAACTTAAGTAATACAATGTCCTCATTGGATGAATAAGCAAAATTAAGTACGTGAGGACTTCCATGCTATCGCTTAAGTCTGACGAGGTGGTGGTTGAGCTTCTTCGTCTGAGTCACTAGGCGAAAACCTCGGTAGTGGCATCGGCTATTGGTATGGAAATTTCGCAGCTGGATTGAAACTTTGAAGAGTCGTGTTGAGTGAAGCGAACGGCTCGTTCATAGCATCAAACATGTGGTCCTGCCTCACTGCGAGTCGCTGCATCTCCCGACGTGCTGCCCTGTTATGTGCATCCATTTGACATTGAAAGTCAAGAAACTGAGAACTGGATTGTGCATCGGTCTACGGTACCTGCTCGATTCCTTGATCTCTCATAGCCTCATTTTCATCCTCCGAAGTATCTTCAGCTTCAGCCTCGTCCTCCGAAGCTGGTGGAAATATGAAACCCAGTCCTCAAGGATGGGAATCACCCCCGGCCCATACAGAATATCGTGTTATCATTCTGGAGTCTAGTAATGCAAGTGGCATCTGTGTGGGCTCATCGTCAAACCATCTCACACCTCCTTGGTGACACAACCCACATATGAGTGATGGGTGTGGCAAGCCGCCCGAAAAGTTTCCACGTAAGCATCGGCGGATGGAGAAACAAATAATGGCCCCGACGTCAATGAGAAAGTCTTGCACAATCGCGTATAGCAGTAACGCCTTCTCTTTTGTCATGTTAGATGTGTGTTGAGATGGATACAATTTAACACATAGGAATGCATACCAAATTTCCATACCGACTTAGATCCTTGTTATGGAACACTGTGCCTCCCTTCCGACCTTTGATCCATGTTGTGCCTGGCTTAGTCATATCCTTGAGTATTTCCTCATAGTCCGGATCAAAATCACGTAGTTGGGCATACTGGCATTGGCGAGGCACCCGCAGTTGATAATAGGTATTTATTGCATCAACACTGAACGGGACCAAGCGACCCCGTACAAAAGCGTTGAATGGGGCTTTGTCCTCGGCGTTTTCATAAAACTCCTTGACTATGTTGACCACGGCGGTCCAGCTCTTGGGTGAATTTATTCCACCTTTCTGTTAGATTTAAGGCATCATCTCCCCATCAACGGGATCCGGTACCAACCCCCGCTCGGCACTCACAAATTTCCGGCGATCAAAGGTGCGTGTCGGTTGTGCGGATTGTGAACTCTATCCCCTTTGGCATTTGGATGTCGGTTGAGAAGCCATTGATTTCTAGATGTTCTAAATATACTTCCTCTCCTCAAAATTCAGTCGCACACTTTAGCAAACACGTGGTGTGCACACTGAGTTCTTCCCCCACTTTGACGAGTTTGTGGCAATTAAGGTGAATGAAGATGAAGAATTTGAAAATAAGGGACTCACTCTCTCCTGCAAGATGAATTCCCACAATACTACCTGTAACGACCGAGAAATTCGGATCTTATTGTAAAATGATTTTATTAAATTAAATAATAATAAAATCATATTCCATGTGTTATCAAGATGGTTGTCGTTGTATAACTTATTGATGTTAGAATGTCGTAGTATTTGAGCTACGTGGATGGATTAAAGTGTTTGAATTTCCAATACAAAAATAAAAGTTTTCCGAAAATTTTTCTGAAAAACACTATTCATCGGTATTTGCTGGGGATATAATTTTGAGTTTCCGAGAAATACGTAATGATGAAATAACAAGGTAAGATGGATTATGTAATAAAAATCTAGTTATGGAAAAAGTAATAATTCTCTTGTGGACTTAATTTATAAACTTTAAGTAAGGCGAATTAGTAATGAATAAGTAATAATTGTATGATACTTGGTATTGTACGGAGTAATGAAAACGAGTATAATACTAGGTATTATACGAGTTTGTATGAAGGATAAAATACCATATATAAATTCTATATGAATTAGAATACAAGAATAATGCATCAACTATATGTGTATGTATTATGAAATATTAATGGACTTGTAAAGATTGGCTAGGATTTTTGTACAAAGCCCAAGTCAATTAAGGTTAAGGCCCAACTATTGAACTAATAAGCAAGCTAGTGTTTGTTAATGTAAAGCCCAAGGATTTATTAATCGAAGCCCAAGCTAGAATCCATGAGTTAATAGACCCATGGGGCAAAACCATATTAACATGGTTAATGTGTGATGACCAAGATAAGTGGTGATCAAGATAAGTGGTGACCAAGTTAAATGAGTAGTGGTCAAGCAAAGGATAAATTAGAGCTAGCAATTAATGAATAGTAAGGAGGTGGCTAAAGGAGGTGGGATGATTTAAAGACTAAACTACCCTAACCTTGGAAAGTCTATAAATAGAAGAGCTTTGCTAGCCATTTAACAATTGTTCAAGCAATTAAACAATTACAAAGTGCTTAAGTGTTAGAGAGAATAAGCTATCATAAGTTACCTTCCATAAGCCAAGAAGAAGAAGAAGCTACTTATCAAAGATTTCAAGAGTAAGACCTCTTCTCCAATGATCTTCTATCTCTATCATGATAGGTTGATAAGAAAAGTTTGGATTGAGGAATATGAATGATAAAAAGTAAGAAGAATGTGTAAGTAATGAACTTAAGCCACATAAGTTGGCAATAAGTCATTTGAACTTATAAAAGTTATAAACTTATTATAAGTTAACCTTGAATGTAAGTATGAAAATATGAACTTGTGATGAGTTTAGTAAGAAAAGTGAATTAAGAACTTATATGATTATATGTATAAGTAAAGTTATATGTGAAGAACATGTAAAGTATGATGATTAAGAAACTCTAATTGTCATAAGTCATGAATAATCAAATCTTAAGTAGTTTATAAATCGACAAGTTATAAGCTATTGAAGAATAAGTCCAAAAAAATCCAACAATGAATATAAGTTGTTGTATTAAGTATGTTAAGATGTTCACATGATGAATGAAGTTCATTTGTAATGTTGAACAAATCATAAGAATGAAGAATTGCCAGAATTTGCACGATTGGACGATAAACGTCGAATTCGCAAAATTCTCGGAATGGAAGTCAAATTTTGTGTTAGATTACGAAACCTTTGTTTTCCAATAGAGACAAGTCATATTTTTCATTTAAGAATTGCGGACTCGAAAATGACCGGATTCCGACTTAGAACGAAGAAACGAGCGTTGAACGTTCACGAACGTTTATCGTTTTCGTTAAAAATGAACCAATAGGTGAATTTTTAGCAAACGAATTCAAATAGATAAAATTCTTGAATGATCATGTAGATTACGTAATTTGTGAAGTTATGCGTCCGGGAAGTTCACAAAATTCACAAACTGAATTTGGTTTCGGTGCCTGAGAGAGTTGGTGCATATGGCCAACCCTAAGCAAAATGACCCATACCAGCACAGTCATGAAACGATTGTTCGAGCCCATCGCAAGAGTTCGCCGCAGCACTCCAAAAGCTTGTTGCCTCTTTTATAGTTCTTATAAAAGCGCTCTAACTCATGCAAGTATACACGGGTCAACAAGTAATACAGAGTAAGTAAAGTATCGATCCCACAGAGAAAGTGTTAACTTTAGACTACTATGCATTAATAAACTCACTATATTTATATGCTAAGACTATGGACTTAATTATTGATTTAAACTAATTATGATTACCAACTAAAAAGAAGAGTATAAATGAACTAAATATAATGTGGAAACAATGGGATCCTAACTTCATTCAATATTTCATTCAATCGCCATATGTCATGCAAGAAATGTTCACATATCACAGGATAATAGCCAAGGGCATAAAAGTGAGTTATAACCATTTTCCAATGCACTATAACCAACTCACATATCATCTACAGATGTTAGAATCTATGTAATCACCAATACCATCACAATTACCATATTCCTATGCGCAATTGTTATCCTATTGATTTTAAGCACAACCCTTATTCTAGCTCATACGGCAAAACAGTATATTCCTATCTGTTTCACAAAATATGCAATCCCCATATTCGCATGCTATCATGATTTCATCCATATTCATATGTTCATTTCCAATTCCATACAAATACTAACATGAAGATTATCAGTCATTTATACATACAAACCAACCATGATAGATAACCCAATGATATGCAAAACAAATCTAACACTTAGATGTGCAACCAAATTACATATTAAAATCCGTTAGGATCCCATAATGGAGTTTAGTTCACATGGAACCAAAAACCATTATGGGATCAAGGCTAAACATGATCAATAAACAAACGAATGGAAGAAAGTTAGAATGATCAAACCCAATCGTTGAATAGAAACCAATGATTAACTATTGAATCCACAAAGAATTCCAATAAATAATAATCAAAATCCACAATGACAGAGAACTCCAAGAAGAAGTAGAGAAAAATAGAGGTTATGGCTTTCTCCTACGTTAGAATCTCTCCCAAGGTGTAAAACCCTAGTTTCTACTATGAAAGTTACGTAATAAAAGTCTGGTCCCTCTCTCTAACACACGTCAGAATCGTTTTATACCACATTACACATCATTAAGTTGAGAAATAAAAATAAACCAAATTACAAAGATCAAGATTGCTCATGGCCAGCGTCGTCCCCTAGTGTTTCGCTCTCGGCCGCGAGACTTTGCGATGAGGTTGAGACCAAACCAGACGCCCTCTCATGGCGGTGGCAAGACTCATGCCTCTTCGGGCGCGAAGCTGGAGTCTCATGTGATGCTGCGTCCCTTGCCTCGTGGGCGCTGACTTGCAGAGAAGGTCCCATGTAAAGCCATGTACTTACTCGTGGCGGTGAGTGCCGCCAGACGCTTTATCTTGCCAGCGGTACCGTGCGTTCGCAATTCGAGAGTTTGGTTTCACGCTTGTTGCTGCGCTACTTGCATTAATCCTCATGCTAGCTTGATTTCCATGCCTCATCAGACGTCCATGCCATGCACATCCTCGCTTTCAATCGGCCTTCACGCATCCGGGCCACCGATACCTTGAATTCCACCAAAATGACGCCGATTCCTGCACTTGTTCACCAAAAGGAGTTTTAAGTATATGCAATGCAAAATAACATGAAATACAACTAAAACAAAATGAAATGTACTCGAGGGGGGCACAATTCGCATGTATTAATATACAATAAGTGAGTAAAAATATCACTTATCATGAACCTTTTTACATTATGTGGTAGCATAACGCCATACATGTCTGATACTAAAATCCTCTCTCGGAGTATGGCGTCGCAATGACGCTTATTAAGTAAGGAGACTCATGTTGCAATACCAAGTTCGGAGACAAATATATATTAAGCTTTACAAGTATGATGCGAGATGTAAGCATAAAAAATTTGGCCAGCAAATGCCAGATGTCAGAACAAAAATAGTAATGAATGTTTCTAAGTACAAAGAAAAGAAAAGGAAGTAAACACAACTTAAGGAATGTAATGTAACATTGTTAAACCTTAAGGATGTTGTATAAAGGTTGAGATAACCTAGTCAAATATAATACAAGCATAATGATAAACTGGAATGAATAGTAACTGAATCTAATACACAATTAGATTGAAATGAAGGTTATGATATAGTCCTATACATACTTGATTATATGTGACCTAATGTAAGGCATTATGTGATCATGTATTGTAGAGACTTGAACGACTTGAACCTAAAGTTAATATATTGTAACAGACGCTAAAGGCAAGTATTCTAACTCTTGTCTCAGTTCAACCTGAACAACTTTTTGAGGTTCATGTATTCTTTCGCATGAATTGAAGTATGTTGAAGTTTAAGCCAATTCCTTTGGCTAGACTTGATGTATTTATAATCTATTCATGTATTATCAAATGTTGCTATCTTTTGTCAACTAATTGATATGGTTTTCAAAAGAAGACTGAAATGTTAAACAAATGTTTTATCGGAAAAGCATGCAGCACGTGAGGTTGCTAAATGCTTAAACGTGCATCACGTTTAATGGATGTAGTGTTGATCAACATAGAGTACAATAAGTCGATCACCTAGAAGTGCTCGTAAGTGATATCGAGACTTACGGACTTGTTTCCGTGTTGTCCTTTCCAATAAAGAATGAATACTGAGGTCTTTGGACAGGAGTGAATGTTTTACTAAAATCGTTGTTATTGTAAAACATTTTGAAAGAAAAGATGAAGTGCTATTTTGAATTATCAATAGTACTTCATAACCAAACCAGACGTCACTTGGCCACGGTCACAAGACTCATACTCTCATGGGCGTGAATTTGGGAGTCTCATGATCGCGTCCCTTGCCTCGCAGGCACTTGACTTGCAGAAGGTCCCCATGTAAAGCCATGTACTCCATGGTATGAACTGCCTTTATAGATCGCCACGCATTGCATCTTGCGGCACTGTGTTCTGTAATTCTGAGTTTGGTTTCCTGCTTGCTGCTGCTGCTACTTGCTTTAATCCTCATGCTAGCTTGATTTCCATGCCTCATTGTACCTCCATGCCATGCACATCCTCGCCTTTCAACTGGCCTTCACGCATTCGCTCACCGATACCTCGAAATCCACCAAAATAATGCCGATTCCTGCACTTGTTCACCAAAAGGAGTTTTAAGTATATGCAATACAAAATAACGTGAAATACAACTAAAACAAAATGAAATGTACTCGAGGGGGGCACAATTCGCATGGAATAATATACAATAAGTGAGTAAAAATATCACTTTTCAAATACCCCCAAACTTGAACTGTTGTTTGCCCTCAAGCAATGCATATAAATGAACACTAAAAATGTAACTACTAAACTATGCAACTACTCTATGATGCAAATTAGTCTCACATAATCTTAGCCATAACAGAATTTCAGCCCAAATTACCTCAGTGAACTATCCAGATTCCAGAACATAGTTTCAAACAAAACCATAGACATAACATCATACACTCAGATAATTCATGACTGCCATAGAGATGCTGTGTGTATGTGTGTGTTGTTCACAGAAACTTGATTCAAGCAAAGATTATATATCCTACAATCGCTTCTAAATGTAAAATTATAGTCTAAATCAAGATTCATGTATATTCATGCAAACATAGACTGTTTAAACATATCACCGCAAACTAAGGCTCAACAATGGGTTTATTGTTTTATTACTACTCACGAGGGCGATTTCGCAGTTTCCCACGATGTTTATTGCTATTATATTTTTTTTACATGATATGCATAATGTCTTAATCCATTAGGCACTGCTGCACTACCCCTTAGCGAGCTTTCAACCAACGACTCCTGCACCATGAAAGACCTTAGGCGCTAGGTGTAGAGACAATCCCCTCAAGCGCATTTCTCAAGTAGCTAGGACCCCGAATTAAGACTAGTCACGTTATTGCTATTCTTTTATTTATTTTTCTTTTTTTTTATACACAGCATGCCCATGTTTCCCCAAAATTTGCACTTCAATGACTTACAGTCTACAACATTTTCCTCATGTTTCTCTTTTTTAAAACTACATGTTATATTGATCAATGCAAGACACACATCTTAGACTTATAAGTGAATGTGAACACAATTGTGCAAACCGAAAGCATATAAACAGCAACATGAATCGCATTGTGTAAAACATTATATCCAAGTTGTGTTATGCAACATATTCTGAAATCGTTCACAATTCACTATCATCATTGGCTTAGGCAAAAATTTCTATTTATACGCAAGAATTTATGTGAGACATTAAACTAAACATACTATCAATGAATAAAAAAAATTAATATTCATGCAAAATTAAACTAAACATGCTAAAGTAAAATGCAGCTAAACTACTATGCAAGTACACCAATACCCCCAAACTTAAAATGTTCAATGTCCGCATTGAATGAAGGTAAAGGAATGAGAAAAACTCCCCTAATTATCGGCATGACCACCCTCCTCCGGGTGGTGAATGCAGTGGTGGATATGGCACAAATGGGTCCGAACTAGGGCCATTCAAGCATGGTTCCTTCTGCTTGCTGTGAATGCTTCAAATAAAAGCCCGTGAGTCCCATAGCAAAAGTTCCAAGATTGTCATACAATACGTCGACTTTAAGGCTCCAACCTTTGGAGGTGTCGATCGCTAGAGACAGTCGCTCACGGGTAGATGGACCCGCTTCATTCAGGTCGTGGGGATGCATTTGGGTTGGCTTTGAAGCAGTGGGGTGGAGAATGAATCCACGTCCGCGCGAATGTGGCTCGCCACCTTTCCAGTCCTCAAATTTGGTAATTGTGGAGTGCGTGATATCTTGGCTTGGATACTGCATTTGCTCATTGCCCCAACTAACCCCTTGCTGTGCACATAACATGGCTATCACTGAAGCGTGTGGGATGCTACCAGTGGTAATTCCCTTCAGATACTTGACAATGTTTTGATGGATCAAATACCCGACGTCAATATATTCGCCAGTGATGATGCCCCAAAGAATTATGGATCTCTCTGCTGTGATTTCATGTTGATGCGATGAGGGCAATAATTTAGCTCAAATGAACAGATTCCATGCCTTGGCGTACCGATTCAGTGTGGCGTCTGGAAAAATGTGAGGCAGAGTCGTACCGACTTTGTAAGTCCATCGGGATCCGGGAATGCACAATTCTGCGATGACCTGCTCCAAGTCTATTTCCTGATGAGCTCCGTGATCCAATTGGGCGCCCTATTTGGTGGTCTCAGCGGGGGAGCCTCAAAGACGCTTTCTAATGGCGGAGGGTTGGTAGTTTACCTCTCATATAACGAACCGAGAGAGGTATCATTCATGGTGGCTTTGGCATTAGCATAGAACTCTCGAACTATGCTCATGGGAATCGGCGTGGAGTCAAGAATACGGTCGGTCCAACCTCGTTCACGAATCATGGCACATAGTTCCCCATCCTGACCTTCTGGCCTAAATCCTCTTTCCTTGATGAATGTCTTCGCGACAATGCGATAGTACTCCTGCTGGGCCTCCAAACACAGAAATTTGCTATGATCGACAATATCCTCCTCATGATCGTCGGAGGAAGATGAAGAGGATGAAGCTGCCCTTATTCTCTTTGGACCCATTGGAGATAGAGATCGCAAATGAATTTACTGAAGGAACGAATGTTTGTGCAAACTGATGAAATTCACTCTTGCTTGTGCTATCCCAATAGAGAGCCCTAGTTTTATATTATGAAGGAGATGGGGATGAGCACGAAATCGTGGAGGAAATAGTGGAGATTGGCGGGAGAGAAATACGCCTCAATCTGTAACTGATAGAGAGATAATGACGTGAGTTGGGGAGAGTGAGAGATTTCCACTTCTGTTAGTATCGCACATAAGAGTCCCACAGATTCCAATTTCTATTTTGAACTGTTTTTATCCAGCTGGACCCGACGTCGCGCGCGACCGCGCGATGATAAAGCTTCCTCATGCCATGCCTTGAGACTCTGCGTAAAGGCTCGTGGATTAATGAAATTTGAGCAGCCATGCGGTATGAGTTGATATCTTATTTGGGACGCTATGCTAGCGAGACTCCAAAATCTGACCGATCTGCTTTGATTTACTCTTTCATCGGTGATGAGCTTTAATCATTGTACCTGCACAGATATTAATTCACATGAATAAGACATATAATAGTGGTGGTGTTATGCGATATTAATATCATATGTATACTAACTAATATTACACTCGCTCATCCCATAACTCGTTATCACTGAATTTGAACTACTAACGAAAATAATCAAAAGGAAATAACGACAATAATTGAATTCTTGGGTGAAGAATTGATGGGTTGCCTCCCATCTAGCGTTAAGTTATAGTCAATTAGCTTGATTGTCTCGAACCTCTCACGTCATATCAATAAATGTGGTGTCTTCCTTGCTGTCCTTGGCACCCTGAAATTTGATCACTTCGGCTTTCATCAATGGCTTCACCTTCAACTCTGCATTTTCATCCGTTACATATCTCTGAGAATCATCTATTCTCGGGTTGTGTATCCAATCCTTGCGGTTTCCATCTACCAGATCAACTAGAAAACATTCTTCTTCATCAGCTGGGAGCTTTATTGCGTTGAAGACGTTGAATGTAACCTCCTGATTTTGTACACGCATAGTTAATTCCCCTTTTTGAACATCTATGGAAGTCCTGCCCGTGGCCAAGAATGGTCTTCCTAGTATGATCGGTATATTCTTGTCCTCTTCGAAATCTAAAATGATAAAATCAGCTGAAAAGATGAACTTATCCACTTTAACCAATACATCTTCAACAATTCCCCGTGGATATACGACGAACCGGTCTGCTAACTGCAATGATATGTTCGCTGGTTGTGGGGCCGGTAATCCCAACCGGTTGAATATTGACAGTGGCATCAAATTTATACTTGCTCCCAAATCACATAAACACTTGTTAAACTCCATCTTCCCAATAGTGCACGGAATTGTGAAGCTACTGGGATCTTTCAAACTTTGGAGGTAACTTACGTTGAAATCATCGCATCGCATTCTTCCGTCAAAGCTACCATTTCAAACTCATCTAATTTCCTCTTCCTCGACAGTTTATTTTCATGAACTTTTGCGTAGCTTGGCATTTGTTCCAATGCTTTCAAAAAAAGGTATATTGATTTGCAACTTTTGAAGAGCTCTAAAAACTTCTTGAACTATTTGTCATCTTTTCGCTTTGCTAACCTTTGCGGATATGGTATTCGAGGTGCAGTGGTTGTAGTGGACTCTTGACCTTCTCTTCGAACTCGCTTATTCGTTTCGTTTTCTTGAACCTCATAATTTTCCGATTTTTATCCTCCTCGGTTTCTTTCTTCGTGATCGAGCCATTGCATGGCCTCCTTAGTGGTATCATGCGGCAGGCGCCGACTTCAAATCAGGCATCAAGTCTTTCCCAGATCGCAATGTTATTGCTTGACACTGCTCCTTCCCGTCTCTTCTAGGATTTGCCTCGTGTTACTTGGCGCGTAACACCTTGGGGCCTATTAGTAAGCATGGTCGCCATTTTCCCCATTCGGCCTCTAAATTCTTGATAACCACTACTTGGCTTTTGATCATGATTAATTGTGTTTGCCATGTATTTCAACATCATCTCCTCCACTTCTGATTTCTTCTCTGGATGTGATGCAGCTGGAGTGTGGTGTTGTTGCTGTTGAGTAAATCCCGGTGGAAATGGTGGTTTTGGTATAAACTGTGGTTGTGCTGACTGTTGTTGAAACTGTTGATTTGGCTAGAACTGATTTTGTTATTGTCCTTGGTTGTTAGACCAGCTGAAGTTTGGATGATTGCATTTGTTGGGGTGGTAGGTGTTCTGGAATTGGCCTTGGTCCTTTCTGTAGGAGTTTACATATCGAATCGCTTTCGAAATGATAGATAGACATGGTCTCCGTAGAGTGTGACCCTCACACAAATCTCACAAACAAAAGCAACCGTCTTCACTTTACTCTCGCCAACGTCTCTATTTTCTTAGCCACGGCACGCCATTTGTGCTGAGATAGGTGTGTAATCGCATCCACCTCCAACATACACCGCAACTTTGGGTTGAGACATCCGAGTTGTAGGATTCGATAGTCATTCATGCCATTGTCTCGATAAGCATATAGGCCTCATCATAGCTTTTTTGCCCATAATGCCCCTCTCATGGTGCATCTACAATCGATTCGACCGCCATCCCAAACCTTTGTAGAAATGAATTAATTACTAGCCAGTCTGGTAAACCATGATGTGGACACTTCTTAAGCATCTCCTTATACCTTTCCCAAGCTTCATATAAGGATTCACCCTGTTGTTGCTCAAACTGAGATATGGCTGTCCTCATCTTTGCAGTTTTAGCCATTGGGAAAAACTTGGATAAAAATTTATGTGCTAAATCCTCCCATGTAGTAATCGATCCAGCCGGCAAAGAATGTAACCAACTCCTTGCTTTATCCCTCAATGAAAATGGGAATAACCGTAGTCTGATGGCATCTTCCGTCACACCATTATATCTGAATGTGTCACAAATCTCGATGAAGCTTAATAGGTGCTCATTCGGATCATCTGTAGCAAAGACACCCCAAATCAGATCAATTCTCGCACCATCGAATAGTGCCGTTTTTATTTTGAAGGTGTTTTTGCTATCACGGCTTTTTGACTATGCTAGACTATAATTCATTTATGTTCGGCATGGAATATTCTATTAGAGCCCGATGCTCTTTTCTTGGATCGATCCTTTGTTCTTCTACCATATCGATCGTAATGTTTCTAATCGCTTCTGCAGATTTATCCGCACACTCGCTTTCCAACCCTTTCCGTTTATATTAGCTTGTGCTGGTGTTAACTCTGAATTGGAAGATCGTGTGTGTATAAAACTTTACAAGTACCTGTAACCAAAACAAAATAAAAATAGAACTGAGAAATGAACAGAATTGTCTAAGTCATACAATCTGACTTTAAACTAATGATAATTATCTAAATTAACGCCCTTCCCCAAGACGGGCGCTTAAAACTTGTTGCCTCTTTTATAGTTCTTATAAAAGAGCTCTAACTCATGCAAGTATACACGTCAATTGATAAATGTCTGAGTAAGTAAAGTATCGATCCCACGAGAAAGTGTTAACTTTAGACTACTATGCATTAATTAACTCACTATATTTATATGCTAAGACTATGGACTTAATTGTTGATTTAAACTAGTTATGATTACCAACTAAAAAGAAGAGTATAAATGAACTAAATATAATGTGGAAACAATGGGATCCTAACTTCATTCAATATTTCATTCAATCGCCATATGTCATGCAAGAAATGTTCACATATCACAAGATAATAGCCAAGGGCATAAAAGCGAGTTATAACCATTTTCCAATGCACTATAACCAACTCACATATCATCTACAGATGTTAGAATCTATGTAATCACCAATACCATCACAATTACCATACTCCTATGCGCAATTGTTATCCTATTGATTTTAAGCACAACCCTTATTCTAGCTCATACGGCAAAACAGTATATTCCTATCTGTTTCACAAAATATACAATCCCCATATTCGCATGCTATCATGATTTCATCCATATTCATATGTTCATTTCCAATTCCATACAAATACTAACATGAAGATTATCAGTCATTCATACATACAAACCAACCATGATAGATAACCCAATGATATGCAAAACAAATCTAACACTTAGATGTGCAACCAAATTACATATTAAAATCGTTAGATCCCATAATGGAGTTTAGTTCACATGGAACCAAAAACCATTATGGGATCAAGGCTAAACATAATCAATAAACAAACGAATGGAAAAAAGTTAGAATGATCAAACCCAATCGTTGAATAGAAACCAATGATTAACTATTGAATCCACAAAGAATTCCAATAAACAATAATCAAAATCCACGATGACAGAGAACTCCAAGAAGAAGTAGAGAAAAATAGACGTTATGTCTTTCTCTTACGTTAGAATCTCTCCCAAGGTGTAAAACCCTAGTTTCTACTATGAAAGTTACGTAATAAAAGTCTGGTCCCTCTCTCTGACACACGTCAGAATCGTTTTATACCACATTACACATCATTAAGTTGAGAAATAAAAATAAAACAAATTACAATCGGCAAGATCGCCGCATGGCGTGCATCCCTTAGTGTTTCAGCTCGTCATGCCGCGAGACTTGCGATGAGGTCGAGACCAAACCAGACGTCTCTCTGTGGTCACAAGACTCATGCCTCAAGGGCGCTTAGCTGGGAGTCTCATGGTCATGCGTCCCTTGCTTTCTCATGGGCGCTGACTTGCGATGGGTCCCCATGTAAAGCCATGTGTACTCGGTATGCCCGAAGTCTGCCTTTGTCTTGCTGCGGCCACGCACCCACCCACGCTACAATTCTGAGTTTGGTTTGGTTTCACCTTTGCTGCTACTTGCTTTAATCCTCATGCTAGCTTGATTTCCATGCCTCATTGTACGTCCATGCCATGCACATCCTCGCCTTTCAACTGGCCTTCACGCATCCGCTCACCGATACCTCGAATCCACCAAAATGACGCTGATTCCTGCACTTGTTCACCAAAAGGAGTTTTAAGTATATGCAATGCAAAATAACATGAAATACAACTAAAACAAAATGAAATATACTCGAGGGGGGCACAATTCGCATGTATTAATATACAATAAGTGAGTAAAAATATCACTTATCATGAACCTTTGTACATTATGTGGCACCGCAACGCCATGTACAGTACTAAAATCCTCTGGAGTATGGCGCCGCAGCGCGGCCTATTAAGTAAGGACTCACGCCGCAGCTCCAACTCCGGGATAGTCATACATTAAGCTTCAAGGCCATGCAGCGAGATAGATGTAAGATAAAATTCAAATAGCATGGCATGAAGACGTAACAAAAAATAGTAATGAATGTTTCTAAGTACAAAGAAAAGAAAAGGAAGTAAACACAACTTAAGGAATGTAATGTAACATTGTTAAACCTTAAGGATGTTGTATAAAGGTTGAGATAACCTAGTCAAATATAATACAAGCATAATGATAAACCGGAATGAATAGTAACTGAATCTAATACACAATTAGATTGAAATGAAGGGTATGATATAGTCCTATACATACTTGATTATATGTGGCCTAATATAAGGCATTATGTGATCATGTATTATAGAGACTTGAACGACTTGAACATAAAGTTAATATACCGTAACAGACGCTAAAGGCAAGTATTCTAACTCTTGTCTCAGTTCAACCTGAACAACTTTTTGAGGTTCATGTATTCTTTCGCATGAATTGAAGTATGTTGAAGTTTAAGCCAATTCCTTTGGCTAGACTTGATGTATTGATAATCTATTCATGTATTATCAAATGTAGCTATCTTTTGTCAACTAATTGATATGGTTTTCAAAAGAAGACTGAAATGTTAAACAAATGTTTTGTCGGTAAAACGACAGGCACGTGAGGTTGCCAAATGCTTAAACGTGCATACGTTTAATGGATGTAGTGTTGATCAACATAGAGTACAATAGGTTGATCACCTAGAAGTGCTCGTAAGTGATATCGGGCTTACGGACTTGTTTCCGGGTTGTCCTTTTCCAATAAAGAATGAATACTCGAGGTCTTTGACGAGTGAATGTTTTACTAAATAATGTTGTTATTGTAAAACATTTTGAAAGAAAAGATGAAGTGCTATTTTGAATTATCAATAGTACTTCATACTATTGTTCAGTTATTGAAGATATACGATTTGTATGTGTCAAGCATGTTGTTATTAAATTGTTATACTTGTTAAGCTAGTTATGCTCACTCTTTCTTAAACCATATGTATACAGCTAAGACTGAACGTCCCGAAGGATCGAAAAAGGATAAGGGAAAAGCTAAGGTAGATTACTAAGCTGTCTTGTAATAGTATAGGTCTATTGTAATGTAACTGATATTATGATAAAGAACCTTTGTAATGGGTATAGAACCTGGAAAATGTAAATATTACTTTAAATATATAGAAGTTATGTTCGTTCTTTGAGACTTTTCAATTGAATGAATGTATGAATGTTGTACAGTATAGCACCATCTGTCGGGTTGGAAGATACCCGGATATGGGGGCGCTACAAGTTGGTATCAAAGCCTAGGTTATAAAACTTAAGGGGGAAAGTAGAACCTTAAGTCATAACCTTAAGAAAGAATAAAGAAGTATAAGATGGAAAGTAGCCTTATAAAAATGCATTATATTATGTTATGTATTTCTATTATTTTATTGACGTGTACTAATCAAACTATATTGTTTTATTGTAGATGTCAGGAGAAAATGATATGTATAGAGATATACATGTAGTGAGCGAGGATTCAGTTAATCGGGTAGAGATACTACCAAATCTCGTGAGTCAGAGAACCGTGAGAGTTGGTGACCATCAGTGGGAGGCTCGGGGCGATTTAGACTACATGTCTATATTTGATGGCATGCTAGAGGAGGAGGTGGACGTGATGTCCTTTGACCAGGTCCCACCTACAGAGGACCAGGTTCCACCTACAGAGGAAATGTCTACGGGGGAATCGATGAAGGCCTTGTTTATGTCGGTATTGGATAGGAATGTCCACTACTGCCAAGAGGTTAAGGAGTTGAAAGAGGAACTCCAAGCTGTCCATGAGGACAAGGCTAGCATGGAGGGAACGTGGGGAGAGGAGCATGATGATAGGGTTCTAGCTATGGACAAGGTCCGAGAGCTGAAATGTGAAGTCTTTGAGCTCAAGCAGGAGCTAAAGACTAAAAAGAGGACGTTGGAGAGGATGTCCTATATTCATAGGAGTTCTCACGTAGATTTCAAAGCAGCAGGTAATGGATATCGATAGAAGCAAAAGGGCACAGGCACACTATCAAGAGAGATGTTATTGCTTATTCGCCAACAAAGATTTCGAGAATGCCCTACGACAGATGTAGTCTAGCAATAGCTAGAGTAGAATAGATATGTAAATATTATGTATCTAGTAGTGACGTAAAACCCTCTTTTGTATAACAAAGGGTAGTCTTTTGTAAATCCCAATTTTTAGAAAGTAATTCAGGGATGGTAATGTAATCATTAAAAATTTGAGTAATGTAAACAATGTAGTGTTATACTACAAGTTATGAATCAATATAAATCTTTTAATGGAATATGTTGAGTAATGAGTATGAGTTGTTGTTTTATTACAAATAATAACAAACCAACAAGAATAAAGTAATAATGATGTGTTGTTTTCTTAACAGCAAAATGCCGCCAAGAAGGAGACAACGAAATCGGTATGCTAATGTTAACCAACCGGAGGGTGGTCCGGTTAATCCAATGCAAGAGTTCGTTAATCTTTTAACGGATGCATTTAATAGAATGGGGGCTAATGTACCCGTGATTCCTGAAGTAGTACGAGCTACTACTTTTAAGGATTTCAAAGTGTAGGTCCCATGGGAGTTCAAAGGAACTACGACCCTATAGAAGCCCAAACATAGGTAAAAGAAATTGAGAAAGCATTTGTAATAGCAAATGTTGAGGAGGGTCAAAAGGTTGCCTTTGCAACCTATTTGATGAAGGAGAGGCCAACTCCGGTGGAGGCAAACCAAAGAAGGGTAGATATAGAAAACCTAACGTGGGAGAGGTTCGAGGAGATTTTCTTCGAGAACTATTTTCCCCACAGTATGCAAAGGAGGATGGAGATGAGGTTTCGGAATTGAGACAAGGGGATATAGCAGTTCCCCAAAGATCTTCGCCAAGTTTAATGAATCGCACGATTCGCTTCCACATCAAGTGGACACTAAAGTTAGAAAGGCTAGAAGATTTGAGCAGGGCTTGAAACCTTGGTTCTATAGCCGAATCTCTGTGTTCCAAAGTACTTCCTTTGGAACCATACTATAAAAGGCAATAATTGCCGAAGGTGGGAATGAGGCTCTCAGCCAGTACCACAAGGATAGGAAGACCAAAGGCAAGGTTGATGGAGGAACCAAGATCGAGGGAGCCAGTGGAAGTGGCGACGGTCATAAGAAGAAGGGCTTTAACTCTGGGAATACCAGAGTAAAACAAGGGACTCTAAGAGGAGGATGGAGGCTCAGAAACTCAAGGGAAGACTCACTTAGAGTCTCTGCCTCAAAGGAAAGGCGGTATGTTATAATTATGGATGGAAGGGCATATTTACTTAACTGTCCCAATCCAAGAAGAATCACGGATTCTTTGTATGTGGATCAACTGACCACATAGCAAAGAACTGCCCGAAGAAGGGAATAGAAGGAAATAAGGGAACTAATAACGGGAAGTTAGCTATTAGTGGTCCAACTTAGCCGGGGAAATCAATGGCTTGCACTTTTAATATGACGGTCCAAGATGCGGTGGCATCAGGGGATGTAGTTGCAGGTATTATTCCGATCAACAATATAAATGCATACGTGTTATTTGATTCAGGTGCTACTTGTTCGTTTATAGCATGTGATTTTGCTAGACGACTAGAATTATTTCCCGAAAAATTGCCTATACCTTTGAACATTAAGGTAGCAAATGAAGAGATAATTCCTGTTAAAGATATTCATAGGAGTTGTTGCGTAGATGTACATGGTTGTAAGTTATCGGTAGATTTAATACCGATAAAGTTAGGAGAATTCGACGTAATTCTCGGAATGGATTGGTTGATTAACCATGGAGCAATTATAGATTGCCAAAAGAAATGTGTGAGCATCAGGACGTTGAATTAACCTCCTGTAGTATTTTACGGTAGTAAATTGCCGGACGTCCGTGTTGCCTTTACGATGACACAAACTAGAAAACTTTTTAAGGAAGGGTTATGTAGGTTACCTATGCCATGTTGTTGATACCTGAGAGTGGGAGCAACCATGGAACAAATACCTATAGTAAACTAATTCATGGATGTATTTCCAAGTGAGTTACCAAAGTTTTCACGGATATGGAGATCGAATTTGATGATAGACATCGTGCTGTGAGCGGCACTAGCATCTCAAGGGCACCGCATCATCGTATGGCGCCTGTGAAAATGAAAGAACTAATGGTTTAGCTACAGGAACTATTGGACAAGAAGTACATTCAACCAAGTGTTTCACCGTGGGGAGCACCAGTGTTGTTTGTCAAGAAGAAAGATGGATCGTTAAGGCTTTGTATCGACTATCGGGAGTTGAACAAGTTAACGATAAAGAATAAATACCCATTGCCCAGGATCGATGATCTCTTTGATCAATTGAAAGGGGCAAAGTATTTTTCTAAAATAGATTTGCGGACGGGGTATCATCAGTTGAAGGTTAGGAAGGAAGATGTACCAAAGATTGCATCCAGGACTCGTTATGGTCATTACGAGTTTCTGGTGATGTCATTTGGGTTGACGAATGCACCAACTGCATTTATGGATATGATGAACAGAGTGTTCAAATTATATTTGGACAAGTTCGTCGTGGTGTTTATCGATGATATTCTAGTCTATTCTAAGACGCCAGAAGATCATGTCGAACACTTAAAATTAGTGTTGGAGACACTAAGGAAGGAGAAGTTATATGTGAAATTCACCAAATGTGAATTTTGGCTGGAAAAGGTGCAGTTTTTAAGTCATGTCATTGACCAAGAAGGGATTTCAGTGGATCCAGCGAAGGTGGAAGCAATAATGAATTGGGAACAACCGAAAACGCCGACTGAGGTGCGGAGTTTCCTAGGGTTAGCAGGGTACTATCAAAGATTTATTCAAGATTTTTTGAATATAGCTACCTCGTTGACTAATTTAACAAGGAAGACGATGAAATACGTATGGACGGATAAATGTGAAGACAGTTTTTAAGAACTGTAGAAAAGATTAAGTGAAGCTCCTGTTTTATCATTGCCAGATAACACGGGAAATTTTGTAGTGTATAGCGATGCTTCGCATAGGGGACTTGGTTGTGTGCTTATGCAGCATGGCAAAGTCATTGCGTATGCATCCCGGCAGTTGAAGGATTATGAAAAAGTTTATCCTACTCATGGTCTGGAACTGGCCGCGGTAGTGTTTGCCTTAAAGATATAGAGACATTATCTTTATGGGGAAAAATGTGAGATATACACGGACCATAAAAGTCTAAAGTATATCTTCACACAGAAGGAGTTGAATATGAGACAGAGAAGATGGTTGGAGTTGATAAAGGATTATGATTGTGAAATCCTGTATCACCCTGGAAAGGCCAATGAAGTTTTGACGCCTTAAGTAGGAAGGGTCGGAGGAAAAGTTGTCTATGTTAACGGCTCAAAATGAGTTAATAAGAGATGGCTAGGATGGAAATAGAAGTGAAGATGCCGAGTGATTCTAAGGAAGTTAATCTTTATGACGGAGATGCAATCTACCATCGTAGAGAAAGAGTCAAGGAGGTACAACTCAAGACGGATGAGTGTAACCAAATGAAGAAGCGGTTATCCGAGAAAGAAGATGTTAAGTATAGTCTTGATAATGAGGATTATTAAGATTTGAGGGAAGAATTTGGGTTCGAATGAGATGTAATTAAAGGAGAAAGTGTTATAAGAAGCTCATAGTTCGAGGTACTCAAGTACATCCCGGTAGCACTAAGATGTATCAAGACCTTTGATGAATTTTTGGTGGCCAAACATGAAGAGAGAAATAGCAGAGTATGTGAGTAGGTGCTTAACTTGTCAAAAGTTAAAGGCCGAACATCAACGACCAGTGGTTTATTATACGGTCATTGGAGATTCCAGAATGGAAGTGGGAGCATATCACGATGGACTTCGTGGTGGGACTTCCGACGCACGCAAAAGGGTACGATTCAATTTGGGTAATAGTGGACCCATTGATTTAAGTCGGCTCACTTTTGGCCAATTAGGGTCAAGTATAACTTAGACCGATTAGCTAAACTTTATGTTAAGGAAATCATTTTATTACATGGAGTACCGGTATCGATTGTGTCGATCGTGATCCACGATTCACATCGAACTTTGGAGGAGTTTGCAAGAGTTAGATTAGGAACACGGCTAAGGTTAAGCACGACTTATCATCCACAAACCTGATGGGGCGAAAGCGAAGGATAATTCAGACGTTAGAAGACATGTTGAGGTCTCAAGCTCATGGATTTCAAGGGTAGTTGGGATGATCACTTACCACTAGTAGAGTTTGCATATAACAACAGCTTATCATGCAAGCATAGGCATGCCGCCATCTGAAGCTCTGTATGGGAGAAAGTGCGTAACACCTTTGTGTTGGGATGAGATGGGAGAACGTCCGGATGCTAGGACCGTAATTGGTGCAAAGCAGACAAATGGATGTGGTAAAGTTAATTCGATGATCGTCGTCACACATTTCGAAAGAGACATATAAGAAGTATGCAGACTCACATAGACTAAGTCGAGAGTTTGAGGTGGGCTCGTATGTGTTTCTAAAGGTATCTCCTTGGAAAGGAAAGATACGCTTTGGAAAGAAAGGAAAGTTAAGTCCAAGGTTTATAGGACCTTTTGAGGTGTTAAAACGGGTGGGAGAGGTAGCGTATATGATAGCATTACCTCCAGACCTAGAACGAATACATAATGTGTTTCACATATCTGTATTACGTCCATATAAGCCGGACTATAAGCATGTAATCGAGTATGAGCCAATTCATATCGAGAAAGACTTATCATATGAAGAGTTGCCGATGCAGATCATTGATAGAAAGGAACAAGTTCTGAGGAACAAGGTAATACCATCAGTAAAGGTATTATGAAAGAACCACGATGCTGAAGAAGCAACGTAGGAACTAGAAGAAAAGATGAAGAAAAATTTTCCTCATCTATTTGATTAAAGTAAGACGAGATTCTGGCGACAGAATCTTTATAAGGGGGGAAAAATGTAACGACCGAGAAATTCGGATCTTATTGTAAAATGATTTTATTAAATTAAATAATAATAAAATCATATTCCATGTGTTATCAAGATGGTTGTCGTTGTATAACTTATTGATGTTAGAATGTTGTAGTATTTGAGCTACGTGGATGAATTAAAGTGTTTGAATTTCCAAGACGAAAATAAAAGTTTTCCGAGAAATTTTCCAAAAAACACTATTCATTAGTATTTGCTCGGGATATAATTTTGAGTTTCCGAGAAATACGTAATGATGAAATAACAAGGTAAGATGGATTATGTAATAAAAATCTAGTTATGGAAAAAGTAATAATTCGCTTGTGGACTTAATTTATAAACTTTAAGTAAAAGTAATTAGTAATGAATAAGTAATAATTGTATGATACTTGGTATTATGCGAGTAATGAAAAACGAGTATAATACTAGGTATTATACGAGTTTGTATGAAGGATAAATACCGTATATAAATTCTATATGAATTAGAATACAAGAATAATGCATCAACTATATGTGTATGTATTATGAAATATTAATAGACTTGTAAAGATTGGCTAGGATTTTTGTACAAAGCCCAAGTCAATTAAGGTTATGGCCTAACTATTGAATTAATAAGCAAGCTAGTGTTTGTTAATGTAAAGCCTAAGGATTTATTAATCCAAGCCCAAGCTAGAATCCATAAGTTAATAGACCCATGGGGCAAAACCATATTAATATGGTTAATGTGTGATGACCAAGATAAGTGGTGATCAAGATAAGTGGTGATCAAGATAAGTGGTGACCAAGTTAAATGAGTAGTGGTCAAGCAAAGGATAAGATTAGATCTAGCAATTAATGAATAGTAAGGAGATGGCTAAAGGAGGTGGGATGATTTAAAGACTAAACTACCCTAACCTTGGAAAGTCTATAAATAGAAGAGCTTTGCTAGCCATTTAACAATTGTTCAAGCAATTAAACAATTACAAAGTGCTTAAGTGTTAGAGAGAATAAGCTATCATAAGTTAACTTCCATAAGCCAAGAAGAAGAAGAAGCTACTTATCAAAGACTTCAAGAGAAGACCTCTTCTCCAATGATCTTCTATCTCTATCATGATAGGTTGATAAGAAAAGTTTGGATTGAGGAATATGAATGATAAAAAGTAAGAAGAATGTGTAAGTAATGAACTTAAGCCACATAAGTTGGCAATAAGTCATTTGAACTTATAAAAGTTATAAACTTATTATAAGTTAACCTTGAATGTAAGTATGAAAATAGGAACTTGTGATGAGTTTAGTAAGAAAAGTGAATTAAGAACTTATATGATTATATGTATTATATATACCTAAGTAAAGTTATATGTGAAGAACATGTAAAGTATGATGATTAAGAAACTCTAATTGTCATAAGTCATGAATAATAAAATCTTAAGTAGTTTATAAATCGACAAGTTATAAGCTCTTGAAGAATAAGTCCAAAAAAATCCAACAATGAATATAAGTTGTTGTATTAAGTATGTTAAGATGTTCACATGATGAATGAAGTTCATTTGTAATGTTGAACAAATCATAAGAATGAAGAATTGCCGAATTTGCACGATTGGACGATAAACATCGAATTCGTAAAATTCTCGGAATGGAAGTTAAATTTTGTGTTGGATTACAAAACCTTTGTTTTTCAATAGAGACAAGTCATATTTGGCATTTAAGAGTTGCGAACTCAAAAATGACAGGATTCTGACTTAGAACGCATTTAAACCAACGAGCGTTGAACGCGTTCATTTAACGTTTATCGCTTTTCGTTAAAAATGAACCAATAGGTGAATTTTTAGCAAACTAATTCAAATAGATAAAATTCTTGAATGATCATGTAGATTGCGTAATTTGTGAACCGTAGGCCTTTGAACGAGTCAATTCGGACTTATAACGAAAAAGTTATGAGTCCGGGAAGTTCACAAAATTCAAAAACTGAATTTGGTTTCTGGTGCACAGAGTTGGCGTCCCGGCGCCAACCCTAGGCAAAATGACCCACGCCGCAAAGACGGAACACGTTGTTTGAACTTACTCAGTGTTCATGTGCAAAATAACCTTAGTACATTATGTGGCAATCAGCGTAGCGTATATACATGCAAAATCCTTCGGGTGTGTGAAATGCAATACATGCCCATTAAGTAAGGACTCGCCGCAACACCAAGTCCGGACAACATACATTAAGCTTCAAGGCCACAGAGCGAGATGTAAGAAAAGTTGAAATGCAATCAGTCAAGATCGTAACAAAAATAGTAATGAATGTTTCTAAGTACAAAGAAAAGGAAGTAAACACAACTTAAGGAATGTAATGTAACATTGTTAAACCTTAAGGATGTTGTATAAAGGTTGAGATAACCTAGTCAAATATAATACAAGCATAATGATAAACCGGAATGAATAGTAACTGAATCTAATACACAATTAGATTGAAATGAAGGGTATGATATAGTCCTATACATACTTGATTATATGTGACCTAATGTAAGGCATTATATGATCATGTATTATAGAGACTTGAACGACTTGAACATAAAGTTAATATACCGTAACAGACGCTAAAGGCAAGTATTCTAACTCTTGTCTCAGTTCAACCTGAACAACTTTTTGAGGTTCATGTATTCTTTCGCATGAATTGAAGTATGTTGAAGTTTAAGCCAATTCCTTTGGCTAGACTTGATGTATTGATAATCTATTCATGTATTATCAAATGTTGCTATCTTTTGTCAACTAATTGATATGGTTTTCAAAAGAAGACTGAAATGTTAAACAAATGTTTTGTCGGTAAAACGACAGGCACGTGAGGTTGCCAAATGCTTAAACGTCCATACGTTTAATGGATGTAGTGTTGATCAACATAGAGTACAATAGGCTGATCACCTAGAAGTGCTCGTAAGTGATATCGGGCTTACGAACTTGTTTCCGGGTTGTCCTTTTCCAATAAAGAATGAATACTCGGGGTCTTTGACCGGAGTGAATGTTTTACTAAATACTGTTGTTATTGTAAAACATTTTGAAAGAAAAGATGAAGTGCTATTTTGAATTATCAATAGTACTTCATAACTATTGTTCAGTTATTGAAGATATACGATTTGTATGTGTCAAGCATGTTGTTATTAAATTGTTATACTTGCTGAGCTAGTTATGCTCACTCTTTCTTGAACTATATGAATGCATCTAAGACTGAACGTCCCGAAGGATTGAAAAAGGATAAGGAAAAAGCTAAGGCAGATTACTAAGCTGTCTTGTAATAGTATAGGTCTATTGTTGTAATGTAATTGATATTATGACAAAGAACCTTTGTAATGGGTATAGAACCTAGGAAATGTAAATATTACTTTAAATATATAGAAGTTATGTTCGTTCTTTGAGACTTTTCAATTGAATGAATGTATGAATGTTGTACAGTATAGCACCATCTGTCGGGTTGGAAGATACCCGGATATGGGGGCGTTACACTACCCCAATTTTGTGGCTTCCTAATCTCAGATTGCAAGAATTTGATGAACCTGTGGGTTGAGGGTGTGTTTATATAGAGGTGATATCATATAGAGCCTTAATAGAGGGGTGATGGAGTGAAGTAGTGTAGTCGTGGGTACTAGTTGTGGGGATGAGTCTTTGTTGGTGGCACAATCGTGGGTGAGAAGGAGGAGTATGTTAGGATGTTGGCGTTCTAGTGTAGGAGAAGGAGAGTGAGCATCGTGTGGTGTAACTGCCGAATTTGAAGTGCCTAGGTTAAATGACCCCCGCCCCGACGGGGGGTACAAGGCCAATTGAGCTCGCCCCGGCGGGCATGCCCACTGTAAGTTGGCCAGTTTTTGGCTTTGTTGTCTTCATGCTATGCCACCAAAATTGCATTTTCCCATCCTGCAAGCCATGAAACGTGAAAGTTATTAGATTTTTGATAAATTTGAGCATGCATGAGAGATTCCAAAACTCTTAGAAAGAATCAATAAAAAAAATTAATAAATTAAAATCCTAAGCTATAATATAATTAATACGGAAAAAAGTTCAAATGAAAAGAAAAATAAAATAAATAAAAAGAAATGATTGGGTTGCCTCCCAATTAGTGCTTTATTTTAAGTCATTCAGCCTGACTACTCCCTGTTTCACTGTGTATCGGCGAGGGTAATGTTGACGACATCCCAGCTTGAATCGCCACCCCAGTAATGCTTTATCCGTTGACCATTGACCTTGAACGTCTCTAATGGATTACGATTGTAGAGTTTGATGGCGCCATGTGGGAAAACGGTTTTAATAGTGAATGGTCCCGACCACCTCGACTTAAGCTTGCCTGGGAACAATCTCAATCATGAGTTGAATAAAGAGTAGATCGATTACCCCATTTCGAATGTTCGATGCATAATTTTCCGGTCGTCTTATCTTTTACCTTTTCTTTGTATAATTTGGAGTTCTCTATATAGGCGTGAAGCGGAATTCATCGAGCTCATTCGGCTTGAAGTAGTCTTTTTCCCATACTGATTTGCTTGATCGAAATTTAGTTTTTGAACCGCCTAATAAGCCTTGTCTCAGGTCAGAGTTCAACCAGTAAGTGACATGCCTTTCCGCATACGAAGAGTTGATATGGTGACATCCCGATTGGAGTTTTGTACGCAATCCAGATGCCCATAATGCATCGTCCAACCGAAGTGACCAATCTCACGACTCGGATTTATTTACTTTCTCCAATATTTTCTTTACTTCCCCGTTTGATACCTCAGCCTGCCCACTTGTTTGAGGGTGATACGATGTCGCTACCTTGTGGTTGACCCCATATCGTGTCAAAAGAGCTGTGAATGCCTTATTACAGAAGTGACTACCTTCATCACTGATTATTGCTCTTGGCGTGCCAAACCTCGTGAAAATGTTTTTCTGTAGGAATTTGAGGACCACCTTGGCATCGTTGGATGGTAGTGCTGCAGCTTCAACCCACTTCGATACGTAATCCACTGCGAGTAGAATATACTGATTGCAGCACCTTTGCTGTTGTCCGCTCACTACCATAACGCCCGCTATATGCAGATGAATGGCACTCATGCATAATGTTCTTCACTTCACTATAGGGGACGCACCGTCTAATCATTTTGTCGGCGCATTGTTTAAACAAATACTGTTCGTCCCACATGTACCATTTTACATCATGAAGAAACTTTTTCTCGTTGTTATGTGAGGTCGTGGAAGAATGTTGCTCACAAAAAATTTGCATAATCCGCATACCAAGGAAATTCTGCAGAAATCCCAAACAGTTGCTCATCTGGGAATGATTCGTTAATTTCACATATGTCTTCTTTCACTTTCCCTTGGTTTTCCAGCCTAGACAAGTGATCGGCTACTTGATTTTCCGTCCCCTTTCTATCTTTAATTTCTAAGTCAAACTCTTGAAGTATGAGAATCCATCGGATAAGGCGTGGTGGCTTAGCATCTTTTTCGCTATTAAAACCGAATCGTGAATGGTCCGTGTAGACTATCACCTTAGTATCGATCAAGTATGCCCGGAATTTGTCAAACGCGTACACCACTGCAAGCAATTCCTTTTCCTCGATTGTATAATTCATTTGAGTCTCTATAAGTGTTTTGCTTGCATAGTATATGGCGTGAAACACCTTGTCTCATCGTTATTAAACAAATTTCAATCCAAGCATAGTCGCTTCAAGATCACACATTAGCTCGAATGGCATATTCTAATCAAAAGTGCGACTATCACGGGGTCAGAAGTTAATTTCTTCTTCAATGATTCAAAACGACTTGCATTCCTCAAGAAACCGAAAGTAGCATCCTTCTAAAAGACTACATAGAGGCTTTACAGCTTTTAGAGAAGTCCTTATGAACCTCTGAGAACCCAAAGATGTCCCGTAAAACTTCTAATACCCTTAATCGAGCTGGTGGAGGAGGTTTTTCTCGATTGTTTCCAACTTTTCTTTGTCCACCTCCAATCCTTGAGCCAACACCTTATGGCCCAAAATTATGCCTTCTTCAACCATGAAGTGGCATTTTTCCCAATTGAGTATGAGGTTTGTATCCTTACAGCGCTGCAATACCATCACCAGATTCCCTAGGCAAGTATCAAAGTTGTCTCTATAGACCTAAAAATCATCCATGAAGACTTCCACATTTTTCTCCACAATATCTGAAAAAATGGCCATCATACACCGTTGGAAGGTTGCAGGTGCATTGCATAACCCGAATGACATCCTCCTGAATGCAAATGTGTCGTAAGGGCACGTAAATGTTGTCTTTTCTTGATCCTCAGGAGCGATGGTGATCTGGTCATAGCCCGAGTATCCATCCAATAAACAATAGTAATCATGTCCTGCTAATCTGTCTAACATTTGATCGATAAAGCGTAACGGAAAGTGATCTCTTCGGGTTGCCTTATTCAACCTCCTATAATTGATGCACACCCTCCAACCTGTCACTGTTCTTGTTGGAATTAACTCGTTATCCTCATTCTCGCACTACACGGTCATTCCCCCTTTTTTTAAGCACACAATGAACCGGACTAACCCACTTCATCGTCAGAATCGGATAGATGATACCAAAGGCATCCAATAATTTCAGAATTTCCTTCTTTACCACTTCCTTCATAATCGGGTTAAGTCGACGTTGTTGCTCCACCGTCGGTTTTGCATCATCTTCCATCAGAATCTTGTGCATGCAAAACGAAGGGTTGATTCCCTTGATATCCACGATCGTCCACCCTATCGCTGCTTTATGTTCCCTAAGCACCCTCAGCAACTTTTCTTCCTGTAAATCGTTAAGTGCAGCAGAAATAATCACAGGTAAAGAATTTAAACTGCCTAAATACGCATACCTGAGGTGTTTAGGGAGTGGCTTGAGTTCTAGAGTTGGTGGCTCCTCCAATGACGGTTTTAATTTTTTCGTGGCTATCTCCTCCGTGTGTAGAAGTTCAAATGGTGCTCTGAATCGGCTAACTTGTGGCAATGAATCTAACATCTGTAAGTAGTCCACAAATTCCGGGTCATCGACTTCTTCATCCCCCAATAATGTTGTTTCTAATGGATCGTGGACCAGACTCTTGCCCATATCTTCATTGATGATTTGCTCAATTAAATCCATCTGAAAACATTCTTCCTCATCCGTAGGGAATTTCATGGCCTTGAACACATTAAATTTGATTTCTTAATCTTGGACTCTCATAGTAAGTTCTCCTTTTTGCACGTCTATGAGTGTCCTTCTCATGGCTAAGAAAGGTCTCCCTAAGATAATCGGGATGTTCTTGTCCTCCTCAAAATCCAGAATGATGAAGTCCGCTGGGAATATAAACTTATCCACTTTAACCAAAATGTCCTCTACTATGCGTCTCGAATATGTGACTGACCTATCCGCCAACAACAATGAAATATTTGTAGGCTTTGGCGCGGGAAAACTCAATTCTGTGTATACTGACAATGGCATAAGGTTCACACTCGCCCCCAAATCACATAAACATTTCTTAAAAGACATATTCCCGATCGTGCATGGGATAGTAAAGCTCCCCGGGTCCTTAAGTTTTGGTGGTAACTTCTATTGTAACACCGCACTACACTCCTCTGTTAGTGACACTGTTTCAAAATCTTCCCATTTCTTTTTCCTCGACAGAATTCCTTTCATGAATTTTGCATAACTAGGCATTTGTTCTAGGGCTTCTGCGAACGGGATATTAATCTGGAGTTTCTTAAAAACTTCCAAAAACTTCGCGAACTGCTTATCTAATTTTTTTTTTGGACCCTTTGCTGAAATTGTGGTGGAGGATATGCAACTGGTTTGTCGTCTAACTTTGTTCTCTCACCTTGCTTATCCTCACCCTTGTCTCCTTCAACCACTTTACTGTCGTCAACTTTTTCATCCGACTTTACAGAATTTTTTGCATCGTTGCCAATGAGATGTGTTCCGCTCCTCAACGTAATTGCTCGACATTCGCTCGTGGTTCCCTTCGGATTTTCTCTCAGATCACTTTCGGTAGGTCCTCTTGCGGCTGTTATTTAATGCTAATGCAATTTGCCCCATCTGATTTTCCAAGTTCTTTATTGCCACTGCTTGATTTTTCATTGATGCTTCATTGCTAGTTATGTACTTTGACAATAACTCTTCTAAATCTGATTTTCGTTCCTGATGTTGAGCCGATTGTTGATGATTCTGAAAACCTGGGGGATATGATGGTCGTGGAGCTTGATTTTGCTGGTTATTGCTCCACGAAAAGTTTGGGTGGTTCCTATTCCCCTGGTTGTAAGTGTTTTGGTACATATTCTGTGGAACCCTGTTGTAGCTCCCTACGAACTGCACAGACGCTGGATTGATTGCGCACTGATTTGTAGGATGGTCACCCACGCACAATTCACAAACTACTACAACATGTTGTACCTGAGCCCTTGTCATGGCATCCAACTTCTTGGACAACGCAGAAATTTGTGCTTGTATTCCTATCACTCCATCTACTTCTAACACCCCAGTTGCCTTTGCCTGTGTCATTCTTGTTGTGGGCCACTAGTAGTTGTTTTCCGCCATGGTCTCAATCAAATTATAGGCTTCCTCATAACTCTTAGCCATGAACACTCCACCCGACGCTGCATCAATACTGGTTCTGAGATTCCCATGCAGTCCGTTATAAAAAGTATTCATATGCAACCACTTAGGAAATCCATGATGCGGGCACTTTCTAAGTAACTCCTTGTATCTCTCCCATGCCTCATATAGCGACTCCCCATGTTGCTGCTCAAACATTGTTATGTCATTCCTCATTTGGGTAGTTTTCGCCGGTGGGAAAAATTTTGCAAGGAATTTCTGAGCTAAGTCTTCCCACGTGGTTATCGATCTCGGCGGTAGTGAGTGTAACCAACTCTTCGCCTTGTCCCGTAAAGTGAATGGCAATAAGCGAAGTCTCACCGCATCATCCGACACCCCATTATACCTAAAGGTGTCGCAAATCTCCAGAAAGCTGACTATATGTTCATTCGGATCGTCATTAGCCAATCCCCCAAACTGAACTGAATTCTGGATCATCTGAATCGTCCCAGGCTTGATTTTGAATGTATTTGCAGCAATTGTAGGCCTGGTGATGCTCGACTGCAGTTCAGTCACCTTGGGTGTGGCGAAATCCCTTAATGCTTTCTGATCTTCAGCATCCATCGCTTCTTCTATGTAAGAGTTTTCGAATTCGTTCCTTGTTTCCTTGATCCACTTACTTAACCTCTGAAATCTTCTTTCAATGTCGTCCTCAAAAGGAAGCAAGTTTGGATTTTTGGATCGTGTTTGCATAAACCAATGTCAAAAACCTAAAATAAGAAGAACAAAAACAAAAACAAAAAGTGTTTAAGTAAAACTGGACTAATTAAACTGATATTGTAAAATATTAAAATCTAAACTAAATTGTCCCCGGCAGCGGCGCCAAAAACTGGTTGGGTAAAATCTATATACGCAAAACACGCAAGTATACGTGGTCAACAAGTAATATAGTAATGAATAAAGTATCGTTCCCACGGAGACAAATTAGCAAGAAATTTAACTTCATAATTATCAATTTCCTATTAATCCTAATTCTATTAAACTATTCAATTCAATGATTTAACTTTATAAAAACTAAATTAATAAATAACTAAACTATCACAAAACAATCACAAATATCAAAATCTGGAATTTCAAACAATCGATGGAGAATTAGACTTATGATTTCACCCTAAGCTTCACTCTGATTTTCAAACCCTCATTCCAATTCAATAAAATATCCCAGTTTATTAATCAAGAACACGAATATAGTACTAGCCACCTCTCGATGCACTAATATCGTATTAACTTAAATCCACAATTTAGATAGAAACAAGTTAAACACCTAAATCAACCAACTCACTATATTTCTATGTGAACTGAAATTAAAGAAGGTTTAAGCTTAAGTTCTCTATCCGATTACATGCGATGTCAAGCATATCTCTACCTTAATAATAATCAAGAATCTGCTATTCACAAAATTCATGACACATGCTATATTAACTAAGTCTAGATTTGAATATCCTCTCTCGATTCCATACAAATCTACAAAGAACTGTTGATCAAGCAATTCATAAATTCACGCTCAAATTAATATAGATAAACTGAAAATACTTTATTGAACTGGAAATCAAAACTACAAAATCATTGTTTCACCTAGAGATCCATCATAAGCCTAATAAGCAAATTAGTTCATAACGAATGAAATAACAACTGAATAATCTAAAGAAAACATCCTTGCAATTACAAATAAAAGACTAAAGAGAAGAATAGTGATGAACACCCTTCACGTAGCCTAGAATTGCAATCGTCACGAAAATCTCTTCAAAATACTCCTCCAAAGCTTTCTGTGAAAATCTGGAAAAAATCTTCGTAGTATGCTCTTGTGTGTTGTCGAATCTATTGTTAGTCGAGTAATGGACGTGCCCCCTAGTATCCCAGTCGAAATCCTTTTTATTTTAGAGTCCATATGTAATCCCCAACCTTAGCATCCATGTCCCAGCAGAGTTCAAACCATAGCAGGACACTCAGAATTCTCCACCCCCGCCCCAGCGGGGGTGCATAGGCAAAAAGGGCCCATCCCGTCGGGGGTGTCATCTGCAAGTTAACTGCTCCATTTTCCAACTTACTTCCACTTTTCCTCCAAAATACTTCCTTTCTCCATGCTTTGCCTCAACGACCACCCTACACATAAAAGAACAAGAAACGAGTAAAAAGGAACACGAAAATGAGAAAGTAACAACGAATTAAGCTTGAAAAGAACATCGACTCGTGGATATAAAATCCTCTTATCAAACACTGATTTTGTTTTGTCCGTATCCGCCTTTGGTGCCACCACCCCCGTTGGACTTGGTTTCCCTATAGGATAATCTCGAGCTATATGACCTTCATTTACACAGTTATATAACACACCTTGAATTGTTGTGGGCAATTTGAACTGATATGCCCCTCTTTCGCGCATTTATAACATACGACCGGTGGTCGTTCTCCTCCCTTAGAAACAATTGATGATGGTGCTGACGTCTTCACGTTGTCATTGTTGTTCCTTCTTTTGTTGAAATCTCCCCCCGACTTGCTTCTTCCACTATCATGGCCACGATTACCAGGAGAGTGCTTTTGTCCGAATATTTTCCTCCCTGCTGGTTATCATTGTTGCCACCGGTATGACCCGCGTTATGGTCCCTCAGTTGAACATACTCATTATCTCGCTCTAATAATTGAGCCCTGTCCACAACATCTAAATATAGAGAAAATTTGTGAGAAATGAGGTATTGACGAATTTCGGGTTTCAGACCTCTCAGAAACATTTGCGTCATACGTTCCTCATTTTCTACCAAATGAGGTGAAAATCTAGATAACTCTGTGAACTTAGCCTCGTACTGGGACACAGTCATGTTGTTCTATTCAAGTCTAATAAACTCTACCTCCTTCATATAATGAATACTTTTAGAAAAGTACTTGTCATTGAACAGTTTCTGAAATGTTTCCCAAGACATATTGAGTGCGGTTGGCTGGGTACGCTTCACAGATTCCCACCAATAATCTGCCTCACCACGGAACATAAAGCTGGCGAATGGAACCTTATGTTCATCCATGCATCCCAAGACATCAAATATCTTGGTAATTTTCTTAACCCACATTTTCGCCTTTGATCGGATAAATTGACCAAAAACTCCCATGATCCCAACTCTTTTGAATCGCTGATCGTGATAAACCCAAGGTTGCTATCATTTCCACCCATATTTTGTACACGAGTCTCTCCTCGTCGATTTTGCATGAATCGCAAAAAGCTTCTAAACATCCCATCATTCATCGTTTGTTCGGTAGTGTTGTTTACAGGAGGAACATTGCCGTCATGTTGCACGTTCTCCTGGTTGGTGATTAATGGTGTCTCCACGGTCTCATTCACTCCATTGCTAACATTTTCAGCTGTCATTCTTAAATACTGCCATAAAACAAGGGTTAATTAAAGAAATTGACATACCACATAATACCCCTATGCTCAGACTGACTCATTAAATACCACATAAGCTTAGGTAGGACACACTAGCGAAGGATTTACTCATCTCTCCCCTCCTAGTTCTATTCCCCCATCTCCGCCAGAGACCATATCCCTAAGCTTTAATACCAACTATGACGCACCCAAAATAGGTATACATGGTACAGAAACAACTACAACTTCATTATTATAATTGTCGTGTAAAATACGACAACACATAAACTGTGAGTTTAAATACAAATATAGTCTTCTAGACAATATTCACACTCAAATAAGTCCTCATTAAAATTATTGATACACTATTTTACAAAATAGTGACGACTGCTAAAACAATTGTCTGGACCCATCACTCCACACCCCGACTAGTTTCCGCTATATTCTCGCCTCCTGAGAAGAAACATGGACCAAAAAGGAAAAGGGTGAGCTAAACTAGCCCAGTAAAGAATATTATAACTAAGATAATGAACAACAAATTATCGTTAGCCTTCAACAAATCAGATAAAATATAATGGACAACCAGTTTTAGATCAATATTCGCAGCAGAAATAACAATTCATTAGAAGAGTTAAGTAGAGAATGAAATCTACTATTATCTATGAATTTAAAAGTTCATCATCAATATTTTATCTCTGTAACATCAATCAATATTCATCTTGAATCAAATATTCATCTTTGCACTACGGGCCAAAGATATTCATTTGTATCACAAGTTGATCATGTTCATCTCAACACCTGTCCATCTTTGCACTACGGGCCAAAGATATTCATCAAGTAATCATTCATCTTTGCACTACATGTCAAAGATATTCAGTTATAACACCATTTAGGACTGAGGATGATGAAAAATATTTTAAAGAAACGAATCCAGTGAGATAAAAAAGACAAAGACTAGGGATTTGTACTTTAGATAATCCAAGTTCAAAAATACTCCATAATAAACCATAGAGGAGAAAAATTCAAGAATGAAGATCAAAACATGGATACAATCAAAGATAGTAACCATAATAGACATCTTGGACAAAGAAGAAAAAATTTCATTTTTCTGTGAATAGTGTCGTATACGTGATTAATGTCGTATACGTGATTAGTGTCGTATACGTGAATAGTGTCGTATACGTGAATAGTATGTTAGGTTTGTAATATTCATGAACGCAATCAAATTGCACAAAATAAGCGGAAGCATGGAAAATTAAGTTTTAAAATTTTTACAAACCATATACCCAGATCATCCTTTATACACAATTATTAATTAAACGAAAAATATGAAGAACAAAAATCATACCCTTGAAGATTCGAGCTTCCTCAGGTAAAAGTTCACCTCCAATCTTTTTCGCGTTCAATTTGAATCCACCGGGTTTGGTTCCTTCCTTTGATCAACGTTAGCCACCCAAGTGTTTGGCCTCTAGAGGTGATCCATCAAGGAAGAAGAAATATTCAAGAAGAATGGTATTTGGCTAAACCCTAGTTTTTCTATCTCTATAAAAAAAGAGCGTACTCTCCAACAATTGGAATCACGTCTATTGATATTAGATATAAGACTCCTCTTATAAAGATATCAGTTAACCCTTCTAATCTAATTAGAAAATAGGGTATTAATTAATTAATTAAGCTCCCTAATTTTATTAGGGATAATTAATTAAATTCTTTTAATTAATTTAACCTCCTAATCTTATTAGGAATATATGAGAGTACTTTTATTAATTAATTCCCAAACTCCTTTAGGAATTAAATAATAAGAATAGTAATAATAATAATAAGACTCCTCTTATTAATTTATATTTAATATTTCTAAAATATTAAATAATATATATTAAGCTATTTAATTTATTCTATCACCATAGATTAAATTAAATATATTTAACTTATTATTACGATTATGTCATTAACTTCTTAAATAATTATTCTTCCTTTATGGTGTGACCCTTTAGGTTCTCCATATTAAACCGGTTGTGAATAAATCAATTAGAACAATTCTAATCTTATTTAAATAAATAAATAAAATTATTAATTTATTTAAATATATAATATTTATTCTACAATAGGGATAAGCCTCTCTAGGATCAACGACTTTCCAGATAATATAGATTTCAACGTTAATCATAAAAGAACCTTTCAGTAAATAGTTACCGTACAATTCAATCCTTCCACCATACAATGTCCCAATTAAATATAAGACATGAAATTACTGTGAAGTCTTATTTTATTTAATTATATGTATTTCGACTCTTAAATGCACAACTCCAAATAATGCAAATTAGAAACTCCTTTCTAATTTTATTCTGCCAACATTAATCATAAAAGAACCTTTGAGTAAATAGTTACCGTACAATTCAATCCTTCCACCATACAATGTCCCAATTAAATATAAGACATGGAATTACTGTGAAGTCTTATTTTATTTAATTATATGTATTTCGACTCTTAAATGTACAACTCCAAATAAGGCAAATTAAAAACTCCTTTCTAATTTCATTCTGCCTTGGCCAAGGACTACTGGGTTGTCATTTATCGAATCACATAAGACATTTCTCTTCTTTTACTAGAAGCGGTAGATTATTTATTGATCATACATTATCTCCATGTACAACTTATTATACCCAAGCATACCCTTTGATATACTCTAAGGGTCTTAAGGAATAAATCAATGTATAACTCATCATACACAAGATACTATAATGATCTCAAGTCCAAGGATCACTTGTACTATTATCACTACAGGAATTTCTATTGACAGGTAAGTAAAACTCCATTAGGTATTCCTTAGCGAGCCACGTTCAGAGTGAACTTATTCTCTAATAAGCACCTACATACTTGCTTTAGTGTCTCTGGACACCCCCAAATTCGGGTACTTCATTTCCACCAATTTGGTGCTCACTATCAAAATAATTACATCTAACTACCCATAATAAAGGATAAAATATTAAATAACTTAAACAATAATATTTCCCATTAAAGGGTTACATCATCTCATAAACAATCCCAGGTAATCTAACCTTAAATTATTACATCAGTTTGCGGAATACATTATAAAATAAAACATGTCTTATAACATCATTCATTTAAATAAACTTTAAATAATTCTTCAACACTTGGACATCTTGCCCTTTCCCTTGCTAGTAGATGGTTCATCACCTCTTTCGACTTTAGCTGCATTGTTAATTGCAAGAGTGAGTAAACAATTGCTCACTGATATAAAGAGTAGTAATAATAATCATATGAGAATAAACAACTAAAGTTTGATAATAATGAACTTGTTTCTAATAATAAAGCAGTAAATAAGTTCCAACTTTAATATCTCGAGGGTCTTATGACCACTTAACTATGTCCACTGGTGATTAGGTATTACTACCCCAACCTTAACAGATTAATTAGACTGCATGACTCTTCTTAACGCACTTAGGGGATCAGCCTTTGTACCATGTATTGTGCACAAACATCTAAACGTTACACGTACAAAATCCCCTATGTTAGGGTTGTTCGTCTCAATTTGAATTTAGAATTTCTGCACTAAAGAAAGTTTAGTTTGGAACTAGCTTATCAGTGTTTCTAGAATTTTAGAACTCTATTCAATTTCCATCAATAAAGGTTTAATACAATAATGTATAACTGAACAAGGCTATCAACGTCAAAGATCGGATATCAACAATATATAATTGAATAAACGTGATATACATGCAAAGTACTATATTCAAAGAATTAGAACAATCTCGTTTGAATCAATGTGTTAGAACAATATACGTTTTGAATAATAAAAACAAGAAATGAGAATGTGAAACTCATTCGATGTAACGAATTAGGTTACAAGAGCTTATTCAATCATACATAAGAATAGAATCAATAGTCTTACTCAACGAAAGTTTAGGATAAGAAACTTACATTCATAAACAAAAGAATAAAGTTAGAAAGCTTGCTCAATGTAAAGAGTTAAGGTTTAGAAACTTGCCTTGTATGTAAGCTACACAAGTGTAAAATAATCTCCAATTACCCTACAGGTATCATTGAAATCACAACAACCATTAGTTGTATAAACATTAGCTTTTAGTGTTTAAACCATCATTTAGGTCATAACCCTAACCTAGCACCTAACCATGTAGGTTAACATACTTAACGAATCTGGAATCTCATTACGATCCAACATAACTTAATCGTTCATCTCTAACTTTGAAAACACCACATTTGGTTTCATTTTATAACTTATTTAATAATTATTTAAAAATCTTCACACTTCGCATTACCACACATTACAATCTGATATTATAGCTTATATTATGTCTTAACATCATTAACATGCATGCTTGATCAACCTAAGTCCGTTACACATGACCTGCAAATGAGCAGACTTCACTGCCTCAGACTGAAGTATGTACGTGCAATTAAGGCTTGGGATCAAGCATGATTCGCTCAGCTTTTTTTTTGGCATACAAAGCAGAACTATTTACTGGTGCATGTGATGCATGTGAGGCAGTAGATGAGAATGGCAAGAGCTTTACTTTTAGCCTCAATCAAACACGAATTTCACCATCAAATCAGTGAAATTAACACACAAAATAAATATAACACTATTATAAACATGATTACTAACATATTCAATCAATTAGAACAATTTAACAACCACTAAAACTATTTTAATTTCTCAAATTTCATATTTTCATACAAAAACTCATTTTTTGACATTTTTAGGGAATTCGATCACCACGAATACGTTTCTTAACCAATAGACACGATTCGAACTACGCCGCTTTTGTTTCTTAACATACTAACATAATCTAACATCAATTTGCAGATTCTAACACACATTAAGCATGAAATCTTGTACTTTCTAAACCATATTATATGAACATAAACATTGTGATATATTTTTATCCATACAAACCCAAATTTCATGTATTTAACAAACAAGCATCAACCATATATGATGATTAACAGATTTTTTGCAAAACTATACGAACATATATATATACACCACAATTCACGTGATTTCCAATCACATAGAATTGTATATATATACTGAGACTAAAAGTTAGAATAGGGATACTTTATACCTTAATTAGCAAAACAATTAGCAAACCCTCCTCTTCCACTTGATAATCACAGAAAATTCTCTCAAGCTCTCACTCACAATCTCCTCTGTGTTTATCTTCTTCTCTCAAACCTTCTCTGTATTTTCTATATTGCCTAGCCTTAGGGAAAAATAAGACGCGAAAGAAAACTGATATGGCTTAACTCTCCCACGTATTCATCCATTAAAGAAAACAAAAGACGTCAGTTGGAAAAAGCCAAAGGCCACAAGGCCTTGTTTGGCTAACCAACAATTTCCCAAACTAAATTATTTAAATAATCTTATATTATATAGTTACTTTGTGTCACACCTTAATTTAATTAATTTAAATAACTTTAGCTTAATAACTTATAATAATAATAAAAACCTTATTATCATTATACTTATAATTAATAAATAATTATATATCTAATTTAATTAATAAATTAGAAACATCACTTTATTTAATTTATTAATTTCCTTTAAATTAAACAATTCATTTAATTTAATTATTTTCTTAAATATTAAGCAATTGATTTAATTTAATTATTTCCTTAAATTAAATTCTTTAGATAAAATTAACATTAACATTATTCAATTTAATTAACATTAATCAATTTAGTTACTAAATTAATTCACCACAATTATCAATTATTTATTTTCCTCAATAAATAAAATATTTAAAATATTTATTTAATTCAATAAATATTTAAATTAAATTACAAATTTCTCAATCGTTACAGTCTCCACACAAATGATCATGAGATCAATCATCCTCATCCAATGAGTAAGCAACGTATGTACCAATCTATCAGGATTCACTAATCCCCAATTTAGTAATCCAACGATTGGGAACTATTTTAGTTTTAAGCTTTCTAAGAATTTAGATCTCATTAGAATGATCATCATCATTATTCTAAAAGCATTGCTTAAAACTATGGGTTTATCACACATTATAAAACAACATCATGTAGATAATTAAAAGCCTTTAATAAATTAATATTTTTTATTAATAAATGAATAAGAGTATATTCTTTATCATCAAACATGATTGGCTTCTGTGCATACTACTCTCATAGTAACCCCGACACGAAAAAGTAGAAATTCCATAAGAAAATTCATACTTCGTGAATAGTATTCGTGAATAGTATCGTATTTGTGAATAGTGTCGTATACGTGAATAGTAACCTCGACATAAAAAGGTAAAAATTTCATAATAAAATTCATATTAATATTTTTGTATAATGATATTGAAAGAATAACATCATTTACGAAGAAAATAACATCCCTTACCTCAAAAGAATAATACTTCTGACTGAAATATCGGATATAACGCTGAAGAAAACTTGCACTGCTTAACAACTCTCAAAGTATCTAAATACTTACAAAAATACACTCGATATTATAGAGAGAGAAAATTTCTGATTCTGGTGTGATTTTCAATTCTAACATAAATACATTATTTATAGGAAAATGCTAGAACGCCAAAGCATACTTAACCTGCTACCTGATGGCTTTACCTGCTACTATTCATACACACCACCATTGAAATAAATTCTCAGCACACCAACAAGGACAAGAGTGGGGCCCACCCTTCTAGAAAATCCCACCAAAATGTTTAAATTTAAATAATATTCAGAAACTTCAATAATTCATAATAAATAGTCATTTTATCAAAAAAAAATACGAATTTTATGTCTATTTCGTAGGAAATTTAATTCTCTACAACTTTGTAGAAGAAAGTTTTTCCAAATTCCAATCAGAAAATGCCCAAAATCTACATACGGACGATTTTTAATACCTCCATTCCGACAAAATACTGATAAAATACCTCAACATTAATTCTTTCATTTATATCCACATAAAAATAAATATTTCCTTATCATATAAATTAATAATTAATTATTCACAAATAATATTACAGAATCACAATTATGACAACTAGGTCGCTCCCAAGAAAGAGGGAGCTTTTCGATAAGGATTTCTCCTTACTGGCGCGCAATTAGGTGACCAAACCTCTTTCCTAGACAGAACTTCCTTAGACATTGCCAATAATGCTATCTAATAATATTGTTCAAATAATATAAATTATTGATCTGATAGTGGGAAATACTATGAAGTGACAATTATTGAAACAACAATAATATAAAATATCAACGTAGCAATTATTGAATCAATAAAATAAAATATTGAATAGTAATTACTGTAACAATTATTGAGTAATGCCTTCTTACGTAAGAATCAATAATCAAAAAAATATTGTGCAATATTGTGTGCTACTGTGCAACCACGCGTATTACTGTATTTTAACCACCAGGTATTCAAATAATGTTAACGGTAACAACTACGTCGTTATTTGTAAAAACTCAAACATGTCATTTTCTTCATCCGATCATTTTCTATTATGGAGCCCACAATTGGTTGCGCCATCATACGAATATTCCGCGACAGCAAGAATATTCCACGACCAAACGAATATTCCCCGACTACAATGAATATTTTATAACCACTTGCTTATTTTTGTAAATTTTGCACATTTCACCCATAACCAAAGCATTATATCAAATTATCGCCTTATTATTCACAATAATAATTAGAGAAAATTCAATTTTATTAATAAAAAGTTGTGGTCTTACAGTATAGGCATACCTAAGAGTAGATCCATGGCCTACAATGCTACTGGTTGCGGAGAAGGACTGTCTATGTCCAAACCTCCACTATTTGATGGTACCAACTTTGCCACCTAGAAAAATAGATTCAAAATCTATGTCAAATCCCAAGGAATCAAAATTTGGTGTGCCATCGAACGAGGAGTACAAATTCCAACCAAAATCCAAGGAGAAAAGACTGTTGAGAAAGACATCTATGAATTCACCACTGAAGAAGAAGAAATCATGAATATTGCATCCCGAGCGGAACAAGTGCTAATTAGTGCTTTGATTGAAAAAGAATACAAATGAGTTAGCAGCTGCAAAAATGCAAAAGAAATTTGGGAAAAATTGATTATAACCTATGAAGGTACCAATTATATCAAAGAAACTAGAAAAGATGCTCTAATTCAAGAGTATGAAAGTTTCAAGCTTGAAGAAGGAGAGAAAAGACCATTGATATGGAAACAAAATTTTCCAGAATCATTGATGAACTAGAACAATAGGGATAGGCTTACACTACAAATGAGAAAAACAGACGAATTCTCAAAGCCCTTCCATCCATTTGGAAAATTAAGGTTACAACAATCAAAGAAATGCAAGATCTAACCACATATCCCACGGATAATCTCATTGGAAATCTTCGTGCCCACGAAGTTGACATGCTCATCGAAAAAGCCGGATCAGACAAAGATCTCAAAAAGAAAGGAATCGCCTTCAAAGCCCTTCTGGTGGACCAAGAAAGCGATGATGAATATTTGAATGAAGAACTCCTAAGTCTAGATAACAATGAAGTTGCTTTATTGTGCAGACAACTCAGGAGAGTAATTCAAAGCAAGGCAAGAAAATATGGCAAAGGCTTTATGAAGACAAACAACAACTTCAAAAGCAAAAAAAAATTCAATCCAAAGACGCAAGGAGAAAATTTCAAAGCCAATAACAACAACTTTAGAAGTACCAATCCAAAATGAAAATTCAAATACATGCTTTGAATGCAAGCAGCCTGGACACTTTAAAAAGGATTGTCCAAAAGTGGCCAACAACAAAATTCTTGTGGCTGAGGAAGGATGGAATCTAAGTGACGAGGAAGAAACTGCTGAACAAACCGAATAAATTACAAATCTCTGTTTAATGGCAGACAATGACTCATCACCAAGATCTGGGGTAAATTCTGAACACCAATTGCCTAGCACCTCATTTTCTGCATATACGCTGGAAAACATAAATAAAGAACACTATGAATTACAAGAGGCTTATAGTCACTTATATAAAAATAATGAATTATTAAAAGAAGAGTTAGAAAGATTAAGAAAAATAAATAAGAGTCTTGAAATTGAAAATGCCAACTTAATTATCATCAATGAAAGTTTAAATGAAGTAAACTTAAAAAATGAAGAAGAATTAGAACAATTGAAGAAAATAAATAAAAATCTTGAAATAGAAACTCATCACTTATTATCTCAATTGAAAATCTTGAAATTGAAAATTCAACACTTGCTGAATCAATGAAGATAATCAAGTACAAGATCAAGCAGTAATTGAAGAAATCAAAAATGAAAATTCACTTTTAAAATTAGAAATAAAAAAACATAATTCCATAATTGAAAGCTTAACTAAAGAACGTGAAGATTTGCATACTATAATTTATAAATTTATAAAAGGAAAAGAAAATCTTGATGTCATGTTATCAACAAAAATGTAGCTTTAATAAAGAAGGTTTAGGATATACTGGAGAAACAAGTAAATCAAAAGATAAAGGACTATATCATGTTAAAATCAAAGAAAAAGAAAGCCATATATCTCCCTTCATGAAATGTTCCTATTGCAACAGAAATGGTCATTCATTCTATATGTGCAATGCTAGAAATGGAAACTATAAAGGAAAAATGATTTGGGTTCCCAAAGGAACATTTATTGCATCAACTATCACATGAAGAGAATTTCATAAACAACATTATCATACTTCTCATAATCCAGTTACTCATAGAATGCTTTTTTCTACTAAAATTGATTATCCTATGTCAAATTTTGTAAAGGAAACTTCAAATGCTCCTTATACAAAATGGAAAACTCACCATAAGGACCCTTCATATTAAAGGGTACCATCTCGTAAAATTAGTACAAACATTGCAGGTATGTCTTGCAGCTAATTTGAATAAAAGCAAATGGTATCTTGATAGTGGCTACTCAAGACATATGACTGGCGAAAAGTCTAAATTAAGAAATCTGCAAGCTACAGACTTTGGTGAGGTAACTTTCGGAGATAACAATAAAGGTAAAATAATTGGAGTTGGATGTGTTGGTAATAGCCACATAACCATTTCTAACGTTCAGTTAGTCACTGGACTCAAGTATAATCTTTTATCTATCAGTCAACTCTGTTATAGTGGTTTAAAATATCCTTTAGTACACATAATTGCTCTATCTTTGATCAAACCAGTAAATTGATTTTAGTTTTTCCTAGATATCAAAATGTGTATACTTGTGACTTAGATGCATACTCCCATTTAGATAACATTTGTCTTGTATCTGCAAATGAGGATCCTTGGCTATGGCATCACAGACTAGGTGTGAAAGACCTGTAAAGAAATCAATCAATCTTTCAAGAATAGTCTAGCCAAGTTAAAACTAGCATCAACCCTTTCTTTAAAACCATTCATGCATCTCATAACATGAATCACTGAAAACCTAGCTAACACGAAGGTTAGAAAAACGATAAGAAAACTTGCCTTCAGCGTCTGCTATAGTAAAATTACTTTTCCTTTGAGTCTTTATAGTCTCTACAATACATAACCATATAACATACCACATTAGGTCATGAATGAACATACATGGTTCCTAATGAATCTTACCCTTCTTCTCAATCTAATCATGTATTAGATTTGTTATTATTGGTTTTGGCTTGCCGTCGTTCTTTACATCGTTCTTACCAACTTCTTTCTCTTCTATGTCTTAAGTGGATTTACTTCATTATTATCACTCGTTTCGAGTTAATCATCCTTCCTCACGGCTTATTAACGTTCTTACATTATTAATCGAAACTTGATCGTCATTAGTTAAGTACACTTATTACATACCGTTCGTGTGTCGAGTAGAGCTTCCTCAGGATCGTAGTGTGTTGAGGAAGTCATGTTCAGAATAGTAGAGACAGCCTGCCTACGAGCCGACCGGTCATCTGCCGAAGCCAAGTCAGAAACGTAGACTACACTCGGAGTCGTAGAGTCTACTGATGCCGAAGATATGTCAAGGATCGTAGACTACACTTTGAGTTCGTAGAGTCCATTGATTACATGCAGAGATCGTAGTCGAGCAAGATCAGATGAAGACAACAAGCACAAGACAGAAATCATAGAGTGTCAAGATCTGATCTTGGGATTGTAGTGTTTGCACAAGTCGAAGCTGAATCGTAGAGTGCAGAACTACGACCTCAACAGAAGTGCTCACAATGTCAAGGTTGAATCGTAGAGCATATACGGTTCTCAACAAATGAGCACTCCTAGAATATCCAAAGGAACAAAGCCTCTGGTTGGCACTACAAAGATACATCCTACCTAAAGGGAACCAGAGAGCACTCAACGAATGGCATGCAGGCTAGCAAAAGATCTAAGCACCAACCCAATCAGCATCAAGATTGAGTTGTAAGGCCATTCGTGATAAAGTCTTCCACGAGGAGATCCAAAGAAGACTTCAGAAGCTGACTAAAGAAAGTCAGCAAATGCAGTAGCTATTAAGTGAACAGAAGACAATGATCTTTGAAGCAACCAAGATCGTAGTGTTTGCCAAACAAAGAAAGAACTGATGGAAGGTGAACCAAGATACTGGTCAGCCTCTAAAGAGCAAGGCTAAAGTGATTAAGTGCAGGGTCAGTTCATTGATGATAAGTGAACGGGAGATCACAAGGAGAAAGCAAGCTGGACGCGCCATAAATCTGAAGTGTCTTGATATTCAGAAGGGGGCCAAAGCAAGGAATTAAGCCATCAGTCTCTAAGAACAGTCAAAGCAAATAGAAGTATTGAAGCACTGCACAATAGAAGGAAGAAGTGTATTACATTGGAGATTCAATCAACACTTCTCAAGATCGTAGTGTTAACTCTACCAATTAATGAGCAACACTCAACAAGACACTACGATCAGGTCCTCGAAGACGTGCATCAGAATCGTAGAGTTCGAACACCTAAAGACTGAAGCATTGGCAACGATTCAATCTGAAGGGTGGTATTCGGACAAAAGCTTATTGAGAGCATCAATGCAAAAGGACAACCTCTGATCAAGAAATCAGAAGAAGATAATAAAGTCTTCAACCTGCCCAAGACATTAAAGTTACAACTCTGACGGGTAGGTGAAACAGTAGACTGCAATGTCAGATAAAGTATTACATGTCACATCAGCAGTCTACCTCTGTCGACTCGAGATCTGTGAAGATATTTGAATAGCCTTCAACGGCTACTTTCCAACGGAAGGATTGGGAAGTAGTATAAATCTAGAAGAGCTTCAAAGATCGAGGGTTGCTGGAGTTGCCAAGTTTGGAGTAAAGGTGGACTGATCTAAACCATGTGAGATAGTGAGTCCGAAGGCTCACTCTACGATCCACCAAGAACACTTAGAGACATGCAAAGAAAGAAGTAGAAGTGAGAGTTCTACTACTTAAAGAGTGTTCTGAACTGCCGAGAGAAAGAAAAGCATCATGTCATCTTGATGTCCATAATGGGAAGACTCTACGTACAGTAGAGAAGAACCTATAGTCATCTTAGCAAGTCCGTCATGAGAAGGCATCAAGCAGCAAGAAGGAAGATCACAAATGCCATCTTGGTGTCAAGCATAAGAAAGCTTCTAAGTACCTAACTGAAGAGCTTACGGTCATCTTAGAAGCCTATCAAAAAGCCATCAAGTACCAAGGAGAAGGATCTTCAAGGTAGTTCATAAAGGGTCATCCAAGTGGTTGAGTCCCAAGAAGTCGAGCATCATGCAACACTCAGCTGCACTTCAAGGATGATCAAGCCAAGCTGCTAAGGATAGAAGATGTTCAGAGCATGAAGACATCTTAGCAGCTCAGCACCGACTCCAACAACAACTCAACAAATCCAGGGCCTGAGGGGTCCTTGTCCGAAGGGACTAAACAAAGCAGGGCCAGAAGGGTCCTTGTCCGGAGGGACTAAACGAAGTTCCAAGCCTGATGGGCTTGAAGAGTTCCTAGGGAACTAGAGGAGTCCCAAGGCTGCTGGCCTTGAAGAGTTCTTAGTGAACTGAAGTCCCAAGGCTGCTGGCCTTGAGGGAATCTTAGTGATTCAGGGTGTTGCCCTTCCTTAGTGGAAATCCTGCTAGTTGAAAGCAGAAGAGTGGATTAGAGCTTGAGTCTCGAACCACTTAAAACCCCTTGTGTCTTTTACATTATGTCATTTACATTATGTATTATAACTGCTATAACTGTTATGTATGTTTTAACTTCTTACAGCTAAACTTACTCTACGAACAATGTATGTATGATTATGAATATATCAATGAAGGGGATATTTTACTTATTTCGTTGTGCTTGAAAAGATTCTTATGTTTGTCATATGCTAATTTAATAGCTATACAAAATAAACCTGAAAAGTATTTGAAAGAAAAAAGATCTATTCAACCCCCACTTCTAGATCTAGTGTGCCCTCTGGGAACTAACACATTCATCTTTTCCTTCATTTTTAATTTAGTCCTGCAAGTATTATCAAACTTGCACCACCTCCCCTAATAGTACATCTAGTGAATCAATAGTACAATCATGTAAATAAATAGTATAATCATGTGAAAAAAATTAATTACAGTATAGTACTGTGACGCCCCCAAAATAGGTATACATCACCCATCTTGGGTCGCCAAATATAAGGTACTGAATACAAATACAAACTTAATTATACAACCGTCGTGTAGTATACGACAATACATAAACTGAGAGTTTTAATAGGAATATTGTCATCTAGACAATATCCACACTGAAAGGAGTCCTCATTATATTTATTGTCACACTATTTAACAGAATAGTGAGGACTACTAATGCTATCATCTAGACCATCACTCCTTTCCCCGACTCGTCCTAGCTATATTCTCATTTCCTGAAGAGAACAGTGAAAGAAAGGGTGAGCTCAACTAGCCCAGTAAGAAATATTATGACTAAGATAATGCAGAATAAATTATCAATAGTCTTCAACAATGTTAAACTGATAAAATACAATAGACATCAAGTTTAACTGCAGCGGAATAAGCAATCCATTAGAAGAGTTAAGTAGAGCATGATATCTACTATCTTCTATGATTTAAAATGTTTGCATCAATTTTTTTTATCGCTGAGACTCAGCTTAATAAATAAACCACATCATTTAATCATCCATGTATTACGGGCCAAGGATATTCATTAAATCATCAACGGTCATGACTATACCGAATAATCTCTGGTCATAATCATACCAAAAACTGTCCATCAATACATTATAGGCCACTGAGGACTTTTACCACATCATTTATAACATTTCAGGTCATGATTATACCGAATGATCCCTGGTCATAATCATACTAAGTCCATCTATGCACATAAGCCAAAGATGACTTTCATTACAATATAAGCATGAGGATGATGACAATGACATAATAATTCAATAAAACAAGTTCAAGAATAAATTTTAAAGATTAATAAGTTAATTTATCCTAAACTCAATAACGTCCAAATTGTCAACATGATACTGCTTTGTGGAGTAAAATTCAAGAATGCTCAGAAGAATATTTCCATGAAAAGATACTGGATGAAGCGCAAATATCCAGGATATTCTACTAATTTCATAGAGTAAAGAAGCCAAAACTTTAACCAACTGAGTATAATAGAATATATGAAACTTTAAATGGATCCACCCGCCATGCGGTAATCCACGTATACATATCATTTCCATAATTTAATAAGGAATGCATACAAAGGATCATTCACCATGCATGTGGTAATCCATATAGATAGGTTATTCCAACAGAATAATAAAGAATGGAATAACAGAAGGATTCACCATGCATGCGATGAATCTACATGAGATAGGTTATTCAACGGGATAATAAATAATGGAACCAGTTAAAGCATAAATGCATGGATGAGGATATTCCGACATAATAATAAATAATGGAACCAGGTCCGGCATAAGCATACAGACATGATATTCCAACAGAATAATCAATAATGGAATCCGAGTCCGGTAAACGCGAAAAGACAGGATATTAGATAGAATAATAAAGAACGAAAGATTAGAAGAATTTCACCATGTATGCGGTACTTCAGATAAGCAAAGTTATTCCAATGAGAATAATAAGAATGGAATAATGAGAAGAATTTCACTATGTATGCGGTACTTTGCATATACAAGTTATTCCAACATAATAATAAAGAATGGAATAACATAAGTTCTCTTCATGAATATTTAAAGAAATAATACCCTTACCTTAGAAGAAAGCGGATATTGGAGTAGTGAAGTAGTAGAGAATACTTTTCTTCTTTCTCTCTATAGTTTCTCTCTATAGTTTCAGTGTATTCGTAAGAAATAATGAAGGAATGAGCTTCTATTTATAGGAGAATGGACTGAATAGTAACTAATTCAAGAACGGTCCAGATTAATTTACTTTTAAACGGACGGTCCATATTGATTTACTATTAAAACTTAAAGCTAAGGTCCATACTGATTTACTATTAAAACTTTAAACCAGCGATCCATATTGGTTTACTATATAACTTTCCACCAGCGGTCCATATTGATTTACTATTATATCTTCAACCAACGATCCATATTGATTTACTATTATAACTTCAACCAACGGTCTGAAAAATTATCACATCTCCTCATGGAATAATATTGTACCCAAAAATAATTTGGACCGAAAAGAAATATATTTTTTGGGTGAATAGTACCTCGTGAATAATAAATCGTGAATAGTAACTCCGACACGAAAAGTGCCCCGAATACCCGATTGAACAATATAACCTCCAGACATCAATTATTATCGAATCAAATGTCGATTTCCACTAACATAAATAATTCCAACACAATGGAACTATAAAATTTATTTTTAATCAACACGAACTTATTCATCATTAATATTAGAACTCACAATATTTAACAACCATGTCATTCCCAGGAAAGAGGGGGCTTTCCAATAAGGATTTCTCCCTATTGACGCGCAATTAGGTGACCAAACCTCTCATTGACAGAACTTCTAGACATTGTAAATATTGTAATTTAATAATATGAATAACTTTGTCGTCTCAATTATTGATTTAATAATATAACATATTATGCAGATGATATTGTGATAATAATCGAATCAATAATATGAGAGATATGATGCAGCAATTACTGTAGCAATAATTGAGTATTACTAAGTGACTTCCCACGTAAGTATCAATAACCAATACCGTGTGCTACTATGCAACCACGCATATTACTGTACTTTTACTACCGGGTAGTTCAACAGTTTTAACGGTAACACTTCCGCCGTTATTTTTATAAAAAGATAATTCTGTCGTTTTCTTACTACGACAATACTTCTATTATGGGGTCCACCAATGATTGTGCCGTCGTACGAATGTTCCCTGTTAAAACGAATATTCCCCGACCAATCGAATATTATATAACCACTTGCTTACTTTTCAAACTTTGTATATATTACCTACAACTATAACATTATATTATATCCACACCATAATATTCAAAAATATTTTTCAAGAGAAATTAATCTTTATTCATAAAAGTTTGGGTCTTACAACCTCCCCTTCTTATGAAATTTCGTCCTCGAAATTAGGGTGCGTACTTGGTATATCGAAGAGGTGAGGATATCTTGACTTCATCTCAAATTCTAACTCTCAAGTCATTTCCTCCACATCGTGATTTCTCCAAAAAACTTTGACTTGAGGTATAACCTTGGAGCGTAGAACATGATCCTTCTTATCCAAGATTTTAACAGGTAACTCTTCATACGTTAAATCTTCCTCTATCTCGTCTGGTTCTAACTCAATAATGTGGTTCGGGTCTTTCATATATTTACGTAACATAGATATGTGAAACGTTATGAACACGAGACATACTTGACGGTAAGGCAAGTCTATAGGCCACAGTTCCTACTCGTTCGAGGATTATAAATGGACCTATGAATCAAGGATTGAGCTTTCCTATCTTTCCAAATCTCGTAACTCCTTTCCATGGAGCAACACGTAACAACACATGATCTCCAATATCGAATTCCACGTCCTTTCGATGAAGATCAGCATAACTCTTTTGTCGATCTTGTGAGTTTTTATACGTTGTCGGATCGTTTGAATCTTTTCTGTAGTCATACGTACCATATCTGGTCCCAACAACGTTGTTTCACCCACCTCATCCCAGTATACTGGTGAATGACACTTTCTTCCATACAATGCCTCAAATGGAGCTATGCCAATACTTGCTTGATAACTATTGTTGTAGGAAAACTCCACCAATGGTAAGAACTTATCCCAACTTCCCTTGAAGTTAAGGACACAGAGTCTTAATTAATCTTCAAGAGTTTGAATAGTCCTCTCTGATTGTCCGTCCGTCTGAGGATGATATGCCAAACTAAATCGTAAATTCGTGCCCATAGCTTTTTGCAAACTAACCCAAAATCTTGAAGTGAATCTTGGGTCTCGATCAGAAACTATGGATACTGGCATACCATGCAATCTTACAATCTCGTTTATATACATACTAGCAAGACGTTCAAGTGTATAAGTTTTTCGTATCGATAAGAAATGAACATACTTGGTCAATCTATCAACAATGACCCAAATTGCATCTATGCCTTGAAAAACCTTTGGAAGACCAGTAACGAAATCCATGGTAATGTGCTCCCACTTCCATTTTGGAATTTTAAGTGGTTGCAATGGACCTTTTGGCACTTGATTCTCCGCCTTGACTCGTTGACAAGTTAGACACCTTGAAATAAACAACGCTATCTCTCTCTTCATATTGATCCACCAAAATGTATGACGAAGATCACGATACATTTTGGTACTCCCAGGATGGATTACAAACGGTGTGTTGTGCGCCTCCATCATGATTTTATACTTCAAGTCAGAATCGTTAGGAATACAAAGTCTGGAGTTTACTCGAAGTATTCCTTCTTCATCGATTCTTGCTTCTGGAATAACACCTTCTTCCACTTTCTTCTTCATATGCATCAGCTCCAAGTCTGTAGCTTGAGCAGCTTTAACTTTATCGATTAAAATCGGTTCTACTCGTATATTCGCCATCATCATATGGGTCCCTAGATTCTTTAACTCTATCTCCATCCTTCGTAAGTCATACACAATGGGCCCTTGCGTTGACAATAATGCACTCGTGCCCGCATATGATCTTCTACTCAACGCGCCAGCTACTACGTTCGCTTTTCCAGGATGGTATTGGATGGTATGATCATAATCTTTCAACAGCTCAAGCCAACATCGTTGCCTCATGTTGAGTTCCTTCTGACTGAAGAAATATTTGAGGCTTTTATGATCCGTATAGATCTTCACCTTCTCTCCATAAAGGTAATGCCTCCAAATCTTAAGCACAAAAACGACAGCGGCCAACTCTAGATCATGAGTAGGGTAATTCCTCTCATATTCTTTGAGTTGTCGTGAGGCATAGGCTATGACTTTCCCATTTTGCATGAGAACATATCCTAACCCTTTGCCTAAAGCATCACTGTAAATGATAAATCCCTCCGTGCCAGACGGTATTGTCAGAACAGGTGCTGAAATGAGTCTCCTCTTGAGTTCTTGAAAACTCTTCTCACATTCCTCGCTCCAACCGAACTTTGTATCTTTTTGAGTCAGCTGCGTTAATGGAGTAGTGATTCGAGAAAACCCTTCTATGAATCTCTGATAATAACCAGCTAAGCCGAGAAAGCTACGTACTTCGGTCACTGACTTAGGTTGCCCCCAGCTTTGAATTGCTTCAATCTTTGCCGGGTCAACAGATATTCCATGATTTGATATCACGTGCCCAAGGAATGCAACTTCCTCAAGCCAGAACTCACGTTTCTTCAACTTGGCATATAACTTGTTTTCACGAAGCTTTTGAAGTATCAGCCTCAAGTGTTGCTCATGGTCTTCACGGGTTTTGGAGTATATGAGGATGTCATCAATAAAGACGACCACAAAGTGATCCAAATATTCCTTGAATACTCGGTTCATCATGTCCATGAAGGCAGCAGGAGCATTAGTCAATCCAAAAGACATGACTAGGAATTCATAATGCCCGTACCGAGTTCTGAAAGCAGTCTTTGGAATGTCATCAGTTTTAATCTTCAACTGATGATATCCAGAACGAAGATCGATCTTTGAAAAGAATTTGGCACCTTGCAACTGGTCAAACAGATCATCAATACGAGGTAACGGGTACCTATTTTTGATGGTGACATGATTCAACTCCCGATAATCAATACAAAGTCGCATACTTCCATCTTTCTTCTTCACGAATAGAACAGGAGCACCCCAAGGAGACGTACTAGGACGAATGAAACCTATGTCTAACAATTCCTGTAGTTGGGTTTTTAACTCCTGAAGTTCAATAGGAGCCATTCGATATGGGGCTTTGAAATGGGTTTTATACCGGATTCAAGGTCGATACAAAATTCAATTTCACGCTCTGGGGGTAGGGCAGGAAGTTCTTCAGGGAATACGTCAGGAAATTTATTAACAATAGAAATATCATTCAAAACTGACGTATTTTGTTTAGATCCGTGACATGAGCTAAGAAATCTTGACATCCATTTTTTAATAAACGAATAGCTTTATGGCTTGCTATGACAGTGATTGATTTTAGTGGTTTGGCTGCTTGAATTCGTATAATAGGTTGGTTAGGAATATGAAAGCTAACAACCTTACGAAAACAATCGATTTTAGCATGATGAGTAGTTAACCAATCAATCCCTAAAATCACATCAAATGCAAAAATTTTCAAAGAAATAAGATCGACAGGTAACGTGCGGTTACCGATTTGAATCAAACAAGACTTGTAAACTGTGGATGTAATGAAGGTTTATCCCAATGGAGTTTCAACAGATAAATCAAAGTCTAATTTCTTCGGAGTCAAATTTAAATGTTGAGCGCAAGTAGGAGAAATAAAGGAATGGGTAGAACCGGTATCAAATAAAGTATAAACTTCGCTAGAGTTTATGGTTAGCTTACCCGTGATCACCTCGTTCGGATTCCTCGCTTTTTGGGAGGTTACGACAAACGCTCTCCCTTGAACTATCGGTTTTGTCTTGTCTGGGACACCCTTTGATGCCTCCATCCCAGCTAGACTTGACTTTGGTGCACGACAAAATCAGGCTAGGTGGCCTTCTTTTCCACAATTATAACAAGCTTTGGACTGCATCGTGGAGTTTGGACTTATATGTCCTTCCCCTCCACATTTGTAACATACGACCGGTGCTCATTCTCCTTCCTTTAACAGCGGGTGCTGGTGCTGACATCTTTCCATCTTTGTTGAACCTTCTCTTCTTGAACTTTCCACTCTTATTGTCTTGGCCATGATTACCACCAAAATGGTTATCATTTCTGGCATATTGAATCCCTCCACGTTTGTTGTCACCGCTTCGATGACTGCTACCACTGGTATTATCGACTTGTCATATGCTCTCTCTTGGTTGGGTTGACTCATTATCGCGCTCCAATAACTGAGCCCTATTCACAACATCTGAATACAAACACAGTTTATGAGAGATAAGGTATTGACGTATCTCGGGTTTCAAACCTCTTAGAAACATCCGCGTCATTCTTTCCTTATTATCAACCAGTGGGGATATAAACCAAGAGATAACTCAACAAACTCACCAGATCTTGCGCATACTGGTCATATTGTTTTGCTCAAGCTTGATGAACTCTACCTTCTTCATGTGATGAATACTTTCAGAAAAGTACTTGTCATTGAACAGCTCTTGGAACTTCTCCCAAGACATCTTCAGTGCGGCATGTTGAGTACGCTTTACAGATTCCCACCAAATATCTACCTCTGCACGTAACATGAAGGTGGCAAAGGGAACCTTTTGCTCCTCGGAGCATCCCAAGACATCAAATATCTTTTTGATCTGCTTTATCCACGTCTCCGCCTTAAGTGTTTTTGGCTCTCCAAAAAACTCCAATGGTCCCAGCTCCTTGAACTGCTTAACGGTGACCGTCCGAGAGTTATCAGTGTTTCCACCTGCATTTTGGATAGGATCCGCCTTCGCCTGATGTTTCATGAATTGTATAAAGCCTCTGACCATCCCATCGTTCACCATTTCATCGATCTTATTGTTTACATGAGGATTATTGTCTTCCTGTTGCACATTACCCTGGGCATTGATCGTTGGTGACTCAATGGTCTCAGGTGCTTCATTTATTATCTCAACAATTTCGGATGCCATTTCAAATACTGCAACAAAACAAGGGTTAATTAACATATCACATATTATCCCTATACTCTGACTGACCAATTAAATACCAAATAAACTTAGGTAGGTCATACTAGCAAAGGAAATCCCCGTCTCTCCCCTCCTTGTTCTTGTCTCACATCTCAGCCAGGGATCATATCCCTAAGCTTTGATAACAACTGTGACACCCCCAAAATAGGTATACATCACCCATCTTGGGTCGCCAAATATAAGGTATTGAATACAAATACAAACTTAATTATACAACCGTCGTGTAGTATACGACAATACATAAACAGAGAGTTTTAATAGGAATATTGTCATCCAGACAATATCCACACTCAAAGGAGTCCTCATTACATTTATTGTCACACTATTTAACAGAATAGTGAGGACTACTAATGCTATCATCTGGACCATCACTCCTTTCCCCGACTCGTCCTAGCTATATTCTCATTTCCTGAAGAGAACAGTGAAAGAAAGGGTGAGCTCAACTAGCCCAGTAAGAAATATTATGACTAAGATAATGCAGAATAAATTATCAATAGTCTTCAACAATATTAAACTGATAAAATACAATAGACATCAAGTTTAACTACAACGAAATAAGCAATCCATTAGAAGAGTCAAGTAGAGCATGATATCTACTATCTTCTATGATTTAAAATGTTTTCATCAATTTTTTTATCGCTGAGACTCTGCTTAATAAATAAACCACATCATCTAATCATCCCTGTATTACGGGCCAAAGATATTCATTAAATCATCAACGGTCATGACTATACCGAATAATCACTGGTCATAATCATACCAAAAACTGTCCATCAATGCATTATAGGCCACTGAGGACTTTTATCACATCATTTATAACATTACAGGTCATGATTATACCGAATGATCCCTGGTCATAATCATATTAAGTCCATCTATGTACGTAAGCCAAAGATGACTTTTATTACAATATAAGCATGAGGATGATGACAATGACATAATAATTCAATAAAACAAGTTCAAGAATAAATTTTAAAGATTAATAAGTTAATTTATCCTGAACTCAATAACGTCCAAATTGTCAACATGATACTGCTTTGTGGAGTAAAATTCAAGAATGCTCAAAAGAATATTTCCATGAAAAGATACTGGATGAAGTTCAAATATCTAGGATATTCTACTAATTTCATGGAGTATAGAAGCCAAAACTTTAACCAACTGAGTATAATAGAATATATGAAACTGCAAATGGATCTTCACCCGCCATGCGGGAATCCACGTATACAGATCATTTTCATAATTTAATAAGGAATGAATACAAAGGATCATTCACCATGCATGTGGTAATCCACATAGACATGTTATTCCAACAGAATAATAAAGAATAGAATAACAGAAGGATTCACCATGCGTGCGATAGACTGCACAGACATGTTATTCCCAACCGAATAATAAATAATGGAACCAGGTCCGGTATAAACGCACAAACAGGATATTCCGACAGAATAATAAATAATGGAACCAGGTCCGGCATAAACGCACAGACATGATATTCCAACAGAATAATCAATAATGGAACCAGATCTGGCGTAAACGTTACATTATCAGGATATTCGACGAATAATAAAGAACGAAAGATTAGAAGAATTTCACCATGTATGCGGTACTTCGCATAAACAGGTTATTCCAACAGAATAATAAGAATGGAATAACAGAAGAATTTCACCATGTATGCGGAACTTTGCATATACAAGTTATTCCAATATAATAATAAAGAATGGAATAACAGAAGTTCTCTTCATGAATATGAAAGAAATAATCCCCCTTACCTTAGAAGAAACTGGATATTGGAGTAGTGAAATAGCAGAATACTTTTCTTCTTTCTCTCTATAGTTTCTCTCTCTTGAGTTTCAGTGAATTCGTAAGAAATAATGAAGAAATGAGCTTCTATTTATAGGAGAATGGACTAAATAGTAACTCATTCATGAACGGTCCAGATTGACTTACTTTTAAACGGACGGTCCATATTGATTTACTATTAAAACTTAAAGCAACTGGTCATCTTGATTTACTATTAAAACTTTAAACCAAATGATCCATATTGATTTACTATTATAACTTTCACCGGTGGTCCATATTGATTTACTATTATATCTTCAACCAACGATCCATATTGATTTACTATTATAACTTCAACCAATCGATTCGAAAAATTATCACATATCCTCATGGAATAATATTGTACCCAAAAATGATTTGGAATAGAAAAGAAATATATTTTTAGGGTGAATAGTACCGTGAATAGTAACTCGTGAATAGTAACTCAAACCTAAAAGTGCCCGAATACGATTGAACAATATAACCTCCAAACATCAATTATTATCGAAACAAATGTCGATTTCCACTAACACAAATAATTCCAACACAATGGAACTATAAAATTCATCTTTAATCAACACGAACTTATTCATCATTAATATTATAACTCACAATATTTAACAACCAGGCCATTCCCAGGAAAGAGGGGGCTTTCCAATAAGGATTTCTCTCTATTGACGCGCAATTAGGTGACCAAAAATATGAATAACTTTGTCATCTCAATTATTGATTTATTAATATAACATATTATGCAGATGATATTGTGACAATAATCGAATCAATAATATGAGAGATATGATGCAGCAATTACTGTAACAATAATTGAGTATTATTGAGTGACTTCTCACGTAAACATCAATAACCAATATCGCGTGCTACTATGCAACCACGCGTACTTTTACTACCGGGTAGTTCAACAGTTTGAACGGTAACACTTCCGCCGTTATTTTTATAAAAAAGATAATTCTGTCGTTTTCTTACTACGACAATACTTCCGGTATGGGGTCCACCAATGATTGTGCTGTCGTACGAATATTCTATGTTAAAACGAATATTCCCCAACCAATCGAATATTATATAACCACTTGCTTACTTTGCAAAATTTGTAAATATTACCCACAACTATAATATTATATTATATCCACACCATAATATTCGAAAATATTTTTCGAGAGAAATTAATCTTTATTCATAAAAGTTGGGGTCTTATAAGTACCTTCATCTATATCTCCATTTTTAATTTAGTCATGCAAGTATTATCAATCTTGCACCATCTCCCTTACTAGTACATTAATGTGAATCAATAGTACACACATGTGAACAAATAGTTTTAGCATGTGAATTAATAGCAATTAATTGCTCATTTATCCGATTAATTACCCGATTGGTCAATATAACCTCCAGACATCCATTATTATCGAAATAGATGTCGATTTTCACTAACACTAATAATCCCAACACAATGGAAATATCAATTTCATCTTTAATCAACACGAACTTATTCATCATTAATATTATAACTCACAATATTTAACAATCAGATCATTCCCAGGAAAAAGGGGGGCTTTTCGATAAGGATTTCTCCTAATTGACGGGCAATTAGGTGACCAAACCACTCCTTGACAGAACTTTCTAGACATTGTCAATATTGAAAATAATAATATGAATGACTTTGTCGTCTCAATTATTGATTTAATAATATAAGATATTATGTAGATGATACTGTGACAATAATTGAATCAATAATATGAGAGATATTATCGCAAGAACATTGATAGCAATAATTGAGTATAATGAGTGACTTCACGTAAGCATCAATAATCAATCATCTGTGTGCTACTTATGCAACCACGCCAGACATCGTATTTTTTACCACCGGGTAGTTCAACAGTTTAACGGTAAAACTTTAAATCGTTATTTTTATAAAAAGATAATTATGTCATTTTCTAACTATGATAATACTTCCGTTGTAGGGTCCACTAATGAATGAATGTTCGTCATACGAATATTCCTCGTTAAAGCGAATATTTCCGACCAATCGAATATTATATAACCACTAGCTTACTTTTGCAAAATTTATAAATAATACCCACAACTATAACATTATATCAAATCCACACCATAATATTCAAAAATATATTTCGAGAAAAATTAATCTTTATTCATAAAAGTTGGGGTCTTACAGAGCATGTCATGCGCACAAAGGTTATACCATAAGTCAAAGTTTTGTGGAGGAACCGTGTTATTGAGGAAATGACATGGGAGTTAGAATTGGAAATGAAAGTGAGGTACCCTCACCTTTTTGAACACCAGGTATGTACGTCAATTTCGAGGATGAAATTTCATAAGGAGGGAAGGTTGTAAGACCCCAACTTTTTATAAATAAAATTGAATTTCCTCTAATTATTATTTTGAATAATAAGGTGTTAATTTGATATAATGCTTTGGTTATGGGTGAAATATGCAAATTTTGCAAAATATGCAAGTGATTATAAAATATTCATTTGTTGTCGGGGAATATTCGTTTGGTCGTGGAATATTCTTGATGTCGGGGAATATTCGTATGATGGTGCAACCATTTATGGGCCCCATAACGGAAAATTGCAGGATGAAGAAAACGACAAGTATGAATAATGGCGTAGTTGTTACCGTTAACACTATTGGAATACATGGTGGTTAAAGTCTGATGTCTGGCATTGGTTCGCATAATAGCACACAAGATTGCACAATATTTTTGGATTATTGATTCTTACGTAAAAGGCACTACTCAATAAATTTACGGTAATTATTATTCAATATTTTATTTTATTGATTCAATAATTGCTACGTTGATATTTTATATTATTGTTGTTTCAATAATTGTCATTTTATGAAGATTTCCATTATCAGATCAATAATTCATATTATTTGAATAATATTATTAGATATCATTATTGACAATGTCTAAGGAAGTTCTGTCTAAAAAAGGGGTTTGGTCACCTAATTACGCGCCAATAAGGAGAAATCCTTATCGGAATGTCCCATCTTTCTTAGGAACGACTTGGTTGTCATTATTGTGATTCTGTAATATTATTTGTGAATAATTAATTATTGATTTATATGATAAGGAAATATTTATTTTATGTGGATATAAATGAAGGAATTAAGGCTGATGAGTTTTATCAGTATTTTGTCGGAATGAAGGTATTAAACATCATCCGTATGTGGATTTCAGTCATTTTTTATTTGGAAAAACTTTCCTCTATAAAGTTGTAGAGAATTAAATTTCCTATGGAATGGACATAAAAATCATATTTGTCTGATAAAAGGCTATTTATTATGAATTATTGAGGTTTCGGAAATAAATGTTTTTATTAAAAACATAGGTGGGCCCCACTTTTGGTTGTTGTGGAATTTTCTGAAATTGGTGGGCCCCACTTGTGGTGTGCTGAGTTTGGTCAAGATGTGTGCGTGATATTTTTTATTAAAATAGTATTTTATTAAATTTTAGTCTTCTTTGGCGTTCTGTCATTTTCTTATAAATAGGGTGCTTAGTTAGAATTGAAAATCACACCATAATCATAAGTTTTTTGTCTGTATAATATCGAGCATATTTTTGTGAGTATTTAGATACTTTGAGAGTTGATATTCAGTGCAAGTTTCCTTCAACATTATATCCGATATTCCAGTCAGAAGTACTATTCTTTTGAGGTAAGAGATGTTATTTTATTCATAAATGATGTTATTTTGTTCAATATCATTATGCTGAAATATTGATATGAATTTTATTATAAAATTTTTACCTTTTCAGGTCGAAGTTACTATTCACGTATACGATATTATTCACGTATACGACACTATTCACGAATACGGTACTATTCACGAAGTATGATTTTGCTTGTGGAATTTCTACCTTTTCGTGTCGGGGTTACTATTCACGTATACGACACTATTCATAGAAAAATTAAATTTTCTTTTCTTTGTCCAAGTTGTCTATTATGGTTACTTTCTTTGATTGTATCCATGTTTTGATCTTCATTCTTGAATTTTGCTCCACAATTGATTATTATGGAGTATTTTTGAACTTGGATAAACCAAATTACGAATCCCTAATCTTTGACCTTTAATCTCACTGGATTCATTTTTTTAAGATATTTTTCATCATCCTCAGTCTTAAATAGTGATACTTGATGAATATCTTTGGCCTGTAGTGCAAATATTAAAGATTACTTGATGAATATCTTTGGCCTGTAGTGCAAAGATGGACATGTGTTGAGATGAACATGACCAACTGGTGATACAAATGAATATCTTTGCCCCAAAGTGCAAAGATGAATATTTGGTTCAAGATGTATATTGATTGATGTTACAGAGATAAAATATTGATGATGGACTTTTAAATCATAGAAGATAATAGATTTTATTCTCTACTTAACTCTTCTAATGAATTGTTATTTTCGCTGCAAATTTTGATCTAAAACTTGTTATCCATTATATTTTATCTAATTTATGGAAGACTGACGATAATTTGTTCTACATTATCTTAGTTATAATATTCTTTACTGGGCTAGTTGAGCTCACCTTTTTCATTTTTTTCCATTTTTCTTCTCAGGAGGCGAGAATATAGCGGGAACTAGTCGGGTGTGGAGTGATGTTTCCAGTCAGTTGTTTTAGCAGTCCTCACTATTTTGTAAAATAGTGTTTCAATAATTGTAATGAGGACTTATTTGAGTTGGATATTGTCTAGAAGACAATATTTGTATTTAAACTCACAGCATATGTATTGTCGTATTTTGCACGATAATTGTAATAATGGAATTGTAGTTGTTTTCTGTACCATGTATTTGGCGACTCAAAATGGGTTGTGTGGACCTAATTTGGGGGCGTCACAGCTTTATTATAAAAGAACTCTAAAAATAAACTATTTTCGTGTTTTTGGGAGCAAATGTTTTATTCTAAACACCAAAGGACATTTATTGAAATTTGATCCCAAATCTGATGAAGGAATATTTCTTGGATACTCTCTTAATAGTAAAGCATACAGAGTTTTCAACAAAAGAAGTCTAGTTGTGGAAGAATCAATGAATGTGACTTTTGATGAAACTCAGCCTCCTCCAAAATATAAAGAACTTGTTGATAATGATGTTATCATTGAAGATATTCTCAGAAATATGGAAGAACCAAAACAAAAATAATACATCTCCACCTATTGATGAGAATCCCCTTCAAAATCTAAACCCTCAGTTGAATGATTTGCCCAAAGAGTCTCACGTTCTTAAAAATCATCCTATAGAAAATTTATTGGTAATATTGATATAAGGGGTTATCACTAGATCACAAGCACATAATTTAGCTGGTCACTTATCTTTCTTGTCTCAAATTGAACCTAAAAATATAAAAGATGCCTTACTTGATGAAGACTGGATAATGGCTATGCAAGACGAACTTGAACAATTCACTAGAAACAAAGTATGGGAGTTAGTCCCACAACCCGAGGATGTTTCAATTATTGGAACTTGATGGGTATTTCGTAATAAACTTGATGAAAGTGGAACTGTTGTACATAATAAGGCAAAATTAGTTGCACAAGGGTATAATCAAATGGAAGGTATTGACTATGATGAAACATATGCTCCTATTGCTAGAATTGAATCTATTCGAATGCTATTTGCATTTGCATGTCGTAAAAATTTTAAATTGTTTCAAAAAGGATGTCAAATCTGCTTTCTTAAATGGTGTTATCGAAGAGGATGTTTATGTTAAACAACCTCCTGACTTTGAAGATTTTAGTCATCCTGAATATGTTTATAAATTACATAAAGCTTTATATGGTTTAAAACAGGCCCCCAGAGCGTGGTATGAAAGATCGAGTAAATTTTTGCTAAATAATGGTTTTAAACGGGGATCTGTTGATACTACTTTATTTACTAAAATTAAAATTGATGATATTCTGGTAATTCAAATATATGTTAATGATACTATTTTTGGTTCTACTGACATTACTATGTGCAATGATTTCTCTGAAGGTATGAGCAAAGAATTTGAAATTAAACTTCTTCCTTGGATTGCAAATCAAACAAGGAGAAAAAGGTATTCATATATCTCTGTCAGGAATAAGCATGTAACGATATTCCTATTTATATATGATTTGATTATGATATATATGAATGAATATGCAAGTATGCTTGTATTAAGAAAAGTTGTAAAGTCATTTGATAGATAATAGGAACATATGTACAAGGACTTAGAATGAATTGATCAAATATGTTAGATTGATCCTACATAAGCAAAACAGCTTTGTAAAGTCCTTAAAAAGAAATGATGTACAATGACTATAAATATAGAAAGATCAATCTTGTTAGGTTGATCTTATAATGTAATAGGTAGGCCTGTCTGATCGTCGAGCACTGCACCAGGTATTGTAGTCTGCCAGGAGAGTCAAGGAAAACTCGGAGAGCTATCAAGCGGAATCGTAGTCTGCAAGATAGTAGATCTCAAAGTTTGTAGACTACTAGGAGAGACGGGGAAGGAACGTAGTGTGTCGAGAAGAACTTCCTCGGAGCCGTAGTTTGCTGAGGAAGTCAAGTTCAGAATCGTAGAGACAGCCTGTCTATGACCCGACCAAGTATCTGCCGAAGCCAAGTCAAGAATCGTAGACTACACTCGGAGTCGTAGAGTCTACTGATCATATCAGAGGCAGAGATCGTAGTCGAGAAAGTTCAGATGAAGATAACAAGTATAACGACAGAAATCGTAGAGTGTCAAGATCTGATCTCGGAGTCGTAGTGTCTACAAAGCCAAAGCCGAATCATAGAGTGCATAACTAAGGCCCCACAGATGTGCTCACAACGCCAAGGCAGAATCGTAGAGTAAATATGATTCTTAACAAATGAGCACTCCCAGAATATCCAAAGTATGAAGCCTCTAGTTTGAGCTACAGAGATACATCACACCTGAAGGAAGCCAGAGAGCACTCAACGAATGGCATGCAAGCTAACAGAAGATCTAAGCGCCAATCCAATCAACATCCAGATTGAGTTGTGAAGCAATTCGAGATGAAGTCTTCCACAAGTTGATCAAAAGAAGACTTGATGAATCGACTAAGGAAAGTCGCTAGCAAGTGCGATGGTGTCAAGTAAATGTAAGACAACAATCTTGGAAGTATCCAGGATCGTAGTGTTTTCCAAACAAAGAAGGAACTGATGGAGTGTACACAAAGATACTGGTTAGCCTATGAAGAATTGTTTAGGGATTACTAAGTGCCAAATGAAGTCTACAAAAAGCTTAAACACTTAGCAAACCCAAATGGTGATGGTGCACAGATGACATTATATGAAGATGAGCAGAACAGAATGAAGATCAGCTGCACCAAAGAAGATATGGTCCAGACTCGAAGCAGAATGAAAAGAGGACCACACCAAGCTGCTAAGTACAAAAGATGTTCAAGCTTAAAGATATCTTAGCAGCTCAGCACCAACAACAACAACAAGAAGTCAGGGCCTAAGGGGTCCTTTTCCGGAGGGACTAAATGAAGTTCCAAGTCTGCTGGGCTTGAAGAGTTCCTAGGGAACTAGAGGAGTTCCAAGGCTGCTAGCCTTGAAGAGTTCTTAGTGAACTGAAGTTACAAAATTTCTTTGGCCTCAAGGAATCTTAGTGATTGTGGTGCCGCTTGCCCTTCCTTAGTGGAAAACCTGTTAGTTGAAAGCAGAAGAGTGGATTAGGAACTTGAGTCTTTGAACCACTTAAAATCTCTTGTGTCATTTACTTTATGTCATTTACATTATGCACTTAACTGCTATAACTGCTATATATGTATTAACTGCTTACCACTGAACTAACTCTAAGAACAATGTATGTATGATTATGAATATATCAATGAAGGGGATCTTTTACTTATTCCGCTGTGCTTGAAAAGATTCTTATGTTTTTCATATGCTAATTCATTAGCAATACAAAATAAAAGAGAAAAGTATTTGAAATTAAAAAGGATCTATTCAACCCCCCCTTTTAGATCTATTGTGTGCCTACTGGGAACTAGCAATTGGTATCAAAATAGGTTCTCATGCTATATTCAAAAACTAATCGCTTTGAGTCTAATCCTAAGCACAAACATTGTTCTAAACTTAGTTTAGTAGTAAGTCACTTGTAAATACAGATGAGCTCACACGTTGAAAATATTGTGTATATGTAAATGTGTATATACAACTGAAGCTGCTCAGATTCGTCCATGTTCTTAAATGCTATGACAACAAGACCAATCCTTGTTTGCAGTCAATCTTGCAGTCTAAAGATCAGGCGAGGAAGCTCAAGAGACATCAACATCAAAGAGTCAAACATCCACCAGCCTGAAAGATGAAAAAGCCATACATGCTAAAAAGTGTTTATCCAGAGAAGAAAGAAGAACGTCTCAAATATGTATTTGGCCAACCAGCAGCTGGATGTGAACCTTGTGGAATCAAGGATGTCAAAGAACTAAATATGACAAGATTCTCTTATCCTACATCTTCAAGACCATGACTGATTGTGTTGACTTATGACACACTCCATGTTTTGATGATGACCTTATTATTCCACTAATCATGCTATATCACATTTCAGGGAAAGATATGACATTACAGGAACATCAAGGAGAAAACTACAAAGACAAGGAATCTTTGAAGAAGGAAGAGCACATTGAGTCCTATGAAAAATATGTAAGATCCTAGCATTTATTACTTTCTAAATACAAGGATTTAGGACATGTGCATCTCATATATACATATATAAGTAATTTTGAATACCATTAAATAGATTCCCTAAGATCATGGAATAAGCAGTGGTTTCGTGCTTCATGGATTAAGGAATGAATCTCTGATAAAATCGAATATAAGATTGGTTGATTGAATATACATCTTAAATCATGTACCGTATGATAAGGAGAGAAATTAATTCATGATTTGAAAACTGGATATTCCTACTGATCAAAAACTATGGTATGTCACATATGGAAATAAATCAGAATGATCTTGGTGTGTAAATAAAGATCCTGATTTCCAGCAATCAATTAGGTTACTGCGTGTTGAATTAAATAATGGGTTAAACATATCTTGCTTCATATATTTAATATAAGGAAAGGCATTAAAATCCTTGTTCCACGTGCCTGACGAACTGATATGGTAATCTTTATACGTGTAAATCTTAAACAAATTGATTGCATGAAAATTGATCCGGGTGTTGACATATAACAAGATGGGAAGTATTCTATCACGTGGTGAGCACTCAATCTCTCCCTAAATCACTATACTGATATTAATCACAACAATATCCTCTGTCAGCATACAACTGGAAAAGAGCCTTGATCAATGGCATAACATCTGTGACTGGTGAGATTTGTTCATAGTGTTAATTGGAAATTAACCACGGTAATATTTGTTGGTGGCCTATAAAAGAATTGGTCCAATAATAAGAGAAGTTAAGAAAAACAAATACTGAGATCAGAAAGCATACAAGCTACATAACTATTTTTTTCTTCCTGATTATTAATGATCATGCTAAGAAGGTGCCTCGGCTAAAAGTGGTCTTATAGAAAATATTCTGGTAACATTCTTATTGCATATCATTTCATTCTAGAGCCTTGCATTGGTAAGTGATATATTGCTTGATCATTAGACCTCTAGTGTGTATTTTAATTTTCCTTATCTAAATCTATATTTGGGTAATCCAGTTTGGGTTGATAATTTATTACAGTCAAGTTGAAGGAAAGCATAGGTGCTTAAGAGTGCATAGGTGCACAAGGAATAAAGGTGTTCAAATTTGCTAGAACTTATATTGTAATTGGAAAAGTTGAATAAAAGTGAGTCTCCAATACTAGTTGGTATTGGACGCGGATTAGGCTACTATTCTAGAGGGTAGTAGTTGAACCACGTAAAAATTCTGGTGTTTGTGTGATTACATTCTATACTTGAATATTCTGTTATTTATCCAGCAACCTGCATTCTATTCATATCAGTAATCCAGCTTGCTGCATTAAACACCCAAAGAATTTTTGATAAGAAATAAAAATTGGACATAGTTTGTGCCTACACTTATTCAACCCCCCTTCTAAGTGTACCTATTTAAATTTCATTTGGTATCAGAGCTTGGCTCTACTTATCTTGGTCTTAAAGATGACTTGTAGGGAAAGATTCTGACATGGCACAACTTGGAAATACTCATCACGAAGGTCAATTAACAAACCGACCTCCACTACTCTTTGGAACTGATAACTATAACTTCTGGAAATTTCGAATGAGGATATATCTTAAGCGAGACCCATAGGAATGGTGGGTGGTAAAGAATGGACCAATAATCCCAAGGAGAGATGATGGCACTCCAAAAACTCTACTCGAGATGGACTCAACCGAAACATATATGAGTTCATACGATTCAAAAGCAATGAACACTCTTCTCAGTGGCATGGTGCAATCCGAAATAGATAAAGTTTCTTCATGCAACACATTAAAGGAGATATGGGATACCCTAGTGGTAAGTCACGAAGGAACTTCCAAAGTACGGGAAGTTAAGCTAAGTATGCTCATGCATGACTACGAAATGTTCAAACTGGAAAGAGACGAAACAATCAAAATGGCTCAAGCACGATTCTTGGTCCTTATAAATTCTTTAAAGTTGCTCGACAAGTCAATTCCACAAAGTGAAATCAATAATCGTAGAATTACTTTGCTATGCCCAAAAGGTTTGCATCTAAAATTACTACTCTTCAAGATTCCGTCAATATTTCTTCTATGGATACATTAACTCTCTTTGGTGAACTGGAAGAATATGAACATCAATTAAAAAGATATGATGACGAGGAAGAAGTCCCTCGAAAGAAGGTACTAGCTTTAAATGCAAGAATTGAAGGAGAGCTTGAGAATAACTCGGATGATGAAATAGCCATGATGTCAAGAAAACTTAAGGGCCTACTTCAAAGAAAGAATCAAAGGAAAAATACATTCAACGCAAACAAATTCAAAGCAAAGCCAACCGAAGAAACCTGTTTCGAGTGTGGACGACCAGGTCACTTTAAAAAGGATTGCTTCCAACTCAAAAACAAAGGAAAGAAAGGCAATAAGGAGTTCAAAAAGCATAAAGCATTCCTAACATGGAGTGATGATGAAGAATCCGAAGTGGAAATAGATGCAAACGATGAACTGGCTCAAATATGCTTCATAGGACTTGAAGGTGAATCCAGTGAGGCACCTCCTTTTGATGTTATTACTTTGAAACAAGAAAATGAAAAACTAAAAGAAAAAAATATGCACTAAAAAGATCTAGTAAACACTTTAATGGGCGAAGTGGAAGCACTAATAGATGAAACGAAAGAATTAGAAAAGGTAACACACACAAATGAGGAAAAAGTATTAGCATCAAAGAATGAATATTTAGATAATTTCAATAAAATACTGTTCAACAAGGTAAAACAGCTAAATAATGAAGTTGAAAAACTAAAAAATGAGATAAAAATGAGAGACGTGTGCATTGATGCATTTGGTAATGAATCGACAAATAAAACACCTCCAACTAATGATCTACAAAAAGAAATAAAATCGTTAAAAATCTCTCTAGCTAAATTTGTTCATGGGGAAGAAAACCTAAATGTCATGCTAGGAAAACAAAGACCCAATTATGATAAACAAGGCATAGGTTACAACCCAATATATAGAAAAGAAGTTAAAATGATAAAATCTAAATCATCATTTAAATTATATTATTGCACGCCTTTTACTTCTTGCAAAAATTGTGGCATTAAAGGACATCTAGAGATAAACTGCTCAAGAAAGAAAAATCGAAGTAAAGCCGTATGGATAAAGAAAAGTGATGTGATTTTAACTAACACAAGTGGACCCAAAAAGATATGGGTACCAAAAATATAAATTGTATCTCTCTTATACAGGTATGTTTCAAAGCCAAAGTGTCTCCTCAAAAGTGGATCCTTGACAGCGGATGTTCACATCGTATGACGGGAGACAAATCTAAGTTCGTGGAACTAAATGTCAAAAAGAAACATGGAACTGTCACATTCGGTGATAATTGGTCATGCGAAATAATTGGGAAAGGTAAAATCGATAATGGTAAGGTCAACATTAATAATGTTCACCTTGTTAACAGACTAGAATTCAATCTTATTAGTGTTAGTCAATTAATGGATAATGGACATCAAGTAAAGTTTGAAAAAGATAAATGTACAATTTCACATAGTACTAACAATGCTGCTTTAGTTGCCCAAAGAGAAGGGAATATATATACTCTTGATTTTGAGCGACAGGAGGAAGAATTATGTCTTGCAACTGTTTAAGATGAAGCGAATCTATGGCATAGAAGGATGTGACATGTTCATATGGACCTCATCAAGAAGTTGTCATCAAAGAACTTAGTAAGAGGATTATCCAAAGTGAATTTCGAGAAGAAGGTATATGCGAACCTTGTCAACTTGGAAAACAAGTAAGAACATCGTTCACAGCCAAAAACATGGTATCAACTTCTTCTCCCTTACAATTGCTTCATCTCGATTTATTTGGACCTGAAAGGCATGCTAGTCTAAACGGTAAATTCTATGCTTTTGTGATAGTCGATGATTTCTCTAGATATACATGGGTACTATTCCTTAGAACAAAAGATGAGGCATTTAAAGAATTTGAAAAACTGATTAAAAATTTGGAGACCAAATATAGTCTTAATCTTATAAGAATCAGAAGTGACCATGGTACTGAATTTCAAAAGGGTTTTATTAAATTTTGTAATAAAAAAGGAATAACTCATGAATTCTCAGCACCTAGAACCCCTCAACAAAATGGAGTGGTAGAAAGAAAAAATCGTACCTTACATGAAACAGCTAGAACACTAATTCAAGAAAGTAAAATCCCAAAGAAATTTTGGGCTGAAGCTGTAAACACATCATGTTATGTACTAAATAGAGTGTTAATTCGCCCAATTCTTTTGAAAACACCATATGAATTATTAAATAAACGACTTCCTAATATAAGCCATTTCAAAATCTTTAGATCTAAATGTTTTATTCTTGACACTAGTGGGAACTTAGGCAAGTTTGATTCTAGATCTTATGAGGGAATCTTCATTGGATATGCACAAAATAGTAGAGCATATCGCATTTATAATGTGCAAAAGCTGTGTATCGTAGAATCTATACATATCAAATTTAATGAACTTAACCATGAGATTCCAAAAGAAAGAGAAGAAGATGCAGGAATTTTAGAGACTGCTGCAAATCCATCATACCACATATATAGGTTGCAAAGGCAACCTTCTGGGCCTCATCAACATTTGCTATAACAAATGCTTTCTCGATTTCCTTTACCCACGTTTGGGCTTCAATAGGGTCCGTAGTTCCTTTGAACTCCAACGGACCCACACTCTTAAAGTCCTAAAATGTAGCAGCTCGTACTACACCAAGATTTATGGGGATATTAGCCCCGGTTTGATTAAATGTTGCGTTTAATAAATTTATGAACTCCTGCATGGGATTAACCGGACCTCCCTCCGGTTGGTTTGTGTTCGCACCTTGGTTACGTGGTACTCTTCTTGGCGGCATTTTGCTGTTACAATAAACACATATTTCGTTCTTATTCATTTCCTGTCAGTTAGTTATTATTCAATGTTAAACAATAACTTAAACATTCATTACTCAAAATTTTTCGAAAAAGACTTATATTGATTCATTGTAGTATAATACTACATCAGTTACATAACATAGCCTAAGCTGAATAAATTACTTTCCCGCCATTGCTTTCCAAAAATTGGGATTTACAAAAGACTACCCTTGATTATACAAAAGAGGGTTTTACGTCGCTACTAGATACAAAAATATGTACATATCTAACTATTCTAGCCACTACTAGATTACATTTGCCTTAAGGCATTCTCAAAATCCGCCTTGGCAAGGCCATGATAATATCATGGTCGATAGTATATATGTTCGCGCCTCGCCTCGACAGATAACCTAGGCTACCTACAGTTGGAAATCCTCATGAGAACACCTATTGATATAGGACATTCTCCCTATCTTCAGCTTCTTGGTCTTTAGCTCCCCCCTAAACTCAAAGACCTCCTGTTTCAGCTCATGGACCTTGTCCTTAGCCAAAACCCTTTCATCATGTTCCTGCTCCCACATGGACTCCACGTCCGTCTTGTCTTCTATAACAGCTTGGAGCTCTGCCTTCAGCTCCTTAACCTCCTGACAGTAGTGGATGTTTCTATCCAGCACTGACATGAACAGTGACATCATTGACTCCCCTGGAGTCATCTCTATTTCTATTTCTACGGGATTGAAGGACACTACCTCCACTTCTTCTTCCAACATGCTTGTCAAACACGGACATGAGGTCAGGCTCTCAGAGGAGAATGCATATTATGATTTGATGTTTTAATGTATATGCTCATGATTATTTGTAAAGTCCTTCAAGTAAGATATGTACAAGGACTTAGTGATAGATCAAATTTGTTAGGTTGATCTAAGCTCTTAACGTATCATTCTTTAATATAATGTATAGATAGAAAGATCAAAGTCGTTAGGTTGATCTTGAGATGTAATAGATAGGCTTCAAGAAATCGAGAGTGTATAAATCGATCAACATTGCGTAAGTCAAGGCGTAAACGTAGAGCTTCAAAGATCGTAGTGTGCCTCGCTTTCAAGGGCCTCTTCGAAAATCGTAGAGTGGTCCCAACGCTTGTCGAGCCAACTCAACGATCGTAGTGTGTCAAGGAAACGTAGAGTTTACAAGTCAACGATCGTAGAAAGTGCTCTAAACGTAGAGTTTACAACTCAAGCAAGCAAAGATCGAGAGTGTGCAAAGACTTAAGAGAAATCGTAGTGCTCTCACCGACAAAGATCGCACTCAGCACCAAGGCGATAAGTCACCAAGTCAAGTCACCATGATCAATCGTAGAGTATCATCCGTCTTGTGTCGTAAAACGCCGAGCCTCATAATTTGTGTGGAGATAGGTTCCAACAAAAGAGGAATGGATTCTAAACGCCGCAAAGACTCACCAAACCCCAAAGTCATAAGAAATATCCTTAGATGCAACAAAGAAGCGTATCAAGAAGCTAAGGAAAGTACCATTGGTAGTGGGGGAAAACACTTTTCGTGTGTTAGGTGAGAAAGCATCTGCAGTGTCATGGGCCGTAATGCGCTCAGTAAGATGTGCGTAAATGTTCCATCAAAGATCGTAAAAGTCAAACGCATTTAATGCTTCAACGGATGGATCCAACGGATAGTTTTCAAGATCACATATATGCAAATCAAGCAGATGAGAGAGAAAACAAGCAAGCATTGAACAAACAACGTGAATAACTCTCAAAGCTCAACTCTACGATCCGAGAAATTGCAAAGCTTGTTTCAGCCTACTCATTCTTTTCAACAAGTGCTTAAACAAAGAATCGAGTAGCAACCATCAAGAACTCAACATCTATCAATCAACTCAAGAAGAGTACCAAGTCTGCGGACTTCAAGAGTTCTAAGTGAACTCAGAAGAGAACCAAGTCTCATTGGACTTGAAGAGTTCAAGAGTGAACTAAGAAGTTCCTAGATCGCCGGGTCTAGAAGGAAATGTGTGATTCGTGGTTGTAAAAGACATCCTTAGTGGATTTCCTACCGCTGAGTAGTAAGAGTGGACTAGAGCTTTAAGTGCTCGAACCACTTAAAACGATCGTGTCTTTTCATTCATACTATAATCGCTATATCTCGCCATAATCGCTATAAATCGCCTCACTCTCATAACTCCACTATTTTGCAAAAGAGATTAAAACAAACATAAATTCCGCTAAGTTTTAATCATCATTAACTAACAAGTTTAAAACGAAAAGATTTTTAAATATCTATTCAACCCCCCCCCCTTCTAGATAACTATTGTGCCTACTAGAACTAACAATTGGTATCAAGAGCAGTGTTCTATTATACAACCATAAGCTTTTAGTAGATCCAATGGCACACGCATCAAGCTTAATCTAGAATCTGGAGGAGGCAAAGAAGCCACCAATGTGCAACAAGGATAAATTTGTAAACCGGAAAGTCAGATGCAAGCATACATGGACTCAATAGATGAAGATCTATTTGAGACCGCTCAAAATGGGCCCTATATTCCAACAAAGCTTGCACCAACCATCGATTTATCCAAACAGTAATACAAATCAAGGTTAAAGAAGAGTGGGATGACAACGAGAAGAGAGTCAGTCCAACTTGACAAAAAGGCCAAGAACATCCTGCTCCAACTTAGAAGACGATCTATTCAAAAACGTTGTCAACAAAGAAAAAATGCAAGGAGGTTTGGGAAGCATTGTTGATCATGCACGAAGGAATCAAGAAGTCAGAGAAAACAAACAATCTCTCCCGACACAAAGAAGATGAGATGTTTGCTCATGTTCAAGGAGAAAACGGATCGCCACCTATGAGAGATTCAACGCTCGCTTCAACTCTCTACGAGCATATGGGAAGATCTATCCTAACAAAGATCCGATCATAAAGTTCATGAGAGCCCTACCGAGCAAGTGGGATGCCAAAACCATCGCTATAAGAGAGTCAAAGAATCTTCACGAGATGACAGCTCAACAACTATATGGCAATCTCCCGACATACTTAATCGGAGTCGACTCAACGAAATAAACCCTATCGTAAGGAAGAAGGAAGGATAAGGGTGTTGCTTCTCAAGGCAATCGAAAAAGTGCATCAAAGGTCAACACCGAGATCGACTCGATTATGATGAGGACGATGATGAAGACCATATGCCGGTGAAAAGATTAAGAAGGTTCATGCACAAGGGCAAAAACCAAAGAAGCCAAAGAAGGTCAAGAATTACAAGAAGCCTGAGAGCAAATGAATGATCTATGCTACAACCGCAAGAAGTTCGCCACTTCATTGCCAATCGCAACAAACCTCTAAGAGAAGAACTAAAGAAGAAAACACATGCAAAGAAGGAATACAAAGGCAACAAAAGGCCCGTAAGAGAGACAAAGGCCTCGGTAATGGAGGATTGTGGAGTGATTCAGACAATGACTCTAATGCTGACTCTGAAGATGATGAAGAACCACAAATGGCTAATCTGTGCCTAATGGCCAAACATGCAAAGGACAAACAAAACCTCAACATACATGATGTAAGTCTCAATGAGGTATTTGACTTCAACTCACCGATGTAGACATAAATGATTTAAGAATCGCCTCGCATGGCATAAACCATCGATCTACATCAATACATGAAGTGGTTCGTAGTTTTGTCTAAGGATCATTCACTTCTTCAAGAGAGAGAAGAAGAAAGTTCAAGAAGAGCTTGAAACAGCCCTTCTAAGTACTAATCTTCTCTCCAAGCTTGAGGTCGAGAATGAGACCTTAAAATGCATAAAAACACACTCAATGCACAAAGAGAGTCTAATCTAACCTCTAAAATCGAGGAACTAGAAAAGACTATCTCGCATGGAACAAATCCTCATCATCCATGGACTCCCGCGCCTCTAGTCGAGAAGTACATTCGACAGTAATGTGCTTAGCTTTGGGGAATCCATCTCGTCAGAGCCATGTGTGGAAAAGACAAAGGAAACTAGCACTAGTAATGCCTCAAGTTTTAGTAGAAGCATTACCTTTGTGAAATCCTCACGTAAGGAAGAACAAGTTCAACCTTGTTTCATCTGCTCCATTCATACTCAAAGGAGTAAAGGATCTCATGTCGGTTCGGGATTCATAAAAGAGAAGAGTAACTCTAACCTCTACTCACCAACCTCAAGAATCAGAGAGTCAAGCAAGACCAACTCTATTTAATCAACCGGGAAGGTACAAGAGAGGTAAGGCACACTCATCACTATTTATGAAATCCAAGGACACGTGGAAGAATGAGAATCAGCTTAATGTAAGGACAACTAAAGAACCACACAAGTCCAAATGGAGGATGAATCATCACACACACATGTGCATGCATCATACTAGATGTTTTATATGCAATAAATATGGTCACAAGGCTGCCAAGTGTTATTATAATTCCATGCATGTAAGACCCAAGATTAAACAGATTTGGGTCCCCAAAGGCACTAACAAAGAAGGACCCATGCAAATATGGGTACCAAAATGAAGGTTCAATGTTTTGACAGGAAAAGAGCTCCACGATCACTACATGGTATCTGGACAGTGGATGCTCAAGGCACATGACCGGGAACAAAGCCCTTCTATCTAACTACATAGAGAAGGAGGGTCCTCACCATCTTTGGAGACAACTACCGGCAAGACAAGAGGATATGGCTCTCACCGGGCAATGGTGAAAAGATCGCTCAAAGAAAGTAAGATATGTGGAAGGTCTCCAACACAACCTTCTAAGCATCACCAACTCGCGACAAGGGTCATCAAGTAACATTCCTCAACAACCAATGTCAAGTCGTAGATTTGAAGACATCCGTCAGAAAGCTAACCGGACAAGAGAAGGAAATGTCTACACAAGTGAATCTTGGTCAACTAAGCTCAGACGAGACAATATGTTTTTTCGCAAAAGCATCTTAAGAAATGAGCTGGCTATGGCATAGACGGTTGTCTCACTTAAACTTCAAAAGTATGTCCAAACTGGCATCAAAAGATCTCGTTGTTGGCCTACCTAAGTTCAACTTCAGTAAAAGAAAGGCCATGCAATGCCCGCTACTTTGAAAGCAAACCGTAAGCTCATTCAAGAGCAAAACCGCCAACTCTATCGACAAGCCCCCGCAGCTGCTTTCACATGGATCTATTTGGGCCAATCCCAACAACTAGTCTTGAGGAAAAAGATACTCTCTAGTTATAGTCGATTTATCACACCAGATTCACATGGGTATTCTTCCTAACTTCAAAGGATGAATCGAGCTCCCAATTAATCAAGATATTTAGACTGGTGATGAACGAGAAAGGAGAGAAAATCAAGGCCATAAGGAGTGATCATGGCAGAGAATTCGACTTCTCAGAAATGGACCAGCTTCGCATGCATAATGGCATCACCATAACTTTTCAGCCCATTAACTCCTCAACAAAATGGAGAAGCCGAAAGAAAGAATGTAACCCTGATAGAGGTCGAAGAACTCTACTAGCAAAGCAATTTCATCTCGCCTCAATACTTCTCGCGTAAGTCGTCAACACCGCATGCTACACGCAGTAATGATCACCGATACACTCTACGATCAAGAAGACGCCTACTTAACCGGGAAAAGAAGAAAGCCAAATGTCGCCTACTTTCATGTTTTCTGGTCAGTGCATGCTACATTCTCAACAATGGAAAGCAAAGACTCGACAAAATTTTAGCCCAAGTCGACGAAGGAATCTTTCTTGGATATGCCATGCATAAAGAAGGCCTACAGAGTGTTCAACAAGAAGACATCGAGTGTTGAAGTCTCGATCCATATCATCTTTGATGAAACAGACTTAGACAACAAAGGCTTCAAGACACTACGACCGATAGTGCGTATACACTACTTAATGAAATCGTCGAGCCCAACACTACGATCGAAGTGCCGATAAAGAAATCGCTGAGCAACAAAATGAGATCGTAGAGAGGTCTATGCAAGACAATGAACCTCCACACCAAGAAGAAGAAATAGATCTTGAAGACTTAAGACAAGAAGGCATCAGATGTATGTCCCAACCCAGAACAGATGGGTTGTAGATCACACTCGTGGATCTAATCATTGGAGATCCGAAAGCTAGAGTCAAAACAAGAGTCGCCACTCAAAATGAATGCTTTTATCTAAGCTTTCTATCTCAAATAGAACCAAAGAAGATAGAGGATGCTATGGAAGACTCTAGTTGGATAGAAGCCATGCAGAAGAACTCAACCAATTTGAACGAAGTTAAAGTATGGAGATTGGTACCAAGACCAAAGAGTCATCCCGTCATTGGAACCAAGTGGGTCTTCGTAAACAAAATGGATGAAGATGGAGTTATAACCAGAACAAGGCAAGATTAGTGGCAAAGGGCTACTCAAGAAGAAGGCATTGACTACGATGAGACATTTGCACTGCTGCTGCGATTAGAAGCCATCGTAATCTTTTTTGCCTTTCACGCTTCACATGAAGTTCAAAGTCTTTCAGATGGATGTCAAAAGTGCATTCCTAAATGGAGAACTCCAAGAAGAAGTCTATGTAGAGAGCAACCTCCTGTGTTTCATCAATCCATCTCTTTCCAATTATGTTTATAGATTAGACAAAGCCTTATATGGTCTTAAACAAGCACCTAGAGCATGGTATGAAACACTAACTAACTTCTTAATTGAAAATGGGTTCACTAGAGGTAGAGTAGATACACACATTTCTTTAGAAAGCATAAAGACAAAGTCTTATTAGTTCAAATATATGTTGATGATATTATTTTTTGGTTCTATCGATTTAAAAGTTATGCAAGAGATTCTCTAAGTCGATGCAGAGCAAGTTTGAAATGAGCATGATGGGTGAGTCAATTTCTTCCTCGATCGCAAGTAAAGCAGATCGATGAAGGAATTTTCATAAACCAAGCCAAGTACATCAAAGACTTACTCAAGAAGTATGGTATGGAATCAACCTCTCCCATGAAAAAAAACACCAATTGCTCCCCGCAACCAAGCTCGACAAAGATGAAAAGGTAAAAGTATTGATATAACTCAACACAGAGGTATGATAGTTCTCTTTATATCTAATCGCCAAAGAGACTGTATATAATGTTTGCAACATGCATATGTGCTAGATTTCAAAGCTAACCCTAAAGAGTCACATTTATCTCATCAGAAAGAGGATCTTCGTGTATCTCAAGGGTACACCTTACTGGGGCTTTGGTACCCCAAGGAATCCTCATTTGAACTAACAGATACACAGATGCCGATTTTGCAGGATGCAAAATAGATAGAAAGAGTACCAAAGTGGCACTCACAATTGCTAGAAACAGATTTGTGTCCCGGTTTAGCAAAAAGCAAAACTCAAAGGTTCACTTCAACTCGCAAGTCAATATATTGTTGCCGGCAAAATGCGTTTCAGATCCTATGGATGAAAAATCACTAATCGACTATGGGTTTGATTTCAAATCTATTCCCATTCACCGTGATAACACAAGTGCCATAGCAATAACTCATAATCTCGTTATGCATTCTAGACTCAAGCATATAGAGATAAGGTATCACTTCATTAGGGATCATACAAAATGGAACTATATCTTTACAATATATCCCCATCGAAAATCAACTTGTCGATGTTTTTACAAAACCTCTCAGATGAATCCAGATTTAATAAGTTAATAAGTGAGCTAGGCATGCTAAATCTACAACCATAAAATATATGCTCTAGATTGTGCTAACCATAACAGTATACAAAGGCTAAACTCAAAATCAGAGACATGATCAGGAAGTCCACGATCGTAGAGTCAAGAGACAAAACCACCTCAACGATCAGAAGTAAAGACTCAACCATCGTAGAAGCGACTCAACGATGACAAAAGCCCCATCAACAAAGCAAGAGTGCATCCCGTGATGATAAGCTTCAAAACACAAAGAATCCTCCGATAAGCGCCTCAGAACAAACCTAACCTCGACTCACTCCAAGAGGTTGGCCCTTCCCGAAAGTTACCTTAAAAGAATGCTATGTCAAAACTCATCACAAGGATCCATCGACTCGACGATCGAGATCGACATCATTTAATGCCGGGATGACTCGACGATCGTAGAATGTATTAACGATTAAACGATCGATGACTCGACGATCGAGATCGAGATCGACTCGACAAATGCAAAGCACTCAACGATCACAAAACTACCTCAACGATCGTAGTCCTCCCTAAGGACACCTCAGCCTCCGCAGAGCCAAGGGCAAATCAAGACAATCCCTATCACCAAAATCGAGAGCCAAGCAAAAGACGACACCGTCCCACTAAGCAAAAAGGAGAGAGGAAGTTGCAAGTACAAATTGAAATCATATTTTTGAAATCAAGTTCAAAAGATTATCTCTCTCATCCTCTCTCAAAGCGTAAACCCTAAATCAAGAAAGTTCACCATATCTCACTTCCAACTACAAAATCAATGGCGGCATCCAAAGGTTATCTCAAAGTTGCTACGACTGCTTTTGACGAGTTCAAAATAGCTCAACCTAAGTTCCACAAGACTGGCTCATCAAGAAGGCGTGTCTCAAGAAGCCTTGAGCACAATATACATTGATTTATCCCATGTTAGTGAAAGAGTTCTACAGAATGGAGTATTTGAAAATGACATCATCACTACGAGAGTAAGGGATGTGGAAATCGATCAAGGTCAAGACATCAACCTCGCCCCTAGGTCTCAAAAAATGAAGGGCATCCATTCTTAGATAAGCGTAGACTTCCAAGAGGGACTTAGAAGAATGCATCACAAGAAACTCCCTCCGTGAAAGGGTACAAGAAGAAGGAGTTCCCACAGAGGTATGAATTTCTAGCCGATATAGTTGGGAAATGTATATGCTGCAAGAGCTCAGGTCATGACTCTGTGAATGAAGTTCAACTTAAGCTCATGACTGCCATGAGTTATGGAATACAACTCAACTATGGAGCCCTATTGCTCGATTGATTGGTAAGTGGCTCATCAACTCAAAGAAGTCAAAAAGCCCTCGTAAGATGCTATATATGGGCGATTCATAAGTATCATTCTACAATCACTCTGGTGACAAAAATGGGGATGAAGAAGGAGAAGCTATCAACCCAAATAGACGAATGACCCGTAAAAATTGTTTGAAAATTGAAGAAGAGGAACCCAACCGAGTATGTTCGAATGATGACCGAGTCCAAAGGAAGAACTGGGATCCAAGGACTCAGCCTTCCAGAAACATGTCTGTGGTCGTGAGAAGAAGAAGAAGAAACCAACAAAGAAGAACCTCCGCCCTTACCCGAAAAAGAGCAAGGGCAAGAGGAAGCTAAAGGCTAGACGGTAGAAGAGCCTCAAGGATCTACCATCGATATACCCATAGAGTCCTCCGATATAGAGACTCGAGGATGCTAAGAAGAAAGCAAGCAAGAAGATGAAGTAGATGAGGATCAAAGCTACCATATCCCAGATCCTCAAGAAGAACAAAGTTGGTCATAAGTCCAAAAGGCCATCTGGCCACCTCAATCGTAGAGTCTCTATCGCTCAGTAGAGACCTGCACTCAAGCATGGCAAAAAGGAAGTAGTTGCTTCAAGCATAGTGGCCGCATTGAACAGACAACACCGAGGTTCAAGAAAGTCCCCAAGTTGTGGCTGCCTAGTAAATCAAGGAGAAAGTTGGTCAAGAAGTACATTCTTGAGAATGAAAAAGTGCTCAAGAAGGAAGACAAGAGCATGGTCAGCCAAGAGACAGACAAAGCTCCAAATTGAGGGGAGATCCCCGAGATTCTCATGATAGAGAATACACCACCGAAGGGGGAGATGCCTCAAGCTCAAGAAGATGCTCCCAATTGAGGGGAGTTTATGAGCTTACAAGAAGATGATCAAGTTGAGGGGAGCCTCAAGATATCTCCATGGCGTAAGAAGATGTCCCCGCCGTAAATGAAGAGAGAACCAAGAAAAGATCATCAAGAGCCCATTGAGATAATGGAGTCCTCCAACGAAGACAGAGAGAAGAGGAAGAAGATGATGATGACCTTCAGATCACTGGTGTGGGCAGAGATGGGTATAGAAGTTATCTCTACAATCAGATGTTCTCATACCTACCCATGATGCCATATCATCAAGCCCAAATCCTAAACTCTTGGGATCACATGTTCTGGAGCTTCAAAGAGTATCCAGCCATCTCAATATTGGCTCATGGATTTCCAGAGATTCAACTTTGCCAAGAAATTGCTTACCAACAACTCTTCCTCAAAGGATAAACTTGAGGTATTGTCTATCCCAAACCCTTTCAGAGTTAATCACTTACCATCATCCTCATTTAGCTATTTTTATGAATTCCCACGATGGTTGGAAGTGATACTTCATCCACTAAATCAATTTCCAGCCAGCAGTAATCCCAAAATTTTCAGAATCGAGGAACCAAATGCACCAACTTTATTTTGCTCCCATTAAACCACCAACTCTACGATCCCCGACTCTAGTCCCATCGTAGAGTCCCAAATAGAAATCAGAGAGCCACATATTCCAAACATGTAAACTCAGCCCTCCATCGTATATACCATCCTCCTCCTCCAACGACTATTTTAGTCTTGATCTTGCTCTACTCCCCGCAAGATCAATCCCAAAAGATCCCTCCATTCAACAATCCTCAAACCAATGATACTCTTCCAAATCGCCCACAAAAGATGACTTGAATGAAGTGTCCAAGAACATGGTCAAGAACATCAAGAAAGCCTCGACACTCACTCGCACCTCATTCATCTCCTATCAATCAAATGATCATCGCCGCAAATAATATCCCCGCACTCTAAATGCCGAGCTTACAAAGAAGCTGAGGGAAATTATCCAAGAAATTCTTCAAAGCATGAAGGATGAGATGAGATTCATTTCAGATAGCTACCAAGCAAAGAGAGGTTGTTCTTGAAATGCAGAGAAATCAAGAAGTCCAAAATAAACTCATGCTGGAGAACATCATAAACCTGAAAGCTTCAGTCAAAGAATTCCAGAAAGCTTATGTGAATCAGGAACAACAGACTGACATTGTTCTCACTGCCCTCCGAAACAAAGAAGCTAGATCTGAAATCCAGATCAAGGAAAGTCGAGAGGACATTGCTCAAACACAAAGCCAACTAAACGAGCTTGTCCAAGGAGTAAATCGACTTTCTGCAGACATTCGAACCCTTGATGCTGACATAAAGGGGGAGAATAAAGGGAAAGGAGTTCAAGGAGCACAGTGGAGATCAGGAAAGGCAGGCAGAGGAGGTCAAGGAAACCAAGAAAGGGAAGAGGACAATTTTCACGAAGCCCTCCCCGCAAGAAGACAATTCCACCAACAGACTCCACGATCAAGCAATCGACTCAACGATCCGATCAACAGAAGTCTTGATGGCTCAAATTTTTAAGAAGTCAAGGGCCAACTACTACCACCAAATGTGACCACCACAGCCTAAGAATGCCAATTGAGATCCAAGATTCATGAATAGGCATGATCACAACCCGATATAGTAAGTCCAAGTGAAATGGAAGAGTTAGCCGTAAGGGATGAAGCTAGCAGAAAAGAAGGGCCGAGGAGTATGCCAATCCTCCAAGGAAAAGGTCAAAGAAATAGAGATAAGTTGAAACTTTAAATTTTATTGATGTAAAGCTAAACCGCAATATTTCTTGAACATCAATAAATTCATGCTTATTCTCTAGAAATTTCAACCGCTTCACCAAATACTAAGTCATGTTTAAATTTCTCGCAAATGCATCTAGACACTAATAATCATGACAACAAATCTCCTTGGTTATGTCAACATCAAATAGGGGAGGAGATTGGGAGAATGCATATTATGATTTGATGTTTTAATGTATATGCTCATGATTATTTGTAAAGTCCTTCAAGTAAGATATGTACAAGGACTTAGTGATAGATCAAATTTGTTAGGTTGATCTAAGCTCTTAACGTATCATTCTTTAATAGAATGTATAGATAGAAAGATCAAAAAGTTGTTAGGTTGATCTTGAGATGTAATAGATAGGCTTCAAGAAATCGGAGTGTATAAATCGATCAACATTGCGTAAGTCAAGGCGTAAAAATAGAGCTTCAAAGATCGAGAGTGCCCGCTTCAAGGGCCTCTTCAAAATCGTAGAGTGGTCCCAACGCTTGTCGAGCCAACTCAACGATCGTAGTGTGTCAAGGAAACGAGAGTTTACAAGTCAACGATCGTAGAGTGCTCTCAAAACGTAGAGTTTACAACTCAAGCAAGCAAAGATCGTAGTGTGCAAAGACTTAAGAGAAATCGTAGTGTTCTCTACCGACAAGATCGCATCAGCACCAAGGCGACAAGTCACCACGATCCGAATCGTAGAGTACCATAATCCGAATCGTAGAGAGTATCATCCGTCTTGTGTCAAAAACGCCGAGCCTCATAATTTGTGTGGAGATAGGTTCCAACAAAAGAGGAATGGATTCTAAACGTCGCAAAGACTCACCAAATTCCAAAGTCATAAGAAATATCCTTAAGATGCAACAAAGAAGCGATCAAGAAGCTAAGGAAAGTACCATTGGTAGTGGGGAAAACACCTTTTCGTGTTAGGTGAGAAAGCAATCTGCAGCAGTGTCAAGCAATGTAATGCGCTTCGTAAGATGTGCGTAAATGTCTCCATCAAAGATCGTAAAAGTCAAATGCATTTAATGCTTCAACGGATGGATCCAATCTGATAGTTTTCAAGATCACATATATGCAAATCAAGCAGATGAGAGAGAAAACAAGCAAGCATTGAACAAACAACGTGAACAACTCTCAAAGCTCAACTCTACGATCCGAGAAATTGCAAAGCTTGCTTTCACCTACTCGCTTCTTTCAACAAGTGCTTAAAACAACAAATCGAAAGTAGCAACCATCAAGAACTCAACATCTATCAATCAATGAAGAAGAGTACCAAGTCTCATTGGACTTCAAGAGTTCTAATGAATCAGAAGAGAACCAAGTCTCGCCGGACTTGAAGAGTTCAAGAGTGAACTAAGAAGTTAGATCACCGGGTCTAGAAGAAATCAGGTGATTCGTAAGTTGTAAAAGACATCCTTAGTGGATTTCCTACTCGCTGAGTAGAAGAGTGGACTAGAGCTTTAAGTGTGCTCAACCACTTTAAAACGATCGGTTTTTTGTCTTTTATATTCATACTATAAATCGCTATATCTCGCCATAATCGCTATAATCGCGAAAAGATTTTTCAACCTCATAACTCCACTACTTTGCAAAAGAGATTAAAACAAACATAAATTCCGCTAAGTTTTAATCATCATTAACTAACAAGTTTAAAACGAAAAAGATTTTTAAATATCTATTCAACCCCCCCTTCTAGATAACTATTGTGCCTACTAGAACTAAGGTCTTTAAGGTCTCTACATTAGATAATAACATCGCATAGTACATTAGGTCATGAATAATATATATAGTTCCTAAAGAATCTTACCCTTCTTCTCAATCTAATTACGTATTAGATTTGTTATTATTGGTTCCGACTTTCCATTACGTCATTGTTACGTTCATAAGTAATCGACTTAATCTTAACCCTTAAGTGTTCATACTTAAGGTTTAGTATGTCTTAACAATGTTTCAATAAGATATTTAGTTAAGTGTTCATTCATTATCATTCATGCTCATTTTGTAAACATTCTTTATTGTCTAGGTCTTGAGATCTGACGTCAAATGCCGACTATTACACTAGGGTTGCCTTGTTGCTATGCTACCTCTTATTACTCAAAAACCCGGACTCGTAGTCACTGCGCCATGAAGTCTCTTTGTTATGTGTAAGCACGGCAAGACGAGTTTCTGAGGAGACTAAGGCCATTTTGGCCATGGCTACCGGGCTAAATGGCTTCGAGTCGCATACGGCAGTGAACTCGTGCCACGTAAATGTTTGATGATTTTTTAAAGATGAGATTCCCGGACTCGTAACTTCTTCGTTATAAGTCTGAATTGGCTCGTTCAAGAGCCTACGGGTCACAAATTACGTACTCTATGCATTCACGCAAGAATTTTATCTATTTTACTTCGTTGGCTAAAATTTTACCTATTAGTCCAATTTAACGAAAACGATAAACGTTCGTGAACGTTCAACGCTCGTTTCTTCGTTCTAAGTCAAAATCCGGCCATTTTCGAGTCCGCAACTCTGTAATGCCAAATATGACTTGTCTCCATAGAAAACCAACGTTTACGACTTCAAACACAAAATACGACTTCCATTCCGAGAATTTCACGAATTCGACGATTATCGTCCAATCGTGTGACTTCCGGCGAAACCTCATTACTAATCATTCTAAATGGATTTTAATCAACATATAAATATTTCAAGTTACTTATTACACCAACTTATCATCAAAGTAGGTTTTGACTTATTCTCATAAGTCAATGACTTATTCAACTTACTAACTACAAATTCTCATGCTTATGAGTTATTATGAACTTAAGTCCATCAATCAATGTTCTCATACTATTTTGAACAAACTAACATCATATGACAAATATATGACAAGTTTTATACAAGTTTATCAACTTATTTAGGTTCAAGTTGTTTATTCATCTTATTCGGCTTAAGTCCATTGCTTATCCACTTCCCTTATGTTCTTAGCATCTAAGTTTATTAGATTACACTTCTCTTATCAACCTACCATGATAGAGATAGAAGAGACAAGATCAATTACCTTTGAAGATTACTTCTCTTGCTTTGGAAATCTACAAATGATAAGTCAAGCTCAAAGTGCTTATTTGCTCTAACAATTAAGTTGTTTATCTAGAGAGGAGTTGGATGAAATTTGAACAACCAACAATTGAAATGAAGCTTGGTATTTATAGCCAACTCAAAGTGAGGGCACTATGGACATTTAGGCCATCCACCTCCTTACTATTCATAACCTAGAAACCAAGTAAACTTGCTAGCCACAACACTTGTTCATCACATAATTTGTTTGCCCATCAAGTCTACCCACATCTCACTTGGATTGCCCCATGGATCCTAGCCAATTCATTGGGCTTACTTAATTAATCTAGCTAATTTTTTATTGGGCTTATACTACAATAGTTTGGACTCATGACATATCAAACACTTGGGCTTGAGTATCACTTTCTAATTGGACTTCTACCATTAAGCTAATAATCCTCCAAGTCCATTACCTTTAATTAAACAACTTAACATAATTACCTCACGTATAATTCTCGTATGCTAGCTCGTATACTAATTCGTAATATACATTATTTCATTCTCCATACACAATAGTATAATACGTCATATTATACTCACGTTCATTACCTCGTATAATGAATACGCATCATACGATTACAACTTTCTTTCCTTAACGCTTAATAAACCTAACGTTCCCAAATTAAGTCCGAATGCGAAATATTGCGTTTTCCATACTTAGAATATTATTACATAATCCATCTCGCCTTGATATTATAACGTTACGTATTTCTCGGAAGTTCAAAAATAACTCCCGAGCGATAAATGGTGAATGGTGTTTTTCGTAAACTTTCTCGAAAAACCTTTATTTTTGTCTTGGAAATTCAAACACTTTAATTCATTCACGTGGTTCAAATACTACGATGTTACGACGTTTCTAGGTTATAGAACGACATACATCTTATTAACACAAATAATGACAAATAAGATTATTTTATTCATTATTTAATTCTTTCAAATATTTTACAAAGGATCCGAATTTCTCGGTCGTTACAATTCTGGTGTTATTTTCAATTCTAACTAAGCACCCTATTTATAGAAAAATGTCAGAACGCCAAAGTAGACTAAAATTTAATATTTTAATTAAAAAAATTCACGCACACCACTTGACCAAACTCAGCACACCACAAGTGGGGCCCACCAAATTCAGAAAATTCCACAACAACCAAAAGTGGGGCCCACCCATGTTTTTAATAAAAATATTTATTTCCGAAACTTCAATAATTCATAATAAATAGCCCTTTTATCAGAAAAATATGAATTTTATGTCAATTCCATATGAAATTTAATTCTCTACAACATTGTAGAAGAAAATTTTTTCAAATTCCAAACAGAAAATGACTGAAATCCACATACGGATAATTTTTAATACCTCCATCCCGACAAAATACTTATAAAACTCATCAGCATTTATTCCTTCATTTATATCCACATAAAATAAATATTTCCTTATCATATAAATCAATAATTAATTATTCACAAATAATATTACAGAAGTACAATATTGACAACCAGGTCGTTCCCAGGAAAGATGGGGTTTTTCGATAAAGATTTTTCCTTACTAGCGCGCGCAATTAGGTGACCAAACCCCTTTTCTAGACAGAACTTTCTTAGACATTGCCAATAATGCTATCTAATAATATTATTTAAATAATATGAATTATTAATCTGATAATGGGAAATATTGTGCAGTAACAATTATTGAAATAACAATAATATAAAATATCAACGTAGCAATTATTGAATCAATAAAATAAAATATTGAACAATAATTATTGTAGCAATTATTGAGTAGTGCCTTCTTACGTAAGAATCAATAATCTAAAAATATTGTGCAATACCGTGTGCTACTGTGCAACTACGCGTATTATTGTACTTTAACCACCAGGTATTCCAACAGTGTTAACGATAACAACTACGCCGTTATTTATAAAAAACTCAAACTTGTCGTTTTTTATTCATCCGACAGTTTTTCGTTATGGGGCCTACAAATGGTTGTGTCATCGTACGAATATTTCCTGACAACAAAAATATTTCACGACCAAACGAATATTCCCCGACAACAATGAATATTTATAACAACTTACTTATTTTGCAAAACTTGTACATTTCACCCATAACCAAAGCATTATATTAAATTAACACCTTATTATTCAAAATAATAATTAGAGGAAATTCAATTTTATTTATAAAAAGTTGGGGTCTTACAGTTTTAAGCAAGAACGAGGAATTTAAAAGTTTAAATTTAATTGTTTATGTGGTTAAAATCATGCTAGAAGTGTTAGTTTATGTTTCTGTAAAGTTTATATAACATGTGTAGGTTAAATTTATTGTTTGAGCAAAGTTTTTAGGCATATTTGGCTTTGTTTTGTGTTCTTCACGAATCGGAATCGGGTCAAAGCGTGGCCGAGATCTTCGCAATACTTATCCGAGCATAGTTCCAGTCTATATAGGTTGCCCGCGAGGCTAATCTGGGAGTCATGATGCGGTTGCATCAAATACTGCAACGCTTGGTTCGATTCAAATTAAGTACTGGAACACCGGTAAGCGATTTGGCCTTAAATGTGATTTTATTTATTCAATCAAGAAAATGTTAATGTAACTCGATCTTATGAATATAAAAGATGATTAAACATGTTAAGTGATGTTATTTTGTGCCTTGTTAAGAATGTGATTAGACCTAAGGCTAAAGATTGTAAGTTAACATGAAATGGATATCTAATTATGTAACTTGGTCATGAAGTCACTAATTTGTATTATGATTTTTAATAACATGTGTGTAGGATATTTGAGAATCAAGTTATAATTGTATAGCTTACGCACGAGGCAAGTTATTTAACCCTAAACTTTCTTTTGAGTAAGTTTCCTGTCCTTAACTAATTACCATTATGCAAGTTCTAAACTTTATTTTTACATTGAGCAAGTTCCTTACTCTATTTTTTTTTTTTGCGATTATGCAAGTTCATTATCTTAAATCAATTACGATTATCAAGTTGTATCTTTATTGAATAAGTTCCTATTCCTAAACCTACTCTTACATTAAACAAAGTTTCTAATTCTGTTTCTTTATCGAAAAATAATGTAACCTTAGCTTATTATTATTGCTCAAGTAAAATTTAGTATATCTTCCAATATTTTTAAGTTTATTCCTAGAGCATAACTTTGATGCATTATGTTTATTCGATTGTGGCTCGTGACTATTCCATAACATATTGTTATCAAACCCTTGAAATGTTATTAAGTTTTTGATTCAACTAACCCTTAGTTAATGAACGTTGAACTCCAAATTGCCCTTGAAACTAATTCAAACCAAACTCACTTTGGTACGGACTCGTAAGTTAAAGCTGAGATGAACAACCCTATTATAGGGGTTTATTTACATGAAAGCGTTAAGATGTTTGTGCACAATACATGGTACGAATGACTGATCCCCCTAAGTTCGAGAAAGAATGTTCATATAGTCTAACGATTGTTAAAAGTTTAAGTAAAAATACTTATAACTTGGGACATAGTTCATGGTCTTGTGACCCTCAAATGAATTTTAAATCTTGATTATCATTGATAGGAAATGTTATGGCAAAAAGCACTTTTTCACCACTGTGGTTGTAGTATTTTAAGCAATTAGCCATTGTGCTTTTAAAATATTCAATTAGCCCACTGTACTTTTTAAAAATGTTCAATCAAGCCATTCCGTCCAATTTTGTAGGCAGACGTTAAAAAATTGGGCTGATTTTCTTACGTGGCTTTTCAAAAAAATAAATAAATAAGTTATTTCCTACGTGGCAAGCCAGTCAGCCAAATTCTTAATACTATTGAGCCACTGCACTTTAAAAAAATGCAATTGGCCCACTGTGATTTTAAAAATATTAGAGATTTAGAAAATTAGAAGGGGTTTTGACATTAACACTATAAACTTAGCCCATGTGCTTAACTTCATAGAAGTGAATCAACCCATATTTTCTGATGGAATCAAATAAGTGGTTTGAATTGATTTTATGGGTTGAAGATGATGAAGAATCGAGAATTTTATGGGTTGAAGATGAATAAGAGGAAAGAGAAAATATTATAAATATTATAATATTAATTTTTATTAATATTATACATATTATAAATATTTAGGTAAAGAAAAAAGAAAGAAAATAAAACATAAAAATATTTTTTATTTTTAAAATTTTTAAGTATTTGAAAACATAAAAGTATTTTTATTTTTATTTTTAAAATAAAACATACATATTATAAATATTATAATATTAATTTTTATTAATATTATACAAATTATAAATATTTAGGTAAAGAAAAAGATAGAAAATAAAACATAAAAATATTTTTAAAACCACAGTGGGCCAATTACATTTTTTTAAAGTGCAGTGGCTCAATTGTTTAAGAATTTGGCTGACTGGCTTGCCATGTAGGAAATAATAATTTTTTGTTTTTTTTTCAATGCCACGTGTGTAATTATTTGACGTCCATCCAAGAAATTGGACGGAATGACTTGATTGAACATTTTTAAAAAATCGATTGAAATTTAATTGAATATTTTAAAAACAATTGATAAATTTAATCGCTTAAAAACACTACGACCACAATGATGTAAAAATGCTTTTTGCCGAAATGTTATTCAACCCAATTGACCTTACTCTTTTATAGTTCTTATGTTGTCACTATTTAACACAGGTGTTCAGTGAACCAACCAACATCCTTTGCCCAACCCTTTTAACAGAGGTGTTACATTGTTAGAGTATCTCAAGCAGCAAAACAATTCATTGAGCTTCATCTCTTCCTAATTGTTTATGAAAATTCTCTTTGAGAAGTGACGAATAGTTATCGTCAAATGTTTCGTTACTTTTAGTTGGAGTCATGAAGTATATGGCTTCAATTATTGGATAAATTATATAATTTATTATTCATTCTAACTCGTGCATTGTACAGACTATCACCTAGTATTAAAAAGTTTTGCTACTTATTGCGACAATTTATTGAGTCTTGAGATTTTTGTTGCAACTAAGACGGTCATAAATAACTGTAATTTTAAAAATAAATATTTTTTTATGTCTAGTCACATAAAATTGTCGTAATATACGTATATTGTTTCTCAATTATTTTAGTATATTTATTATTTTAAAAAAACACTATCTATTTCTATAATAAGTTTAGTCTTAAATGTATAATTTGAAAGCAACAACATTGAGATTTTCTCCTCTACAATTACAGCCACAACTTGGGATGCAAAAACCATTATTTCGATAATTATTTTTATATTCAATGAAAAGAGATCATATTTAAAAAAATTAGTTCATTTATATATATTTTTAATCTAAAGTCGGTACATTTACACTTAAATATTGTTGACATAAATGGAAGGACAAGAAAAGTAAAAAAGTTAAATAACAAAAAAAGGACACGGGGAAGAAGCAATAAAAATTAAGTTTTCATTGATTTTTATTTTTATTTTTTATGCAACTCTCATATCTTACTAATAAAGTTTAAATTATTAATTAAAGTTCATGGTGAACTATTTTCCGCTTAAACTTGCTCATGCTGAATCAATTTTAAAAATTAGGCCAAACCATATGTTACCAATAATATATAAAAATATCCTCATCAATTTAAAATCACGTAGGAAGTAAGTATTAAGATATTCCAAAAACAAAATATGAAGACGAAATTATTAATTCATTAAAGTACAAATGATAGAAGAGAGAGAAAAATATTTACCACAAAGAAAGAATTAAAACTCGTAGAAGTTGACAAAACTTCACATATTTATGCATCTAATTTTTGCAATTAAGCTGTAGTTTATTCAGATAAGTTGCAGAAGTAAACTTTATTTTTACTCAATTGGTTTAGCCGAAAAGAACTGGAAAGCTGAAAACTGAGCAACTTAAATTCAAGATCATCTACTTCAAAGTCTTCAGTCATTCCAATAACCATACGGTCCGTATCATGGTTACTAGCAATGCGGATAAACTGAGTACAAGAAACTCTACTTATGATAGAATCTACAAGATATTTAGTTCTTGTACGGCGGTTCGAATGATCATACCCACGCAGAACGTAGGGTTATAAGATTTCCTGGTTAATTTCCCAAGTCCATATCTTTTTTTCATCTTCAATTTGGTTGATGATGACTTGATTCCAACAAATTCAACATCTTACGAGCTTGAATAAGCACGTCCTTCTAATGGTTCAACTGGGACAGCATATGGAGAATTCCAGTCCGCGTCAAATATTTCCTGGAGTTGTGCGACAATGGAAGGGTTAAATGTCCCGAAACTGATACCAGCAGTTGCATAGAAATAATCCCAAACTAAATTGCTCGTCCCAATATGAGCTCGAACATCACTAACTGCATATTTCCCATGGTTAACTCTAGTATAGCCTGGATACAAATTTCCAGTACTTGATCCATTACTAATGGCAGGTCCAGTCAAGTTAAATCCTGGCACCATATAGTACTTGATCTCGATTTTACCGGAACACTTGTTATACTTTGAAGAGGAGCAAAGAGTATTGGAGTAGAGAAGAGACTGCAAATACACATCGGTGTTGTCGATAAAATGTGCCCAATACGCTACAAGTATCTTGATTTTTGCGTGTTTGGAGAAGACGACCTGTCATCCAGAAACATTTTTAGAACGCTAACTTTAAATTTCAGAAAAGAAGCATAATAATAAAGGTAAAATCATTACTGCAGAGAAAAAGAGTGATTTACTTGTTTCGCAAAATTATTTGTGCATATGGTTGACAAAACATTTGAAATTATTTAGTTGGCGTCAATTATATGTAACATGTATAGAAGGTTTCAGTAATTTAACTGACTGATAGACACATAATTCATATATTTTATTATCTCTAATTTTGTCCTTTTAATTATATTAGTTTATTAAATTAATACTCCCTCCGTCCCAGGATAAAAGTCCTGGTGGACTTTTCACGCATATTAAGAAGAGAAATGAAATGACAAAATTGTCCATAATAATATGTCATTAATTATTTTTAATGTAGGTGAGAGAGTGACTTTCTAACTATTCAATTCAAAATATTCTCTCCATACTTATTAAATATGGAGAGAAAATTAGAATAAGAAAAGTATGAGATATTTAATGTTACGGACATAATAGGAAAAAAAGTGTAAAAGTTTGGTTATTAAAGAAAAGTGGACATTTAACATGGGACTACCCAAAATAGTAATAAGGACTTTTATCATGGAACGGAGGGGGTATGTTTTATTTTATTTCGTAGAATTTAATATTTGTTGCAATAAAGTCAAAATCTTAGTGATCAAGCGATATTTAATACTTTTATTCATATCAGAAAATATTCAAGAAGAATCCTGCAAGGAGAAGTAAAGAGGTGGAGCACTCTTGGTGTGCAAGTCAAATCCAACGAGAAAAAAGAAAATTTATCTATGTAGAAGATCTCTCTGAGAAGTTGATTGCCACTAGGAAGTTGAAACATACATGGAAAGGGAACAAAAGAGACCAAGTTCAATGAATCTAAATTAGGCACAAATTTTCCCCCCTATAAATAGGTCTTTTATTTTAAAGAGAGTATTATGTATTGTATTACTTTAGGTTAGGAGTAGGAGTAGATTAAATTACTTCTTCATTGTACGCTTGTTGGAGAATCTTTAATTAAATGAAGTTTTCTTATTTTATTTCTACTTCTTTTCTTTATTTTAGTTAGTTTAATTACTTTTCATGTCTAGCTAATTTCATTAATCTAGGATGTAGATGAAATTAAATAATTATTCATTATAATATTTTTCATCTCTTCTATTATTTATTCTTTTATGTTTAATTAATTTCGCTTTCATGTTTCATTATTGAAATACCTTCGTTTTATAGTTCCTATGTGATTTTAAATTAATTAAGAAGTTTTGATAGATTATTGAAATGCCCTCGTTGGATAGTTTTCTTTGTTAAATGGCCAAATTTTTAAATTTACGTAACTCGCTCATTCAAAGTCGGAATGAGTTCGTTCTCAAGCCTACGGCTCACATTTCTCGTTAGTTACCAAACCCCTAGGAAATCAAAATTCCCGAGATTAACTAACTTTGTACGAAAATCATATTATTAAAGGTCTTTCGTCGATTAACGTCTTTTACTAAAATTTTCGCCATAACTTCGTTATAATATATTTTTACTCCATTCCAAAAGGAACATTTCTACAACTCTTACACTAACAAATGATGGTTTTCAATTTGTCCATCAACAACAATTAAGACAGTTTGCTTACGTTCTTCATTTAATTTGTTATTACGATTACGATTTCTCTTAATATGCATAATTTAGTGATTCTAGTCCACTAATTCTTCCTTATTCAACCGGTATGGTAATGATTCATATGAACCACCTAATCATCCACCAACAAGCACTTCATAACATCTCTATAAAGTATTAAAGAAGATGTAAATAAAGTAGATGAAAGGTTATTGATTTCTTCCCTCTTGTGTTCTTAGATTACTTGATGATCTTGATTAATAAGCCAACTTTCTTCTTCCTTTGCTCCTCCAAAATCCGTCTCCCTTCCTTTATCTCTCAAAATATGAAGAGTTTCTTCTCTTAGATTGTGAATTGGTGGAATTTAATGAAGGAAATGGCTTCTATTTATAAGCTTGGCAAGAGTTGGGGTATAAGGGACATTAAACCACAAATATCAACCAACACTTAGCCCTCGAGTCTTCTCTTAGCTTCTCTTGTAATCTTCCTTTACCTAACAACCATCTAAGTTGTTATCAACTAGGATTGTTAGTTGGTGGGAAAGTAACCTAGCCACTTTTGTTGACTTTGACTTTCGTATTCCTACTGTATAATTTTCGTATTATACGCGTATTATATTCCGTTTTATTTCCATATTATACGCCATATTATTCTCTGTATTATACTCGTATAAAAATTCGTATTATACTCGTATTCTTCTCGTATTATACTTGTATAATAATTGATAATTCGTATTATACTAATATTCTTCTCGTATTATACTTGGTTATCTTTCGAACTTCATTACACAGGCTAAAAACTGTGCTTATCGTTCTCCACATTTTATTGGATATTCCGTTTTTCCTCGTCATTCTAACGTTAGCGCGTTCTTCGAAAAATCGAAAAACTTAGGTTTTTTGGTGAATAACTTTTTTGGTGACGTTTTCCCAGAAAATGGTTAAACGATCGATAAAAATATTTTCCTTTGTTTTTATTTTGTCCGGTTTTTGCACGTTTTTCGAGAAATGCTTTTATTGGCTAATACGACTTTTCACGACATATTACCGGCAAATCTTGAAACAGAATGTCATTACAACATAACAATCTCTCTAAAAGGCTTAAGTTATTCAAATCCTCAGGGTTTAACCTTTAGGTTTCATCGGATGAATAGTCATTTTCGTCTTTTTCTTGATTTTTTTTTTCTCCCACGAATTCAAATCATAAATCCTAACATGTAAACATATTCTAGGTCATATAATCGACCTTTATACACATAACAAATAATATTATCAATAAAAAACTTATTTTATTACATAATATTTCTCAAGTCTAATTACAAGACCATCCGATTTCTCGGGATATTACATCACTGACGATCGCAGGAATTTAATCAAGGTGGGCAAATTTTTAACTATTAAAAAAATTAAAACTACTATGACAATAGATTTAATCAACATAATATGAATATCCTTCAAAATTTAACAATTATAACCAAAAGTTCTCAACCAAAGATATAAATAAAACAAACTATTCAACTTTAAGTAACTTTGAATAAATAAAAATAAAAATAGCCCGATATAATTCCACTAACTTTGATAGTCTCTTGTTCGAAAATTAGAGATACAATACTCGTTTTTGGTTCGTTCAAAAATTCAAAATATATTTATATTCATAGACTATAAAGTGACATTAAGTTTTTAATATGTCATTACTTACATTTTAGATATAATGAGTACAATCATACCACCACTTCTACATTTCTAACAAATGTTAAGGATATGTTTGTAAAAATATTTTTTTGTAAAAAATTGTCATTTTGATGTCTTCTAATTTTGGAATGGAGGGAATATATATTTATATATCATACATACAACATACTAATAGGAAATTAAAAAAAAATTAAGGGCGGTCAAGCCCCAGTATAGATCCGTCCCTGAGTGAAATCATGGGTTAAGAAAATCAAGGGGCTCAGGCAAATTAAGGATGTGATGTACTTCCATACACGCAGATACATAAATTCACAACAATTTATATAAGAAAATAAAATTGAAGTGTTAAGAGTATTGAAGCGTCAAGTAGTTTTTAAGCCGCTGCAAACTATACAGGTTCAATTACGCATCGTAGTTGTGTTTTCGCACTCTTTCTCTCTCCAACTTAACTTCACAAAACCTAAGTTATTGTTTTAATTCCACTCCGGTGGCTAGGAAAAGTTAGTTTCGGTTAAATTCTTTTCCCTTGTAGATCCTTTTCCAAAAGAAAACTATTATTATTATTTCAAAGACTTTCACATTCTTACTAGAACATTCTATTCTATTGAATAGGAAACAAATTTTAGTCCAAGGAAGAAATCTTAATTGCATTCATTCAATCATCTGAAACTCTACCTAGGTCATGTGTGGTGAAGCCCAAGGGAATTTGTTCTATTTCCTTAGTTTGAGGTTACAGATGGTTCCAGCACACCATACGGTCCTTAACAATTAAAATTAAAATACATTCTTATAAAAACATCTTAATATTATCTGGAGCAAGGTTGTAAGATTTATTTTATTCTTTTGCTGAACCCAACTTTCTTCACTAGTCATAGTTGTAATTTCTTTTACCTTTAATTGTTTGTTCTCTACCATAATATTTACAATAAAGTAACTATATACAAATGAAAGGCTAACACCAACTCAAAAGAAGATGAAAATGGAACAAATCTCATTAGCTCGAAATGACAACCCTACACACCATACATCATGTAACAGAGATAAGGACCGAGCTGAACATGTAAGAGAGATCAAATTCTTCATCCAAATATGCCTCTAACTTTTATAAAAATATAAAGTACTACAAATGGTAAGTAATTGAAAGGATTCTGATTATTATCTTAATTATAAATTAAAAAATTGCACAAGTTATTAGGCGAACAACATACATTACTTAAAGAAAGTCAGATCAAGATAACAATGAAAAAGTTTTAGCAAAAAAGAAAAGAAAAAGATAACAATGAAAAAAAACTCTTCAATCAAAGCTCAACACAAAAGAAATCAAGGTGCTTCAGGGCCAAATGGATATTATAATAATAAACACTAAGTAGACAAGCCTTGTACATTACCTAAAGAAGGTCGGATCGAGATAAAAATAGAAAATTCTTCAATCAAATGTGAGAATCAACACAGAAGAAGTTGAGGTGCTTCAGGGACAAATGGAAGTTATAATGATAAACATTTAGTAGACAGGCATTATGTGAACAGCAGATTTCAAGGTGTGAGATTGGCATGGGAAAAATAACGATCAAAACCGTTAGCAGAATAAACAAAAAGTACCTCTGATATTGCTGAGGAAAGAGCTGACCAATAAACTGTATGTGTCGTGTATTGAGACTGACCAAGCCAATCCATAGTACTAATTCTAACAGTTTCCCCAACTCCTACAGATTTAATTGTGTCCACCCATGCCTGATCATCTGTCTGGTACTTACCAAATGAAAGCTGCAATTCAGAAATTGCATTAGGAGAAATGATGGAAAAACCTGAATATAGATGCATATGGTCACAGGTTTGAGGATGATGACCCCACTCACCCACCCACCCTCCTCCCACCTCCCACTTTAAATAATTCCTTCTAGTTATATGTAGTTATAAATAGATCTCCTAAAATTAGGTTTCCTAATTTTCTTATATCTGGATCCCAAATATCTTGCACAAGGTAAATGTTACTCCCTCCGTCCTGATAGAAAAAGTAGTATTAATATTCATTTTAACAAACTTCTGTGAATGAGCACCTCATGATTCTCATCTGAGCTAAAGATTAATAAGAGACCAAGATGATGCATGGGAAGCACAAACATAGATAATCTGTCTATTGAATCTCAATAATCTTCATAAATTTAGCATCAGGCAGTTCCAAACTTCTTGAAAACAAAACTAGTCCATTCTTCCACTTATTAGTCATGAACAAATTTCTTTGACAACAAAATTATCCTATTTTCCATCCAAGTCGTAGACAAATTATATTTTTCTTTTCTGTTCCTTGGGCATTTAAAAGTTTATGTGATAAAAATTTAATTTTAATTAGGGATACTTTTGTCTCTTAAAGGAGGCAAGGTTTTGTCTACCAAGCTTCATACTCCTGGAACCCCAATCAAGAGCATTACCAACACGAGTGCTAGTTGACTCCTTTTTATTTGTATAATAAATTAAAATTAACAAATATGTGTAAAGATGAGTTCTTCCTAAAAACAATTTAAAATTTACAAGCTAACAGAACTTCTGTTATTTAACACAAACATTTGCCACTCCCTTAAACAGATAAACCAAAACAAATGAAATGAAATAAAGATTAAAGGGGAGATAAGAAGTGAAACAAATACTAGCCTCTGGAGGAGCAAATGAGAGATAGCTGGATTGAGGCTGCAAAGTTGAATTATTGTATCCAGGTGTTTGAATTGGTATTTGAAACATGTAAGGGTCAGAAAGTACTGGATAGCCTGCTACATGGGGAACCCCTACATAATGAGGAAGTGGTGATCTGTCATGGCATAACAAAAAGCCGTTAAAAATATTAGAAAAGCTGCCATTTAAATAAGCAATGTCTTCCTGATAACAATCTGTCCATCCCTGTTTCCCATCAAAAGATTATTGGTAAAACAATCGGCATACAATGTTGATTTTCACCTTATTTACAAAATATCTCAAGTAACTTATACAGCTAATAATCTGATTATGGATAGCTGCTAAAAATAGTGCCAAGACCTTATCAAAACTTATCAACAAAACTTAATCAACAGTACCTCTAATAATTTTAGTAGTAATTTTCAACCTTCCCATGCTTATTAATTATTAGATAGTAAGCTGTATGTTAACTTTTTCCTATGTAAGATAAACCAAAAATCAGAAAAACCGAGAACAATGCCCGAAGACAGACATTTTCAATCCCATTAGCAATGGCAGTATCATGATTTTGTATTGCGGGGGGATCAAAACATTTTCGAACAAAATGTAATAGTAAATAGAATTTAAAATTACACAAGAGAAAAACTTTATGCAATTGAATTTTTGCTAATGTCCACATATCAAAGTGCTACACGACACTCTTTCAAATCAAGAAATTCATCTATAATTGAATCTGTAGTGAAAATCCAAACAATTTCCTTCTCAATGTATAACATTAAAAATGTATTTTATATTTATTATTTTTTGTTAAAGATAAATGTTATTATTTCTTCTGGGAATTGTTATTTTCAAAAGGGAAAATAGATATTTCCACAAGGTCACAACATATAACGAAAAAGCTGTGGTGTACCATCATGTGGCCATTTTTGTTTTCTCAAGAAAAAGTAACTAGTGACTGCTTGTTTTATGCCATGAAAAATAAAATCAATCAAGTTGTGCATAGCGTTATTGAATCAAGTACCAAATTTTTAAACAAGATTTTCAATTAAATTTGACTTATCATGCTCCAGTTACCATACCTGCACCTTTCTTTTGATTGAACAAAATGCGACCAACAAGGAAATTTTCTATTGATCTGCCACTGATAATCCCATACTGTTTTTGTGTAAGCTGAGGCATCCAAGGATGCAAGTTTCCATAGATTATTATAGTAGACCTCAACTTTTTTTGCTATACTTGGGCAACCAACAAGATAAATTCCAACTTCCTTCACCTGTAATTAGCGGACAAACATAATTATGTATAAGTTTGAGTTGATTGAAGACCACAAAAAAAAGGAAATGAAAGATTGTGCCTTCTGTAGAAACATTTTCCAAATTTTGTAATACCTGAGTGAGAGATTTCCAGTCATTGTTTGCAGATCCTATATAAACATCTCGAGAATCTGATATCCAAACTTTTGCATGAATTATGCCAGATCCCCACCATTGACTAAGCAATAATGTGACATTCATCACATTTGGCCTTCCTGAAGCAAGGTTAGATGGCTCTTTGGTGTAGTCAGGAAATACTCCAGAATGTTGTAGAAATCTGGAAACAAGTTCAGTAGACAAGGAGTAAAAAAATCATTATAAATTTTTTGATAAGTAACCAAAATAAATGCAAAAAATTGAGGCACTGAAAAGTAAGTGGCAGATTGTCCTTATGTAATTAGTGATAGAAGAAATCAGGATGCAGATGGATATAATATTGGTTATAGAGAACAACCATAATAACTAATAAAAGCAACAGTTGACTGATAACAAAACAACTAACAGATAAACTAAAAGATTAAAGATAATGTATTGTTAGAGTTGCCAAATGATTTTAGTGTTGAAATTTATTTTGGTATTTGTTGGGTATGACATGAATCCTTATTGAATTTGAATTTAATTATTACCTAGAATCCGGTTTTGGTTTAGGAAAGGTATATTTCCTAGTTATACTTAATTTAGTCTTTCTAATCCTATTTGGTTATGGAATTTTCCTATGGCCTATACATATAGGTGCTGGGTTTTTGGAGTAGAGACATTTCAGAAATATTCTAAGAATTCTCATTGCTCTCTGCTTATCTTGTATTCTTCAAATATTTATTTAGTGGATTTATTCTGCCTTATCCGTGGTTTTTTCTCGATTTGGGTTTTCACGTTAAACCTTGTGTTATTGTCTTTATCTTTATGGGTTAATTTATTGTGTTTGTCATAACAAACTGGTATCAGAGCTGAATTATTATTGATCCATACTATAGCGTTGAGTTCGACTTCATTATCGAAATTTGATATTGAAAAATTCGATGGGAATATTAATTTCAAATAATTCGGATGAAGGTTGTTCTTACTCAGCAAAGCTTGAAGAAAGCCATTGTAGGGAAGCCAATGAAGCCTGTAGATATGTATGATACGGATTGGGAGACGAAGAAAGCTAGCGAGATGTCTAAGTCAGAATGGGAAACTATGGATGATAAAGCACTTTCGGCAATTCAGTTGTGTTTTTCGAATGATGTGTTGCAAGAGGTGTTGGCGTAAATTACAGTTGCTAATTTGTGAAAGAAATTAGTCTCTCTATTTGATGAATTCCCTCACTAATAGATTGAGACTTAAACAATGTCTTTACACCTTACATATGTCAGAAGGTACTCAAATCAAATCTCATATTACTGAGTTTAATTCAATTGTAACTGAGTTGCAGAATATTGATGATGAAGATCAAGCCCTATTGTTATTAGCTTCATCATCTCCTTCATATAAGCACTTTAGAGACACTATGATCTATGGTAGAGACACTATCTCAATTAAGGATGTTAAGACAAATCTTATGAATAAACAAATGTCATTTGGGTTGACAAATGCATCAGCTGCATTTATGGATATGATGAACAAAGTGTTCAAACAATATGTGGACAAGTTCATCGTAGTGTTTATCGATGATATTCTAGTCTATTCTAAGACGCCAGAAGATCACGTTGAACACCTAAGATTAGTGTTGGAGACACTAAGGAAGGAGAAGTTTACGCGAAATTCACTAAGTGTGAATTTTGGCTAGAAAGGGTGCAATTTTTAGGACATGTTATCGACCGAGATGGAATTTCAGTAGTAGCGAAGGAGGAAGTAGTGATTAATTGGGAACAACCGAAGACACCTACAGAGGTACGAAGTTTCTTAGGGTTAGCGGGATATTATCGACGATTTATCCAAGATTTTTCTAAGATAGCTACTCCGTTGACAAATTTAACAAGGAAGACAGTGAAGTACGTGTGGACTGAGAAGTGTCAAAACAGTTTTCAAGAACTGAAGAAAAGGTTGAGTGAAGCACTTGTATTATCTTTACCCGATGATACAGGGAATTTTGTAGTTTATAGTGATGTTTCGCATGGAGGACTAGGTTGCGTGCTAATGCAGCATGGCAAGGTCATTGCGTACGCATCATGAGAAAGTTTATCCTACTCATGATCTGGAACTGGCAACAGTAATATTTGCCTTAAAGATTTGGAGGCATTACCTATATGGAGAAAAATGTGAGATATACATAGGCCATAAAAGTCTAAAATATATCTTCACACAAAAAGACTTAAATATGAGACAAAGAAGATGGCTGGAGTTGATAAAGGATTACGACTGTGATATCATGTATTATACAGGAAAAGCAAATGTAGTGGCCGACGCCTTAAGTAAGAAGGGTCGGGAAAAGTTTTCTGTGTTAACGGCTCAAGCTGAGTTAATAACAGAGATGGCTAGAATGGAGTTAGAGGTGAAGTTACCGAGTACGTCGGGTCAGAAATTGTTTACAACAAAGACTCGACCTACCATTGTAGAGAGAGTCAAGGAGGTACAACTCAGAAATGATGAGTGTGACCAGATGAAGAAACGGCTAGCAGATGAAAAAGAGATAAAGTATAGTCTTGATAATGAGGGATTATTAAGATTTGAAGGAAAAATTTGGGTTCTGAGTGAAGCAGAATTAAAGGAGGAAGTATTACAAGAGGCTCATAGTTCAAGGTACTCGATTCATCCTGGCAGTACTGAGATGTATCAAGACCTTCGACAATTTTTGGTGGCCGAACATGAAAAGAGAGAGAGCAGAATATGTAAGTAGGTGCTTAACTTGTCAAAAAGTTCAGGCCGAACATCAACGACCAAGTGGCTTGTTACAGTCATTAGAAATTCCGGAATGGAAGTGGGAGCATATCACGATGGATTTTGTGGTGGGACTTCCAACTACTCAGAAAGGGTACGACCCTATTTGGGTAATAGTGGACCGGTTGACGAAGTCGGCTCACTTTTTGCCAATAAGAGTCGAGTTTAAATTAGATCAGTTAGCTAAACTTTATGTTAAGGAAATTATTTCCAGACATGGGGTACCAGTTTTGATAGTGTCAGATCGTGATCTACGATTCACATCAAATTTCTGGAGTCTGCAAGAACATATGAGAACGCAATTGAAGTTAAATACAGCTTATCATCCACAGACAGATGGGCAGAGCGAAAGAACAATTCAAACGTTAGAAGATATGCTGAGATCTTGCGTTATGGATTTCAAAGGTAGTTGGGACGATCATCTACCGCTAGTAGAGTTTGCATATAACAACAGTTTTCATGCAAGCATAGGAATGCCGCCTTACGAAGCTTTATATGAAAGGAAATGCAGAACACCATTGTGTTGGGATGAAGTAGGAGAACGCCGAATGCTAGGACCTGAATTGGTGCAGTAAACAGCGGATATAGTTAAGTTGATAAGAATGCGACTGGTAGCAGCTCAAGACAGACAGAAAAAGTATGCCGATCCTCATCGAATGAGAAGAGAGTTTGAAGTCGGTTCGTATGTATTTCTAAAGGTATCTCCCTGGAAAGGAAAGATACGCTTTGGGAAGAAGGGAAAGTTAAGTCCAAGGTTTATAGGACCATTCGAGATATTAAAAAGGGTAGGAGAGGTAGCTTACATGGTAGCATTACCTCCAGACTTGGAACGTATACACAATGCGTTTCATGTATCGGTGTTACGTCCTTATAAGCCCGATTATAAGCACGTAATAGAGTATGAGCCTATTCATGTTGAGAAAGACTTGATGTATGAAGAAATGTTTATCCATATCATTGATAGAAAAGAGCAAGTTTTGAGGAATAAAGTTATACCTTCGGTAAAGGTGTTATGGAGGAACCACGATGCCGAAGAAGCAACATGGGAACTTGAATAAAAGATGAAGAAGAATTACCCTCAGTTATTTGACTAAATTATGGCGAGATTCTGGGGACAGAATCCTTATAAGGGGGGAAGAATGTAACAACCGAGGAAATCGGATTAATTGTAAAATAATTTTATTTGAATAAATAATGAATAAAATTATAATATGTTATTTATAACGAGTAAGCAAGATGGTCATTCTATAACCTAAAAGTGGAATAATGTCGTAGTATTTTGACTACGTAATAGAATTAAGGTGTTTGAATTTTCAAAACGAAAATAAAAGCTTTCCGAGAAATTCTCCGAAAAACACTATTTATCCATTTCTGCTCGGGAATTATTTTTGAACTTCCGAGAAATACGCAATGATAGAATGATAAGGAAAGATGGATTATTTAATAATAATTCAGTTATGACAAATGCAGTTTTTCACCTGCGTACTAAGTTCGAGAATGTTAAGTAAAGTGAAGATTTGAATAAATAACGATTGTATAATAAGAAAGTTATTATACGAGGTAATGAATACGAGTATGATACGATGTATTGTATAAGTATATACGAAAGATGACATAACGTATATGATAAATGATTATACGAACTAGTATACGAGGAGAATACGAGAATTATACGTTAAAAGCTTAAGCCATTTGTAATGGACAAGTAGGAGTGCTTATGTATTTGGCAAGCCCAAGTGAATTATTGTTAAGGCCCAAAGCTAAGTAATGCAAGCCCAACGTTAGGCCCAAAGTTAATTAAACCTAAAGCACGAACTAAGAACCGGAACCGTGGATTGAAACCGATGAGTCACTGGGTGAGAAAAACCCATGTGGGTCCCCCATGGTGAGTTATGGCTGGCCAAATAAAGAGGTGGGATAGCTTCCTTTGGAAGTTTGGCTGTGGAGGTGGGAATAGTAAGGAGGTGGGACCAATGGACCATTTTGCCCTCACTTTGCCAAGTCTATAAATAGAGAGTTTGGATTGTTTTTGTTGCTTGTTAATTTCCACCAACAACTTGGTACAATTATATTGAGAGAGAAGTGAGAGCTAGTCTTTGCTAATCTAAGAAGAAGAAGAAGAAGAATCAAGTTAGAACATCAAAGGTAATGAATCCTTAGACCATTAATCTTCATCTCTTCAATTATAGTTTTGATAGAGAAGTGGATATTGGTGGAGCATGTATCATTAGTAACAAGGATGACTATTAGTGGACTTAAACATTAATAAACCATATTACAAGTGGAATCATAATCATAGAATTATGAACTAATGAAGAACACATGAAAAACTATTATTTGTTGTTGATGGACAATTTTAAAACCATCGTGTATAGGATTAGATGATATATGCTTGGTTAGGAAGATAGATGTATGAATGATGGAATGAATCCATTTTGAACGGAGTAAAAATCTCAAGTAACGAAGTTATGGCGAAATTTATGAGATTAGACGATAATCGTCGAAATCGTGAAATTCTCGGAATGAAAGTCAAAAGTCGCCGTTTAACTCGGAAACCTTAGTTTTCGATGGCGTATAGTATAACTTTGCATTTAAGAGTTCCGGACTCAAGAATGGTCGAATTCCGACTTAAAACGAAGAAACGAGCTATGAACGTTCACGAACGTTTAACGAACGCGTAATAAGGAACTTAAACTGTGAATTCAGTGTTAAGGGATTCGAAAACGTAAGTTGTCCTAATGAAATTGTAGTATATGAAATATGTGAGATAACGGCTTTTGAATGAGTCAATTCCGACTTATAACGATTAAGTTACGAGTCCGGAAAGGATTGGAATTGAAAAACTTAATTTTTTTTTTAAGGCTTAGGGCCGGCGCCGCAGCGCCGCCCAAGCTTATAATGTTAGCGTCGCAGCGCCATCCCCGTATTCCATACATCGCTAAGTCGCTAGTAAGTAGCGGCATATATCTTGAAGGGTTCAGCCGCTTGTTAAATGCAGAATCGAATCCAAGACACTGCTAAATCGCGCAGAAAGGCGGAACATACTTAGGAGACTGGCGCCGCAGCACCAGTAAGAAGCAGTGAAGAATATTAATGAATGTAAAGGAAGGGAATTTGATTGAAGGTGAATTATTACTTTAATTAACTTAAAGTAACATCATTAAGGATGATTAAAACCTTAAGTTTAACCATGAAAAGTTAACGAAAGATTACTCGAATGTAAACACAAAGTAATACGATAAATCGTAATGAACGTTAACTAAACCTATTGAATGTTAGTTAATCAAATGAATAATTAGACCGAGAAGAAGGGGAAGATAGGTTAATGACAGTATTTGATGATTGTTTATGACCTAATGTGGTATGCTATGTAATCCTGTATTGTAGAATCTATAAAGACTCAAAAGAGAAGTGAATTACCTGTAGAAGACGCTAAAGGCAAGTGTTCTAAACCCTGGTCTATGTTCATTTTTGACAAGCTTTATGATTCATGTATCTTACGCATGAATTGATGTACAAAGAAATCAAAGCCAATTCCTTCGGCTAGACTTAGAATATTTTGTAGATCTCATTACAATCTGTCAATATATTATTGATATTGCTATCTTATACCGTTTGTTTTTTGTATGGATTTCAAAGAAAGAATGAGTATGAATAAATAAATGTTTTGTCGTCAATCGACATGCACGTGAGGTTGCCAAAACTTAAACGTAGATACGTTTAATGAATTAGTGTTGTACAACATAGAGTACTATAGGCTGATCACCTAGATGTGCTCGTAAGAAATGTCGGACTTACGGACTTGGTGACGGTTTGTCCTTTTTAAAGAAAGAATGAAATACTCAAGGTCTTGAACCAAAAATTAATGTTTAACCTATGTTGTTCATTGTTAAACATTTTAAAGAAAAGAGAGTACTATTTTGAGTTATCTATAGTACTTCATAACTATTGATTCAGTTATAGAAGATATATATTCATATGATTCAAACATATTGCTCAAATGAAATTGTCATACTTGCTGAGCTAGTTATGCTCACCCTTGCTTGAACCATATGAATGCAACTAAGAATGAACGGACCGAAGGATCCCGTAAGGATAAAGAAAAGGCTAAGGCGGACAAATGGTTGTCTTTGTAATAGCATAGTATGAATTTTGAATTTATTTGATACTATGACGATGAACATATGTAATGGTTACAAAGAACCTGGGAAGGAAAATATTATTTTGTAATATATAGAAGACATATTCACTCTTTTGAGTTATTTCAATTGAATGTATGTGTGAATTGTAACACCGTGTAACACCATCTGTCGGGTTGGAAGATGCCCGGATTTGGGGGCGTCACAAAAGGTATATTTCCTATCTATACTTAATTTAGTATTTTTAATCCTATTTGGTTATGGAATTTTCTTATGGCCTTTAAATATACGTGCTGGATTTTTGGAGTAGAGACATTTCAGAAGTATTCTAAGAATTCTCATAGCTCTCTGTTTATCTTGTATTCTTCAAATATTTATTTAGTGGATTTCTTCTGCCTTCTCCGTGGCTTTTTCCCGATTTGGGTTTCCACGTAAAACCTTGTGTTATTGTATTTATCTTTCTGCGTTGATTTATTGTGTTTACCATAATTTGACATAACATTATCTGTTTGTATCTGATTGGTTCCTTGTCCGTCTCCTTATCGCACTCTTATCGGATTGCAGTTTATGTAATCTGGCCTATGAGTGAGTTAATTGTAGCATAAAGGTCATTCTATAATTGTGGCATATGGCATAAAAGTGAAATCCAATATTGTAAATTATACCAAATTTTGGGGAAAATCCCAAAAAGAACCATAAGGGCAACTGATCTCAGAAGGTTCTAGAAGGTTCGAAATGAGAATTTGATGTTGCAGAACATGCATCCAAATAGTTATCTTCAAACAATTTATACCACCTCACCATTATCAGCAGTCGGTATTTAAAACATAAACAACAAAATCATATCATATCATGGCTAAACTACAGATAAAGGAGCATTCCCACTATAAAGGCCTATCCTTCCTATCTTATAAATCAAGAAGTAGCAAAACTGGCTCGAAGTGTTTACTCAGTGACATATCTCATATTCTCAATAGACATACCAGGAGATATTAACTTATATTAACATATCATTATATTTTTTTGGAGAGTAATATCAGGATAATCAAATCCATAAGTAATATTTAAATCAAAGAAAAATATATTGTTGGTCATTGCTCTACAGCAGTGCCCATAAACGCATATAAAGGTACCTTCTATGTATTCAACAATCTCAGTAGATCCTTTAAAAGGAGCTTTATTTTCTGTTATTGGGAAGCTATCTATGGATAGTTAGTTATGAATTAGGATAGAAAATAGATATCTGTTGATCAGTATTGTACATAAACACTAACAATTGTCTATTGTATCTGTCCAACAATCTTAATTGGCAAATGCTATAGGTAAAGTAGCTTCAGCTTTTTCCAAATCAAAGTGTTATGCCATGTTTTCATAAGCTGTAAATTGTGTCAGCAGAAGCCAAAACTCCACCACTAAGAGCAAACTCAAAAAATACTTTGGAATTCAGTTTCTCACTGATTGCATTAAACAGAACAAAGACTGTTTGAATGACTGAATTAGGTATTAATTTTAACATGAACTAATGAAAACAAAAATGCATCTCTCTGAAACCAAACTTGTATCATATAAAATTCACATTCCTCCATATGCAAAAAATATCAGTAACAGATAAACTTCATGTTTGGCTAGAAGAGGCAACACAAAACGATATGAACTATGCACGATTATTGATACTAAATTCTTTCAGACGTAGAAATTCATTCCCATCTAGAACGCCAAACTTCTTTGGAAGTGCACCTCATTTTTAAGTTATGTGCGGAATTCCCTTTACAGTACACTATATATGAATATGATGAAACCCCTTTCCATTTACATCTAGCTATATAAACAGAAATGATCTTTCTACTCTACAATATCCTGTCAAATTTGAATCAATGACAGTTGTATCTTAACTTGCTGACGAATCAAGTCATTTTCCTTGCCTCCATTTGGAATTCATCTATGGGAGTGTCTTGTGACATTACAGTATCTTATTTATGCAGGGACTGGAGGTCTGCACTTTTTATTTTTTAGAAAAGTTATTGGTGAGCTACTCTTGTCTAGAAGTGTTTTGTTAGTTTGTCTTTTTCCGCAAGTTCTCATTAGGGTGACGTCTTCTCCTCCCAATATGTACCTTCTTCTTTTCAAAAATTTCCTTTTCTACCTAAAAAAACAAATAAAGTGCCATTTCATCTAGTTTACAAATTACAAGTAAATTCTGAGAAGTGTAATGACTTGGGAGTACTTGAATTCTAAAAGTCTGATGGTCAACCTAAACCTTAAACTAGTTGAGGTAGTAAGTGTGTAGAAAGGTAAGAAAAAAAACTGAAATGATAAAATAAATTGAATAAGAAAAGAATAAATAAATAATTTAAAATGAAATAGATTAGAAGGAGAAAAATAAAATAAACACACCCACATATATAAACTACATACATATGTATACATGAGTATATATAGCTAAAATGTAATCTGTTCATAAGCGTGCAACTGTCAGAAAGTTATCAATCACAGATAATTGCTAATTTTAGGAAAACACTTGGAATTACCAATGCTTTGTTCATAGATTTCTACGTCCTAACTTTAAGGTTTCCAGGTAAATTTTCAGTGTATATTTAATTTGTCACTAAATTAATACTAATTAATTTATCACAAATAAGATTTACTTGAATATGCTAGTATGTATCTTTGTGGATAACAATGTTGAATCTAAATTATATCAAAGAAATATCTACCTAATACTGACATTGTGATCAGCAGCATTTTCAATGGCTTTATAGACACCAAAACCTTCACTAGCGCCAAATCTCTGCATATCAGCTTTTGAATATCCGTAATCCCCCGACTGAAGGTCATCAGGATGTGCTATTAATTGCCAGTACTGTGCCATTATGTCCAGGGTCCGTGAAGAGTTTCCAGCCAACCACCGTAGAACATCCGCTAATAGTCATCACACGCAATTTAAGTTTACAGAATATGCCCTTATTAGTTGAGTTGAAACTAAATTCGATACAATCTGCCATTTTTTAGTCCATAGAAATGAAAACAAAAAAATCTAAAAGATACAAAAATAAAATTGGGAATGTGATCTCAGTTCCATGTTGTTTAGGCATCCTCGAATTTATAAACTCACATTGTGAAAAATAAATAAATTTACTTCAAAATAAATATTTATTAGTATACATTTCCTAAAAGCATATTAATTAGAAAAAATACAAACTAGCAATATAATAAAGCAAACAAAATGTATAGAATATCCAACTTGTTTAATTTTGTTTTAAAAAAAATACGACAAACATGTAAATATAAATAATTTGCCCACCATAATTTTGTAAAATAAGTATTTAGCATTTTTCGCTCACCTTTACTATAATTTCTGGTTAAGCCACTAATCCTGGGTGGAACCTAACTTGAAAATTTTACTAGTAGAGCCCATTTGAGATAATAGACTTGTTAAAAGAACTTTGAACTAATGAGTCTCATCAATAATAGGCCGTTTAGCATATTGATTGAGATTCCTAAACTTTGTTAACAAAGCATCCAACGTTCTTTTCAGTCATGGTTTGGAGCATTTACTCAAGTGTCCTAGCTTTCTTACTTTAATTTCTAAAATATGGAAGAAAAAATAAACTCAGAATACCCGTTTGTACTTTTAGGAGAAAAAAATACCCTTTTAATTTGTCCATAACAAAGGCTGTAAAGAATGAGAATGGAAAAAATTCCGAAAATGATGGGTTTCTACCAGGGTAACGATTGAAGAGTGGTTTTGAAAATTATGGCACTGATTTATTTTCTGTATCACGTTCAGTACATCATTTTTTTTTAAATATGAAGTTTTTTTAACACACAGCAACGAAGTGCCTGAAAATCCTAAATACAACTCAAACTAAAAGGTTGAATTAAGCTCAGGAGAGCAAATTGCCCTTGCACTTAACGATATTATATTTATCCTCAAGCTAACCTGTTCGATTTGGTATTTTTTATTATTATTATGGATTTGAAAATGAAAATAAAGAATTTCTTTTCAAACCAAATCCAATCGAAACTATACTAAAATTAAACAAATCAATCATCAGCTCAATCATCAACGGAAAATCAAATTACAAACAATTAAAATCAAAATAATTTCATTTGTTAAATTCTTCCGTCTCGATCTAATAAAAATAAAAATAATACAATTATAAGTTACCTAATAATTATAATTTATACTAATATAAAATTAATTCCTCCAATTACATCAATTTTACAAGACAATTCAAATTAAATTATAATTTATAATCTAATCATTTTTTATTTATTATTTTAATGTGATCTGATTTAAGGAATTTAATCTAAAAATATGGGATAATAACTTTGGGTATTACATTATTTAATTCTGTGCACGGATTCCGCATTTTCAAATGTAGATTCTTTTGTCTTTGATTTGTTCGCTTGCTATTCGCTTCAAATTTAGTATCGCTTCTCATAATTATTCCTTGTCAATTCATCGTGATAGTTTTTCATGCTCATAGTCGAACTCATATTTGTACTCTTTAGACTAAAGTGTGTCATGTCTAAATTGTATTTTGATATTTATAAAGGATGTACATGTTAGTATATTTTGAGACTCAGGTCGACGATTCGCTCGATTTAATACGCATATGTTAACCCCTCAGGTCGATATTTTGTCGCACGGTTGTGACATTATATTTTTGTTAGAATACCGTAGGTATACCGAGCTATAACCACCGTGGGGGTACCACATGTACGTCCTCTTCGCACCGAGGCATAACACTTTCCGTATGCGTGTGATTAGTCCGCGCCTCTCGCTTTGTGCTCCAAGCTGGAGTCTGGTCATTTGGTGTTTTGTGTGGGAGGCGATGGGTCTAACCCTAGTTTTCTCTGCTTTGTTCGCTCGCTCATGGATTGGTGATGTTTGTGCTAAACACGCCTTCCGATTTTATACGCATCGATTCGCCATCCAATATACGCGATTTGTTCGTGGTGGCATTATTCGATTTTGTTCGTGTGGCAAGGTATATTTCGAGTTTCAGATGAAATAACACCCAAACCATTTGATTCAAAATTTATTATTTCATTCAGGTTGGTTTTGTTCGCTTGCTTCGCTTAGTTTCTGCTTTTATTTCATTTAATCGAAAGTTAGTTATTTCGCTTCATTAATCAGATTCTATATCCGCATCGGGCATTCGCCTCATGCCGTATTTTTCTTCCGGATGTAATCGTGGGAATCAAGGACAAGTGTGACGAGAGCTCCCTTCTATCCAATAGTTTTGATATATTTCGTTAGGCTAGGCGATACGTTGATTTATTTGGAGTTGTAATAGTTATTTCAGATTGTGGTTCGAGCCAACGTGGCATTTATTATGGTTTCATTCTTAAGACATTTAATTAGTTTAAGACTATTCTTTGTGGATTAGAGCCTCGCTATTAAATTCATCGGGCTTTGTTATGTTTTGAGTAACCTCTTTCTATTTTCGGAAAGGGGTGTTACAGAGTTAGTATATGAAACAACTCTAGTCAAATCCTCGAGTCCGAACAAATCTTGGGTCAAATCCCAAGTCCTAATCGAATCAAATTCATCCAAATAAGGCCTCAAACCATCGGCCCAATAGTATTTTCGGGTCATCTAGCCCACCACAGTGCTCCCAAAAGGTCATGATTTAAAGGTACTATTGGTAGTAAATTATTTCCTTATATATGATAAATTTTTCCCCTATCTTTCGATGGGGACCGGGAGTTACAAACTCCCCCACTTAAATTTCTCGACGTCCCCGTCGTAACCGATCACACACACGCCCAAAGATCTTTGTCTCTCTAGCTATCAGGATAATACCTACCGGGCTTCGTGTCCCCACCTCCGGACCTTCATCTTTCCATCAGGATAATACCACCACTTTTCGTGGTCCCCACCACCCAAGAAACCCGATCGGATGACCCGACCCGAGCCGAGAGAGTCGGCTTTGATACCATATGAAACAACCCGGTCAAATCCAGTCCGAACAAATCTTAGGTCAAATCCCAAGTCCGAATCGAATCAAATTCATCCAAATAAGGCCTCAAACCACTGGCTCAATAGTATCTTCTTGGATCATCTAGCCCACCACAGGCTCCCAAAAGGTCATGACTTGAAGGTACTATTGGTAGTAACTTATTTCCTTAAATACAGATAAATTTTTTCCCCTATCTTTCGATGTGGGACTGGGGTATTACAACAATGCTTTATCAAAAGGTACACACAGAAACATATCCACACAAAAAGTTTCACCAAGTACAGGTAGGTAGTTTTTGGTTGGCCTAAAGTAATACAGAGTAGTATTGTTGTGTTTCATAATTGAGCTTAAAAAAAGTGTACTTAATTACACAATTAATTTACTTGTCAAGCGTAGTTATCAATCATGTCCAATAATAAAAACTAAAACAAAAGCAATCTTCTAATATTAAACATAAATTTATTTCTAAAACGTATTGAGCAATTAATGGTTTTATTTTCAAGGATAACCAAACTGGGATTTTTTTTTTAAAAATCCAACTTAAGAAAGAATAAAAAAAACTTGTTCTTCATCAAATCCATATTAAGTCAAACTTACCCATTTGCTCATACTTGAAGCAATGATGAACCCCATAAAAGATAAGTCATGAAAATGAAATCAAGCAGGCAATTAAAGGTTCTATTTTCAAGGACAGCCAAATTGCGAATTTTTTTATAAAAAAAAACATACCAACTTAAAAAAAAAAACTTGTTCTTCATCAAATCCATATCAAATCAAACCGACCCATTTGCTCATACTTGAAGTAATGAAGAACCCAATAAAAGTTAAGGCATAAATATGGTTGAAAATGAAATCAAGCAGGCAAAAAACAAGGTCAAATAGAAAATGGGTACCTACCAGTTGACAGAACACCAGGCACTGGAGAGAGGTGCGGCATGTCGGTGGGTATTGACTGAACTAGCCATGCTTTGCATTTCTGATGATGATGATGATGATCAGAAGTGGAGTAAACTCTTTCAGTATTGATTCTAGAGAAGGGGGCAATGAGAGAAAAAGATATGAATGTTAGTAGTTTCATCATTTTGGGAGATTTTGTATTTTATGTAATTTGCTATATATATATATAGGAAGGATCCTCCGGTAGTCCGGAAAGTCTTAAATTGAGGACTCTTTTTTTTGCTTTTTTTTTAAATAATTAAAAAAAAAATTAATATTTTACTAACTAAAATTTTTATCTGCTTTTTATTTATTTGGATACATATAACAAAACAATGCGATGCATAAATCTGCACTCTATATATATATATAGAAAGAGGGAGAGAATCAGGATCAGGTCCTATGGAACTAAAATTTGTACATAATACACTATTTTGGGTGTGATTTGGATACATATAACAAAACATGTCCGTATTTTTATAAAGTCCGGGATCTCGGACTGAATCGACTATATATATATATATATATATATATATATAAGAGATTAAGCAAGATTCTCTTAACAAGATTCCTTCTTAAATAGCATTCTTTTATTAAAACTACGCCATTTGGAGAGGACGCGGTGGCATTTTTGTAAATACGCTGATGGCATTGTATTTACAAAAATACCACCGCTGGCCCTTCCAAAAACCACGTAATTTTAATAAAAGAATGCTATTTAAGGAAGAATGCTATTTAAGGAGAATGCTTTCGATCTCGATCAGTATATATATATATATATATATATATATATATATATATATATATATATATATATATATATATATAGTCCTGTTCCTATTCAGGACTCTTAATTTAGTACCGATTCGGACTTCTTCTTCTTTTTTTTGCTTTTTTAAAACAACTAAAAAATAATTTAATATTTTATGAAACTGGAAATTTTCCATAATACAGTGTTTTGGGTGTGATTTGGATACATATAACAAAATATTTATGTATTAAAAAAATTCAGTTCGATAAAATATTAAACTTTTTTTTTAGTTGTTTTAAAAAAAATAAATAAATAAAAAATAGGGTCCGTATTTTAATCAGATACGGACTCCCGGACCTGATCCTCATTATATATATATATATATATAACAAGTGATTTTGAATTTTCAGTTCACCTTAATAAATCATTTGGGTCTTCTAAAGTTTAGGATAAATCTCACCGTCCATGTAGTACCGGAGGCACGAGACACAACTAGTCTAATTAACAAAACACAACTCATTTTGAATTTCTCACTCACCCTAATAAACGATCAGAACCGTCCAAAATTTGAGATAAATCTCACCGTCCATTATATCATTTTTAACTTCAAAGGATAAAGAATTGATCTCTCTCACTCATAGATCCTCCTCCGTTCTTCCTCCTCCAGAGCTCGCCCTCTGCATCCTCCATTCTCTAACGTCGTCAATCTCTTCTCCCTTTCGTATGTATGTGGACTGAGGTGGAGAAAGTACATCAATCATCAATCAATCATCAAAATATATACTCCCACCCTTTTATATTAAAGACTACTAATTGATCGTGACAAAGGGTGTAAACGAGTCGAACCAGAGCGAACAGAGAGCTATTCGAATTCGACTCGAAATGATAAATTTGTACTCGAATTCGGCTTGAATTTGAATTATATTTGAAAAATCCTACTCGGATTCGACTCGACTCAAATATTTATTACTCGAATTTGATCCGACTTGACTCAAATATTTATTCAAACTATTCGCGAGCTTTAAATTCAAGCTTGAATTCGAGTCTCCACAAAATAACTAGTTTTAATAAATATAATTATAAATTAAAATTTGTTATTTTACTTAGAAATGAGAAAATATATTTATTATTAAACTTTTACAAATATAAAATCACAATTAAAATTAAAATTAAAAACAAAACAAAATAATAACTAATTATCCTAATTTGATTTAAATTTATATATATTATAAGAGAATGTATCGACCATCTAATCGAATATGTATTAACCAAGTATGTATTGAATCACAATCAAGAATTCGAGTAGTTTGAATCTTAAACGAGTCGAGTATAACCTTGTTCAAATTCTACTCATATTTTTATTCGAACTATTTTTAATGCTCAGATTTGGATCATATTATTAACGAATTCGAGTCTCGCTCGTATTTTTTTGAGTCGAGCTTGAATCGAGCTAGAACTGTTTGACTCGTTTACAACCTTAACTATGACTTCAGACACCACATAACCAAAAATTCGAAAAAATAAAATATTATTTAAAAACTTTATGTAACTTAAAATAACTTACAATTAGACATAACAATTATCATAATTCACCACACCACCACAATAATTGTGACGCCCCAAAAATAGGTATACATCACCCATTCTGAGTCACCAAATACATGGTACATAAATCAAATACAAACTTCTTTAATACAACTGTCGTGTAAAAATACGACAAGACATAGCTAAGTTTTTAAACGAATATTGTCTCGTAGAGAGTATCCAAACTAAAATAAAGTCCTCATTACAATTATTATCACACTATTTCACAGGATAGTGAGGACTATTAAAGCAACTATCGGGACCGTCACTCAATTCCTCAACTCGTTCCAACTATATTCTCATTTCATGAAGAGAACAATGAAAGAAAAAGGTGAGCTCAACTAGCTAAGTAAGAAATATTATGACTAAGATAATGCATAATAAATTATCTTTAGCCTTCAACAGTATAACAACTGATAGAATATAATAGACAACAAGTTTTAGATCAACAACAGCAGCGGAACAAGCAATCCATTAGAAGAGTCGAATAGAGCATGATATCTACTATCTTCTATGATTTAAAAAGTTTTTCATCCACTTTATCTCTGAGACTCAGCTTAATAAATAAACCACATCATTGAATCATCCCTGCACTACAGGCCAAGGATATTCATGTAATCATCAATGGTCATGATTATACCGAATAATCCCTGGTCATAATCATACCAACAACTGTTCATCAATGCTCTACGGGTTAATGATGACTTTTACCACATCATTTGTAACATTATGTGTCATGATTATACCGAATGATCCCTGGTCTTAATCATATCAATCAACAGTCCATCTATGCACGTAAGCCAAAGATGACTTTCATCACAATATAGTCATCACAATATAAGCATGAGGATGATGACAATGATATAAGCATTATTCAAACGAAATCAAGGATAAATATTAAAGACTTTAAATTTATCCAGAGTTTAAAAATATCCAAATTGTCAACATGATACTGCTCTGTGGAGTAAAATTCAAGAATAATTTTCATGTATCAAAAATAATTTGGACAGAAAAGAAATATATTTTTCGGGTGAATAGTACCCATGAATAGTACCTTGTGAATAGTACTTCAGGAATAGTACCTCGTGAATAGTACCCCTACATGAAAAGTGCCCAAAATATTCGAGTGAATAATATTTGAGTGAATAATAACTGGGTGAATAGTAACTCGTAAATAGTACTCCGACACGAAAAGTGCCTCTAATACCAGAGTGAATAATATTCGAGTGAATAGTAACCGGGTGAATAGTAACCCGTAAAAAGTAACTCATGAATAGTAACTCGTGAATAGTATTTCGACATAAAAAGATCAATAATTATCAAGAAAGTTCAGAATAATATTTCCATGAAAAGATATTGGATAAAGCGCAAATATCAAGGATATTCTACTAATTTCACGGAGTATAGAAGCAATACTTCAACAAAATGAGTGTAGAATTAGGGATACGAAACGATATAATATTACTTACATACTACATAGTATGAAAGAAAATATTATTTCTTACGAATACTGAACAAAAATAATATCCCTTACGAAAATAATACCCCTTACCTCTAAAGAAGACTGGATAATGGAATAATGAAGTAGCAGACTTCTCTTCTTCTTTTTCTCTATAGCTTTTCTCTTTATAGCTTCTCTCTCTATAATTGCTCTTGTGAGTCTTAGTGAATTGGTGAGAATGAAGGAAGAATGAGCTTCTATTTATAGAAAAATATAGTTTGGATAATTACACATTTTGGGGCTCAAAATATTACAGTATAATACCTTCATCTTTTCCTTCATTTTTAATTTAGTCTTGCAAGTATTATCAAATTTGCACCACCTCCCCTAATAGTACATCATGTGAATCAATAGTACAATCATGTAACTAAATAGTTCTATACATGTGAAAAAAATAATTACAGTATAGTATCTTCATTTATACCTCTATTTTTAATTTAGTCATGCAAGTATTATCAATCTTGCACCACCTCCCCTAATAGTACATGCATGTGACTCAATAGTACACACATGTGAACAAATAGTTAGAAACATGTGAATTAGTAGAAATTAATTGCTCTTTTATCCGATTAATTACCCGATTGGTCAATATAACCTCCAGACATCAATTATTATCGGAATAGATGTCGATTTCTACTAACACTAATAATTCCAACACAATGGAAATATCAATTTCATCTTTAATCAACATGAACTTATTCATCATTAATATTATAACTCACAATATTTAACAACCAGATCATTCCAAGGAAAGAGGGGGCTTTCCGATAAGGATTTTCCCCTATAGCACGCAATTGGGTGACCAAACCTCTCCTCGACGTAACTTTCTAGACATCAACAATATTGCAAATAATAATATGAATAACTTTGTCGCCTCAATTATTGATTTAATAATATAAAATATTATGAGATGATATTTGTGATGATAATTGAATCAATAATATGAGAGATATATAAAGAAGAATTATCGTGAGCAATAATTGAGTATAACCGAGTGACTTCTCACGTAAGCATCAATAATCAATATCGTGTGCTACTATGCAACCACACATATTATCATCGCACTTTTACTACCCGGTAGTTCAACAGCTTTTAACGGTAGAAAACTTTCGTACTGTTAATTTTATAAAAGATAATTTCATCATTTTCTAACTACGACAATACTTTCGTTGTGGGGTCCACTAATGATTGTCTTGTCGTCAATTTAATATTCCCTGTTAAAACGAATATTCCCTGACACAACGAATATTTTATATCAACTTGCTTTCTTTGGAAAATTTTCAAATATCACCCTTAACTTTAACCTTTTATCAATTTAACCATTTACTAAATAGAATAATAATTATAGAAAAATTGAATACTTTCATTTTATAAAATTCGGGGTCTTACAATCTCCACTCCTTATGAAATTTCACCCTCAAAATTAGGGTGCATACCTGGTATATCGAAGAGGTGAGGATACCTTGACTTCATTTCAGATTCTAACTTCCAGGTAATTTCCTCAACATCGTGGTTTTTCCACAAAACTTTGACTTGAGTTATAACCTTGGAGCATAGAATATGATCATTCTTATCCAAGATTTTAACAGGTACCTCTTCATACGTTAAATCTTCCGCTATCTCATCCGGTTCTAATTCAATAATGTGGTTCAGGTTGTCCTTATATTTACGTAACATCGATACGTGAAAAACGTTATGAACACGCAACATACTTGGCGGTAAAATGAGTCTACAGGCCACAGTTCCTACTCGATCGAGGATTTCAAATAAACCCATAAAATCAAGGGTTGATATTTACTCTCTTCGTCGATTCTTGCTTCTAGAATAACGCCCTCTTGAACCTTCTTCTTCACATTCATCAGCTCCGGGTGTGTAGCTTGAGCGGCTTTAACTTTATCGATTAACGTCATTTGATATCACCACGTGGGTCCCTAGAGTCTTTAACTCTATCTTCATCATTTGTAAGTTATACGAAATGGGTTTGTGTGTTAACAACGTCACACTCGTAACCGCATACGATCTTCTACTCAACGCGTCAGCTACCACGTTCGCTCTTTCACGATGATATTGAATGGTATAGTCGTAACCTTCAATAGCATGAGCCAACGTCTTTGGCGCATAATACGTTCGTTCGGGGTGGAAAAATATTTAAGGGTTTTAGAAATGGGTTTTGTACTTGGGTCAATACAAAATTCGATTTCACGCTCAGGGGTAGGACAAGAAGTCTTCAGGAATACGTCATGAAATTTATTAACGATAGAAATATCATTCAAAATTGTGACTCTCATCCAAGACTTGTATAGCACATGTAATGAAGGTTTCTCTTAACGGAGTTTCAATCGATAAGTTAAAGTCTAATTTCTCCAGAGTCAAATTTAAACGTTGAGCGCAAGTAGGAGAAATAAAAGAGTGGGTAGAACCGATATCTAATAAGGTATAGACTTCGCAAGAATTTATAATTAACTAACCCGTGCTAACTTGGTTCGGGTTACTCGCTTTTTGAGAAGTCGCGAAAAACGCTCTTCCTGAAACCACCGACTTTATTTTGTCCGTATCCGCCTTTGGTGCCACCATCCCAGCTGGACTTGATTTTGCTACAGGACAAAATTGAGCTATGTGACCGTATTTTCCACAACTAAAACATACCTTAGAAAGCTGTGAACAGTTTGGACTTATGTGTCCCTCCTCTCCGCATCTCAGAAGCATCTAATCGGTCGTTCTCCTCCCTAGAATTTGTTCTTTGGTGTTGGTGTTGGTCTTCAGCCGCCAACGCCTTCCCATCATCTTTAAATCTTTCTTCTTGAATTTTCCACTTGAATCATTTCTTCTATTATCTTGGCCATGAATACCACCGAAGTGGTTACCATTTCTGGCATGATAATTTCCTCCACGATGGTTATCATTGTTCCGATGACCGTTGCCACCGGTACAATTATTATCGTGTTGTTGCTCGTTATCCTTCGGTTGGGCTGGCTCATTATCGCGCTCCAATAACTGAGCCCTATTCACTACATCTAAATACAAACACAATTTGTGAGAAATGAGGTATTGATGTATCGGGTCTCAAACCTCGCAAAAACATTCGCGTCATTCTCTCCTCATTATCAACCAAATGGGATGCGAACTGGAACAACTCGGTAAACTTAGTCTCGTACTGCGACACGATCATATTGTTTTGCTCCAACTTGATAAACTCCACCTCCTTCATGTGACGAATACTTTCGGGAAAGTACTTGTCGTTGAACAGTTCTTGGAACTTCTCCCAAGACATCTTCAGTGCGATAAGCTGAGTACGTTTTACTGATTCCCACCAGTAATCTGCCTCTCCTCGCAACATGAAGGTGGCAAATGGAACTTTTTGCTCCTCGGAGCATCCAAAGACAACAAATATCTTGGTGATATGCTTTATCCACGTCTCCACTTTAAGTGTTTCTGGCTCTCCCCGGTGGTCCCAGCTCCTTGAATTTCTTAGCGGTGACCGTCCGAGAGTTGCCAGTGTTTACACTTGCATTTTTAACAGGAGTATCTCTCGCCTGATGTTGCATGAATTGCATAAAGCCTCTGAACATCCCATCGGTCATCATCTGATCGGTGTTGTTATTTACTTGAGGATTATTGTGACGCCCCCAAAATAGGTATACATCACCCATTCTGAGTTGTCAATACATGGTACAGAAACAACTACAACTTTATTATTACAACAAGAAATCGCTGAGTTTGAATACAAATATTATCTTCTAGACAATATCTATACTCAAATAAATCCTCATCATATTTATTGATACATTATTTTACAAAAATGGTGAGGACTACTAAACAACTCTCTCTAGAACCTTCATTCCATACCCCGACTAGTACTCGCTACATTCTCGCCTCCTGAGAAGAAAAATGGAACAAAAAGGAAAAGGGTGAGCTCAACTAGCCCAATAAAGAATATTATGACTAAGATAATATACAACAAATTATCGTTAGTCTTCAACAGGGAAAAATATTAATTCATAGAAGAGTTACGTAGAGGATGAAATCTACTAATATCTATGAATTTAATAGTCCATCATCATTATTTTATCCCTATAACATCAATCAATATTCATCTTGAATTTGAATATTCATCTTTGCACCACAGGCCAAAGATATTCATCAGTCGGTCATGTTCATCTAAACACCTGTTCATCTTTGCACCACGGGCCAAAGATATTCATTAAGAAATCATTCATCTTTGCACTACAAGCCAAAGATATTCAGTAATATCATCATTTAAGACTGAGGATGATGAAAAATATTTTAAAGAAACGAATCCAGTGAAACAAAAGAACAAGTATTACGGATTCGTATTTCAGTTATTTCATGTCCAAAAATACCTCATAAATAATCATAGTGGTGTAAAATTCAAGAATGATCAAAACATGGATACAATCAAAGCTAGTATCCACAATAGATATTTTAGACGAAAAGGAAAATTTTATTTTTCTGTGAATAGTGTCGTATTCATGAATAGTGTCGTATACGTGAATAGTGCCGTATACGTGAATAGTAACTCTAGCACAAAAAGTTCCAAATTTGATTAAAAGTCCAGATCAATACTTCGCCATAATGATATTGAAAGAAATAATATCATTTAAAAAAAATAATAATATCCCTTACCTCACAAAGACGGTACTTCTGACTGAAAACCTGGATACAGGGCTGAAAGGAACTTGCACCGTATAACAACCCTCAAAGTATACTCACAAGAATACGCTCAATATATCGAGAGAGAAATAGAGAAAACTTGGGTTTCGTGTGATTTTCAATTCTAACCCAAGCACCTATTTATAGAAAATGCTTAGAACACAAAAGTAGAAAATTGAATATAATATTAATATATATATTATAAATTCCTTAGCCCACCTTCTTAGATCTCGAACTCAAATTTGATTTTGCACATGTTAATGCAAATTTTACCAAGTAAAAAAAGCGTTTTTCTTCAAATAAATAACGAAAACTTCCAAAAATCAATTATTTCGGAACTCCAGAACTTCAATAATTCACAATAAATAACCCTTTTATCAGAAAATTCAAATCTTGCAACTATTTATAGGAAATTCAATTCTCTACAACTTTGCAGAAGGAAATTTTTCCAAATTTCAAACAAAAATTGACCAAAATCCACAAACGGGCGATTTTACAGGCTATAATCAAATTTCGGTCAATAATTGTGTCCACCAACATACAAAATATGTGTTAAACATTTAATGCCACAAAAATACTCTTCCTCCTCATATATTCATATATTCCACATTCATTGTAAAAATATCACCATTAATATATTATTAAAATAATGTATTTAAATGAATTATTTTATTAGAAAAAGATTAATTTTCAACAATTGTCACATTAAAAATTTTCTCCATCTATATCCTCATAAAATCAATATTTTCCTCATCATATAAATCAATAATTAATTATTCATAAATAATATTATTAGAATCACATTATTGACAATCGTATAGTTCTAGGATGAGGGGCTTTCCAATAAGGATCTCTCCTCATCTTGCGCGTAATTAGATGACCAAACCTCTCCTTGTATGTAACTTTCTAGACATTGCCAATAATGTTATCTAATAATATTATTCAGATAATATGAATTATTGCTCCGATAATAGAAAATAATGTGCAGTGATAATTATTAAAACAACAATAATATCAACGTAGCAATTATTGAATCAATAAAATATAATATTGAACAGTAATTACTATAACAATTATTGAGTAGTGCCTTCTTACGTAAGAATCAATAATTGATGCAATACCGTGTGCTACTGTGTTTTAACCACCGGGTATTCCCACACTATTAACGGTAGCAACTACGCCGTTATTTATAACCAACTTATTCTTGTCGTTTTCTTCCTCCAATCGCTTTTCGTTATGGGGCCCACACGGTCGCGCCATCGCATTTAATATTCTCCGACAGCATTTAATATTCCACGACCAAACGAATATTCCCCGACAATAATGAATATTTTATAACCACTTGCTTATTTTGAAATATTTGAGTATTTTACCCATAACTATCCACATTAATCAAATCAACCCTTACTATTTCAAAATAATAAATAGAGAAAATTAAATTTTATTAATAATAAGTTGGGGTCTTACAATTATTGTCTTCATGTTGTACATTATCCTGTGTATTGATCGTTGGTGACTCAACGGTCTCATGTGCTTCATTGCTGATTTCAACATTTTCAGATGTCATTTTCAAACACTACCACAAAACAAGGGTTAATTGACATGTCACATATTATCCCTATACTCTGACCGACCAATTAAATACCAAATAAACTTAGGTAGGTCATACTAGCGAAAGAATTACTCGTCTCTCCCCTCCTAGTTCTAGTCTCACATTTTAGTCATGGATCATATCCCCAAGCTTTGATACCAACTGTGACGCCCCCAAAATAGGTATACATCACCCATTCTGAGTCGCCAAATACATGGTACAGAAATCAAATAAAAAATTTCTTTAATACAATTGTCGTGTAAAAATACGACAAAACATAGCTAAGTTTTTAAACGAATATTGCCTCGTAAAGAGTATCCAAACTTAAATAAAGTCCTCATTACATTTATTGTCACACTATTTTATAGAATAGTGAGGACTACTAAAGCAACTATCTGGACCGTCACTCCATTCCCCGACTCGTTCCAACTATATTCTCATTCTCTGAAGAGAACAATGAAAGAAAAGGGTGAGCTCAACTAGCCCAGTAAGAAATATTATGACTAAGATAATGCAGAATAAATTATCCTTAGCCTTCAACGGTATAACAACTGATAGAATATAATAGACAACAAGTTTTAGATCAACAACTGCAACGGAACAAGCAATCCATTAGAAGAGTCAAGTAGAGCATGATATCTACTATCTTCTATGATTTAAAAAGTTTTTCATCCACTTTATCGCTGAGAATCAACTTAATAAATAAACCACATCATCGAATCATCCCTGCACTACGGGCCAAGGATATTCATGTAATCATCAATGGTCATGATTATATCGAATAATCCATGGTCATAATCATACCAACAACTGTCCATCAATGCACTACGGCCAATGAGGACTTTTACCACATCATTTGTAACATTACGTGTCATGATTATACCGAATGATCCCTGGTCTTAATCATACCAATCAACAGTCCATCTATGCATGTAAGTCAAAGATGACTTTCATCACAATATAGTCATCACAATATAAGCATGAGGATGACGACAATAATATAAGCATTATTCAAACGAAATCAATGATAAATATTAAAGACTTTAAATTTATCCAGAGTTTAAAAATATCCAAATTGTCAACATGATACTGCTCTGTGGTCTAAAATTCAAGAATAATTTTCATGTATCAAAAATAATTTGGACAGAAAAGAAATATATTTTTTGGGTGAATAGTACCCCATGAATAGTACCCTGTGAATAGTACTTCGGGAATAGTACTTCGTGAATAGTACCCCGACATGAAAAGTGCCCAAAATATCCGAGTGAATAATATTTGAGTGAATAGTAACCTGGTGAATAGTAACCCATGAATAGTAACTCGTGAATAGTACTCCGGCACGAAAAGTGCCTCAAAAACCTTAGTGAATAGTAACTGAGTGAATAGTAACCCGTAAAAAGTAACTCATGAATAGTAACTCGTGAATAGTATTCTGACATAAAAAGATCAATAATTATCAAGAAAGTTCAGAATAATATTTTCATGAAAAGATATTGGATGAAGTGCAAATATCAAGGATATTCTACTAATTTCACGGAGTATAGAAGCAATAATTCAACAAAATGAGTGTAGAATTAGGGTTACGAAATGATATAATATTACTTACATACTACAAAGTATGGAAGAAAATATTATTTCTTACGAATACTGAACAAAAATAATATCCCTTACGAATACGAAAGAAATAATACCCCTTACCTCAAAAGAAGACTGGATACTGGAATAGTGAAGTAACAGACTTCTCTTCTTCTTTTTCTCTATAGCTTTTCTCTCTATAGCTTCTCTCTCTATAATTGCTCTTGTGAGTCTTAGTGAATTGGTGAGAATGAAGGAAGAATGAGCTTCTATTTATAGAAAAATATAGTTTCGATAATTACACGTTTTGGGGCTCGAAATATTACAGTATAATACCTTCATCTTTTCCTTCATTTTTAATTTAGACCTGCAAGTATTATCAAACTTGCACCAGCTCCCCTAATAGTACATCATGTGAATCAATATTACAATCATGTGACTCAATAGTTCTATACATGTGAAAAAAATAATTACAGTATAGTACCTTCATCTATACCTCTATTTCTAATTTAGTCATGCAAGTATTATCAATCTTGCACCACCTCCCCTAATAGTACATGCATGTGACTCAATAGTACACACATGTGAACAAATAGTTAGAAGCATGTGAATTAGTAGCAATTAATTGCTCATTTATCCGATTAATTACCCGATGAGTCAATATAACATCCAAAACATCAATTATTATCGGAATAGATGTCGATTTCCACTAACACTAATAATACAAACACAATGGAAATATCAATTTCATCTTTACTCAACACGAACTTATTCATCATTAATATTATAACTCACAATATTTAACAACAAAATCATTCCTAGGAAAGAGGGGGCTTTCCGATAAGGATTTCTTCCTATTAGCGCGCAATTAGTTGACCAAACCTCTCCTCGATGTAACTTTCTGTACATCGCCAATATTGCAAATAATAATATGAATAACTTTGTCGTCTCAATTATTGATTTAATAATATAAAATATTATCACGAGATGATATTGTGACAATAATTGAATCAATAATATGAGAGATATTACGCAAAGAATTATCGTAGCAATAATTGAGTATAATCGGTGACTTCTCACGTAAGCATCAATAATCAATATCGTGTGCTACTATGCAACCACACATATTACTATTATCGTACTTTTTACTACACGGTAGTTCAACAGTTTAACAGTAAAACTTTAACCATTAATTTTATAAAAGTTAATTACATCGCTTTTAACTACTAATAATACTTTCGTTAATGGGGTCCACTAATGATTTGTCCGTTGTATTTAATATTCCTCGTTAAAAGCGAATATTCCACGACACAAACGTAATATTTTATATCAACTTGCTTTCTTTGCAAAATTTTCAAATATCACCCTTAACTTTAACCTTTTATCAATTCAACCATTTACTAAATAGAATAATAATTATAGGAAAATTGAATACTTTCATTTCATAAAATTCGGGGTCTTACAATAATTACTTTTCCTTTAAAAATAGATATCCAGAAAAAATTTAAACCTGTCTACAAAACTTACAAATCATCAATAACAATTTTCATAATTCACCACACCACCACAATAACAATAACAATAATAATAATAATTATAATAATAATAATTTTTGTTATTATTATTATTATTATTATTATTATTGCTATTATTATTGTTGTTATTATTATTACTATTATTGTTACTATTATTATTATTATTATTATTATTATTATTAAATAATAATAATAATTATTTTAGTAATTATAATAATTATAATAATAATAATAATAATAATTATTATTATTATTAGTACTATTATAATAATAATTATTATTAGTACTATATTATTATTATTATTATTATTTGTTGTTGTTGTTATTATAAGTATAATAATAATAATAATAATAATTATTATTATTATTATTATTATTATTATTATTATTATTATTATTTTGTTGTTGTTGTTGTTATTATTATTATTATTATTATTGTTATTTGATTTGGGTGGAAATTTTTAGTGTGAGATGAAATGTAAGCCTTTAGATTAAGTTGAAAGAATTTAGATAAAATCTGAACCGTCCTTGTGCTTTGTCAAATGAAAGATTCAAAATAGGTTCTATTTTATTATATAGATTTTGTCGAGATGATGACTTGAAAAAGTTGAGCAGACGTAGAAGAAGTTTCAGAGTCGATGACAAGTGAAAAGTCACGATATAGTAAATTTCAAATTAACGTGAATTTATTTAATTTTAATTGATATATAATTATTATAAATGTATAGTATATAATAAAAAGGGGTTAATGGAGTTGCATAAATGTGAAAACTCTCAAATGTATATAATTTACGATAGTAGGGTTAAGTCACTCTACGATCATAGAATAGTTATCTGATTCATTCTACATTTCTACGGTACTCTACTACCAGTCAATTACAACTCTACGATCGTAGAGTGACTTAACTTTACGATCATAGACTGTGTACATTTAAAACTTGCACAATTGTACCTCCATTTTTTTCTAATAAAAATTATTGATTATAAAATTTATTTTATTCAAATATTTTATAAGTAATAGCAATTTTTAAATTTAATTTATCGTCATTGACCTCAAAAGTCAAATTGTATATCTTATTTTGGAACAGAAAGAATATCGAAATAACTGGCATTTGTTGGTTTTAAATAATTAACAAGTCTAAATTTGGTGGCTTGGTAGTCTAATATTTTTTTTAATTTTCTTAAATTTTTTATCATAAATTTTTATATTCCTAAAAGCCCGTAAACACTCGAAATTTCACTTTTCTTGAACTAACCTTGTAGGAGGGTAAAAGCGAAATTTTACTTCGGAGACAACCCCGAGGGAGGGCAGAAGTATCATTTCAACCCGAAGACAACCATGTGGAGAAATCAAAGTGCAACGACGCTCGGACATGACGTAGTCCGAACGAGAATAGCAAAACTGAGAACGTGTGTTATCCGATTTCATAATCAACAATTACGTGCAAGTATACACGATCAACAAGTAATAAAGTGATAAGAAAGAGTGTCGTACCCACGAGGAATCCTATTTAACAAATGTCAACTACTAATTTTATATCAATCCAATTTTATTTAAAGAACCGAATTTTGTGATTTTTCAATTAAAACTAAATTAAATTAACTAAAACTAATTTTAACACAGAGATTTGATTCAGATAATAAAGGCTCAAGACTACAATATCCCCAATTATGCAATATAAATCAATTACCCATTTTATCCAATTATTAAATCACCTGAGTTGTTAACCAGAATTAACAGTATTTATAAGCCCTTTTCCAAGTGATCAAATAAAAATATTCAATTCAATTAATTATGTTATATTCCTATGCAAAATAAAAGAATTAAATTCATTAAGCATCAATTCCCAATTGTTACATGCAGTGAAAAGAGATATCCCTATTCAATTCATAACCCTAATTATTTATCTCATGCAAATATCTAAGAATTCATGCTATCACATTAGTTCTAACCCTATATTTCACCTCCCGAATTCATCTAGTGTAACATGGTAATTGTTGATCAGACAATTAATCAATAAGCACAAAAAATGATAGATAACTCAATTTGAATAAATAATTGGACCAATACGAAAGCCCTGATCTTCCCTCATCAACGGGAGTACGTAGGCATCCATCTATGGTGCGGTCAAACCAAACAAAAATCCAAAACACCTACTCAAACCCAAATAACCACTTCTCAAACCATTCAGGCCAAGTCTCTCCCCCCATCAATAGGAGTACGTAGGAAACCATCTACGGTGCGGTCAAACCAAACAAAAAAAAAACCCAAAACCCCCTCAAACCAAGCTCAAACCCAAATAAACACTTTTCAGCTGTTCAGGTTAAGCTTGAACTACGAAAGACCTGATCTCCCCCCATCAAGGGGAGTACGTAGGCAATCATCTATGGTGCGGTCTAACCCTAAAAAGAAATGTCCAAACCCAAACATCAATCCCAAACCTGATAGCCTACACCCAAGAAAAAAATCTTAAAATCAGCAAGACATGTTGAGAAGACCCAACGGAACCTCAATGTCATTCCATTAAATATGGCATAAGTCCCAGAAAGGAAGATACATCGATACATCAAGACGACCAGTCACAGGGATGAAATGGTAATCATCATAAGATGCAACCTGTCAGCAACTAATCACTCTTGAAGTGTGAGAAGACTTGATCTCCTTTGACATACAAAAGTATATGGGGCGACCGTTGTGGCAAAGTCTATCTCATATCTGACGACCTGTTCTCCCAGATCAAGACCACAAATCAAACCTTGCAGATCAAATCAAACTCGGGTAAAGTCATCACCAACCAAGCTGAGATCTTACGACCAATTTAGTAGAGTCCGAAGGCCTCTCGACATCAATCATCAAAGTTGAAACAACAACAAAACGATATATATAACATGATCATCAGCAAGGAACTTCAAAGAGCCGACACCCTCAAAATAACAAGTCTTCATTAAGTTAGAAGAAAATCATCAAAGCCAATTGCGCCAACAAGTTAGAAATAAGGATTGGGGCAAACCAAATGTCAAAGATCCACTACCTGTTCACCTTGTGGGTCCAGAGGTAAAATACTCTTGCGATCTCGGAATCTTATTAGCCCATTTGTCAAAGCAACTACCCCAGACAACAAGCAAGACTGAGGAAATTTCAGAATCAACGACAACCCGATATTGGGACCCTTACATCAAATAAGATTGGGGCAATGTCAGAAACAGGGACAACTCAACACTGGGGCATTCATCGGCCATCCTAAAAAGGAAAATGCATTAGTTAACATCGTTAGCATGGTCCATCATCATAAGAGCATCCCTCATATCATCTCACTGGCGACTCGGTATGATCATTTGGTCGTTTTCAATAAAAATTTGCTTAATCCACATGTGAGATATGACTCTTTCATTTCTTTATGCGCTTTCGGTCTTTATTTACATGCATTAGCATCCATGGAGCAAGAATCACAGGAATGATTAGAGAATTAAGACAATTCAACCTTTTTCTTAGGCATGACATCCTAGTTTAAGGCACTTTTTGGAACAAACTTGACCTCATATGCATGTCTGCACTTTGCAATTACCCTGACTCTTAGTTGTGGGGTATAGAACTATGGAGACATAGATGAAAATTAGTAGCCAGCCTAATGTCTTGAATCGTGGCTTGGGTTACTCGAGTTATTAATTAAGTCTGAGGGGTGTATTTACACCTGGTGCCCTAAAGCCATCTGGTTTTGGAGTCACCGGCCCAACACTCGTTACATGGGTAACTTAGTGCCTAAGAAAATGAGCATTACAAAGAAGAAGAAGGCAAAACCTGTAACGCCCGAGAAAATCGGATTTTTATGACAATTAAATTTTTATTTGATTATGTGAATTAAATGAATTTAATTGATTTCTTTGTGAGTAAGCTATGTGAAGGTCGTTCTATGACCTAGAATGTGCCAACGTGGTTAGTATTCTGACTACGTATTAGAAATAATTGTTTGGAATTTTCAAGATGAAAATAATTGTTTTCCGAGAAATTTCCGTAAAAACACTATTCATCCGTTTCTATTTGGGGAATTATTTTGAAATTCCGAGAAACGCGTAATGATAGAATATCGTGATAAGATGGAATATCTGATAATATTTCATTTATGGCAAACACAGTTTTTGCCTGTGGACTTAAAACCTAAGGGTTGAGTATATTGATTTCCAAGAAGGAAATAATATAGAAGGAATGGCGTTAGGGTTAATTCGAGTGTTATACATTTGGTGATACTATTTAGTATCTATGTATAATACATTGAGTAAATACGAAGTGCAATATGATTTTTGTACGAGTAGTATACGGAGATAATACGTGAATTGTACGTATGTGGCACAATTAATATTATAGAATTAAGTTAAGACTTAATGACTAATTCATTTGAGTTGGATTATTAATTAATCCAATCATTTGAATGATCAAGGCCCAATGTTAATTTAGTTAAGCCCAATTCATTAAAATCGAATCGTGGGTCGAACCGGTGGGTCACCGAATGGGTAAAACCCATGGGGCAACCCATGGGATGTCACATGGGGTGGTGGGCCGGCCACCTTGGTGTGGAAGCCAAGCATAAGGCTTGGTCACCAAGTGTTTTACTTGGTGACCACACATAAATAGTAAGGAGGTGGTGGTTTAAAGTCCAAATTGCCCTCCATTATGGTTTTCTATAAATAGAAAGCTAGGTTGATTCATTTGGGAGTTTTCAACTTGCCAACCTAGATTATTCGAGAGAGAAAGAGAGCTATACTTGCAAAACATACACTTTGGAAGTTTGATCTTAGAGTTTTCCAAGAAAGAAAACCAAGAGTTCTTAAGGTATAATCCTTACCTTTCATCTCCATCTCTTTTAGATTTTCTTTCATTTTAGAGAATCATGAAGGGGTGGTATATGTCTTGAGTGAGGATTTAAAGATGACTTACCATAGATTCAATCTCTATAAGTCATGAGATTACAAAAATAATAAGGTTTAATATAGTTTTGAACCATGAAAATATTGATAGTTGAGATCGATTGTTGATAAACAATTGAGCTCCATCAATACGTTAGTATATGCATCTTGTTTGGTTAGGATATAGATATGAAATCCATGTAGTATTCCATGTGATTTGGCTTAGAGAATAGTAGTAGCGAAGTTATGGCGAATTCTACGAAAATAGACGTTAAACGTCGAAAACGTAGAAATTCCGGAATGGTAGTCAAAAGTTGCCGTGAGACTTGAAAACATTAGTTTTCAATGTCAACACGTGAGATAGGGTGATTAAAAGTTGTAGGTTTGAGAATCGTCGAATTCCGACTTAAAACGAAGAAAACGAGCATTGAACGCTCATTAACGTTTCCGAACGTCTATAAAATGAATTTAATAGTGAATTTTTTGTTAATGGATTCGAAAGTGTTGAATTCTTATATAAATGCGTAGGGTACGTCATTTATGATGTGTAGGCTTTTGAACGGACCAAATCGGGCTTATAACGAAGAAGTTACGGCCCCGGGAATTTCACACAAATTTTTAAAACTGCTGAGAATCTGGTACTGAGGTCTGGCGCCGCGGCACCAGATGTAGTGTAAAAAGCCACGCCGCAGTGCAAGTTATGGCCGAGAAAAAAATTAAAAGAATTCGAGACTCGCTACCAGAAGCGAGAGTTTGTACATGGACTCATATGCGCCGCCAAGTCCCGCAAAACCTTCTGGAGATAGTGGCGTGTAACGCCACTAGAATGCTTCGATGTCATGGCCATGCAAATATGAAGTTCAGAGATTTTGATAGTAACTTAGGTTTTGAACTTTAGTTACTTCTAGACCTACCTGATTTGAGTTTATATACTCCAAGAAGGTACTAAGACTAATCCTATATTACCTATACTAAGGTATATGGTATGAAACCTAGGAATGTAATACATGTTAACAAGATATGTACGATGGACAAAGTTGGTACCTTTTCAACGATGTTTGAGTCCGGTTAATAAACGTCAGTTGAGTGATAAACTGGGACGAAGGGTAATAAGTCATGTTGACTTTAATAAAGATATTAAGTTAACAAAGACATAGAAGAGAAAGAAGCTTATAGGAACAATGTGAATAGTTGTTGATAGCTAATTACAGTGTGCTATGTGAATATATCATGTAGATTCTCGTAAAGGCCGTGGGTCAATCGAGTAAGTTATTTGAAGACTATTTGAAAGGCAAGTTTTCTTAACGCTTGTCTAACTTCCATGTTAGCCAAGTTTTATGTGATTCGTTGAATGAATTGCAAGACTAGTTTTAAAGAAAGGGTCGATGCCGATTTTAACTCTGGCTTAGACTATTCGTAAGATATAGATTGATTATTATTCATATCATTCTATATAGAAATGTTAACGCTATCCTATGCCAAGTAATTGGTACGAACGTGAAGGTAAGGTTTGTCTATGAACAAACAAAAGTATTTTTCATCGATTATTCAATGGGCACGCAAGTTTGCCAAAAATATTGAATGTAAATACGTTTAATGAATGAGTGTTGATCAACATAGAGTACTATAGACTGATCACCTAGAAGTGCTCGTAAGTTATACGGATGAACGACCTTAGTGCTATGGACTCCTTTTCAAGTATGAAAACTGAAATTTACTGTTCATGGTCTATCAATTTGCCTCGTAATTCCTAATCTATTCTATACTTTGGGAATTGATGTTATGAACTGTTAAAGTATTATTGATTCATAATACTTCATAACTATTGTTCAGTTATGTTGGAATTGTTATATAATTCATGAATGTGGTATTCCTGTTATCCTTGATTAAACTTCTTTGAGTCATCTATGCTCACTTCTTGCATGAATTATATAATTGCAGTTAAAGATGAACGTACTGTGAATGCCAAGAGAGATAAGGGCAAAGCTAAGATGGATGCTTAGGCATTGTGTAATAGTTTAATAAGTTTGTATGTATTATACATTATGAGCACTGAAAAATGTAACCGCTTTTATGAACTTGGGAAGGATTATACTTTGATTGTAATAAGAAGATAGTAATTACCTTCATTTTGTTGTATTTCAATGGAATGATTGTATGGATGATAGTACAGTGGAGCACCATCTGTCGGGTTGGAAGATACCCGAATTTGGGGGTGTCACAGGTTGGTATCAAAGCTTTAGGTTATAAAACTTAAGGGGGGAAAACCTTAGGCTAATAACCTCGTAAGAAAGGTAAAGTCCGAGGAATGAAATTCAAGTCCATTGAATTAATAAGATATTGAGATAACTCAATATCGAAAGGATTAAAAGATTAAAATTAATCTTAAAGATATTAAATGTGATTTATGCTTATACTATTTTGTATTATGTACTAATCAACGTGTTATGTGTTTGTAGATGTCAACCAGTAGCTTGATGTTTAGAAACGTGGAAATGATAAGTGAGGACTCAATTAACCAAGTTGAGGTAGTACCAATGCCAGTAGCGGAGGTACCGATAGTTGTACTAGACGACTCAGACATTGAGGAGTACATCTCTGAGGAGGAATACTCTGAGGAGACTATGGGATTAAGATCATACCTTAATGAGATGCTAGATGTGGAGGAGGAAATGGAGGTGACATCGATTAAACGGTGTTACCTACTCAGAGCCAACATCTCCGGATGCAACTAGAGCATTGTATCCGGGCAAAGTGTTGGATAGGAATGTGCATTTATGCATTTAAGGTAGAGAGGCATGATTGAGGAGATAATCTGGCTTATATGAGGCGAAAGAATCTGCAGAGCGGACTTTGAGTCGAGAGCACGATGAGAAAGTGCTTATGATCGATAAGGCTTCAGAATTATAAGGATGAGGTCCTTGAGCTACAAAAAGAAACCGTTGAGAAAGACGAGGAAAATAACTAGGATGTCATACATCCATGAATGCGCTTCATGAGGATTTCAAGTCGAAAATTGCTTGTTATTCTATTGAGTAAAGGCGCACTCGACATACCATAAGTCGATATATAGTGTCGATTCGGAAAATCGTAAATATGAAAATGCCGATTCGATGGTGTTAGTAGATCGCTAGATCTTTTTGTATATAAGTAGTGACGTAAAACCTCTTTTTGTATAACTAAGGGTAGTCTTTTGTAAATCCCAATTTTGGTAGAAGGCAATCGCGAGATAGTATGTAATAGCTTTTGGCTAAGGGAACAAGATGTAAATAGTTTTGACTATGAAAGCATATTAATATAATGAAGTTTTTATTTAACATGCTTGTTGTGGTATGAATGGTTGTTGTTGATGTAAAAAAATGGTAACCGAGTAGTTAAATAGATAATAACGAAGCTTTATTTATTTAATCAGAATTATGCCGCTGAGAAGGAGACAACGGAACCAAGAGGCCGAGTCTCATAATGAAAATTAGGGGGGGGGTCCTAACAACCCTATACAAGAGTTCGTTAATTTATTAACTTGTTTGCATTTAACTGTGGGGTGGGATTCTCGTAGCTCCGGGGCAAAGCAAGAACAACTACCTTTAAGGACTTTAAAAGTGTGGGTCCTCCCGAGTTCCGAGGAACAACGGATCCACTAGAAGCCCAGACATGGATTAGAGAGATTGAAAAGGCGTTTGTGATAACAAACGAGGTGTGGCGCATAAAAGACTTCTTTTTGCGACTTACATGATGAAGGAGGAAGCCAACCATCTCGGTGGGAAGCTCACTGGGGTGGGGCTAGGATGTGAAGTTATTACGTGGGAACAATTTAAGAAGGTTTTCTTCGAGAACTACTTCCCTACTAGCATGCAGGGTAGGATGAAAATCAAGTTCTTAGAACTTAAGTAGGGGGATATGACAGTCTCAAAGATGTCCGCCAAGTTTAACGAATCAATAGATTTGTTCCACATCGTGGATACTGATGGATGAAAGAAAGCGCTATAGATTTGAAAGAGGGCTTAAAACCCCGGCTCTATAGTTGGATATCGGTTTTCAGAGTGCTTCCCACGGACCATTCGGAGAAGGCGATAATAGTCAAGGTGGTGGTGAGGCTTTGTCTCATTACCACAAAGAGCGGAAGATTAAGAGTAAGTTAGAAGGAGGTAATAAAGGTCAAGTTGAAGTGAAGTAAGGCAACTTGCCAAAGAGGAAGAGTTTTAACCCTGGGAATACCGGGGTAAAGCAGGGAGATCCCAAACGGAGGACGGAAGCATGTAAGACATGCGAAAAATCTCACATGGGAATATGTTTATAGGGGAAAGCAGTATGCTACAACTGTGGGCAGGAGGGGCATTTGTCACCCAACTGTTCTAATCCTAAGAAGAACCAGGGGTGTTTTGTCTGTGGGTCAATGGACCACATGGCAAGAAATTGCCCGAAGAAGGGTTTAGAGGGGAATAAGAGTTCTAGTAGTGGTAAATTAGCCATTACTGGACCAACACCATCAGTGGGTAGACCCTCACCAGACGCTTATTAATGACATTCAAGATGCGGTTGCATCAACAGATGTGGTAAAGCAGGTATCATTAGGGCCAATGAGATAAATGCTTATGTGCTATTTGACTCGGGTGCTACTTGTTCTTTTATAGCATGTGAATTTGCTAAGCGATTAGGTTTAATCCCTGAGAAGTTACCTATACCTTTAGACGTTAAGGTAGCAAACGAAGAGATAATCCCTATTGAACATATTCATAAGAATTGTTGCGTAAAAATTAGAGGGAATAAGTTATCGGTAGATTTGGTACCGATAAGGCTAAGAGAGTTCGACGTAATTCTTGGTATGGATTGGTTGGTTAACCATAAGGCGATTATAGATTGCCATAGGAAAAGTGTAAACCTTGACTTTCTAAGAAAACCAAGGTAGTGTTCTTGGTAGTAATTCAAGAGACGCCTTCGTGTTATGCATGCCATGACACAAGCTAGGAAGATGTTGAGAAAAGGGTGTGTAGGTTATCTGTGCCATGTCGTGGATACCCAAAGAGTGGGAACATCCTTGGATCAGATACCTATTGTGCAAGAGTTCACGGATGTATTTCCGGAGGAGTTACCGGGTATTCCACCAGACAGGGAGGTGGAGTTTGTAATTGATCTGTTACCGGGAACGACACCAGTTTCAAGGGCACCATATCGAATGGCGCCAGTCAAAATGAAGGAGTTAATGGTTCAATTATAAGAACTATTAGATAGGAAGTACATTCAACCAAGTGTGTTTCCTTGGGGAGCACCAATGTTGTTTGTAAAGAAGAAGGATGGGTCGTTAAGGCTTTGTATCGATTATCGAGAGTTGAACAAGTTAACGATTAAGAATAGATACCCTTTGCCCAGGATCGATGATCTATTTGATCAGTTGAAAGGGGCAAAGTATTTTTCTAAAATAGACTTGTTAACGGGGTATCATCATTTAAAGGTAAGGAAGGAAGATGTACCTAAGAACGCGTTCAGAACTCGTTATGGTCATTATGAGTTTTTGGTAATGTCGTTTGGATTGACTAATGCGCTAACCGCATTTATGGATATGATGAACAGAGTGTTCAAACAATATTTGGACAAGTTTGTCATAGTGTTCATTGATGATATTCTAGTCTATTCAAAGACGCCAGAAGATCATTCAGAACATTTAAGAATAGTGTTGGAGACACTACGGAAGGAGAAGTTGTATGCGAAATTCACAAAGTGTGAATTTTGGCTTGAGAGGGTGCCGTTTCTAGGGCATGTTATTGATAAAGATGGCATTTCCGTAGATCCGGCAAAAGTAGAAGCAGTTAACGAATAGGAGCAATCGAAAACGCCAATTGAGGTTCGGAGTTTTCTGGGGTTAGCGGGATACTATAGAAGGTTCATTCCGGACTTTTCTAAATTAGCTACTCCGTTAACAAATCTGACAAGAAAGTCGGTGAAGTATGTGTGGACGGAAACATGTGAGAACAGTTTTCAAGAGTTGAAGAAGAGGTTAAGTGAGGCACCGGTATTGTCTTTACCAGATGATACAGGGAATTTTGTAGTGTATAGCGATGCTTCGATAAAGGATCTGGGTTGCGTGGTTTCATGCAAAGATGGCAATGTCATTCACGTGTCGCGCCACGTCAATTGAAGGATTATGAGAAGGTCTATCCTACTCATGACCGGAATTGGCGGTGTAGTTTTTGCCCTAAAGATATGGAGGAGGCATTTTTTATGGTGAGAAATATGAGATATATACACGGACCACAAAAGTCCTCAAATATATCTTCACACGTAAGGAGTTGAACATGAGGCAGAGAAGGTGGTTAGAGTTAATAAAAGATTATGATCGTGATATTTTATATCATCCGGAAAGCAAATGTAGTAGCCGACGCGCGCTAAGTAGGAAGGGTAGAGAGAAATTATCAATGTTAACGACTCAGAATGAGTTGGTAACAGCGATGGCAAAAATGGAGCTAGAAGTTAAGTTAGCGGAGGAAGCGGTAGAGATGTTATTTTCTATGGAAACCTAACCTACCATAGTGGAGCGGGTTAGGGGAGTACAACTGAGCAATGAGGAGTGCAAGTAGATGCAGAAGAGGATAGAAGATGAAGAAAAGACTGAGTATAACCTCGATAAAGAGGGATTACTTCGTTTTGAGGGAAGAATTTGGGTTCCTAATGATCCCGAATTAAAAGGAGAAATTATGATGGAGGCCCATAGTTCGAGGTACTCGATACATCCCAGTAGTACGAAGATGTATCAAGACCTCCGTCAGAACTTTTGGTGGCCGAACATGAAGAGGGAGATAACAGAATATGTTAGTAGGTGCTTAACTTGTCAAAAAGTTAAGGCTGAACATCAACGACCAAGTGGGTTGTTACAACAGTTAGAAATTCCAGAGTGGAAGTGGGAGCACATCACGATGGACTTTGTGGTGGGACTTCCAGAAATAAGAAAAGGATATGATGCTATTTGGGTGATAGTGGATCGATTGACAAAATCGGCTCATTTTCTACCAATAGGAGTTAGGTATAACCTAGATCAGTTAGCTAAGCTATATGTCAAGGAAATTATTTCCAGACATGGAGTGCCTGTTTCTATTGTGTCAGATCGTGACCCACGATTCACATCGAACTTTTGGAGAAGTTTGCAAGAGCAAATGGGAACGCAGTTAAGATTGAGTACGGCGTACCATCCTCAGACGGATGGTCAGAGTGAGCGGACAATTCAAACGCTTGAAGATATGTTAAGATCTCGCGTTATGGATTTCAAAGGGAGTTGGGACGAATATCTATCGTTGGTGGAATTTTCGTACAACAATAGTTTTCACGCTAGTATAGGCATGCCGCCTTACGAAGCGTTGTATGGAAGGAATTGCTGAACTCCATTGTGTTGGGATGAGGTGGGTGAACGTCGGATGTTGGGACCTGAGATGGTACAGCAGACGGCAGACATGGTAAAGTTAATACGTACTCGATTAGTTGCGGCTCAAGACCGGGAAAGGAAGTATGCAGATCCTCACAGAAAGAATAGAGAATTCGATGTAGGATCTTTTGTTTTTCTGAAAGTATCACCTTGGAAGGGGAAGATACATTTTGGAAAGAAAGGGAAGTTAAGTCCAAGGTTTGTAGGACCTTTTGAGATCTTAAGACGGGTAGGAGAGGTAGATTACGAAGTAGCTTTACCTCTAGAGATGGGACGCATTCATAATGTGTTTCATGTGTCAGTGTTGCGTCCTTATAAACTGAACTATAAACACGTAATAGAATATGAATCTATTCAGATAGAGAAGGACTTGTCCTATGAGGAACTTCCAATTCAAATTATTGATAGGAAGGAACAAGTTTTAAGAAATAAGGTAATACCTTCAGTGAAGGTGTTATGGAGAAACCACAATGCTGAAGAAGCAACGTGGGAGCTCGAAAGTAAAATGAAGGAATATTTTCCTCATTTGTTTATGTAATTATAAGCTAAAATTCTGGGGACAGAATTCTTATAAGGGGGAGAGAATGTAATGCCCGAGAAAATCGAATTTTTATGACAATTAAATTTTTATTTGATTATGTGAATTAAATGAATTTAATTGATTTCTTTGTGAGTAAGCTATGTGAAGGTCGTTCTATGACCTAATATGTGCCAACGTGGTTAGTATTCTGACTACATGTTAGAAATAATTGTTTGGAATTTCTAAGATGAAAATATTTGTTTTTCGAGAAATTTCCGTAAAAATACTATTCATCCGTTTCTGTTCGGGGAATTATTTTGAAATTCCGAGAAACGCGTAATGATAGAATATCGTGATAAGATGGAATATCTGATAATATTTCATTTATGGCAAACGTAGTTTTTACCTGTGGACTTAAAACCTAAGGGTTGAGTATATTGATTTCCGAGAAGGAAATAATATGCGTAGAAGGAATGGCGTTAGGGTTAATTCGAGTGTTATACATTTGGTGATACTATTTAGTATCTATGTATAATACGTTGAGTAAATACGAAGTACAATATGATTATTGTACGAGTAGTATACGGAGATAATACGTGAATTGTACGTATGTGGCACAATTAGTATTATAGAATTAAGTTAAGACTTAATGACTAATTCATTTGAGTTGGATTATTAATTAATCCAATCATTTGAATGATCAAGGCCCAATGTTAATTTAGTTAAGCCCAATTCATTAAAACCGAACCGTGGGTCGAACCGGTGGGTCACCGAATGGGTAAAACCCATGGGGCAACCCATGGGATGTCACATGGGGTGGTGGTGGTAGAAAGCCACCTTGGTGTGGAAGCCAAGCATAAGGCTTGGTCACCAAGTGTTTTACTTGGTGACCACACATGAATAGTAAGGAGGTGGTGGTTTAAAGTCCAAATTGCCCTCCATTATGGTTTTCTATAAATAGAAAGCTAGGTTGATTCATTTGGGAGTTTTCAACTTGCCAACCTAGATTATTTGAGAGAGAAAGAGAGCTATACTTGCAAAACATACACTTTGGAAGCTTGATCTTAGAGTTTTCCAAGAAAGAAAACCAAGAGTTCTTAAGGTATAATCCTTACCTTTCATCTCCATCTCTTTTAGATTTTCTTTCATTTTAGAGAATCATGAAGGGGTGGTATATGTCTTGAGTGAGGATTTAAAGATGACTTACCATAGATTCAATCTCTATAAGTCATGAGATTACAAAAATAATACGATTTAATATAGTTTTGAACCATGAAAATATTGATAGTTGAGATCGATTGTTGATAAACAATTGAGCTCCATCAATACATTAGTATATGCATCTTGTTTGGTTAGGATGTAGATATGAAATCCATGTAGTATTCCATGTGATTTGGCTTAGAGAACAGTAGTAGCGAAGTTATGGCGAATTCTATGAAAATAGACGTTAAACGTCGAAAACGTAGAAATTCCGGAATGGTAGTCAAAAGTTGCCATGAGACTTGAAAACGTTAGTTTTCAATGTCAACACGTGAGATAGGGTGATTAAAAGTTGTAGGTTCGAGAATCATCGGATTCCAACTTAAAACGAAGAAAACGAGCATTGAACTAACGTTTCCGAACGTCTATAAAATGAACTTAATAGTGAATTTTGTGTTAACGGATTGGAAAGTGTTGAATTCTTATATAAACGCATAGGGTACGTCATTTATGATGTGTAGGCTTTTGAACGGACGAAATCGGGCTTATAATGAAGAATTTATGGCCCCGGGAATTTCACTGATTTTCAAAAGCCGCCGAGAATCAGATCGAGGTCGAGTGCGCCAGCACTTTCGGATGTAGTGTAAAATACCACGCAAGTAAGCGCCGATTATGGCCGGAAAAAAATAAAAGGTTCGGTGACTTGCGCGCGTAGCGTGAGTTTGTACATGGACTCATGGCCGCGGCTGGCCAAGTCCGTAAAACTCTCTCAGAGAGTGGAAAGCAGCAGCCACTAGAATGCTTCGATGTCGCCATAGCAACGCGAAGTTGAGCTTTTGATAGTAACTTAGGTTTTGAACTTCAGTTACTTCGAGACCTACCTGAGTTGAGTTTATATACTCAAAGAAGGTACTAAGACTAATCCTATATTACATATACTAAGGTATATGGTATGAAACCTAAGAATGTAATACATGCTAACAAGATATGTACGATGGACAAAGTTGGTACCTTATCAACGATGTTTGAGTCCGGTTAATAAACGTCAGTTGAGTGATAAACCGAGACGAAGGGTAATAAGTCATGTTGACTTTAATAAAGACATTAAGTTAACAAAGACATAGAATGAGAAAGAAGCTTGTAGGAACAATGTGAATAGTTATTGATAGCTAATTACAGTGTGCTATGTGAATATATCATGTAGATTCTGTAAAGGCTGTGGTCAGTCGAGTAAGTTATTTGAAGACGCTGAAAGGCAAGTTTTCTTAACGCTTGTCTAACTTCCATGTTAGCCAAGTTTTATGTGATTCGTTGAACTGAATTGCAAGACTTGTTTTAAAGATAGGGTCGATGCCAGATTTTAACTCGGCTAGACTATTCGTAAGATATAGATTGATTATTATTCATATCATTCTATATAGAAATGTTAACACTATCCTATGCCAAGTAATTGGTACGAACATGAAGGTAAGGTTTGTCTATGAACAAACAAAAGTATTTTTCATCGATTATTCGATAGGCACGCGAGTTTGCCAAAAATATTGAACGTAAATACGTTTAATGAATGAGTGTTGATCAATATAGAGTACTATAGGCTGATCACCTAGAAGTGCTCGTAAGTTATACGGATGAACGACCTTAGTGCTGTGGACTCCTTTTCAAGTATGAAAACTAAAATTTCTTCGTTCATGGTTCATCGAATGGGTTCGTAATTCCTAATCTATTCTATACTTTGAGAATTGATGTTATGAACTGTTAAAGTATTATTGATTCATAATACTTCATAACTATTGTTCAGTTATGTTGGAATTGTTATATAATTCATGAATGTGGTATTCCTATTATCCTTGATTAAACTTGCTGAGCTGTCATGCTCACTTCTTGCGTGAATTATATAACTGCAGTTAAAGATGAACGTACTGTGAATGTGACGACCCCAAATCCAGGTACTTGAAACCCGAACTCGGTTCTCCACGATACCATTTCTTTAAGCTGAATAATACTAAAATAATAATACATTCGAACTTAATTTACATACATCAAAGTTTACTTCCCCAGGTACGTGACCTTCAAATACATTCCTTATAATACTTGAATAGATACCAATACAACTATAACCATTAACTCATGATACACACTTATTCGATCAGCTTTCTTTTTCCTTTGTTCGTGCCTGAGCCTTCAGGTTGCTCATACATAACTGAAAACATTTAATTTAAGCAAGGATGAGCATTTGAGTGCCCAGCAAGTAATAGCAATTATATATATAAGCTGAAAGAATATAAGTATTCTCTTTACATAACACTTCTACAACGAATCGAAAGTTGTGAAGTACTCTGTACTGATAAAAAATTCACATAACAAATCTCTTCCAAATTATTTAAATTTGGCTCTGGTTCTACCCATGAATAGGGTTTAAGAATCATACTATGAACATTCTTTTCATTTTCGAAAAGGTTTGGCAGAAATCCATCCGCAAACCGCTCTAGCTTACGGGCACGGAGGGTGATCACCCGTTGTACCCCTGATTGATCAATACTAAATAACTTGAACGGAAATTCATCGCTCACTCTATCTACTTGGGTGCAAAAAATCTTCCCATATAGGGATGTTCATACATGCACGGTTCCAAACCAGAAGGTTTTAATCTTGCTCAACAATAATATGTAATTCAACATATATGTATACGGGTAATTGATGAGGTATATCAACATGTGAATAAATGCTATGGTTATGCAAGTGGGGACACTTGTATAACCATTTAGAAATCAACTTAATAGAATATATATCGAGCTAACATGTTGATAATCAAAGTGTACATAATGCATTGTGAATAGAATAATTCGAAACTTCTTACTCATGTCCATTGCATAAAGAAAATGCAAAGGTAGGATACTTGCTCGATTCAACGATTACAAATCTCAACTTAGGTTTTATCTCTTTATCACAACCTATCAATAATCGGATCATTCGTTCGATTAGAACAATATATCTTAACACATAGTAATCGCTCTATTACAACAAGACATAGTCTAATCACATAATCACAATTGATCATACTTTTAGTTCTATTCTATACTTGAAATATTTTTATACATTTTTCAAATATCTCATCCATGCTCTTATAGTAATCTTTTCTTTCTTTTATAAGGTCCGACATTTGTTCGGTGCATCAAGCGACTTTATCGGGTAAATCTCGAGTCTAAGACTCTTATTCTATACCTCAACATCTCGTAAATATCGGACATCTTATTTTTAATCATTTTCGTAATTTCTAGAAATTGAAAAATTTAAAATAATTCAAATCATCACTAAAGGGCCTATAGTGATATAACTCACATTACTATAGGTGTTCTTCAAATTCGAACTTCATAATCGGTTCTCAAGTCACTAGTTTTGATTTCATTTATAACTTTCAAATATCGGAATCATAATTAAATGATTTAAACATTAAACAATTTCATTATCATTAATAGTTTAATTACTACTAAACTATTAATGAAACCATTGCTAAAATATAAAAGTTATTTATAATAACTCAAACTATTTTTAAAACATTTATATTACCCTTAAATGATTTTTAAAACAATAAAAATCATTTTTAAATAATTACCATTAATATTTAAATATTAATGTACTATTTATCCAAATATTAAAAGTCATTAATTATAACTTAAAATATTTTTAAATCCTTAATATCCTCTTTAAATGGTTTTTAAATAAGTAAAACCATTTTTAAACTATTTATTTAATATTAATCATTAAATAAACTAAATATCATTAATATTATCTTAATATCATTAATATTTAATTATTAATGAAATTATCATTTAAATATTAAAAGTTATATTTTATAACTTAAAATATTTTTAAATACCTTATTTTCATTTAAAATGATTTTTATAATATTAAAATCATTTTTAAACTAAATTATTTAATATAATCATTAAATAACTTTAATATCATTAATAATTATTAATTAATAAAATTCATCACAAAATATTAAAAGTCATCACAAATAACTCATTTATATAATCAATTTCAAGCCAAAATAAACATAGTAAACTAACTAGTTTATTAACAACACTAACTAAACTTCAAAAAATTCAAACTTTAACTAACAATTAAAAATAATAACATTACAAAAATTAAATAAGGAATATACCCTAAATATTTAATTCCACAGATTGAATACGCACTTCCACGCCTAAAAATTTAACTAAGGAGATCTTTATAAAAAGTTCTCCCACAACAAAGCCTTTCTCAAAAATTGGAGGCCTTATTGTTGGTGAATGAAACAAAGGCCAAGCCCTTCTATTTATAGGTTTAGAAAATGGGAAGTTCTCAATTTAGTCGATGTGGGACTTGGTTTATACTAATTTTTCAATAGCTCACTTTGCGATTTTCTAACGCATTGCTCATAACTCCGATTAATCTGATTTTTGGATATGTTATACATGGTATGTAAGACTATTTTTAAAAAATACGAATTACCCAATTCGGGTTCATTAGGTAGCCCAAACAGTCGTCAAAAGTGGGGCGTTCATAATGAGTTTTCAATCTCGTTTCAGCTTTACCTCGTCCGCTAAAAACAGTCATAACTCTTTCATTTTAAAACATTTTTGAGCGATTCTTGAGCCCTTGAAAGCTAACTTCTGGGGCTACAACTTTTATTCTTTGACCATTTCCAAATTCCGAACACATCAGCCCAGAAATTCCGTTCAAATGGACTGCACCGCACTTGTTGGGAAGTTTTGACACTACTACTTTGAAATGTCATAACTCTCTCCTCCGATATCGGATTTAGTCCGTTTTGGAGTCTATGGAAAGCTTATTCGGTGTACTATAATATACCAAAAGCCTAGAAGGTTTTGGAAACAATAACTGATCGAAACAGTTTCCCGAATAGCACATCCCGCTGCTGACTTTCAGTTTTGAGAATTTTGACACATTTCCTTCCAATCACCGTAATTCCCTCATCCGAGGTCGGAATGAGGTCATTCCAAAGCCTATGGCTTCCAAACTCAGTGCACTACAACATATCAAAAGCCCAGATCTTTTAAAGCACAAAAAGTGGACGAGAATGCCCCCATTACAGACTGCCTAAAAATAGTTTATCATGATCGGTCAACCATGTTTGACCATCTATAACTTCTAATCTATACATGATATAGACTTGATTCTTTTTGCAGATTAAAGACCACATATCAGGCTACACATAACAACTTTTAAAGAACAAAACTCATGATCGAGCAAAGAGTTATGACCTCGACATTTGGTGAAAAATAATGTAATTCGATTTTTTTCCAACTTGCTTAAATCTTCAAATTAAGTGCACTTTGATGTTATGGGTCTTTGATTTATCAACCCATATCATCAATTAACATCCTATTACACAACTTTAAACAATCAATTGCATCAAATAACATCGAATCAAAGGATTTCTAGGTTTAGTGTCCTTATACCCTTTTGCCAAAAATTCTTGATTCTTGCTTCGATTTGTTATGGGTGATGGTTGGGCTTTGTTTAAGAGTGTATGGGCAATCTTGTACAAGGCAATTAAATGTAATATTTCATCACTAGATTTAATTCTTATAATTTACCAATTAACTTCTATCCTTTGGTAAATTAAAACACTTATACAATAACATCGAAATTAAACCCGGTAATTAAAATTAGGGTTTCTCAACGTCATCAATTAGGGTTTCTAATTTCAACCGGTTAGGGTTATAATAATTAGGATTTGTCCTAATTATCGACGTCACAACGATAATTATGGTTTCTTCTAATTACCGATATTCTTATTCACGAGAATTTCATATACATAGTCACTACTCGGAAATATCCCATAACCGAAGTTTAATAATTAGGGGGTTTCAAGACGGTAATATGCTATGACCTAATTGACCGTCATTGCTCAATATTATCTCGGTTCATACATACCCAAAGACATAATTATGGTAATTGTAAAATAATATAATATTATTATTCTCATCTCTTGATCACAATCCCAATCCGTGGTTTGGATCTCGTGTCCGACTTATTCTTCGTACACATCATCAATAATCAAGTTAAAATAATTAACTTAAATATTCTCGAACAATTCATATAATAAAATATTTATTATATAAATCTAATTATCACATCATATATTATTTCCAATCATGTTTTCATGGAAAATAATTAATAAAAATATTTAGAACTACGTAAATTTATTACCATATAATTTGTGGTAATTAATAATTCCAAAATTATTTTAATTTTTCAAGTAATAAATGTATTCGCATTTATCGTTCACTTTACTTGACACTTAGTCTCGTCATTAAAAAAAAAAATTTATACGCAAAATTTCTTATTTATTTTATATAGAAAATCTCGGGTTATTACAGTGAATGCCAAGAGAGATAAGGGCAAAGCTAAGATGGATGCTTAGGCATTGTGTAATAGTTTAATAAGTTTGTATGTATTATACATTATGAGCCTTTGAACAATGTAAGGTTTATGAAACAGGAAGGATTATACTTTGATTGTAATAAGAAGATAGTAATTACCTTCATTTTGTTGTATTTCAATGGAATGATTGTATGGATGATAGGACAGTGGAGCACCATCTGTCGGGTTGGAAGATACCCGAATTTGGGGGCATCACAAAACCTGAGCAGATCCAAATCGTGGTCTAGGTTACTTGAGTAATTAAGCCTGAGGGTTGTCTTCACACCTGGTGCTCTAAAGCCGTCTAGTTTGGGAGTCACCGACCCAACGTTCACTACATGGGTAATTTAAGCCTAAGAAAACGAGTCTTAGACAAGCTTAGGAGAGGAGCAGATAGAGTAGACTACTTGACTAATCTCAAAGTGTGGCCTTTGTTACTCGAGCCAGTAAACCTGAAGGGGTGTCTTAACACCTAGTGCCCTAAAGCTGATAGGTTTAGGAGTTATTGGTCCAAAACTCGTTAAATGGGTAACTCTGAATAGCCTAAGAAAACGAGATAAGTTAAGCGAAGAATTTTTTATTTTTTTTGCAAAATCATGGAAATGAAACCCCTTGCTAAGAGTTGCGTCACTCATAGTGCACGTGTGACGCCCCCAAATTCGGGTATCTTCCAACCTGACAGATGGTGCTACAGTGCACACATACATTCAATTGAAATACCTCAAAAGAGTGAATATGTCTTCCTTACCTCCGTGTCCACTTGATGTGGAGGAAATCTCGCCAGTTCATTGAACTTGGCAGCATATTGGAGAACTCATTTCCACTTGTTTCAATTCTAAGAACCGCATCTCCATCCTCCCCTGCATACTCATGGGAAAGTAGTTCTCGAAGAAAATCTCCTTGAACCGAGTCCACGTTAGGTTCTCTATACTAGTCCTAGCCTGGTTTGCCTCCCACCAGAAGTTGGCCTCTCCTTTCATCATGTAGGTAGCAAAAGCAACCTTTTGCCCCTCCTCGACATTTGCAATAACAAATGCCTTCTCTATTTCTTTTACCCAAGTCTGGGCTTCTATTGGGTCCGTAGTTCCTTTGAACTCCGACGGACCAACACTTTTAAAATCCTTAAACGTAGTAGGTCGTACTACCCAAGGTTTATTGGTATATTAGCCCCATTCCTATTAAAAGAAGCTGTTAATAAATTAACGAACTCTTGCATCGGGTTAACCGGTCCTCCTTCCGGTTGATTCACATTGGCTTCTTGATTTCGTTGTCTTCTTCTTGGCAGCATTTTTTTTAAAGATAAATAACACGTCATTATTACTTTCTTCTTGTTAATTAGTTAATAATCATTATTGTTAGAGTTTATGCCCTAGAGGCCAATTATTTGATATAATTGCTTAACGTTTTGATATTATATTTGATTGAATAAATATATGATTTTATTATGGTTTTATTTACTGCGTAATATAATTGTTAACATAATAAAATTCCTTAGAATAGTGATACAAATTATATAGTTTCAAGTATGTGACTTGAACATGAGATTATATATTACCATTAGTATCAATGTTCTTAAATGTCCCTAATGAAAGTATCATTGTTGATGGGACAACAATGATGCATGGAGACTAGTATGTGGATCGATGATGACCAAATCTCATTGGTCATAAATATATGAGATATTAAGTCAATGCATAGGTACATGTTGAGAACGATGTCTTTGGATGCACTCCACCATGAGAATTCTATATGGAGCATTATGCGAAGTGTCGTTAGCAATTCTCATAGTGACAATGATGTAATGGTCCTCCGACCGAAATCGCTATATTACTACTACGAATTTATGTACTTTGATATCATCAAATGTCACCTTTAATAGGGTGGACTATAAAGGTGATTATTGGGTTCATCATTAATCGTGTGAGAAATATGAGTGATCTAGATGGAGTTTAACCATCCTATATATTATGGGTGATATCCATAGGCCTCTTGATTGAGTAGGACTATGAAATGCATGGCCATGCTCAAATAGTGATTTGTTTCATATAGTCTACTCATTGATCAAGAAAACTCAGATTAAATTATGAAGAGTATGACACATTCCATGACTCGAGTTTAATCTAAGATATTAAGGTTAAAAGGATTAAATTACATTGAAACATTGGTCACTTAAAAGGTTGCATCGAATCATCGATCTTATTATTACTTGGGTAGCGGTGATGCATTACTAGATGTCATTTCCTTTGTTTATAATTTTATAATATGATTTTAAAATTATTGCCAACGTAATAATAACCTATGTAGGTCACACATGAAACGTTATTTAAAGGGAATTAATTTAAATTTTATGGATTTAAATATATTAATATGATTAATAGTATTTAAATCAATAATTTAAATTAAAAGGATAATTTGTATATATGTATATTAATTAAGTAAGACTTAATTAAGAGATATATATATAAATTCGGATTTTATAAAATAAGGTTTTGATTTGATTAATTCCTTTTAACTACTATATATATGATATATAGAAGCTACTTAGGGTAAGATATCATAATTGAAAAACCCTAGCCGCTTAGAGAGAGAGAGAGAGAAAGCACAGCTTCGTAAAATCCATTCCTTTTGGTGGCTAGTACCGCAAGTCCTTCTTATTGCAGAATCGTTCGACGGTTCGTGCGGCGTTCGTGTGGATACCGTAGAGGCGCAATCGGTTTGTATTGCATTGGAGATTCGAGGCGCAGTCGGTTTCAGATTCTCGTTTTTGTTTATATCTGGTATAATCTCTAAACCTCTGAATTAATTGATTTTCGCATGGATCCTGTTTTAGGGTTTCGGAAATTGCTTTAAAATTTTAATTTCATTTATGCGTTCGCATCTTAAACCCAACAAAGTGGTATCGAGCTACTTGCGAAAAGATTAATTGATTACGTGTTTTAATTGTGTTCGATATATATGATATATGATGATGCATGTTTACCGATATAAAATTGAATATATGATATTAGATTGAATGTGTATTCTAGTAATATATATGATGATCATCGTTAATCGTATCTTTAATCGGTGGAATAACAATATAACTATTCTAATCGGATTAGAAGCATGAAGAATCGTTTTAATATGATTAATCGAAACTGGAAATGTATGATAAATTCTGGGTGTACTGTTATTCTTTTTAATATGATTAAATCGAAACTGGAAATATATGATAAATTCTGGGTGTACTGTTATTCGTTTTAATATGATTAAATCGAAACTGGACATATATGATTTGTTATTATGGGTGTTTTGGTGGATTAAAATGTATGATTCTAAAGCGCCGGACCACCGCCACTTGGGAGACCCCCTTGGACCCCCCGTCAGTAAGTGGCGCACGATGGTCGTGTCCCCTATATTTTATATATAGTTTTCTTTAATTATATATAAATTGTTATGTGCTTATTGTGATATGCATGGTGCACGGTTATGGCCTTTTGACCCATAGGTTAGTGGTTTTTGGTTTTGAAATACGGCTTGCATGTCGTGCCTTTCTATAAATTCTAATGTAATATTCTCTTCTCATCTAAATCCCCTCGAATGTAACTCGAGGTTTCTTTATGTCATGTAATAATCAGAATTGATGAAGATGTCAAGATGGAGAACACAATGGAAAGATGATGATGGAGAGGAGGCGCATGCTAGAGGAAGATCCAAGGAAGTTATTTATTTTAAGATCTTTTACCACCTTAGATTGACCTTCAATCTTTCATTAAGCTTGAAAAGATTGACAAAGTGGATTGGGCCATAAGCGTGACACATTTAATTTTGCACTTTATTTATGCTTGTATGTGATATGATAAATAATGTGCATGCTTAACAAGATTAAAATTGGTGAGATCTAAATTAATAAAATCCTCATTAAATTATTAAGTCTAAATCGGATGTCTTCCAATGAATAACACTCATCAAGACCTTGATCGATAGATGTAGGTTTGCCAAAGCAAAGTACCCTATTTATCTAGGTAAGATGCGATAGGATAATTGTGATATCCAAACTATTAAAATCATTGGGCCCGACTTAACTAAGTTATCTCAATAGGATTGTGGACTTAGAGGCATAGAGTTTGGTTGGTACCATTAGATGGACTAGAAACAAATGTTGTTTACCAAACTATCCAGGAGTTATATATGATATAATTGACAAAGGGTTGTCTACCTAAATAATTATGTTTTTGAGGAATAGCCAAAGCTAACTTAAGGTATAATGAAATATGGATCTTGGCTTACTAGAAAGATTTAATAGAAAATGCTTTCTGAATTAATGGTGAGGGCTATTAATTTGAATAAAATAGTGGGAGGTATATTTTGAATGTACTATTATCAATTATATAATATCAACTCTGTAATTTGACTTATTATTGTTGCACTTATAAATTGTAGATATCAAATGGCAAACAACAACAACACAAATAGTCTTTCATTACGATCAGTCCTTGAAAAGGACAAGCTAAGTGGAATTAATTTCCTTGACTGGCATAGGAACTTGAGGATTGTCCTCAAACAAGAGCGTAAGCTATATGTCCTTGATGGGCCCATTCCTGCAGCACCAGCTGTCACTGCACCACGTGCGGAGCACAATGCTTACAAGAAGCATCAAGATGATGCTCTGGATGTGAGTTGTGTCATGCTAGCAACCATGAACGCTGAGCTTCAGAAGCAACATGAGTTAATGGATGCTTATGAGATGATCGAGCATCTCAAGAAATTGTTCGAAGGGCACGCTCGACAGGAGATGTATGATACAAGCAAGGCGTTGTATCACTCCAAAATGGGTGAACGTGATCCAGTTGGTCCACATGTCTTTGAAAATGATTGGGTATATTGAGTACCTTGATAGGTTGGGTTTTCAATCACTCAGGAAGCCCAAACTAACCTTGTTTTGCAATCTTTGAGCAAAGAGCCTACTCTCAATTTGTTATGAACTATCTTATGAATGAAATTGAGAAACCCCCTACTTGAGTTGTTGAGCATGTTAAGAGCTCGCCGAGAACAACATGAAAAAGGCGAGGACCCGCTCCCATAATGATGGTGCAAAAGGGGAATGCTAGGGAAATTGGAAAGGCAAGAAGAAGATATGATCTAAATCTTTTGCCAAACCCAATTCCAAAACCAAGCAAAGCTTTAAAACCTAAAGGTGGGGTGGCTAAAGAAGGTGAATGTCACTACATGGAAAACACGGACAATCGGAAAAGGAACCGTCATGCTTATCGGAAGAAGTGAAGAAAAGAAAAGGAAATACGACTTGATTGATTCGGTATATATGTTATAGAAGTCAACTTATCTACTTCTACATCATGGGTATTGGATCTTTGGATGTGGTTCTCACATTTGTGTTAATGTGCGGGGACTCAAGGAGTAGAACTTTAAGCGAAAAAGGAGAGGTTGACCTACGAGTTGGAAATAGAGCAAAAGTCTTTGACTTTGGCCGTAGGAACTTATCATTTATCTTTGCCCATCGGGCTAGTTTTAGAATTAGAAGATTGTTATTTTGTGCTCGCTATAAGCAAAAACATTATTTCGCATTTCTTGTTTGGACAAGAAAGGTTTTTCATTTATAATAAAGAACAATCGTTGTTTGTTTTACTTAAATGATATTTGTTATGGTGTTGCACAATTGTTTAACGGTCTCTCTATATTCTTGATTTAGAAATGCCTATCTATAACATAAATACAAAACGATTTAAATCAAATGATTCAAATTCGACATATCTACGGCGCATGTCGTTTAGGCCATATAAATGAGAAACGATATCCAAACTCCATAAAGATGGGTTCTTGGATTCATTTGATTTTGAATCATATGAGAAATGCTGAGTCTTGTTTATTAGGCAAGATGACTAAAGCCCTTTCCTTTGGACAAGTGAAGCGGGCTAGCGATGTATTGGGACTTATACATAGTGATGTATGTGGACCCATGAGTTAGATTAGCAAGAGGTAGGTTTTATTACTTCATTACATTTATCGATGACTTTAGTAGATATGGATATGTGTATCTTATGAGACACAAATCCGAATCCTTTGAAAAGTTCAAGGAATTCAAGAATGAAGTTCAAAACCAATTTGGCAAAAGCATAAAAGCCCTTCGATTCGATCGAGGAGGTGAATACTTAAGCCAAGACTTTGATGACCTTCTAAAGGAGTGTGGTATTATATCACGACTCACTCCACGGAACACCGCAATGGAATAGTGTATACGAGAGGAGAATCGAACCTTGTTGGACATGGTATGATCAATGATGAGTCATGCAGATCTTCCAATAAGCTTCGGGTCATGCCCACAGAGACAATTTGCATTCACACTTAACCGTGTTCCTACAAAGACGGTTCGAGAAGACACCATATGAAATGTGGACTGGGTAACGCCCTAGTATGTCGTTCATAAAGATTTGGGGGGTTGAGGCGTTCAGAAACGTCTCGAATTCGACAAGCTCGGACCCAAATCGACAAATGTAATTTTGTGGGATACCCAAAGGAAACAAAAGGGTATTATTTCTACAAACCTTACGAGAACAAAGTGGTTGTTGCTCAATCGGTATTTTCTAGAAAGAGAATTTGTCTCTAAAGGAAACAGTGGGAGGAAAGTAGAACTCGAAGAAATTCGAGAACCACAAAATATCATTGAACCTGAGTTGGAACATGAGCAGGAACCACAAGAAATTGTGGAAAGTGAACCTGCTCAAATTACACAAGTCATTCATAGATCTGGTAGGACACGCCAAGAGCCTGAGAGATATTATGGATATCTTGTGACTCAAAACGGCGATGTGATGCTCATAGATCAAGATGAGCCTGCTTCCTACCAAGAAGCTATGAATGGACCAGATTTCGAGAAATGGCTTGAAGCCATGAAAATCGAGATGGACTCCATGTATACTAACCAAGTATGGACTCTGGTTGATCCACCAGAAGGGTAAAACCAATTGGTGCAAGTGGGTTTTCAAGAAGAAAACCGACATGGATGGTAATGTACAAACCTATAAAGGCCGACTGGTAGCAAAAGGTTTCAAACAAATTCAAGGTGTTGACTATAATGAAACCTTCTCTCCAGTGGCAATGGTTAAATCCATCAGGATCTTACTTGCTATTGCAACTTTTTATGATTACGAAATCTGGCAGATGGATGTCAAAACTGCTTTCCTTAACGGAAATCTCCTTGAGGATGTGTATATGACACAACCTGAGGGTTTTGTCACTCCAAAGGATGCTGGAAAGGTATGTAAGCTGCAGCGATCCATTTATGGATTGAAGCAAGCCTCTCGGAGTTGGAATCTTCGATTTGATGAAGCAGTCAAAGAATTTGGCTTTATTAAAAATGAAGATGAACCTTGTGTATATAAGAAGGTTAGTGGGAGTCACATTGTATTCCTAGTATTATATGTTGATGACATATTAATTATTGGGAATGACATTCCTTCCTTACAGGCTGTAAAAACATGGTTAGGAAAATGTTTCTCCATGAAAGATTTGGGCGATCTGTCATTTACATTTTAGGTATCAAGATCTATAGAGATAGATCAAGAAAATGCTCTACTAAGTCAAAGTACATATATTGATAAAGTGTTGAAATGGTTCAAAGATGCAAGAGGCGTAAAAGAGGAAACTTACCCGTGACTCATGGTGTAAAGATCTCTAAGGCCCAATGTCCTAAATCACAAGATGATGAGGGCGTATGAGAAAGATCCCTTATGCTTCGACAATTGGATCTATTATGTATGCAATGATATGTACTTTCGTGTTCGGGATGTCTCATATGCTTTGAGCATGACGAGTAGATACCGATCGAATCCGTGTGAAGGTCATTTGGACGGTAAAGATCAAGAATATCCTCAAGTACCGAAAAGGACTAAGGATTCATTCTTGGTATATGGAGGTGAAGACTTAACTAGCGAAGTAAAGGGTTACACAGATGTTAGTTTCGGACCGACAATGATGACTATAAGTCTCGGTCGGGTTTTATGTTTTGCCTTAATGGTGGTGTTGTGAATGGAAAAGTTCAAGCAAGAGACGGTGGTCGATTCTACAATGGAGGTGAGTATATTGTTGCTTCTAGTGCAAACCAAGGAGGTCAGATGGATTAAAAAGTTCATCATCGAACTTGGTGTTGTTCCAACCATTGTTGATCCGGTTGTTCTATCTTTGTGATAATAATGGAGCCATTGCACGAGCTAAGGAACCCAGATCTCACCAATGATCCAAGCATATACTTAGGCGGTACCATCTCATCCGTGAAATCATTGATAGAGGAGATGTACATATAGGAAGAGTGCCAATAGATGATAATGTTGCAGATCCACTAACCAAGGCTTTGTCGCAGTAGAAGCACAACGGTCACACTAGTTCCATGGGTATTAGATACATGAGTGATTGGCTCTAGTGCAAGTGGGAGACTGTTAGAGTTTATGCCCTAGAGGCCAATTATTTGATATAATTGCTTAGCGTTTTGATATTATATTTGATTGAATAAATATATGATTTTATTATGGTTTTATTTACTGCGTAATATAATTGTTAACATAATAAAATTCCTTAGAATAGTGATACAAATTATATAGTTTCAAGTATGTGACTTGAACATGAGATTATATATTACCATTAGTATCGTTGTTCTTAAATGTCCTTTAGTCGAGTATCATTGTTGATGGGACAACAATGATGCATGGAGACTAGTATGTGGATCGATTGATGACCAAATCTCATTGGTCATAAATATATGAGATATTAAGTCAATGCATAGGTACATGTTGAGAACGATGTCTTTGGGACGGACCCACCATGAGAATTCTATATGGAGCATTATGCGAAGTGTCGTTAGCAATTCTCACAAGTGATAATGATGTAATGGTCCTCAGACCGAAATCGCTATATTACTACACGAGAATTTATGTACTTTGATATCATCAAATGTCACCTTTAATAGGGTGGACTATAAAGGTGATTATTGGGTTCATCATTAATCGTGTGAGAAATATGAGTGATCTAGATGGAATTTAACCATCCTATATATTATGGGTGATATCCATAGGCCTCTTGATTGAGTAGGACTATGAAATGCATGGCCATGCTCAAATAGTGATTTGTTTCATATAGTCTACTCATTGATCAAGAAAACTCAGATTAAATTATGAAGAGTATGACACATTTCATGACTCGAGTTTAATCTAGGATATTAAGGTTAAAAGGATTAAATTACATTGAAACATTGGTCACTTAAAAGGTTGCATCGAATCATCGATCTTATTATTACTTGGGTAGCGGTGATGCATTACTAGATGTCGCTCAACATTTATAATTTTATAATATGATTTTAAAATTATTGCCAACGTAATAATAACCTATAGGTCACACACATAGAACGTTATTTAAAAGGGAATTAATTTAAATTTTATGGATTTAAATATATTAATATGATTAATAGTATTTAAATCACTTAATTTAAATTAAAAGGATAATTTGTATATATGTATATTAATTAAGTAAGACTTAATTAAGAGATATATATATATAAATTCGGATTTTATAAAATTAGGTTTTATTTGATTAATTCCTTTTAACTACTATATATATGATATATAGCGACTACTTTAGGTAAGATATCATAATTGAAAAACCTAGCATTTCTTGAGAGAGACTAGAGAGAGAAAAGCAGCTTTGTAAAATCCATTCCTTTTGGTGGCTAGTATCGCAAGTCCTTCTTATTGAGTAATCGTTCGACTGCGGTTTAAATGCGGCGTTCGATGTGGATATCAGAGAGGCTTAATCAGTTTGTATTAGCGTTGGAGATTCGAGGCTTGATCGCTTTTTGATTCTCGTTTTTGTTTTATATCTGGTATAATCTCTAAACCTCTGAATTAATTGATTTTTGCATGGATCCTGTTTTAGGGTTTCGGAAATTGCTTTAAAATTTTAATTCCCGCTGTGCGTTTCTGTGCCGAAGCCCAACAATTATTAAACAATGACTTCAAGCTCATTGCACAATAAGTTCCATAAAAAGGTTTATATTGATTTACTTTCTTGCAGTATAATACTACATCATTCATCATTACACAACCATAGTTGATTACATTACTTTCCCGCAATTGCTTTTCAAAAATTGGGATTTACAAAAGACTACCCTTTGATATACAAAAGAGAGTTTTACGTCACTACTAGATACATCACATTTACATATCTAACTAGATACATCACATTTACATATCTAACTCTACTCTAACTACTAACTAAATTACATCAGCCTTATGTGTGACGCCCCCAAAATAGGTATACATACCCCATCTTGAGTCGCCAAATACATGGTATAAAATTCAAATACAACTTAATAATACAACTGTCGTGTAGAATACGACAAGACATAACTGAGAGTTTTAATACGAATATTATCTTCTAGACAGTATTCAACTCAAATGGAGTCCTAAATACATTTATTATTACACTATTTCATAGAATAGTGAGGACTACTAATGCTATCATCTGGACCGTCACTCCGTTCCCTGACTAGTCCCGACTACGTTCTCATTTCCTGAAGAGAACAATGAAAGTAAAAGGGTGAGCTCAACTAGCCCAGTAAGAAATATTATGACTAAGATAATGCAGAATAATTTATCGTTAGCCTTCAACAGTGTTAAACAGATAAAATATAACAAACATCAAGTTTAACTACAGCGGAACAAGCAATCCATTAGAAGAGTCAAGTAGAGAAAAAAAAATCTACTATCTTCTATGATTTAAAAGGTTTTTCATCACTTTTATCGCTGAGACTCAACTTAATAAATAATCCACATCATCCCTGCACTACGGCCAAGGATATTCATTAGTATCACAACCACAAATTATTCATGTACTACGGGCCAATGATATTCATGTTTTCATCAATAGTCACGATCATACCAACAACTGTCTATCAATGCACTACGGGCCAATGAGGACTTTTACCACAACATTTGTAACATTACTACCATGATTATCTTTGAATAATCCTCAGTCATAATCATACCAAGTCCATCTATGCACCAAAAGCCACGAGATGACTTTCAACATAATATAAACATGAGGATGATGACACTGATATAAGAATTCAATAAAACAAGTTCAAGGATATATTTTTAACGATTTATAATTTAATTTATCCAGAAATCAATAACGTCCAAATTGTCAACATGTTACTGTTTTGTGGAATAAAATTCAAGAATGCTCAAAAGAATATTTCCATGAAAAGATACTAGATGAAGCGCAAATATCAAGGATATTCCACTAATTTCATGGAGTATAGAAGCCAAAACTTTAACCAACTTAGTATAATAGAATATATGAAGTCGCAAATGGATTTTTGCCCGCCATGCGGTAATCCACGTAGACAGATCATTTCTACGATTTAATAAGGAATGAATACGAAGGATCATTCACCATGCATGCGGTAATCCACATAGACATGTTATTCCAACAGAATAACAAAGAATGGAATAATGAGAAGAATTCACCAGCGTGCGTAATCCGCATGCGCGAGTTATTCCAATGAATAATAAAGAATGGAACCAGTCATGCGTAAGAATCTGCATGCATGGGATATTCCAATGAGAATAATAAAGAATGGAACCAGTCATGCGTAATCACATGGACATGATATTCCAATAGAATAATAAAGAATGGAATAACAATGAATTCACCGGGCATGTGATAGAGCCGCACATACATGTTATTTCAACAGAATAATAAAGAATGGAATAACAACCCTTACGAGTATTGAAAGAAAATAACTCTCTTCATGAATACGAAAGAAATAATACCCCTTACCTTAGTAGGAGATTGGATACCGCAATAGTGTAGTATGTGAATACTCTTCTTCTTCTCTCTCTTATTCTCTCTATACTTTCTCTCTCTATAGCTTGAATGAATTCGTAAAAAATAATGAAGAAATGAGCTTCTATTTATAGGCTTGGCAGAGTAAGGGTAAAATCGTCTTTTTGCCATAATTTATAACATCATCGTTGACATCATCAATCATATTACATCATTGCTTACCTCATCGTCCGATGACATCATCGCTTGCATCATAGGAATTCAAATTCAATTTGTACTCTTCCACCTCCTTTTACTTTTATACCGTGAATTTACTATAATAATGCTACCATTCAAATTATAAAAAAACGTACTATTATCTAATCACATCATACTACTATAATGTAATATTATAATAATATATTTGAATGAATTATTTTATCGAAAAGATAAAATACCAACTTTTAACAAATGTATATATGCTAAAAATTCCTCGGTTTAAATCCACTTGAATAAATATTTTCTTACCATATATATCAACAATTAATTATTCACAAATAATATTACAAAATTACAATATTGACAACCAGGTCGTTCCCAGGAAAGAGGGGGTTTTCCAATAAGGATTTCTCCTTATTGGCGCGCAATTAGGTGATCAAACCCCTTTTTTCGACAGAACTTTCTAAACATTGTCAATAATGTAAATAATAATATTATTCAAATAATATGAATTATTGATTTGATAATTTGAAATACTGTGCAATGACAATTATTGAATCAATAATATAAAATATTGAACAGTAATTACTGTAACAATTATTGAGTAGTGACTTCTTACGTAAGCATCAATAATCCAAGATACTGTACAATACCGTGTGCTACTATGCAACCACGCGTATTACTGTACTTTTACCACCGGGTATTTCAATAGTTAACGGTAAAACTTTTGCCGTTATTTTTATAAAAAGATAATTTTGTCATTTTCTAACTCCGACAATAATTTTGTTGTGGGGTCCACTAATGATTTTGTCGTCGTACGAATATTCCTAGACAAAAAGAATATTCCCCGACCAAACGAATATTTTATATCAACTTGCTTACTTTGCAAAATTTATAAATATTACCCACAACTATAACATTATAACAAATTCACACCTTAATATTCAAAAATGATATTTATAGAAAATTCATCTTTATTCATAAAAGTTGGGGTCTTACAACCTCCCCTTTTTATGAAATTTTACCCTCAAAATTAGGGTACATACCTGGTATGTCGAAGAGGTAAGGATACCTTGATTTCATTTCAAATTCTAACTCCCAAGTCATTTCCTTAACATCATAGTTTCTCCACAAAACTTTGACTTGCGGTATAACCTTGGAGCGTAAAATATGCTCCTTCTTATTCAAGATTTTAACAGGAACCTTTTCATACGTTAAATCTTCCGCTATGTCGTCCGGTTCTAACTTAATAATGTGGTGCGGGTCTTTCAAATATTTACGTAACATAGATATGTGAAAAATGTTATGAACACGAGATATACTCGGCAATAAAACGAGTCTATAGGCCACAGTTCCTACTCGATCGAGGATTAAAAATGGGCCAATGAATCGAGGATTGAGCTTTCCTCTCTTTCCAAATCTCGTAACTCCTTTCCATGGAGTAACACGTAACAACACATGATCTCAAATATCGAATTCTACGTCCTTTTGATGAAGATCAGCATAACTCTTTTGTCGATCTTGTGAGGTTTTTATACATTGTCGGATCGTTTGAATCTTTTTCGTAGTCATACGTACCAACTCCGGTCCCAACAACGTTGCTTCACCCACCTCATCCCAGCATACTGGAGAACGACACTTTCTTCCATACAACGCCTCGAATGGAGCCATGCCAATACTTGCTTGATAACTATTGTTGTAGGAAAAATCCACCAATGGTAAGAACTTGTCCCAACTTCCCTTGAAGTCAAGGACACAGAGTCTTAATAGATCTTCAAGAGTTTCAATAGTCATCTCCGACTGCCCGTCCATCTGAGGATGATATGCCGAGCTAAATCAGAATCCGCGCCCATAGCTTTTCGCAAACTAACCCAAAATCGTGAAGTGAATCTTGGGTCTCGATCAGAAACTATGGATACTGGCATACCATGCAGTCTTACAATCTCATTTATGTACATACGAGCATGGCGTTCAAGTGTATAAGTTTCTCGTATAGGTAAGAAATGAGCCGACTTGGTAAATCTATCAACATTGACCCAAATCGCATGTATGCCTTGAGAAACCTTAGGAAGACCAGTAACGAAATCCATGGTAATGTGCTCCCACTTCCATTCTGGAATTTTAAGTGGTTGCAATGGACCTTTTGGTACTTGATGCTCCGCCTTGACTCGTTGACAAGTTAAACACCTTGAGATAAACTCGATTTCTCTCTTAATATTGCTCCACCAAAATGTATGTCAAAGATCATGATACATTTTGGTACTCCCAGGATGGATTGCAAATGGTGTGTTGTGCGCCTCCATCATGATTTTATACTTTAAATCAGGGTCGTTAGGAACACAAAGTCTAGAGTTGACTCGAAGTATTCCTTTTTCATCGATTCTTGCTTCCGGCATAGCACCTTCTAGCACTTTCTTCTTCATACACATAAGCTCCAGGTTTGTAGCTTGAGCAGCTTTAACTTTATCAATTAAAGTCGGTTCTACTCATATATTCGCTATCATCACATGGGTCCCTGGAGTCTTTAACTCTATCTCCATCCTTTGCAAGTCATATAAAATGGGCCTTTGCGTTGACAATATCGCACTCGTACCCGTATATGATTTTCTACTCAATGCGTCAACTACTACGTTCGCTTTACCAGGATGGTATTGAATAGTATGATCATAATCTTTCAGCAGTTCAAGCCAACGTCGTTGCCGCATGTTGGGTTCCTTTTGAGTGAAGAAATATTTGAGGCTTTTATGATCCATAAAGATCTCTACTTTCTCCCCATACAGGTAATGCCTCCAGATTTTAAGTGCAAAAACGACATCTGCCAACTCTAGATCATGAGTAGGATAATTCCTCTCATATTCTTTGAGTTGTCTCGAGGCATAGGCTATGACTTTCCCATGTTGCATGAGAACACATCCTAAACCCTTGCCTGAAGCATCACTGTAGATGACATATCCCTCCGTACCAGATGGTATTGTCAGAACAAGTGCTGAAATGAGTCTCCTCTTGAGTTCTTGAAAACTCTTCTCACCTTCCATGCTCCAATCAAATTTTGTATCTTTCCGAGTCAGCTGAGTTAATGGAGTAGCGATTCGAGAAAACCCTTCTACGAATCTCCAATAATAACCAGCTAAGCCGAGAAAGCTACATACTTCGGTCACTGATTTAGGTTGCTCCCAGCTTTGAATAGCTTTATCTTTGCCGGGTCAACAAATATTCCATAACTTGATACTACGTGCCCAAGGAATGCTACTTCCTTAAGCCATAACTCACATTTCTTCAACTTGGCATAAAGCTTGTTTTCATGAAGCTTTTGGAGTATCAGCCTCAAGTGTTGCTCATGATCTTCACGGCTTTTGGAATATATGAGGATGTCATCAATAAAGATGACCACAAAGTGATCCAAATATTCCTTGAATACTCGGTTCATCATATCCATGAAGGCAGCAGGAGTATTAGTCAATCCAAAAGACATGACTAAGAATTCATAATGCCTATACCGAGTTCTGAAGGCAGTCTTTGGAATATTCTCAGTTTTAACCTTCAGCTGATGATATCCAGAATGAAGATCGATCTTTGAAAAGAATTGTGCTCCTTGCAACTGGTCAAATAGGTCATCAATGCGAGGTAATGGATACCTATTCATGATGGTGACATGGTTCAATTCCCGGTAGTCAATACAAAGTCGCATACTCCCATCTTTCTTCTTCACGAATAGAACAGGAGCACCCCAAGGAGACGTACTAGGACGAATGAAACCAATGTCTAATAATTCCTGCAATTGGGTCTTTAACTCCTGAAGTTCAATAGGAGCCATTCGATATGGGACTTTGGAAATGCCTTTTTTACCGGGTTCAAGGTCGATACAAAATTCAATTTCACGCTCTGGGGGTAGGCCATGAAGTTCTTCAGGGAATACATCAGGAAATTTATTAACAATAGAAATATCATTCAAATCTAATGTATTTTTGTTTAAATCTGTGATATGAGCTAAGAAATCTTGACATCCATTTTTCAATAAATGAATAGCTTTATGGCTTGAGATGATAGTGATTGATTTTAATGGTGTGGTTGCTTGAATTCGCATAATAGGTTGGTTAGGAATATGAAAGCTAACAACCATACGAAAATAATCAATTTTTGCATGATGAGTAGTTAACCAATCAATCCCTAGAATCACGTAAAATGAAAGTATTTTCAATGAAATAAGATCGACAGGTAATGTGAGGGTACCGATTTGAACCAAACAAGACTTATAAATAGTGGATGTAATGAAAGTTTCTCCCAACGAAGTTTCCACAGATAAGTCAAAGTCTAATTTCTCCAGAGTCAAATTTAATCGTTGAGCGCAAGTAGGAGAAATAAAAGAATGGGTAGAACTGGTATCAAATAAGGTATAGACTTTGCTAGAGTTTATGATAAGCTTACCTATGATGACCTCGTTCGGGTTCCTTGCTTTCTGGGAGGTCACAACAAACGCTCTCCCTTGAACTACTGGTTTTGACTTGTCTGGGACGACATTTTGTGTCACCGTTCCAACTGGACTTGTCTTCGGTGCACGACAAAATTGGGCTAGGTGACATTCTCTTCCACAATTATAACACGCTTTGGATGGCATCGCGCAGTTTGGACTGATGTGTCCCTCCCCTCCGTATTTGAAGCATATGATAGGTGGTCGTTCTCATTCCTTAACAACGGGTGCTGGTGATGACGTCTTTCCATCATTGTTGAATCTCTTCTTCTTGAAATGTCCACTTTTATTGTCTTGGCCATGATTACCACCGAAGTGGTTACCATTTCTGGCATGTTAATTCCCTCCACGTTTGTTATCACCGCTTCGATGACTGCTACCACTGGTATTATCATTTTGCCTGCTGCTTTCTCTTGGTTGGGTTGACTCGCTATCGCGCTCCAATAACTGAGCCCTATTTACAATATTTGAATACATACACAATTTATGAGAAATTAGATATTGACGTATCTCGGGTTTCAAACCTCTTAGAAACATCCGCGTCATTCTTTCCTCATTATCAACCAAGTGAGACGCAAACCGTGACAACTCGGCAAACTTAGCTTCTTACTGCGACACAGTCATATTGTTCTGCTCCAACTTGATGAACTCTACCTCTTTCATGTGACGAATACTTTCGGGAAAGTACTTGTCATTGAATAGTTCTTGGAACTTCTCCCAAGACATCTTCAGTGCGGTAGGTTGAGTATGCTTTACCGATTCCCACCAGTAATCTGCCTCTCCTCACAACATAAAGGTGGCAAAGGGAACCTTTTGCTCCTCGGAGCATCCCAAGACATCAAATATCTTGGTGATCTGCTTTATCCACGCTTCCGTCTTAAGTGGTTTTGGCTCTCCAATAAACTCTGGTGATCCCAGCTCCTTGAACTGGTTAGCAGTGACCGTCCGAGAGTTTCCAGTGTTTCCACCTACATTTTGGACTGGAGCCGCTCTCGCCTGATGTTGCATTGCATAAAGCCTCTGAACATTCCATCATTCATCATTTGGTCAGTGTTGTTGTTTGCATGAGGATTGTCACCTTCCTGATGCACATTATCCTGATTATTGATCTGTGGAGACTCAACGGTCTCCTGTGCTCCATTACAATTCTCAACATTCTCGGATGTCATTTTCAAATACTTCCACAAAACAAGGGTTAATTGACATGCAACATATTATCCCTATACTCTGATCGACCAATTAAATACCAAATAAACTTAGGTAGATCATACTAGCGAAGGAATTCTCTGTCTCTCCCTTCCTAGTTCTTGTCTCACATCTCAGCCAGGGATCATATCCCTAAGCTTTGATACAAACTGCGACACCCCCAAAATAGCTATACATCACCCATCTTGAGTCGCCAAATACATGGTACAAAATTCAAATACAACTTAATAATACAACTATCGTGTAGAATACGACAAGACATAACTAAGAGTTTTAATATGAATATTGTCTTCTAGACAGTATTCAACTCAAATGGAGTCCTCAATACATTTATTATCACACTATTACATAGAATAGTGAGCATTACTAATTCTATCATCTGGACCGTCACTCCGTTCCCCGACTAGTCCCGGCTACGTTCTCATTTCCTGAAGAGAACAATGAAAGTAAAATGGTGAGCTCAACTAGCCCAGTAAGAAATATTATGACTAAGATAATGCGTAATAATTTATCGTTAGCCTTCAATGTTGTTAAAGCGATAAAATATAACAAACATCAAGTTTAACTGCAGCGGAACAAGCAATCCATTAGAAGAGTCAAGTAGAGAATAAAATCTACTATCTTCTATGATTTAAAAGGTTTTTAATCACTTTTATAGCTGAGACTCAACTTAATAAATAATCAACATCATCCCTGCACTACGGCCAAGGATATTCATTAGTATCACGACCACAAATTATCCATGTACTACGGGCTAAGGATATTCGTGTTTTCATTAATGGTCATGATCATACCAACAACTGTCCATCAATGCACTACGGGCCAATGAGGACTTTTACCACAACATTTGTAACATTACGGTCATGATTATACTGAATAATCCCTGGTCATAATCATACCAAGTCCATCTATGCACTACAGGCCACATATGACTTTCAACATAATATAAACATGAGGATGATGACAATGATATAAGAATTCAGTAAAACAAGTTCAAGGATAAAATTTGAAAGATTTATAATTTAATTTATCCAGAAATCAATAACGTCCAAATTGTCAACATGATACTGTTTTGTGGAGTAAAATTCAAGAATGCTCAGAAGAATATTTCCATGAAAAGATACTAGAGGAAGCACAAATATCAATGATATTCCACTAATTTCATGGAGTATAGAAGCCAAAACTTTAACCAACTGAGTATAATAAAGAATGAAATAACAAAAGAAATCACCAAGCAAGTGATAGACCGCACAGACAGGTTATTCCAACAGAATAATAAATAACAGAACCAGGTCATGCGTAAACGCATGCAACGATATATTCACACGCTTGAGTCACAAGGCACGTAGTCGGCATACATGAGACTCAGCTTTTCGATTCTCGCAATTCGCGAAAATTGCAGAACATGGCCAAGGAACTCCAATAAAATTATTACTACACGAATTTAATCATACCCATATGTTAGAATTCGTATATAAACATTACTCAACATCTATAGAATGATTTTAACCCATTAAAACACATAATTACAGAATTAAAATATATAAATTTCACTATTCTTGATGTTCTTGAAGGTTTTGAACATAAATCATGAAAATTAATACTACGGGTTCGTTATAACACCGAATCCGTTCATTTAAAGTTTGGTCTCTTCATATTAACATGCATAATAATATACGAGTATAATTTTTACAAAACCATTTATGTTTGACACATTAAATTTACGTATAAGGGCCATATGGCCAAAACCCATACTCTGTAAGTTCTGATCAACATATACGACGTATTTTTATGAAACTGGTGACATGATTTATAAAATATATATAATCAAATAAGATATGGTAACATTTTAACACATATATAAACTCATAATCATACCCTTTCCCAATTATAGAGACTTTACAAAAGTTTGAAAGCCATTTTCATAAAAACTAAATGACGTGAAATAGAAATTGGGTTTGGAGAAATTACCTAGAGTATAATTTAGAAGAGATGATCACATATGACTCTTTCACAAAAACTTGTTGATTACACAATCACAATTTCTCTAAATCTCATAATTTTTCTCTGACAAATTCTCAAACTCTCTCCCTCTCTGCTCTTCCAGACTTAGAATAATAAGAAAAGAAGAGAGAAGATGACGTCGTAGTCAAATAAACTGATGCGTTGTGGAGGTCAGTTACCCATCATGGGTTAACTGCCCTCAACCTCCACTAGTGCCATGTTTGGCTAGCCTAAAAAGGCTTATACCCAATTAATTTAATAAACTTATTTATCATATAGTTTAAATAATGTTACACCCTTTATAAAATATCTAAATTAATTTATTTAATTTAATATAAATAAAATATAATAATTTCTCATAAATTCACATAGTCATATAATTAATTTTTCATTAATTAATAATATCAAATTATTAATCTCTAATTAATTATTACATTAATTAAAATAACATTAGGCTTATTAAATATTTCATTTAATTCAATAAGCTCACATAAATACATACTTAAATAATAAATATTCTCCACATTAATTTAATAAAAGTAACACATATAATTAAATTAATCTATCACAATTGCATCAATTAATTATTTAATCTAATAATTAAATCATCGAAAATATTTATTAAATTCAAATAAATATTAAAATTAATTTACAAAAATCTCGTTCGTCACATCTTTCCCCCTTAAAAGGATTCTGTCCCCCAGAATCACGACTCAATAAATTCGACCCGTTACATTCTCCCCCCTTACAAAGATTCTGTCCCCAGAATTGCTTACACATAATTTAGGTAAATAAATGAGGGTAATTGTTCATCATATTCTCTTCGAGTTCCCACGTAGCTTCTTCAGCGTTGTGGTTCCTCCAAATTACCTTAACATAAGGTATTACTTTATTTCTGAGAACTTGTTCTTTTCTGTCGACAATTTGAACAAGAATTTCTTCGTAAGATAAGTCTTTTTCAAAATGCAGGGGTTCGTATTCAATTACATGCTTGTAATCGGGTTTGTAGGGTTGTAATACAGAAACGTGAAAGACGTTGTGGACATTCTCGAGTGCTGGAGGTAGGGCTACCTCATATGCAACTTCTCTAATTCTTCGCAGTACTTCAAATGGTCCAATGAATCTTGGGCTTAATTTCCCTTTCTTTCCGAACCTAATCTTTCCCTTCCAGGGAGAGACCTTCAAGAAAACATAACTACCTGATTCAAATTCGATATTTTTACGGTGTGGATCAGGGTATTTCTTCTGTCTATCTTGAGCTGCTACCAGTCGTGCTCGGATCACTTTGACTATTTCTGCTGTCTGCTGTACCAATTCTGGGCCTAGCAATTGTCTTTCGCCAACTTCATCCCAATAAAGTGGAGTTCTGCACTTTCTGCCGTATAACGCTTCATAAGGCGGCATGCCAATACTAGCGTGGTAACTGTTGTTGTAGCCGAACTCTACTAACGGTAGGTGATCATCCCATTTTCCTTTAAAGTCCATTACACAAGCTCTTAGTATATCTTCTAACGTCTGAATTGTTCTTTCACTCTGTCCGTCTGTTTGAGGGTGGTATGTTGTACTCATTCGCAATGGCGTACCCATGCATTCCTGAAGACGTTTCCAGAAATTCGATGTGAAGCACGGATCCCTATCGGAAACAATTGACACCAGCACTCCGTGCCTCAAAATAATCTCTTTTACTTATAATCGCGCCAACTGATCTGAATTAAATCTGATTTTGATCGGAAGGAAGTGTACGGATTTCGTCAGTCGGTCAATGATAACCCATACTGCGTCGTAGCCTTTCTGAGTCGTCGGAAGGCCAACCACGAAGTCCATTCTGGGATCTCCAACGGTTGTAGCAATCCACTTGGTCTCTGATGTTCTGCTTTTACTTTCTAATAGGTCAGACACTTGGAAACACACTTTGCAATATCTCGTTTTAAATTTGGCCACCAGAAATGTTATCGAAGATCTTGGTACATTTTGGTACTACCAGGATGAATCGAATATCGTGAACTATGGGCCTCGCTCAAAATTTCTTCCTTAATCTCTTGTACTGGCGGAACCCAAATTCTGCTTTCAAATCTCAGTATTCCTTCCTTATCCATCTTAAATCTCGGTTCAGTTCCTTCAGATATCTTCTTTGTCACCTTTTTACATTCTTCGTCTTAAAGTTGAGCCTCCTTTACTTTATCTAGTAGAGTTGTACCAGATTGCATCTGAAATAGCTTCTCATCAATCTCCATAGGATACTTCACTTCCAACTCCAGTTTCTCCATTTTTGCAATTAGCTCCTCCTGAGCAGTCAACATCATCAATTTCTCACGACCCTTTCTACTTAAGGCGTCGGTAACATCATATTTCAGACTCTTGTGGTCTGTATATATTTCACACTTCTCCCCGTAGAGATAGTACCTCCAAATTTTCAAAGCAAAAACAACTACAGAAAACTCCAAGTCATGGGTCGGATATCCCTTCTCGTAATCCTTCAATTATCGTGATGCATACGCAATGACTTTGCCGTTTTACATCAGTACACAGCCAAGTCCTTTATGCTAAACAACAAAATTTCAGATCGTCCAGGAAGAGACAAACACAAAGTCTTTGACTCAACCTCTTCTTTAATTCTTGAAAGCTTTCCTCACACTTCTCCGTCCAAACAAATTTCACAGCTTTTCGAGTTAAATTTGTTAGCGGAGTTGCGATCTTGGAAAAGTCTTGAATGAATCTTCTATAATATCCTACCAATCCAAGAAACTTCTTACTTTCGACTGCGTTCTCGACTGATCCTAGTTAATCACGGCTTTGACTTTTGATGGATCTATCGAAATTCCATTTTTATCGATCACGTGACCAAGAAATTGTACTCGCTTGATCCAAAATTCACATTTCAAAAACTTAGCATACAACTTCTCCCTTCTCAATACTTCCAACGTTAATCTCAAATGCTTTTCGTGTTCTTCTTTGGTTTTCGAATATACCAAAATGTCGTCTATAAATACCACTACGAATTTGTCCAAAAACTGCTTGAACACACCATTCATTAGTCCCATAAATGCTACAGGAGCATTCGTTAGACCAAATGACATTACCAAAAATTCGTAGTGACCATATCGCGTTACGAGCGTCAGATTCCGGTACATCCTCTGGCCTCACCTTCAGTTGATGATAACCGCTTCTCAAGTCTATCTTGGAAAAGTATCTTACTCCCTTCAATTGATCAAACAGGTCATCGATCCTAGGTAATGGATATCTATTCTTAATCGTGACCTTATTCAGTTCTCTGTAGTCAATGCAGAGCCGCATCTATCCGTCATTCTTTTTCACAAATAACACCGGAGCTCCCCACGACGATACGCTCGGTTGAATGTACTTCTTGTCCAGTAATTCTTGTAGTTGTACCATTAATTCTCTCATCTCTACTGGTGCCATTCGGTATGGTGCCTTCGATATTGGAGCAGTTCCGGGCGCCAAATCGATCACAAAATCTACCTCTCTATCTGGTGGAAGTCATGGAAAATCATCTGGAAATACGTCGACGAAGTCCCTCACAATCGGTAATTCTTCTACCTTTGGATTCTCTTTTCGACTGTCGACTGTGTAAGCTAAGTATCCTACACGGCCTTGTCTTAATAACTTCGGCTTTGCATCATCGCCGACAATTAAGCTTGTCTAGGCGACTTTGCTACCATAAAACACAACCTTTGACGGAGTCATAAGGTTAATACGCTTCTTTTGGCAATCAATTACAGCCCCGTAATTGAATAACCAGTCCATTCCCAATATAAAGTCAAATTCCCCAAGTCGAATAGGGAAAAGATCTACGTTCATTATATTACCCTTAATATCCACTCTACAGTTCTTATGTACATACATAATAGGGATTATTTCTCTATTCGCAATTTCTATGTTCATGGGGTATTCTAATTCATCCTTAGGCAAATCTAAGTTCTTAGCAAAGTCGTCGGATATAAAGGAACAAGTAGCACCCGAATCAAATAATACACAAGCATTAATTTTATTGATCAGAATGATACCTGACACCACATCACGAGACTGAACTGTATCTTGTACCGTCATGTTGAAAGTCCTGGCGGTCGGTTAGTTTGTTGCGGTTGGTCCGGTGATAGTTAAGGCATTTCCACTGTTGTTTCCCCGGTTTCCTCCTGATCCTGACCCTCCCAATCCCTTCTTAGGACAGTCTCTTGCCAGGTGGTCCTTCGAACCACAAATGAAACATGCACCCTTCTTTGGGTTAGGACAGTTAAGGTGCTATATGGCCTTCCTGACCACAATTGTAGCACACTCTTTTTCCCTTCATACAAACTCCCAGATTAGCTTTCCCGCAGGTCGGGCATACTTCGATTCTTTTCTTCTGACTTCCTTGTTGATTCCCCGATGATGAGTTTTCATTCCACCTTTTCTTCTGATTAAAATTACTACCTCCTGTGCCATTTCCACTAGTCTTGTTATTTCCTTCACCTTCACTTCTTCTTCTTCTTCTTCTTCTTCTTCTTCTTCTTCTTCTTCTTCTTCTTCTTCTTCTTCTTCTTCTTCTGATCTTGATTGTACTTGGTCACCGCATCGCTTCCACCTTCAGCGAGGATAGCCTTTTCCAGTACTCCGGCAAATGTGTTTACCTGAAACATTGATACTTTACTATATACCCAGGGCTTTAGTCCTTGTTCGAATCTTCTGGCTTTTCTCTCATCCGTGTGTACTTGATACGGGGCGAACCTCGCCAACAAGTTGAATCTAGCCGCATAATCAAGTACGGTCATATTCCCTTGCTTCAATTCCAGAAATTGAACCTCCATCTGGTTCTGTGAGCTGGTCGGGAAATACATTTCCAAAAACATCTCTTTAAATCTCTCCCAAGTAATTACACCTTCACCTCCATGAACTTTGTTTGCTTGCCACCAATAGCTAGCTTCAGACTTCAGCATAAATGTTGCAAAAGCGGTCTTCTGGTCTTTTCTAACCCTAGCAACGTCGAAAACCTTCTCCATCTCCATAACCCACGTTTGAGCCTCGATCGGGTTCATGGAACCTTTAAACTCTGGCAGTCCCACCGCCTTGAAATCTTTAAACGTAGTATTTGGTGGAGCTTGAGGTTGATTATTCATTGCTCCAGCTAGCAAGTTAACCAATTGCTGAACAGGATTAGCATTGGTGTTATTGTTATTATTGGTAGACTCTTCCTGAGCTGGTTGACGTTGTTGTCTTCTTCGTGGCAGCATATTTCTGTTAAAAAGATATATGTTTATTAAATCTCTGTTAAATTCTCTAAATAGTTAAGACTTAACTCAACAATTTAATATAATTATTTAACACATCATCTCAAACAACTTAATATATTTAATTCAAATTAAGAGTTTTACATCAAATGATAGCATCACTGCTATTTACTTCAACTATCCTGAGATAAAGAATCCACAGGATTTAATATTAAACTATTCCTTTGTTCATAACAACATTGGAATTTACATCTAGATACCAAATAAGTTTATCACATAATTAAACAAATTCTATCACTGTCTGTCAAGGCGCTGAATAACCTTGCTACGCTCCTCTTCCATGATGCGAGACATCGTCCTGCGATCTAGCATGTATGATGGAAGTCCTTCGAACTGGATGGGGTACCACAAAACTCGATCCTGGGCCTCATCCATTTCATGATTAAGTGTAGAGTATGTCTCACCAAGCTTCGCCTTCTTTGCACGACCATCCTCTTCTGCAAGATAAGCACGACGTGACTATCTTACCCAGCCTTTCTCTGCTATGATCAGCCTTTCAGAGCTTTCCTTCAGTTCCTTCTTCAGCTTCTCTGTCTCCTCGGTCTTATCTTCGGTTTGACCCTTCTCGTGGACCAAATCCCTTTCTACATTTCCCAGTCGTGAGTGAAGAGTCAAAATCTCCCTCTCCTTCTGTTCTAGAGTAATCTGCTGAATAATAGCCTGCTCAGTCAGATCCTGGACCTCATCTCGTAACTCCACGTTATGGTCGTATAATGTGTCGTACATCTCAGCATCAATGGAGTGCTGTGGAAACTCCTCTTCTTCCTCTTCCTTGTCAAATTCCTCGTCAGGATCCTCCTCAGGATCAGTCTCAGGTTCATGCTCCTGACCAACAACGGTGATCAATGGAGATGACTCCCTCTGTACAAACTATTCCCTAACGACATGAATGCCTCGGGGTTCCTCCTCTATAGGTACTGTAGGTACTCGGGGTTCCTCCTCCCCAGTTCGACTAGTTCCTCCAACGTCAGACATCCTGACAACAAAATTTTGAGTTTTAGTTACTAAGTCGTACTAGTGAGCACATAATTTAACACATAAGCACATAAAGTCTTTTATTATCTTCAATGAATTACAAAAATTCATTTCCTAGAACTCGATAAGAGTTTTCCATCACTATGTTCTTTCTATAAGGCTATTACCTAAGGTTGTTCCCCCACCTAAGGTTCATAACCTACAGCTTTGATACCAACTTGTGACACCCCCATATCCAGGTACTTCGATTCCACGGGATTTGGTGTTCACTGTACAAATATCATTCATCTATCTACCCATAATAAATGCAAACCATGCAATAAATAGAAATAAATCTTCCCCTTATGGGGTTACAACATCTGAATAATAAACATAATCCCAGGTTAAACTAACCTTAAACATCTGTGCGGAAACATAAACAATTAATAAATCTTGACAACATCAAGTCTTAACACATAAATATGACATCTCATAATTACAAGTCTTCAACACTTGTTAACCTTGCCCTTGCCTTTACTAGAAGAAGACTCGTCGGTTCTTTCGTTCTTAACTTCAATGTTATTATAACGCAAGAGTGAGCACTATTGCCCACAAGTAAAATAATGAAATAACAATGTATAATAACATACGAGTGAATCAAAGACTTCTGAAATAAAGCTCAACTTTTGAATCAAGAATGAATAACAAGAATCAAAAGATTTCTGAGGGTCATAAGACCTTGAACTATGTCCTAGGTTAGCAAGGGTTATACTTGAAACCTTTACCAGTCATAAGACTATGGACCTTTCTACTCGTACTTAGGGGGGATCAGCCCTTAGTACCATACTGTGCACAATATCTTAACGCTAACGCACAAGTAAATCCCTTTGCAGGGTTGTTCATCTCAGTTTGACATTCGAGTCCGCACCAAAGGAAGTTTGGTTTGGATAATTCAATAAGGGTTCTGAAATTTAGAATGTTCATCAACTATGGACTAGTCGAATCAATAAGGTTCACTAGTCTAATAAGGTTCAACAATAATGATATTCAAATTGAATAATAATCTCAAGAAGTATACAATAGAACAAATATTGTATAACAAATTCATATTTTGAAAGGGTAATCAATCTTTAATATAACAATTCGAACTTGAATAATAGTAATGAGAATTTACTCAAGGTAAATAATAAACCTCAACAATGATAACAAGTAGGGGTAGGAAACTTGCCTTGTGCGTAGATTACACTTTAATTAAACTCGTTCTTTGATTTAAATCCTACATATCATTTACATTCATAATACCAGTCAATTATAACATACTAGTCATCACAAGTTCATTCTCTTTGTCTAACTTTGATAATGACCACATTTAATCAAATTACCACACTCATTGTCTCATACTTTACAATTTATGAACAATAAGCTAATTACGTATTCACTAATTCAATCCACATGTAATTATGTTGTTTACATGTTAAACATCTATTTTAACATCTTATTATACTTCTAACATATTTCTATGTTCATTACATTAAGTTACTAACACATAGCTAGACTTGACATTTTAAAAAAATTCATTTCTGAACATTCTAGAGAGTGGCGCTGTGGCGCCACTTTTATACTTGTTCTTGGCGTGCAGTGACGATGGTCTCATGACGTGGTCTTTAATACTACTTAGCTGCTAGGCACAAGTGCATGAGACTCTAGATTTGATTCGCAATTCAGCAAAAATTGCAGAACATGGCCAAGGAACTCCAATAAAATTATTACTACACAAATATAATCATACCCACATGTTAGAATTCGTGTATAAACATTACTCAATATCTATAGAATGATTTTAACCCATTAAAACACATAATTACATAATTAAAATATATAAATTTCACTGTTCTTGATGTTCTTGAAGGTTTTGAACATAAATCATGAAAATTAATACTACGGGTTCGTTATAACACCGAATCCGTTCATTTAAAGTTTGGTCTCTTCATATTAACATGCATAATAATATATGAGTATAATTTTTACAAAACCATTTATATTTGACACATTAAATTTACGTATAAGGGCCATATGGCCAAAACCCATACTCTGTAAGTTTTGATCAACATATACGACGTATTTTCATGAAACATGTGACATGCTTTATAAAATATATATAATCAAATAAGATATGGTAACATTTAACACATATATAAACTCATAATCATACCCTTTCCCAATTACAGAGACTTTACAAAAGCTTGAAAGCCATTTTCATAAAAACTAAATGACGTGAAATAGAAATTGGGTTTGGAGAAATTATCCAGAGTATAATTTAGAAGAGATGATCACAGATGACTCTTTCACAAAAACTTGTTGATTACACACTCACAATTTCTCTAAATCTCACAATTTTTCTCTAACAAATTCTCAAACTCTCTCCCTCTCTGCTCTTCCAGACTTAGAATGATAAGAAAAGAAAAGAGAAGAGGACGTCGTATTCAAATAAACTGATTCGTTGTGGAGGTCAGTTACCCATCATGGGTTAACTGCCCTCAACCTCCACTAGTGCCATGTTTGGCTAGCCTAAAAAGGCTTATACCTAATTAATTTAATAAACTCTTTTATCATATAGTTTAAATAATGTCACACCCTTTATAAAATAACTAAATTAATTTATTTAATTTAATATAAATAAAATATAATAATTTTTCATAAATTCACATAGTCATATAATTAATTTTTCATTAATTAATAATATCAAATTATTAATATCTAATTAATTATTACGTTAATTAAAATAACATTAGGCTTATTAAATATTTCATTTAATTCAATAAGCTCACATAAATACATACTTAAATAATAAATATTCTCCACATTAATTTAATAAATGTAACACATATAATTAAATTAATCTATCACAATTGCATCAATTAATTATTTAATCTAATAATTAAATCATCGAAAATATTTATTTAATTCAAATAAATATTAAAATTAATTTACAAAAATCTCGTTAAATTACATACTACATGTTGTACAACACTACTTTCTTTAAACGTATTTACGTTTATGTTTTTAGCAACCTCACGTGCGTGCTATCGTTTGTTAAAAAACATTTATTTATCATACTCAGTCTTTCTTTGAAATCAATACCAAAATAGTTTGGCAAAAGATATCAACATTTACAATATTTTGATAGATTATAAAGAAATCCACAAAACACATTAAGTCTAGCCGAAGGAATTGGCTTCGACTTCGTTATACATCAATTCATGCGTAAGATACATGAATCACAAAGCTTGTCCAGAATGAACATAGACAAGGGTTAGAACACTTGCCTTTAGCGTCTTCTACAGTTACTATACTTTTCCTTTGAGTCTCTAAGGATTCTACAATACATGATCACATAACATACCACATTAGGTCATAAACAATCATGTATGGTCACTACTGTATCTTACCCTTCTTCTCAATCTAATCATTCCTTAGATTGTTTAACATTTGTTACGGTTTATCGTACTCCCTTCGTCCCAAGATAAAAGTCTTGGTGGACTTTTCACGCATATTAAGAAGAAGAATAAAATGACAAAATTATCCATAATAATGTCATTAAATATGGAGAGAGAATTAGAATAAGAAAAGTATGAGATATTTAATGCTACGGGAATAATAGGAAAAAATGTGTAAAAGTTTGGTTATTAAAGGAAAATGGACATTTAACATTGGACTACCCAAAATAGTATTAAGGACTTTTATCTGGGACGGAGGGAGTATTACTTTGTATCTACGTTCAAGTATTCTTCGTTAACCTTTAGTTGTTAACGTAAGGTTATAAGCATCCTTCAATGAGTTTACTTTAAGTTAATTAAAGTTTATAGTTTTTCTTTTAATCAACTTCTATTTCCTTTACACTTATTTTCATTCCTTACTGGTTCCTTCTTAGTCTCGCATGCGCTTTACCGACTTCTTCTTATCTGATTTCCTTTACTGACGCGAGTTCCTAGTATGTGATGTCCGGTCTACATTGCTGACGCGACACTAGTTATCTTCTTATGTGTGCATGCGCGCTACCACTTCTGATGGTGGGGTTCCGAGTCTGGTGTCTTGGCCTTACCTTGAGCCTCAGACAATTTTGACAGTTTGATTTCTTCTGTGAACTTTTCGGGCTCATAACTTAATCATTATAAGTCCAAATTGGCTCATTCAAAAGCCATTAGTTCACATATCACATGTACTACGATTTCATTAGAAAATCTTACATTTTCGAATCCGTTAACACGAAATTCACCTATTAAGTTTGTTATTGAGCGTTCGTCAAACGTTTGTGAACGTTCAAAGCTCGTTTCTTCGTTCTAAGTCGGAATTTGACCATTTTTGAGTCCACAACTCTAAAATGCAAACTTAGACTATTCTCCATCAGAAACCAACATTTCCAAGTTCAATGGTGACTTTTGACTTTCATTCCGAGAATTTCACGATTTCGACGATTATCGTCTAATCTCATGAATTTCGCCATAATTTCGTTACTTAAGATTTTTATACCGTTCCAAATGGATTCATTCCATCATTCTAACATCCTAACCAAACATATTTAATTCAATCTTATACATGATGGTTTTCAACTTGTCCATCAAACAATAATATGACAATTCTTCAATGTTTTTTATTAGTTCATAATTCCTATGATTATGATTCACTTGTCAAATGGCTTATTAAGGTTTAAGTCCACTAATTAGCCATCCTTATCACTTTTTATGATACATACTCCACCAATCATCACTTCTCTATCAACTACAATTGAAGAGAGGAAGATTAATGGTCTAGAGGTTCTTACCCTTGATGATCAAGCTTGGTTCTTCTTCTTTTCTTCTTGGATTATGAAAATCTAGCTCTTACTTTTCTCTATTAATATATGATAAGGTGTTGGTGGAAATTAACAAGGCACAAATGAAAATCCAAAGCCTCTTATTTATAGATTTTCCAAGGTTAGGGCATTGTAGTCTTTTAGGCCATCCCACCTGTGACACCCCCAAATCCGGGTACTTAAATTCCACGGGATTTGATGTTCACTGTACAAATATCATCCATTTATCTACCCATAATAAATGCAAACCATGCAATAGATAGAAATAAAATCCTCCCCTTATGGGGTTACAACATCCGAATAATAAATACAATCCCAGGTTAAACTAACCTTAAACATCTGTGCGGAAACATAAACAACTAATAAGTCTTAACAACATTAAGTCTTAACACATAAATTCAACATCTCATAAATACAAGTCTTCAACATTTGTTAACCTTGCCCTTGCCTTTACTAGTAGAAGGCTCGTCGGTTCTTTCGTTCTTAACTGCAATGTTATTATTACGCAAGAGTGAGCACTATTGCCCACAAGTAAAATAATGAAATAACAATGTATAACAACATGCGAGTGAATCAAAGACTTCTGAAATAAAAGCTCAACTTTTGAATCAAGAATGAGTAACAAGAATCAAAAGATTTCTGAGGGTCATAAGACCTTGAATTATATCCTAGGTTAACAAGGGTTATACTTGAAACCTTTAACAGTCATAAGACTATGGACCTTTCTACTCGTACTTAGGGGGATCAGCCCTTAGTATCATACTGTGCACAATATCTTAATGCTAACGCATAAGTGAATCCATTTGCAGGGTTGTTCATCTCAGTTTGACATTCGAGTCGACACCAAAGGAAGTTTGGTTTGGATAATTCAATAAGGGTTCTGAAATTTAGAACGTTCATCAACTATGGACTAGTTGAATCAATAAGGTTCACTTGTCTAACAAGGTTAAAAAATAATGATATTCAAATTGAATAATAATCTCAAGAAGTGTATAATAAAATAATTATTGTATAACAGAATCATACTTTGAAAAGATAATCAATCTTTAATATAATAATTCGAACTTGAATACTAGTAATGAGAATTTACTCGAGGTAAATAATAAACTTGAACAATGATAATAAGTAGGGTTAGGAAACTTGCCTTGTGCGTAGATTACACTTTAATTAAACTCGTTCTTTGATTTAAATCCTACATATCATTTACATTCATAATACCAGTCAATTATAACATACTAGTCATCACAAGTTCATTCTCTTTGTCTAACTTTGATAATGACCACATTTAATCAAATTACTACACTTATTGTCTCATACATTTTACAATTTATGAACAATAAGCTAATTATGTATTCAATAATTCAATCCACATGAAATTATGTTATTTACATGTTAAGCATCTATTTTAACATCTTATTATACTTCTAACATATTTCTATGTTCATTACATTAAGTTACTAACACATTGCTAGACTTGACATTTTAAAAAGTTCATTTACGAACATTACGGAGAGAGCCATGTATTTCACTTTTATACTTGTTCTTGGCGCCATTTGATGGCATCATGGCGTGGTATTTGGCTCATGATGCGGTGGTAGGCCATGCATGAAGTCACAAGGTTCGGAGTTGAAGCCATGCGCGCTGCAGACTCTCGATTTCAGCTTTTGCAATTCGCGAAAATTGCAGAACATGGCCAAGGAACTCCAATAAAATTATTACTACATGAATTTAATCATACCCACATGTTAGAATTTGTATATAAACATTACTCAACATCTATAGAATGATTTTAACCCATTAAAACACATAATTACAGAATTAAAATATATAAATTTCATTGTTCTTGATGTTCTTGAAGGTTTTGAACATAAATCATGAAAATTAATATTATGAGTTCGTTATAACACCGAATCCGTTCATTTAAAGTTTGGTCCCTTCATATTAACATGCATAATAATATACGAGTATAATTTTTACAAAACCATTTATCTTTGACACATTAAATTTACGTATAAGGGCCATATAGCCAAAACCCATACTCTGTAAGTTTTGATCAACATATACGACGTATTTTTATGAAACTGGTGACATGATTTATAAAATATATATAATCAAATAAGATATGGTAACATTTAACACATATATAAACTCATAATCATACCCTTTCCCAATTACAGAGACTTTAGAAAAGCTTGAAAGCCATTTTCATAAAAACTAAATGACGTGAAATAGAAATTGGGTTTGGAGAAATTATCCAGAGTATAATTTAGAAGAGATGATCACAGATGACTCTTTCACAAAAACTTGTTGATTACACACTCACAATTTCTCTAAATCTCACAATTTTTCTCTGACAAATTCTTAAACTCTCTCCCTCTCTACTCTTCCAGACTTAGAATAATAAGAAAAGAAAAGAGAAGAGGACGTCGTATTCAAATAAATTGATGCGTTGTGGAAGTCAGTTACCCATCATGGGTTAACTGCCCTCAACCTCCAGTAGTGCCATGTTTGTCTAGTCTAAAAAGGCTTATACCCAATTAATTTAATAAACTCTTTTATCATATAGTTTAAATAATGTCACACCTTTTATTAAATAACTCAATTAATTTATTTAATTTAATATAAATAAAATATAATAATTTCTCATAAATTCACATAGTCATATAATTAATTTTTCATTAATTAATAATATCAAATTATTAATCTCTAATTAATTATTACATTAATTAAAATAACATTAGGCTTATTAAATATTTCTTTAAATTCAATAAGCTCACATAAATACATACTTGAATAATAAATATTCTTCACATTAAATTAATAAATATAACACATATCATTAAATTAATCTATCACAATTGCATCAATTAATTATTTAATCTAATAATTAAATCATCAAAATTATTTATTTAGTTTAATAAATATTAAGAATTAAATTACAAAAATCTCATTCGTCACATTTTTCCCCCCTTAAAAGGATTCTGTCCCCAGAATCACGACTCAATAATTTTGACCCGTTACATTCTCCCCCCCTTACAAAGATTCTGTCCCCAGAATCGCTTACACATAATTTAATTAAATAAATGAGGGTAATTCTTCATCATATTCTCTTTGAGTTCCCACGTAGCTTCTTTAGCGTTGTGGTTCCTCCAAATTACCTTAACAGAAGGTATTACTTTATTTCTGAGAACTTGTTCTTTTCTGTCAACAATTTGAACAGGAATTTCTTCGTAAGATAAGTCGTTTTCAAAATGCAGGGGTTCGTATTCAATTACATGCTTGTAATCGGCTTTGTAGGGTCGTAACACAGAAACATGGAAGACGTTGTGGACATTCTTGAGTGCTGGAGGTAAGGCTACCTCATACGCAACTTCCCCGATTCTTCTTAGTATTTCAAAGGGTCCAATGAATCTTGGGCTTAATTTCCCTTTCTTGTCGAACCTGATCTTCCCCTTCCAGGGAGAGACCTTTAAGAAAATATAACTACCTGATTCAAATTCGATATTTTTACGATGTGGATCAGCGTATTTCTTCCGCTCATCTTGAGTTGCTACCGATGCGTGCTCGGATCACTTTGACTATTTCTGCTGTCTGCTGTACCAATTCTGGGCCTAGTAATTGTCTTTCGCCAACTTCATCCTAATAAAGTGGAGTTCTGCACTTTCTGCCGTATAACGCTTCATAAGGCGGCATGCCAATACTAGCGTGGTAACTATTGTTGTAGCCGAACTCTACTAACGGTACGTGATCATCCCAATTGAATCTGATCTAAATTGAATCTGATTTTTATCGGAAGGAAGTGTGCGGATTTCGTCAGTCAGTCAACGATAACCCATACTGCGTCGCAGCCTTTCTGAGTCGTCGGAAGGCCAACCACGAAGTCCATTGTAATATGTTCCCATTTCCATTCTGGGATCTCCAACGGTTGTAGCAATCCACTTGGTCTACGATGTTCGCTTTTTACTCTACGGTGTGTCGACACTTGGCAACACACTCGGCAACATCTCGTTTTAAATTTGGCCACCAGAAATGTTGTCGAAGATCTTGGAACATTTTGCTACTACCAGGGTGAATCGTATATCATGAACTATGGGCCTCGCTCAAAATTTCTTCCTTAATCTCTTGTACTGGCGGAACCCAAATTCTTCTTTCAAATCTCAGTATTCCTTCCTTATCCATCTTAAATCTCGATTCAGTTCCTTCTGATATCTTCCTTATCACCTTTTTACATTCCTCGTCCTGAAGTTGAGCCTCCTTAACTTTATCTAGTAGAGTTGTACCAGATTGCATCTGAAATAGCTTCTCATCAATCTCCATAGGATACTTCACTTCCAACTCCAGTTTCTCCATTTCTGCAATTAGCTCCTCCTGAGCAGTCAACATCATCAATTTCTCTAGACCCTTTCCACTTAAGGCGTCGACAACCACATTTGCATTACCCGGATGGTATAAAATCTCACAGTCGTAATCCTTAATTAATTCCAACCATCTTCTTTGACGCATATTCAAATCCTTCTGTGTGAAAATATATTTGGAACTCTTGTGGTAAAGTATATATTTCACACTTCTCCCCGTAGAGATAGTGCCTCCAAATTTTCAAAGCAAAAACAACTGCAGCTAACTCCAAGTCATAGGTCGTATATCCCTTCTCGTAATCCTTCAATTGTAGTGATGCATACACAATGACTTTGCCGTTTTGCATCAGCACACAACCAAGTCCTTTATGCGACACATCACTATAAACAACAAAATTTCCTGTATCGTCCGGAAGAGACAACACAGGTGCTATACTCAACCTCTTCTTCAATTCTTGAAAGCTTTCCTCACACTTCTCCGTCCAAACAAATTTCACAGCTTCTCGAGTTAAATTCGTTAATGGAGTTGCGATCTTGGAAAAGTTTTGTATGAAACTTCTATAATATCCTGCCAATCCAAGAAAACTTCGTACTTTCGATGGCGTCCTCGACTGATCCCAGTTAATCACGGCTTCGACTTTGGATTGATCTACCAAAATTCCGTTTTTATCGATCACGTGCCCAAGAAATTGTACTCGTTCAATCCAAAAGTCGCATTTCAAAAACTTGGCATACAACTTTTCCCTTCTCAATACTTCCAATGTTAATCTCAAATGCTCTTCATGTTTTTCCTTGGTTTTTGAATTAACCAAAATGTCATCTATAAATACCACTACGAACTTGTCCAAAAATGGCTTGAACACACAATTCATTAGTCCCATAAATGCTGCAGGAGCATTCGTAAGACCAAACGACATTACTAAAAATTTGTAGTGACCTATATCGCATTCTCGAACTTATTTGTCTTCTAGACATCCTCCGCCTCACCGTCAGTTGATGATAACCGCTTCTTAAGTCCATCTTGGAAAAATATCTTTCTCCTTTCAATTGATCAAATAGGTCGTCGATCCTCGGTAATGGATATCTGTTCTTAATCGTGACCTTATTCAGTTCTCTATAGTCAATGCAGAGCCGCATCGATCCGTCCTTCTTTTTCACAAATAACACCGGTGCTCCCCACGGCAATACGCTCGGTTGAATGTACTTCTTGTCCAGTAATTCTTGTAGTTGTACCATTAATTCTTTCATCTCTACCGGTGCCATTCTAAGATGTCTTGCCTTTGATATTGGAGCGATTAAGGCGCCAAATCGATCACGAAATCTACCTCTCTATCTGGTGGAAGTCCTGCCAAATCGTCTGGAAATATGTCGATGAAGTCCCTCATAATCGGTATCTCTTCTACCTTCGGATTCTCTTTTCGACTGTCGACTATGTAAGCTAAGTATCCTACACAGCCTTGTCTTAATAACTTCCTAGCCTGCATCATCGTCAGATAACTCGCTTGTCTAGGCGACTTGTTACCATAAAACACAACTTTTGACGGAGTCATAAGGTTAATACGCTTCTTTTGGCAATCAATTACAGCCCTGTAATTGAATAACCAGTCCATTCCCAATTTAACGTCAAATTCCCCAAGTCGAATAGGGATAAGATCTACGTTCATGATATTACCCTTAATATCCACTCTACAGTTCTTATACACATACTTAATAGGGATTATCTCTTTATTCACAATTTCTATGTTCATGGGATATTCCAACTCATCCTTAAGCAAATCTAAACTATTAGCAAAGTAATCGGATATAAAGGAACAAGTAGCACCCGAATCAAATAATACATAAGCATTAATTTTATTGATCGGAATGATACCTGACACCACATCACGAGACTGAACTGCATCCTGCACTGTTATGTTGAAAGTCCTGGCGGTCGGTCGGTTTGTTGCGGTTGGTCCGGTGATAGTTAAGGCATTTCCGCTGTTGTTTCCCCGGTTTCCTCCTGATCCTGACCCTACCGATCCCTTCTTAGGACAATCTCTTGCCAGATGGTCCTTCGAACCATAAGTGAAACAAGCACCCTTCTTTGGGTTAGGACAGTTAGGTGCTATGTGGCCTTCCTGACCACAATTGTAGCACACTCTTTTTCCCTTCATACAAACTCCCAGATGAGCTTTCCCGCAGGTCGGGCATGCTTCGATTCTTTTCTTCTGACTTCCTTGTTGATTCCCCGATGATGAGTTTTCATTCCACCTTTTCTTCTGATTAAAATTACTACCTCCTGTGCCACTTCCACTAGTCTTGTTATTTCATTCACCTTCACTCTTCTTCTTCTTCTTCTTCTTCTGATCTTGATTGTACTTGGTCACCACATCGCTTCCACCTTCAGCGAGGATGGCCTTCTCCAAAGATCTCGCAAATGTGTGTTTACACGAAACATTGATACTTTACTATATACCTGTGGCTTTAGTCCTTGTTCGAATCTTCTGGCTTTTCTCTCGTCCGTGTGTACTTGGTACGGGGCGAACCTCGCTAACTCGTTGAATCTAGCCGCATAATCAGGTACGTTCATATTTCCCTGCTTCAATTCAAGAAATTGAACCTCCATTTGGTTCTGTGAGCTGGTCGGGAAATACATCTCGAAGAACATCTCCTTAAAAAATCTCCTAAGTAATTACACCTTCACCTCCATGAACTTTGTTTTCTTGCCACCAATGGCTAGCTTCAGACTTCAGCATAAACGTTGCAAAAGCGGTCTTCTGTTCTTCTCTAACCCTAGCAACATCGAAAACCTTCTCCATCTCCATAACCCACGTTTGGGCCTCGATCGGGTTCATGGAACCTTTAAACTCTGGCGCTCCCACCACCTTGAAATCTTTAAACGTAGTATTTGGTGGAGCTTGAGGTTGATTATTCATTGCTCCAAGTCAAGAAGTTAACCAAGCTCACCGAAGCAGGATTAAGCATTGGCATTATTGTTGTTATTGGTTGACTATTCCTCAACTGGTTGACGTTGTTGTCTTCTTCTTGGCGGCATATTTCTTTTAAGATATATGCTTATTAAATCTATATTAAATTCTCTAAATAGTTAAGACTTAACTCAACAATTTAATATAATTAATTAACACATCATCTCAAACAACTTAATATATTTAATTCAAATCAAGAGTTTTACATCAAATGATAGCATCACTACTATTTACTTCAACTATCCTAAGATAAAGAATGCACTGGATTTAAATATTAAAATATTCCTTTGTTTATAACTACATCGGAATTTACATCTAAATAATAGACAAGTTTATCACATAAGTAAACAAATTCTATCACTGTCTGTCAAGGCGCTGAATAACCTTGCTACGCTCCTCTTCCATGATGCGAGACATCGTCTTGCGATCCAGCATATACGATGGAAGTCCTTCGAACTGGATGGGGTACCTCAAAACTCGATCCTGGGCCTCATCCATTACATGATTAAGCGTAGAGTATGTCTCACCAAGCTTCGCCTTCTTTGCACGACCATCCTCTTCTGCAAGATCAGCACGACGTGACTCTCTTACCCAGCCTTCCTCTGCTATGATCAGCCTTTCAGAGCTTTCCTTCAGTTCCTTCTTCAACTTTTCTATCTCTGCGGTCTTATCTTCGGTTTGACCCTTCTCGTGGACCAAATCCCATTCTATATTTCCGGTCCATGAGTGAAGAGTCGAAATCTCCTCTCCTTCATTTCTAGAGTAATCTTTGAATAATAACCTCTCGGTCGAGATCCTCAGACCTCATCTCGTAACTCCATGTTACAGTCGTACAATGTGTCGTACATCTCAGCATCAATGGAGTGCTGTGGAAATTCTTCTTCTTCCTCTTCCTCTTCAAATTCCTCCTCAGGATCATCCTCAGGATCAGTCTCAGGTTCATGCTCCTGACCAACAACGGGGTTCCTCCTCTGTAGGTACTGTAGGTACTCGGGGTTCCTCCTCCCCAGCTCGACTAGTTCCTTCAACGTCAGACATCCTGACAACAAAATTTCGAGTTTTTAGTTACTAAGTCATACTAGTGAGCACATAATTTAACACATAAGCACATAAAGTCTCTTATTATCTTCAATGAATTACAAAAATTCATTTTCTAGAACTCGATAAGAGTTTTTCATCACTATATTCTTTCTATAAGGCTATTACTTAAGGTTGTTCCCCCCACCTAAGGTTCATAACCTACAGCTCTGATACCAACTTGTGACACCCCAAAATCCGGGTACTTAAATTCCACGGGATTTGGTGTTCACTGTACAAATATCATCAATCTATCTCCCCATAATAAATGCAAACCATGCAATAGATAGAAATAAAATCCTCCCCTTATGGGGTTACAACATCCGAATAATAAATACAATCCCAGTTTAAACTAACCTTAAACATCTGTGCGGAAATATAAACAACTAATAAATCTTAACAACATTAAGTCTTAACACATAAATTCAACATCTCATAAATACAAGTCTTCAACATTTGTTAACCTTGCCCTTGCCTTTACTAGTAGAAGGCTCATCGGTTCTTTCGTTCTTAACTGCAATATTATTATTATGCAAGAATGAGCACTATTGCCCACAAGTAAAATAATGAAATAACAATGTATAACAACATGCGAGTGAATCAAAGACTTCTGAAATAAAAGCTCAACTTTTGAATCATGAATGAGTAACAAGAATCAAAAGATTTCTGAGGGTCATAAGACCTTGAACTATGTCCTAGGTTAACAAGGGTTATACTTGAAACCTTTGACGATATAAGACTATGGACCTTTCTACTCTGCACTTAGGGGATCAACCCTTAGTACCATCATCAGTGCACAATATCTTAACGCTAACGCATAAGTGAATTCCTTTGCAGGGTTGTTCATCTCAGTTTGACATTCGAGTCCGCACCAAAGGAAGTTTGGTTTGGATAATTTAATAAAGGTTCTGAAATTTAGAACGTTCATCAACTATGAACTAGTTGAATCAATAAGGTTCACATGTTAGAATTTAATCATACCCACATGTTAGAATTCATATATAAACATTACTCAACATCTATAGAATGATTTTAACCCATTAAAACACATAATTACAGAATTAAAATATATAAATTTCACCGTTCTTGATGTTCTTGAAGGTTTTGAACATAAATCATGAAAATTAATACTACGGGTTCGTTATAACAACGAATCCGTTCATTTAAAGTTTGGTCTCTTCATATTAACATGCATAATAATATACGAGTATAATTTTTACAAAACCATTTATGTTTGACACATTAAATTTACGTATAAGGGCCATATGGCCAAAACCCATACTCTGTAAGTTTTGATCAACATATACGACGTATTTTCATGAAACTGGTGACATGATTTGTAAAATATATATAATCAAATAAGGTATGGTAACATTTAACATATATATAAACTCATAATCATACCCTTTCCCAATTACAGAGACTTTACAAAAGCTTGAAAGGCATTTTCATAAAAACTAAATGACGTGAAATAGAAATTGGGTTTGGAGAAATTATCCAGAGTATAATTTAGAAGAGATGATCACAGATGACTCTTTCACAAAAAATTGTTGATTACACACTCACAATTTCTCTAAATCTCACAATTTTTCTCTGACAAATTCTCAAACTCTCTCCCTCTCTACTCTTCCAGACTTAGAATAATAAGAAAAGAAAAGAGAAGAGGACGTCGTATTCAAATAAACTGATGCGTTGTGGAGGTCAGTTACCCATCATGGGTTAACTGCCCTCAACCTCCACTAGTGCCATGTTTGGCTAGTCTAAAAAGGCTTATACCCAATTAATTTAATAAACTCTTTTATCATATAGTTTAAATAATGTCACACCCTTTATAAAATAACTCAATTAATTTATTTAATTTAATATAAATAAAATATAATAATTTTTCATAAATTCACATAGTCATATAATTAATTTTTTATTAATTAATAATATCAAATTATTAATATCTAATTAATTATTACATTAATTAAAATAACATTAGGCTTATTAAATATTTCTTTAAATTCAATAAGCTCACATAAATACATACTTGAATAATAAATATTTTCCACATTAAATTAATAAATATAACACATATAATTAAATTAATCTATCACAATTGCATCAATTAATTATTTAATCTAATAATTAAATCATCGAAATTATTTATTTAGTCTAATAAATATTAAGAATTAAATTACAAAAATCTCGTTCGTCACACCACCTCCTTTTTCCACCTCCTTACTATTCATTTCTTGCTAACCACTCATCTTATCCTTTGCTTGGCCACCACATATGGCCAGTCATGACTCACTCATGGGGCCCACATGGGTTGCCCCATGGGTTTTCTTACCCGTTGACCCATCGGTTCGATCCACGGGTCCGTTTCTTAGTTTGGGCTTTAGGTTTTAATTACTTTGGAGTCAACATCGGGCTTGCATTTCATATCATTGGGCTTTAACAAGTTTACACTTGGGTTTGCCCAATTCCGACACAAATCCTACAAGTCCATTGCAATAGGATTTAAGCGTTTAACGTAAAATCCTTGTATTCCTTACGTATACTAGTTTGTATAGTCATTCATCATCTATTTATATACTACCTTTCATATATACTTGCATAATACCCGTGATCATACTCGTATTCATTACCTCGTATAATACTTACTATTATTATCGATCATCATTTATTCAATATTTACCTTCATTAAAATTCTCGAACTTAGTACGCAGGCGAAAAACTGCGTTTGTCTTAACTGAATTATTATTACATAATCCTTCCTTTCTTATTATTTCTATCGTTACGTATTTCTCGGAAGTTCAAAAATAATTTCGAAAGCGTAAATGTATGAATAGTGTTTTTCAGAAAATTTCTCGAAATACTTTTATTTTCTTCCTGGAAATTCAAACACTTTAATTCCTTCACGTAGCCTTAATTCCTTCACGACACTTTTAGGTTATAGAACAACCTTCATCTTGCTTACTCAATATAATAACATATATTATAATTTTATTCATTATTTAATCAAATAAAATTATTTTACAATTAATCCGATTTTCTTGGTCGTTACATACGTGTCATATGAAATCAAGTCTGCGAAGAAGAATGTCTATAGCGAAGATGAAGTATCTCTGATAAAGGGAGTTAAGTATTTTGAATCTAATCCTACCCATGAATAATGACCATGGATGTTTCAAAATTTCCTTACGATTTCATAACTCATTCAATTTCATAAACTGTTACTTCAAATGCCTTATTCATAAGAGTGTACTAATCCTGATGGCCGAGCCGTCAAGATTTTGGTGTACTTTGTTCTTTTGATATGCAGGATATTGCTTACTCGTGACTTGGTCAACAAAGAGAGTTTATTATATGAATCCCCAGAAACAACATGCGAAAGGACTTGGGCATTTTCTGATTCCAGGAAATGGAAGGAGTCTAAGGCGGGATCAAGACTCTCATCAAAGGAAAGAGGATAACTCCTGAAAGAAATCACGGTGACATAAGCTTGCCACAACAAAAGAAGGGAAAAATTCTCATGAGAGTCTTTAACTCAAAAGTAGAAGCCCAACGACAAAAGGTCTAGCGAATGAAATCTACACCATCAAACATGTCAACCTGCGCCAAGTCCTCACAAGTCGAGGCCTCTACACCAAATTTCAAATTTTGGTAGTGAAATAACAGGCCACACCCTCCAGGGATGTCAGCGGCACCCAGATCATCAGTCCACCCGGGTCACGAATAAAAAGCACAAGGAAATGGGGCACAAGCACCCAACAGCTAAAAGAAACTCCAAATCACCTTATTAGAAAGGATGATGTATGTTTCTACATCTAGTTAAGCAAATTAAGCATGTGCATCAACCTAGGACAATAGACTCCTAAGATCATCACATCATGCATGGTCTGCACATGTGCAACCGCGATATATCAACGCATATCTCCACTAAAAAGTTTAGCATGTATCCTCAGTAGAGTTAAATATGCATACACATTAAATGCCCAGACTTTAAAAAATTCGTTGTTGAAAATTATCATTCGAGTAGGCATCGAGACAGTCCAGTGATCAACCGTTGTTAACTACTAATAGGGTAGGCGCCGTTGTCAACTACCGGCAGGGTAGGCACCGTTGTCAACTATCGGCAGGGTAGGCACTGTTGTCAACTACCAACAGGGTAGGCACCATTGTTAACTACCAGCAGGGTAGACACCATTGTCAACTACCAGCAGGGTAGGCATCGTTGTCAACTACCAGCAGGGTATGCACCGTTGTCAACTACTAGCAGGGTAGGCATAATTGTTAACTACCAAGATGGTAGGCACAATTGTAAACGACCAGCATATATATCAGGAAGGTCCGGTGATTTCAGAACGTCATCCGCAGCAGAGATGTAGGAAACACCTTAATTTATCTTCATCAAACAAGTATCAACAACACCGACAAAAATCAAACCGTTGGAGTCAACACCAACATAGGCATCAACAATAACCGATAATAGTAAAGCAATTTGCAATGTGCAAAATGCGATTTGCGATGTGCGAAGTGCGATATGCGAATTGTGAAGTGCGATTGGCTAAATGCGAAGTGTAAAATGTAATTTGCGATTTTTAAAGTGCGATTTGTGAAAGCATTTTAACATTCATCATAACATTCATTGCATTGCAATTTGCATAATTAAATATACCTTGTCATATTTCAAGTGTTTAGTAATCTTTATTATATTCATTCCATTTCATAGAATAAACATGATAAAGAGGCGCATCTATAGACACTCGAAATTTTATTTTCCTGTTACTAACTATGCATGAGGGCAATAACATTTTTTTCACACTCTAGAGATAACCCTGGAGGACCACAACATCAAATCTAACCACGGAGGCATCCCTGTGGAACATCAAATCAACCTTGGAGATCAACCCTAAGGAAAAGAAAAGTTGGCAACAATCAAATCCTAGAGACAACCTCGAAGGACAGCCAAAATCCCGGTCAACCTTGGAGACAATCCTTGAGAGGGCAAAAAGGTCATTTTGATAGGTCAACATTAACAACCCCAATACAGCTACAAATAGGGTCACAAAGAGCCATTGCAGCAATTTCGAGCACAAACTACACAAAATAGCTCAATGGACTACATGCGAAGGCCCGAAGATGCCATTTGTGTCATAGACCCATCTTCTCAAATTCAGAAAAGGTCAAGCCCTATGTCCTTGCATAGCTCTCAGAAAGAGCTTTCTGAAATGGTATATCACATCTCCATCAGATTCCCAGATTAGAAGTTATAAGCATTTTAGCGAACCGTTCGTCACTCAAATTACACGTACTTCGAGGTGGCAGGGCCCACAAGGGCACTTCTGCAGGTATACCCGCGAAAGTCATAGGTCTACCTGCGGAAGCCCTATCTTTAAATATCAGCCCCACATCAGCTTATAGTTGAAGAGAGAAGAGAGAAGAGAGAGAGAGAGAGAGAAGGGTTCTGGAGAGAGAAATATGGCCATTGCAGTGTAAAACAGCTCAAATCTTATTTCTAAACCTGTAAATCTTCTCTATAAACACTTTTATACATATATACTATAACATATCAAGTTTTAACCGGTGGAAATCAAGTTTAAAGGAGCCAAAAGCCTTTCGATAGCCCATCTCGTGCAAGGCTATATGATATCTTCAGATCTCATTGCTTTTTCTTGCTTTAATATATATATATATATATATACACCGATTAGTTGTTCTGGATCGTGGATCTGCTTTGCTTTTTTCTTTCTTTACGCTTATATATAAGTACTATATATATACAGATTTGCCTCTATATAGCACATATCTAGCTTTTTAACCGTTCATTTCTTGTAAATAGTCAATATTTAAACTATATTAACTAGATCTGTACTGGATCTAGCCAGATCTAGCTTTTAACTGATTCAAAAGTTCTGAAACTTGAACCTGGAAGCTAGAATGGCTAAGATCTATACAGATCTAGTTTTTTTGAATATTTACCAACCACGCGGCCCTAGATCTGTATCTAGAGGAAGTAGGAAGCTTTGGCTACGCGCATGCAAGGATTTAACTGATGAATCCTTTATTTTACGATGTTTAAAGTAAATTTATGTGTTTTATTTTAGTATTTTTGCTATGCAGGCTATTCATGTGATATTATGTGAGCCTAGGATCCACATGATCTAAGATCTAACTTATGGATCTAGATTTGGTTCACATGATGGAACCTTTTCAGTTGTACAACTAGCTTAAAACTTTTGTACTTGTAAATATAGGACCTTAAAATGGTTATCCGGATTTAAGGTCCTCGTGATAGTGAAAACCTATGTGTGGTGCTCGGGCATACTTTGATGGCTTTCATGCCCATAAAGATCCCGACACTTATATATATAATATTTTGTTGAAGAAGCTTCGCATCTTGAGAATAAAATTAGAATAAGCAGAATACAAAATAAAATGAAAGTATCAAAGGCCTCAATTACTATGCGACCATAAGGGTTTGAAAACCTATTTTCAAAACATCATTTTATATATCTTAGATTAAAATTGAACTTTATACAAGTCAAACCCTTTGTATATAGGTGCAAAAGAGGCATAGCATTACTTCCAAATAAAGCACTTAGGTCCAATTAACTACAATGGACACACACATACACATAAATTAGAGAACAAAAAGCACGGTAACCGTGTTTTACGGAAGTCGGGGGTGCCTAACACCCCCCTCACGCTTAATCAAGCCCCCGAACTCTATGAATCTCGGTTTTCAAGACCAATTAAATAGAGTCCAATAATTGGGCCATATTGCAAAAACTTTCAAAACTCGGTTGAGTTGATACAACTATTTAACTCATATCAACTAGCGACTCTGTCTAATTCTGACCAATAAAATAAAATCTTTTCAAATCGTTGCCATTATATGTCGGCATTTTCTAGAAAATCTCACCCTTCAGATCAAATAAATTCACATGGAAAATATAAAGGGTAGGAAACACTTAGGAAGAGGGAGATAAAATCTTTCCAGCGTCGACAAACATCACACGCGTACAAGTATTTTGCAAAGCAGACAAGAGGGCCTTAATGTGTAAAAATGTTGATGAAGTTTATAATTTATTAGAAGCCATGTCTGCAAATAATTATTAGTGGCCTACCGCTAGGATGAATTCACCAAAGGTTGGTGGAAATCTAGAGGTAGATGTTTTAACTACATTAGCTGCCCCAATGACATCCTTAACAAAAAAAATGACACATTAGAAAATTCGTCTATATAATAAGTAAGCCATAATATGTGAATTTGTATGTGAAATCATCGATCAAAATAATGTGCAATCAATAAAAAGAGTCGAGAATTTTGTTGGAAACAAACAAGGTGTGTACTCTAATACATATAATCCAGGGTGGAGAAATAATTCGAAGTTTTCATGGAGCAACAACTAGAACTAAAATGTAGCTCTAAGGCAGTTTTCGCCACCAGTTTTTCAAAATCAAGCTTAATACCCACAAGAAAGGAAACTGAATTTTTAAGAAGTAATGACAAAGTACATTGCACAAAGTACTTTGTTGTGCACACACAAGGCTATATATTTATTGCAATTAGATCTTTTCTGTTTGCCTAAATCTATATAACAATTTCACGCAAGTATACACGAGCAATTATGAAATATAAGGCAAGAAGAGTATCGTTCCCAGGAAGAGCGAATATAACTTTTAAATCCTAATTATTAATCATGCATCCGTTTAATTTTATTTAGACAATGAATCAATGGCTCTTTAATAATAAAGAAAACAATAAACTTAACTTATATAAATAAAAATATTAAGGAATTCAATTTCCCCCGATGAATCACAAACATAACCTTATTAATATTGCATTGAAATTTAATACAAGCCTTGTGTGTGCACAAAAAACTCATAGTAAATACTCAATACTGTGTCACTTTACCATGCTAGAAGGCTACGTTCGACATTCTCCAATATCCTTGAACATAATCAACTTAATATTATTATCTTTTGAGGGTTTTGTTATTAATTATCTCATCTTGTTTAATGTGCATGCAAATTTTTATATATATATATATATAGAAATACGCGTCATATTAAACATACATTAATATGTATAATAATATATTTACTATATAATTAACATGCACATATAGAATATTATATTCTACCTGGGATGCTTATGCACTTAATTCTAATTTGGTTCTGTTACACCCCCAAATCCGAGTATCTTTAAACTCCGGATATGGTGATCCATAGTACTAAACATAAACATAAATATTGATGCATTCATACTAACAGGAAAATAATTACTAGCTACAACCCTATTATTACATACCCAGGTTCTAAGACCTCTAAATCTTTAATACATGATAATTAACATAGTAATTATTTACAATAAACATATCTATTACAGATAGGATCCATATCTACTTAAGCATTCAACTTACCTTTGCCCTTATCCTTTCCAGAACCTTCTTCACGCTCAGCTTTGCTGAAAACATTTAATTTAAAGTAAGAATGAGCATTTACATACTCAACAAGTATAACAATTGCATATAAAATAACAAAATCAAGAATCACGTGTTTAAACTTCTAAACCTTCAACAACTGAACAAAAGTTGTGAAGAGTTCTAAAATGATAAGAAATTACTTCCTTTATTTTCAAAATGTATTTTTGAAATGACATATTGGCTTTAGCTAAGCGATCATAAGACCTCGAACTTTCATTTTCATTTCAAAAGGGTTTGGACAACTATTCTGCTATAAACCGTCATGGCTTATGAGTACGTTGAGTGATCAACGCTTTGTACCCTACGTTGATCAACACTATATGGCGAAAGACTGATTTTGCGTTATTCCGTCACTCGACATTACATGTTGATAATATAAAACATTTTCCCCAATATTAGGGTTGTTCAGTCTCAGACTGAATCCGTACCAAGTAGAAATTTGTTTGGAGACTTTACTTAAACTCAATTACAATTTAAAAGATCCTATGTAGATCATTGAAAATTTTAAACATATGTCTAGCCAATACAAATGGCATTGACATACTTCTTAAATAGTTTATACATATTAGAACTTAAAAACTTGAGCAATTCATGTGTTATAACAATAGCTTTAAACATTTGATGCATTATAGCATAGCTGAACACTTATAAAAACAACAAAGAGTGTGTATAAGTTTGTAATTTTCATAATATCATACTATTTTTATAAGTTGGTTTTATACCTACTTATTGGACACTAACTTGCTATAACTATTGCTTAATCTCATTTGTTTAAGTTGTTTTTTATACATTTATTTCCTTTTTATAGGATTCATGTTTGGGAACTCGCTCAGTGGCATCTTTCGTCAGAAAGATAGCAAAATGGCATGATATATATGGATGTGTGTGGAAGCAAAGGAGTTAAGGTATGGTGGAAAGAGAAGCAAAAGTGATCAAAGAGTGTATGGACTGAAGCTGTAGCAGAAAAATAGCAGACTGTAGGACTACAAGAGAGCGCAGTTGCTCCTCATGTACAAAGGGAGCCAACGCAGTTGCGCCCAACCCCAACCCAGATTGCTCTGGTGCGCAGCTACGCCCAGAATAAGCCCAACCCCAGCGCAGCTGCGCCAATCACTGAAGCAAAAAATTCGAACTTCTCACTTAATGGATCAATCAAATTCTTACTTGAAAAGGGTGACATTTCAAGTTTGGGCAAGGATATTATGACGTTTTATTGCCTTTTTGGTTATAGAGGAACATAAAGAGAGCCTTGTGCATATTCTTCTCTCTACTTTGAATCTCTCTTAGTTTTCATTTCATATTTCAAAATTATCTTAGATTAGGGCTGGATTTGGGAGCATTAAAGCATTAGGTCAATATTGAAGGTTCAGATTTGAAGAGGAGATACCAGATTTGCATCTCCCATTCCTTAGCTTCTCTTTTATTTTTCATTTTTGACTTCAATGTATGAACAAGTGTGGATGGTGGATTCTGATTCTACTATGATTTAATTTCTATTTTGGGATTATAATGGATCGTAGTGCTTAATTCAGACTGCCATGCTTCCTTGTTGAGATTTGATTGATTATGTATGGATTGTCTATTATGGTTTGTTTAAATTGCCTAATTGCTTGATCACCAATTACTGGGATAACTCATATGAAATTGAGAAATGAATTGTGAGTTAAGATCTGACCATATTGGCTTGTGTTTATGATTCTACATGGTATTAGAGTCCATAATTTGTGCTAAGGATAGAGATATACCGAAGCACCACTTGTAGTCATTTGAGAACTTGTACTTAAACCCTTTTTAATTTTAAGTCACATAGAGATATAGTGAGTTACTTAATTTGGGTGTTCACATTCATTCTATTAATTGTGGATTTAATGTGATATGGGTATGGTACATCGAGAGACAACCATATTTTACTTTCATGTTCTCGACTAGCAATCTAAAATAATCAATTGGACTTCACAAGAAATGTAACAACTGAGTAACGCATTAAGTGAAATTTTAATCTCATATCTCCCTTATCTGATTTAATTACTTGCTAGTTAGTTATCTTTTGATATTCAGTATTATTAGATAATCACAATTTGCTCATCTATTTAAGTAGACCGAGATAGTTATAAAACTGGTGTATGTTAGATTAAAATGCAATTAATATTCTCTGTGGGAACGATACTTTACTTCTTCTATATTACTTGTTGACCACGTGCACTTGCGTGTGTATTGATTTGTCATATATACAAAACAAACCCAACAATTGTGTAAAACATAGCATACATGCAAATTATTCATAAGAATATACGTTTACTTCTCAAAACTACATTCAAAATAGAATTTGAATGGAATTAGAATATTTTCCTTAAGCGTCTTCTATACTGTAGCGTTAATCGCCCTTCAAAATTCCTACACATTCAGTGCATATAGACATACCAATTAGCCACGTATAAACGTCAATAATGGTTTACTTTGACTCTTTTATATGTTTCATAATGTCCGTTTCATAAGAATCGGAACACTATTAAAGTTTATTAAAATTCGATTCGGCGTTTCGACGTTCATTCATCGTAGACGCTTCGACTTTTTAACTTAGAACACCTAACCGACACTCCATTACGTATGATTAAAACGTCCCTCAAATATCCTACACATTTACATTAATATACACATATCAATTAGTCATGCAAATATGACATTTATGATTTACATTTACTTTACTTCATATTTCACGCTATTCGCATTTTATAAGTTAATCATTACGCCCAACTTTTATTCTTCATTTTAGGTTATAGGTGTGACACCCCCAAATTTGGGTACTTCATTCCCACATGATTTGGTGTTCACTGTCTAAACATTCATTTCTAACTACCTAAATATAATAAAATTTAAACAATAAATCTTCCTATTAAAGGGTTACATAATTAAATCCAATAAAATCCCAGGTCATCTAACCTTAAAACATTCATCAAATGCGGAAAATTAAATAATTACAGCACATAATTTAATCAAGTCTATATCAAATAAACTAACAAGTCTTAAACACTTGTTCATCTTTTCTTTCCCTTTGCTAGTGGTTAGCTCATCAACCTTCTCAATTTTAGCTGCAATGGTTATATATATGCAAGAGTGAGCAAAACAAATGCTCACTTAAAAAGAAAACATAATAACTTAAGAATGAATAAGCTTAATCGAATGAATAACATTTTATAGTATTGATAATCAAGAACTGATATGAAATATTATCTGAGGGTCACAAGACCATGAACTATGTCCCAAATTATAAGTATATCTACTTAAATCTTTAATCGTCGTTAGACTATATGGACATTTTTCTCGTACTTAGGGGGATCAGCCCTTCGTACCATGTATTTTGCACAAACATCTTAACGCTTTCGCGTAAATAATCCCCTATAATAGGGTTGTTCATCTCAATTTTAATATACGAGTCCGAACCAAAGGAAGTTTGGTTTGGATAAGTTTCATGGGCAATTTAGAGTTCAACGTACATCAACTAAGGATTAGTTGAATCAAAAGTTCAATGACAATGTAAAGGTTCAACAATAACGTAATACAAAGTAGTTATGAACCATAAATGAACAACAACAAGTTCATGCTTTAAGATTAAAGTTCAAAGCATTAAGAAGATATAATAAACCTTGCTTGAACGACATGGTAAGCTAAGGTTACGATTTCCAACAAGAAAATGATAGGAATATACTATTTTGCCGTATGAGCTAGAATAAGGGTTGTGTTTAAAGTCAATAGGATTGCAATTACGCATAGTAATATGGTAATTGTGATGGTATTAGTGATCACATAGATTCTAACATCTGTAGATGATATGTGAGTTGGTTATAGTGCATTGGAAAATGGTTATAACTCGCTTTTATGCCCTTGGCTATTATCCTGTGATGATATGTGAGTTGGTTATGGCGATTGAATGAAATATTGAATGAAGTTAGGATCCCATTGTTTCCATATCATATTTAATTCGTTTATATTCTTATTTTTAGTTGGTAATTATAAATGATTCAAATCAACAATTAAGTTTATAGTCTTAGCATATAAATATAGTGAGTTAATTAATGCATAGTAGTCTAAAGTTAACAACTTTTCTCGTGGGATCGATACTTTACTTACTCAGATATTACTTGTTGACCCGTGTATACTTGCATGAGTTAGAGCTCTTTTATAAGAACTATAAAAGAGGCAACAACCTGGTTCCGTTGTTTATTATTCTGTTAGAATATATCGTCATGCATGCGTCTACGCATGACCTAGTTCCATTATTTATTATTCTGTTGGAATATACCATGCGTGCGTTTACGCATGACCTAGTTCTGTTATTTATTATTCTGTTGGAATAACTCGTCTGCATGTGCCTATCGCTTTTCGGTGATTTCTTTTGTTATTTCATTCTTTATTATACTCAGTTGGTTAAAGTTTTAACTTCTATACTCCATGAAATTAGTGGAATATCCTTGATATTTGCGCTTCATCTAGTATCTTTTCATGGAAATATTCTTCTGAGCATTCATGAATTTTACTCCACAAAGAAGTATCATGTTGACAATTTGGACGTTAATAGTTCCTGGATAAATTAATTCTTGAACTTGTTTTATTGAATTCTTATATCATTGTCATCATCCTCATGTTTATATTATGTTGAAAGTCATCTGTGGCCTATAGTGCATAGATGGACTTGGTATGATTACTACCGAGGATTATTGATTGTAATCACGATCGTCGTAATGTTACAAATGATATGTAAAAAGTCATCATTGGCCTGTAGTGCATTGATGGACGAGTTGTTGGCATGATCATGACCATTGATGAATACACGAATATCCTTGGCACCGTAGTGCATGGATAATTTGTGGTCGTGATACTAATGAATATCCTTGGCCGTAGTCTTGCGGGGATGATGTGGATTATTTATTGTCGAGTCTCGGCGATAAAAAGTAATGAAAACCTTTTAAATCATAGAAGATAGTAGATTTTATTCTCTACTTGACTCTTCTAATGGATTGCTTGTTCAATTGCAGATTAAACTTGATGTTTGTTATATTTTATCGGTTTAACAACATTGAAGGCTAATGATAATTTATTACGCATTATCTTAGTCATAATATTTCTTCTTTGGGCTAGTTGAGCTCACCCTTTTACTTTCATTATTCTCTTCAGGAAATGAGAACGTAGTAGGGACTAGTCGGGGAACAGAGTGATGGTCCTAGATGGTGCATTAGTAGTCCTCACTATTCTGTGAAATAATGTGATAATAAATGTAATGAGGACCCCATTGAGTTTGTATATTGTCTAGATGACAATATTTTTATTAAAACTCACAGCATATGTTTAGTCATATTTTACACGACTGCTGTATAATTAAGTTTGTATTTGAATTCTGTACCATGTATTTGGCGACTCAAGATGGGTGATGTATACCTATTTTGGGGGCGTCACAATAATATTATTCAAATAGTATGAATTATTGATTTGATAATTTGAAATACTGTGCAATGACAATTATTGAATCAATAATATAAAATATTGAACAGTAATTACTGTAACAATTATTGAGTAGTGACTTCTTACATAAGCATCAATAATTGAAGATACTATACAATACTGTGTGCTACTATGCAACCACACGTATTACTGTACTTTTACCACCGGGTATTTCAACAGTTAACGGTAAAACTTTCGCCGTTATTTTTATAAAAAGATAATTTTATCATTTTTTAACTCTGACAATAATTCTGTTGTGGGGTCCACTAATGATTGTGTCATCGTACGAATATTTCTAGACAAAAAGAATACTCCCTGACCAAACGAATATTTTATATCAACTTGCTTACTTTGCCAAATTTATAAATATTACCCACAACTATAACATTATAACAAATTCACACCTTAATATTCAAAAATGATATTTATAGAAAATTCATCTTTATTCATAAAAGTTGGGGTCTTACATTATGGCATTCTCATAATCCGCATTGGCAAGACCGACTATAATATCTCGACTGATAGTATGCCGAGTCAGCCATGCTGCTAAAAATCCCCATGAGAACTCCTATGTCTATATGACATTCTACTTATCATCTGTTTCTTGGCCTTTAGCTCCTGTCTGAGCTCAAAGACCTAATGTTTTAGCTCATGGACCTTGTCCTCGCCAAAACTCTCTCGTCATGTTCATCCTCCCACATCGATTCCATACTCTTCTTGTCCTTCAAGATTTCCTGGACCTCTTCCTCTAGCTCTCTCACTTCCTTCCCCAACTGGATATTTTTATCCAATATCGTCATGAATAGTGCCTTCATTGACTCCACCCAAAGTCATCTCTTCTGCAGGTGCTATGGTGTTAAATGACACCACCTCCACCTCCTCTTCTGACATGTCATCAAACAAAGACATGAGGTCTAAGTTTTCCGAGTCTCTAGACTCGACTACAACCACTTCTGGCTCTTCTGCTAGAGGGGTCAGTAAGATCTCTACTTGATTTATGGACTCCTCGCTAACAACATGTATATCCCTATACATCTCATTATTTCCTGACATCTACAACAAAATAGTTTAGTTTGATTAGTACACGTCAGTAGAATAATAAAAACACATCACATTTAATGCATTTTTAGGGTTAACTTCATCTTTTATTTCTATAACTTTTTGTAAGGTTATGGTTTAAGGTTCTTGTCCCCCCTTAAGTTTTATAACCTATAACTCTGATACCAACCTGTGACGCCCCCAAATCTGGGTATCTTCCAACCCGACAGATGGTGCTACACGGTGCTACAGTTCACACATACATTCAATTGAAATACCTCAAAAGAGTGAATATGTCTTCTATATATTCCAAAACAATATTACCATTCCCAGGTTCTTTATAACCATTACATAGATTCTTTGTCATAATATCAAATAATTACAACATTCCTACTATACTATTACAAAGACAATCCATTTGTCTGCCTTAGCATTTCCTTTATCTTTACCGGATCCTTCAGTCCGTTCGGTCTTAGCTGCATTCATATGGTTCAAGCAAGAGTGAGTATAACTAGCTCAGCAAGTATGACAATTTCATTTAAACAAGATGTTTGAATCATATGAATCGTATATCTTCTATAACTGAATCAATAGTTATAAAGTACTATAGATAATTCAAAATAGCACTTCTATTTTCATTAAAACGTTTAACAATGAACAACATAAGTTAAACATCAGTTTTGGTCCAAGACCTTGAGCATTTCATTCTTTCTTTGAAAAGGACAACCCGACACCAAGTCCGTAAGTCCGGTATATCTTACGAGCACGTCTAGGTGATCAACCTATAGTACTCTGTGACACCACCAAATCCAGGTACTTCGATTCCACGGGATTTGGTGTTCACTGTAGAAATATCATCTATCTATCTACCCATAACAAATGCAAACCATGCAATAAATAGAAATAAATCTTCCCCTTATGGGGTTACAACATCTAAATAATAAACATAATCCCAGGTTAAACTAACCTTAAACATCTGTGCGAAAACATAAACAATTAATAAATCTTGACAACATCAAGTCTTAACACATAAATATGACATCTCATAATTACAAGTCTTCAACACTTGTTAACCTTGCCCTTGCCTTTACTAGAAGAAGGCTCGTCGGTTCTTTCGTTCTTAACTGCAATGTTATTATAACGCAGGAGTGAGCACTATTTCCCACAAGTAAAATAATGAAATAACAATGTATAATAACATACGTGTGAATCAAAGACTTCTGAAATAAAGCTCAACTTTTGAATCAAGAATGAATAACAAGAATCAAAAGATTTCTGAGGGTCATAAGACCTTGAACTATGTCCTAGGTTAGCAAGGGTTATACTTGAAACCTTTAACAGTCATAAGACTATGGACCTTTCTACTCGTACTTAGGGGGGGATCATCCCTTAGTACCATACTGTGCACAATATCTTAACGCTAACGCATAAGTAAATCTCTTTGCAGGGTTGTTTATCTCAGTTTGACATTCGAGTCAGCACCAAAGGAAGTTTGGTTTGGATAATTCAATAAGGGTTCTGAAATTTAGAACGTTCATCAACTATGGACTAGTCGAATCAATAAGGTTCACTAGTCTAACAAGGTTCAACAATAATGATATTCAAATTGAATAATAATCTCAAGAAGTATACAATAGAACAAATATTGTATAACAAATTCATACTTTGAAAGGGTAATCAATCTTTAATATAACAATTCGAACTTGAATAATAGTAATGAGAATTTACTCAAGGTAAATAATAAACTTGAACAATGATAACAAGTAGGGGTAGGAAACTTGCCTTGTGCGTAGATTATACTTTAATTAAACTCGTTCTTTGATTTAAATCCTACATATCATTTACATTCATAATACCAGTCAATTATAACATACTAGTCATCACAAGTTCATTCTCTTTGTCTAACTTTGATAATGGCCACATTTAATCAAATTACCACACTCATTGTCTCATACTTTACAATTTATGAACAATAAGCTAATTATGTATTCAATAATTCAATCCACATGTAATTATGTTGTTTACATGTTAAGCATCTATTTTAACATCTTATTATACTTCTAACATATTTCTATGTTCATTACATTAAGTTACTAACACATTGCTAGACTTGACATTTTAAAAAAATTCATTTCTGAACATTCTGGAGAGTGGCGCTGCGGCGCCACTTTTATACTTGTTCTTGGCGCTACGGCGCGATGGCACTGCGACGTGGTCTTTGGCGCTGCGACGCGGTGGCGCTACGACGCGAGTCACAAGGCCTGTAGTCGGCGTCGCGGCGTGAGACTCCAGTTTCAGTTCTGCAATTCGCGAAAATTGCAGAACATGGCCAAGGAACTCCAATAAAATTATTACTACACGAATTTAATCATACCCACATGTTAGAATTCATATATAAACATTACTCAACATCTATAGAATGATTTTAACCCATTAAAACACATAATTAATAATTACAGAATTAAAATATATAAATTTCACTATTCTTGATGTTCTTGAAGGTTTTGAACATAAATCATGAAAATTAATACTACGGGTTCGTTATAATACCGAATCCGTTCATTTAAAGTTTGGTCTCTTCATATTAACATGCATAATAATATACGAGTATAATTTTTACAAAACCATTTATGTTTGACACATTAAATTTACGTATAATGGCCATATGGCCAAAACCCATACTCTGTAAGTTTTGATCAACATATACGACGTATTTTCATGAAACAGGTGACATGCTTTATAAAATATATATAATCAAATAAGATATGGTAACATTTAACACATATATAAACTCATAATCATACCCTTTCCAAATTACAGAGACTTTACAAAAGCTTGAAAGCCATTTTCATAAAAACTAAATGACGTGAAATAGAAATTGGGTTTGGAGAAATTACCTAGAGTATAATTTAGAAGAGATGATCACATATGACTCTTTCACAAAAACTTGTTGATAACACAATCACAATTTCTCTAAATCTCACAATTTTTCTCTGACAAATTCTCAAACTCTCTCCCTCTCTGCTCTTCCAGACTTAGAATAATAAGAAAAAAAAAGAGAAGATGGGTTTCAAAATGGGTTGGATGGAATGGACCTATTTTGGGGGCGTCACAAAAGTCGTCGGATATAAAGGAACAAGTAGCACCCGAATCAAATAATACATAAGCATTAATTTTATTGATCGGAATGATACCTGACACCACATCAAGAGACTGAACTGCAACTTGTACCGTCATGTTGAAAGTCCTGGCGGTCGGTCAGTTTATTGCGGTTGATCCGGTTATAGTTAAGGCATTTCCACTGTTGTTTCCCCGGTTTCCTCCTGATCCTGACCCTCCAAATCCCTTCTTAGGACAGTCTCTTGCCAGGTGGTCCTTCGAACCACAAGTGAAACAAGCACCCTTCTTTGGGTTAGGACAGTTAGGTGCTATATGGCCTTCCTGACCACAATTGTAGCACACTCTTTTTCCCTTCATACAAACTCCCAGATGAGCTTTCCCGCATGTCGGGCATACTTCGATTCTTTTCTTCTGACTTCCTTGTTGATTCCCCGATGATGAGTTTTCATTCCACCTTTTCTTCTGATTAAAATTACTACCTCTTGTGCCACTTCCACTAGTCTTGTTATTTCCTTCACCTTCACCTTCACTCTTCTTCTTCTTCTGATCTTGATTGTACTTGGTCACCGCATCTCTTCCACCTTTAGCGAGGATGGCCTTTTCCAGTACTCCGGCAAATGTGTTTACCTAAAACATTGATACTTTACTATATACCCAGGGCTTTAGTCCTTGTTCGAATCTTCTGGCTTTTCTCTCATCCGCGTGTACCTGATACGGGGCGAACCTCGCCAACAAGTTGAATCTAGCCACATAATCAGGTACGGTCATATTCCCTTGCTTCAATTCCAGAAATTGAACCTCTATCTGGTTCTGTGAGCTGGTTGGGAAATACATTTCGAAAAACATCTCTTTAAATATCTCCCAAGTAATTACACCTTCACCTCCATGAACTTTGTTTGCTTGCCACCAATAGCTAGCTTCAGACTTCAGCATAAATGTTGCAAAAGCGGTCTTCTGGTCTTCTCTAACCCTAGCAACGTCGAAAACCTTCTCCATCTCCATAACCCACGTTTGAGCCTCAATTGGGTTCATGGAACCTTTAAACTCTGGCACTCCCACCGCCTTGAAATCTTTAAACGTAGTATTTGGTAGAGCTTGAGGTTGATTATTCATTGCTCCAGCTAGCAAGTTAACCAATTGCTGAACAGGATTAGCATTGGTGTTATTGTTATTATTGGTAGACTCTTCCTGAGCTGGTTGACGTTATTGTCTTCTTCGTGGCAGCATATTTCTGTTGAAAAGATATATGTTTATTAAATCTCTGTTAAATTCCCTAAATAGTTAAGACTTAACTCAACAATTTAATATAATTATTTAACACATCATCTCAAACAACTTAATATATTTAATTCAAATTAAGAGTTTTACATCAAATGATAGCATCACTGCTATTTACTTCAACTATCCTGAGATAAAGAATCCACAGGAATTAATATTAAACTATTCCTTTGTTCATAACAACATCGGAATTTACATCTAGATACCAAATAAGTTTATCACATAATTAAACATATTCTATCACTGTCTGTCAAGGCGCTGAATAGCCTTGCTACGCTCCTCTTCCACGATGCGAGACATCGTCCTGCGATTTAGCATGTATGATGGAAGTCCTTTGAACTGGATGGGGTACCACAAAACTCGATCCTGGGCCTCATCCATTGCATGATTAAGTGTAGAGTATGTCTCACCAAGCTTTGCCTTCTTTGCACAACCATCCTCTTCTGCAAGATCAGCACGACGTGACTCTCTTACCCAGCCTTCCTCTGCTATGATCAGCCTTTCAGAGCTTTCCTTCAGTTCCTTCTTCAGCTTCTCTGTCTCCTCGGTCTTATCTTCGGTTTGACCCTTCTCGTGGACCAAATCCCATTCTACATTTCCCAGTCATGAGTGAAGAGTCGAAATCTCCCTCTCCTTCTGTTCTAGAGTAATCTACTGAATAATAGCCTGCTCAGTCAGATCCTGGACCTCATCTCATAACTCCAAATTACGGTTGTATAATGTGTCGTACATCTCAGCATCAATGGAGTGCTGTGGAAACTCCTCTTCTTCCTCTTCCTTGTCAAATTCCTCGTCAGGATCCTCCTCAGATCGGCCTCGTGTTCATGCTCCCGACCAACAATCGGTGATCAATGGAGATGACTCCTCTCAGACAAGCTGTTCCCTAACGACATGAATGTCTCGGGGTTCCTCCTCTGTAGAGGTCTTGTGAGGTACTAGGGGGTTCCTCCTCCCGATTCGACTAGTTCCTCCAACGTCGAGACATCCCGACAACAAAATTTTGAGTTTTAGTTACTAAGTCGTATTTTAGTGAGCACATAATTTAACACATAAGAACATAAAGTCTTTTATTATCTTCAATGAATTACAAAAATTCATTTCCTAGAACTCAATAAGAGTTTTCCATCACTATGTTCTTTTTATAAGGCTATTACCTAAGGTTGTTTCCCCACCTAAGGTTCATAACCTCATGACTTTGATATTAACTTGTGACACCCCAAATCCTGTGTACTCGATTCCACGGGATTTGGTGTTCATCAGACAAATATCATTCATCTATCTACCCATAATAAATGCAAACCATGCAATAAATAAAAATAAATCTTCCCCTTATGGGGTTACAACAACTGAATAATAAACATAATCCCAGGTTAAACTAACCTTAAACATCTATGCGGAAACATAAACAATTAATAAATCTTGACAACATCAAGTCTTAACACATAAATATGACATCTCATAATTACAAGTCTTCAACACTTGTTAACCTTGTCCTTGCCTTAACTAGAAGAAGGCTCGTCGGTTCTTTCGTTCTTAACTTCAATGTTATTATAACGCAAGAGTGAGAACTATTTCCCACAAGTAAAATAATGAAATAACAATGTATAATAACATACGAGTGAATCAAAGACTTCTGAAATAAAGCTCAACTTTTGAATCAAGAATGAATAACAAGAATCAAAAGATTTCTGAGGGTCATAAGACGTTGAACTATGTCCTAGGTTAGCAAGGGTTATACTTGAAACCTTTACCAGTCATAAGACTATGAACCTTTCTACTCGTACTTAGGGGGGATCAGCCCTTAGTACCATACTGTGCACAATATCTTAACGCTAACGTGACAAGTAAATCCCTTTTGCAGGTTGTTCATCTCGATTTGACATTCGAGTCTGCACCAAAGGAAGTTTGGTTTGGATAATTCAATAAGGGTTCTGAAATTTAGAACGTTCATCAACTATGGACTAGTCGAATCAATAAGGTTCACTAGTCTAACAAGGTTCAACAATAATGATATTTAAATTGAATAATAATCTCAGAAGTATACAGTAGAACAAATATTGTATAACAAATTCATACTTTGAAAGGGTAATCAATCTTTAATATAACAATTCAAACTTGAATAATAGTAATGAGAATTTACTCAAGGTAAATAATAAACTTGAACAATGATAACAAGTAGGGGTAGGAAACTTGCCTTGTGCATAGATTACACTTTAATTAAACTCGTTCTTTGATTTAAATCCTACATATCATTTACATTCATAATACAAGTCAATTATAACATACTAGTAATCACAAGTTCATTCTCTTTGTCTAACTTTGATAATGGCCACATTTAATCAAATTACCACACTCATTGTCTCATACTTTACAATTTATGAACAATAAGCTAATTATGTATTCACTAATTCAATCCACATGTAATTATGTTGTTTACATGTTAAGCATCTATTTTAACATCTTATTATACTTCTAACATATTTCTATGTTCATTACATTAAGTTACTAACACATAGCTAGACTTGACATTTTAAAAAAATTAATTTCTGAACATTCTAGAGAGTGGTACTGTATGCCCACCTTTTACTCTTGTTCTTGGCGTGCGGCGTGATGGTGTTGCGACGTGGTCTTTGGCGTTATGTTATGCATGTGGCCACATGATTTGAGATTCTAGTTTCAGATTCGCAATTGATTAAAAATTGCAGAACATGGCCAAGGAACTCCAATAAAATTATTACTACACAAATATAATCATACCCACATGTTAGAATTCGTGTATAAACATTACTCAATATCTATAGAATGATTTTAACCCATTAAAACACATAATTACATAATTAAAATATATAAATTTCACTGTTCTTGATGTTCTTAAAGGTTTTGAACATAAATCATGAAAATTAATACTACGGGTTCGTTATAACAACGAATCCGTTCATTTAAAGTTTGGTCTCTTCATATTAACATGCATAATAATATATGAGTATAATTTTTACAAAACCATTTATATTTGACACATTAAATTTACATTATAAGGGCATATATGGCTAAAACCCATACTCTGTAAGTTGTGATCAACATATATACGACGTATTTTCATGAAACGGTGACATGCTTTATAAAATATATATAATCAAATAAGATATGGTAACATTTAACACATATATAAACTCATAATCATACCCTTTCCCAATTACAGAGACTTTACAAAAGCTTGAAAGCCATTTTCATAAAAACTAAATGACGTGAAATAGAAATTGGGTTTGGAGAAATTATCCAGAGTATAATTTAGAAGAGATGATCACAGATGACTCTTTCACAAAAACTTGTTGATTACACACTCACAATTTCTCTAAATCTCACAATTTTTCTCTGACAAATTCTCAAACTCTCTCCTCTCTCGCTTCTTCCGGACTTAGAATGATAAGAAAAGAAAAGAGAAGAGGACGTCAGATTCAAATAAACCGATTAGTTAGGAGGTCAGTTACCCATCATGGGTTAACTGCCTTCAACCTCCACTAGTGCCATGTTTGGCTAGCCTAAAAAGGCTTATACCCAATTAATTTAACAAACTCTTTTATCATATAGTTTAAATAATGTCACACCCTTTATAAAATAACTAAATTAATTTATTTAATTTAATATAAATAAAATATAATAATTTCTCATAAATTCACATAGTCATATAATTAATTTTTATTAATTAATAATATCAAATTATTAATCTCTAATTAATTATTACATTAATTAAAATAACATTAGGCTTATTAAATATTTCATTTAATTTAATAAGCTCACATAAATACATACTTAAATAATAAATATTCTCCACATTAATTTAATAAATGTAACACATATAATTAAATTAATCTATCACAATTGCATCAATTAATTATTTAATCTAATAATTAAATCATCGAAAATATTTATTTAATTCAAATAAATATTAAAATTAATTTACAAAAATCTCGTTCGTCACATACTCTATGTTGTATAACACTACTTTCTTTAAACGTATTTACGTTTATGTTTTGGCAACCTCACGTGCCTGTCGTTTGACGACAAAACATTTGTTTATCATACTCAGTCTTTCTTTGAAATCAATACCAAAATAGTTTGGCAAAAGATATCAACATTTACAATATTTTGATAGATTATAAAGAAATCCACAAAACACATTAAGTCTAGCCGAAGGAATTGGCTTCGACTTCGTTATACATCAATTCATGCGTAAGATACATGAATCACAAAGCTTGTCCAGAATGAACATAGACAAGGGTTAGAACACTTGCCTTTAGCGTCTTCTACAGTTACTATACTTTTCCTTTGAGTCTCTAAGGATTCTACAATACATGATCACATAACATACCACATTATGTCATAAACAATCATGTATGGTCACTACTGTATCTTACCCTTCTTCTCAATCTAATCATTCCTTAGATTGTTTAACATTTGTTATGGTTTATCGTACTCCCTCCGTCCCAAGATAAAAGTCTTGGTGGACTTTTCACGCATATTAAGAAGAAGAATAAAATGACAAAATTATCCATAATAATATGTCATTAAATATGGAGAGAGAATTAGAATAAGAAAAGTATGAGATATTTAATGCTACGGGCATAATAGGAAAAAATGTGTAAAAGTTTGGTTATTAAAGGAAAATGGACATTTAACATTGGACTACCCAAAATAGTATTAAGGACTATTATCCTGGGACGGAGGGAGTATTACTTTGTATCTACGTTCAAGTATTCTTTGTTAACCTTTAGTTGTTAACGTAAGGTTATAAGCATCCTTCAATGAGTTTACTTTAAGTTAATTAAAGTTTATAGTTTTTCTTTTAATCAACTTCTATTTCCTTTACACTTATTTTCATTCCTTACTGGTTCCTTCTTAGTGCTGGCACTGCGGCGCTAACTTCTCTTATACAGCTCGCACTACGACTCGAGTTCCCAGTATGTGATGTCGATTAATGGTATTGCTGACTGCCGTTATCCTTGCTATGTGCCACTTCACGTTGGTTTGGAGTTCGATTCATATGGCTGTGGCCATACTTACTTTGAGCCTAAGATAATTTTGACAGTTTGATTTCTTCTGTGAACTTTTTGGGCTCATAACTTAATCATTATAAGTCCATATTGGCTCATTCAAAATCCATTAGTTCACATATCACATGTATTACGATTTCATTAGAAAATCTTACATTTTCGAATCCGTTAACACGGAATTCACCTATTAAGTTTGTTATTGAGCGTTCGTCAAACGTTCGTGAACGTTCAAAGCTCGTTTCTTCGTTCTAAGTCGGAATTTGACCATTTTTGAGTCCACAACTCTAAAATGCAAACTTAGACTATTCTCTATCAGAAACCAACATTTCCAAGTTCAATGGTGACTTTTGACTTTCATTCCGAGAATTTCACGATTTCGACGATTATCGTCTAATCTCATGAATTTCGCCATAATTTCGTTACTTAAGATTTTTATACCGTTCAAAATGGATTCATTCCATCATTCTAACATCCTAACCAAACATATTTCATTTAATCTTATACATGATGGTTTTCAACTTGTCCATCAAACAACAATATGACAATTCTTCAATGTTCTTTATTAGTTCATAATTCCTATGATTATGATTCACTTGTCACATGGCTTATTAAGTTTTAAGTCCACTAATTAGCCATCCTTATCACTTTTTATGATACATACTCCACCAATCATCACTTCTCTATCAACTACAATTGAAGAGAGGAAGATTAATGGTCTAGAGGTTCTTACCCTTGATGATCAAGCTTGGTTCTTCTTCTTTTCTTCTTGGATTATGAAAATCTAGCTCTTACTTTTCTCTCTTAATATATGATAAGGTGTTGGTGGAAATTAACAAGGCACAGATGAAAATCCAAAGCCTCTTATTTATAGATTTTCCAAGGTTAGGGCATTGTAGTCTTTTAGGCCATCCCACTGTGTGACACCCCAAACGGGTACTTAAATTCCACGGGATTTGGTGTTCACTGTACAAATATCATCCATTTATCTACCCATAATAAATGCAAACCATGCAATAGATAGAAATAAAATCCTCCCCTTATGGGGTTACAACATCTGAATAATAAATACAACCCCAGGTTAAACTAACCTTAAACATCTGTGCGGAAATATAAACAACTAATAAGTCTTAACACATAAATTCAACATCTCATAAATACAAGTCTTCAACATTTGTTAACCTTGCCTTTGCCTTTACTAGTAGAAGGCTCGTCGGTTCTTTCGTTCTTAACTGCAATGTTATTATTACGCAAGAGTGAGCAATATTGCCCACGATGGCTTCTCTCTCTAGATTTTTTTCTCCCCCTTCTCTCTACAAATTTTTCAACCGGTTAATCTCACCCTTTTACCGTTAACTCCTCCTTCAACCCCTTCTTTCCCCTTTGAGTCTCCCGCCCATCCCCACCTACAATTTCAGTTACACCTACTTTTTCTGTTTACCCCTTTGGTCTCTCTCCACCAAACCTCCACCGTCTCCCCTCCTCCCCTGGCCTCTTCCTTCCCTGTCTCCTGTTTTTCCTCTCCCTTCTTTCCTTCATTATGGTAGACCACTCTCACCTATCTCATTGGGAACTCTTCTAGTTCTTTTTTAGGGATCTCTTTTATGAGATGGGGTGTCAAACCCAAACTCTCCTCCCCTGGCCACCTCACCGATCCCTTCTAGGGATACTCTGGTCCGAAGTGTTAGCATGGGCGAATCTAAAATCAACCCTATCCCCATGGCTCTCGACAGTAGCTCGGAAGACTCCGTTGCAAGGACTCAGCTTGGCCCTTCGTTGGAGGTTAATATTGGCCCAGCTCTTGGCGTGCACGCAAAAGAAATTTTTGTAGCTGCTCAACATTTCTCCCAAAAGGACAGGGATGAAGCCTTGTTCGAGAGGAGGAAAAACAGTCACCTTATGGATTTCCTCTCGGCTCATGGTATATCCTCCTCGGATGTACAAGCTTATCTTTCTGAAGGCAAGATTCAAAATCTTGGACATGCTCGCCAAGTAATTGCCCCTATTTCTTCATCCCCTTTATCTGGCTCTGCAGTGAACCTCTCTATCTTAGGGAAAGGGTCTGATGCTTTTATTTCGAACCTTCGTCCTATATCCCATGCAGAGGAAGGCGAAATCTCCCCACCAGCCTCGGTTGAGGTCCCTAAAAGTTAGAGTTTGTGAGTTACAAAAACTTGGGGAAAGCCAGTGAGATCCTCTCTTTCCATCCTCTGTTATGGAGAATGGTGACATTACAGTAAAGCCTCCCCGATGACATGCTAGCGAGGGAAACCTTATCCGGTCGACTAGCTTGGTTGGCTATTTCCTTCACTCTAACCTTCCCTTTAAGGTCGTTGAACCTTTTGCAAACGGTTGTGGGGGAACCTGGTCTTACCAAAGTTTTTATGCACAACAAGGGTTACTATATATTCAAGTTCAAATCCTCCACCGATCGTGACAATATCCTTGCATCGGCCCATGGCATTTTGCCTCCAAAGATGATTGTCAAGCAGAAATGGCAAGAAGGTGTGGAGTTCACTAAGTCCGATTTGTGACAAAATCCCCATCTGGGTTAAGCTTAGCCAAATCCTCTCTCATATTGGTCTCGATGAGGGATCGCCTATATAGCTAGTGCCCTTGGTAAGCCTCTCTTCACCGATGAGATGACAACTAATAATGACTTCCTAAATTTTGCACGAGTGTGCATTGAAGTATCCTGCCACATCCTCTTCCCTTCCTCCATCAAAGTTGTTTGTTATGCATGCACTCGAGAAACCGAAAAGACCTTTGTTCCGGTTGATGTTGAGTATCAAAGTAGACCACCTGTCTACCCCTTATGCAAAGTATTTGGCCACTCCCAAGTCAAATGCCCTAAAGCCAACTTCAAATGGGTACCTAAAAGTACACAGGCACCCCCTTCTGGAGCCACAGATACTGTAATGGTTAGCCATACGAAGTTGGTTGTCCCTTCACCAAAGGTTTCATCCTTCTCAATAGGAAAGGAGAACCCCCCCTCTCATGAGTGGGTGACAGTGGCTAGGGGGGCCAAATTTATTTCGGATAACACCACCCCAAATGCTTTCACAACAGTGTCCAATACTTTTGATCCAATTGACCAACCTAATCCCACCCTTGGGTCTGACTCGGAATCCCCAGCTGCCACAAATCCCCTAGTTAATAGACTAAAGGTTGTTGATGAAAAGGAAGGCAAAGACTTGAAAAACAAATAGATTGGTGGTATGGAGAACCCCAAAGCTGCAAAAAAGAGGAAAGGCAAGGGTAAAACAGGCAACACCCCCCCACCATCAGTTTAATTTATGTTGGCAACCTACAACATTCGTGGTCTCAATAAAATGACCCTAAAACAGCCTATGTAAAGCAACTTATTGTCGATTATAATTTATCCATTGTTGGATTAATGGAAACGAGAGTCAAGATACTAATGCCAAGAAAATCTCCCGAAAAGTGGTGTCCCTCCTGGGAATGGGCTTTCAACTATGATTTTCATGGCAATGGTAGAATTTGGGTGGGTTGGAATCCTAATCTCGGAATTTGGATGTTTTGTTTACCTCCTCCCAAAGTCATACACTGCAAGGTGCAATCCTTAGATTTTACTAGTACTTCTTTTTTATCTCCTTTGTTTATATAAATTTGAACTCCTATATCGAAAGAAGAGACTTATGGAACGAGCTGGGTGCGGTGTCTCCCTCTGGAAGTTGGTGCTTAATGGGTGATTTCAATATTATCAAAGATCTTTCTGAGACTAACCAACCTGATGATTTCTGGGACATCGGGAAAAATGATTTCAAAGAATGCACCTCCTCGATTGGCATTGATGATCTCAGAGGCATTGGCCCTTTATTTACTTGGTGGAACAACCAATTATCTAGGCCTGTACATAAAAAGCTTGACCGAGTAATGGGTAATTCGGCTTGGTTCTCCAACTTTGATCTCTCTCTTGCCACCTTTGCCCATCGTGGCCTCTCGGATCACTCACTTTTTCTTCTTAATACTGGCATTAAGTTCTCCAAACCAAGAAGGCATCTTCAATTCTTTAATCACATGGCTCTCCTTGAGGGTTTTATGGGGGCTGTGGGTTCTGTGCATGGAACACCCCCAGTATACATGGGAACCCTTTTATGTCTTCTCCGAAAAGTTGAAACGCACTAAACATGCTTTATCCTCTCTTAATCTCACCATCGGCAATCTCACTTCTTTAGTAAAGTGGCTAGAGAGACGATCTCGCATTCTAAGACAATCTCTCCTTCATGACCACCCCTCGGACCCGCTTAACCTATCCTTGGAGAAACACCGCACCCAAAGGCTTTTCCTGTGCCATTGATAGGAGGAAGTCCTAATGCAATGTAAATCGAGAGCAAATGGTTAACTTTGGGTGACCGGAACATCACTATATTTGCTAATATGATGAAGAGCGGATGGAGCTCCAATAAAATATTTTCTATCCTTAATGATGATGGAGTTATGGTGCATGGCAAGGACAATGTTGAAGTCAGAGTATTGACTATTTCAAATCCTTATTTAATGCCTCGGACACTCCTTATCTTTGGGTTTGACACTTTTGGTATTTTCCCACATGAATCTGGTGAGCCCTCTCCAAGCTTTCGCAACTCATTGCTCCCTGTTTTCGACTCTTGAGATCTTTAAGGTTCTAAACTCCATGAAACGCGCAAACAAGAGTCCCGGACCGGATGGTTTTAATGTCAATTTTTTCCTTAGCGGTGGGATATTGTTGGACCCGATTTCTTAAAAGTTGTCCATTTCTTCTTCTCGCTAGCCAAGCCACCAAAGGATTAACTCCACATACTCTAGCATTGATCCCCAAATGCCCCAACCCTTCATCAATGGCGGACTTTCTACCTATTTCCTCTTTGCAACACCATTTACAAATGTATTGCAAAGATCATCTCTAATGACTCAAGGAAGTGTTGCCCCGTATTATTGACACAAAGACAATCAAATTTTGTAAAAGGTAGGAGTATTAGTGACAATATTCTAATTGCTCAAGAAGCTGCTCCAAGGGTACACCAGACGACGGGACCTTCTAGATGTGCACTCAAGATTGATCTTAGGAAAGCTTTTGATACTTGGTTCGTTGGGATTTTCTCATTTGATACCCTCAAAGCTTTTCAGGTTCACCATCTTCATAGAATGGATCAAAGCTTGTACTACCTCGGTAGTGTTCTCTATTAAATTGAATGGAACTCTTTTGGATTCTTTGGTAGCTCACGTGGGCTTCGCCAAGGAGACCCTCCGTCCCTTTCTTGTTTGTCATAGTTATGGAGATGCTTTCCCTTCATCTTAAAAAGCTACCTCCTCCATCGAATTCACCTATCATTGGAAAGATGAGGCTTGCAAACTTACTCACCTCCTTTTTGCCGATGATATCCTTATTTTCAGCCACCATGCAAGCCTACCCTCCATTGCTATTGTCAATTCTTGCATCCTATCCTTCTCTCTCGGTCTCCGGTCTTATTCCAAATACCCACAAGAGTCATCTTATTACCTAGCCAACACCGATGCAACCTCTACTCTCGCAACATTCTCTCCCTTCTTGGGTTTCAATTAGGATCTTTACCGCTAAATTCCTAGGAGTACCCTTATTATCCAAAAGCTCTCTCACACGGATGCGTGACTCTTATTCAACGGATTACCAACCGGCCACTTCTTGGACATCTAAGGTCCTTGCCTTCTCGGGAGGTTACAATTGATCCATTCCATTCTCTTCTCCTTACAAGTCTATTGGTGCACTCATTTCATGCTCCCCCAAAGCGGTTAAGAGACATTCAAGCATTACTAGGTGATTCTTGTGGAAGGGTCCAACTTTGTGTAAGTATGGTGCAAAGGTTGCTCTGGGCTAATCTCACATTACCCAAAGATGAGGAGGGTTGGGACTAAAAATCATAGATTAGAATAAAGCTCTTTGTTGGTAACATTTCCTCGCCTTTATCGCCTATCAATCCCACTCTCTCCGGGCAAACCGGATGAAAGCCACTATCTTAAAATCTAAGACTATTTGGCAAGTTCCTATTTCCCCGGTTGTTCTCGGATATGGAAGCAATTCCTCAAATTACGCCTCTCGCTTCTTCAACATCTAAAGTACATTGTGGGGATGGACAACACATAAGCTTATGGTATGATCCTTGGTTGAATGGGGCAACTATTAACCCTTCTCATTCTCTCCTTTCCAATTCTGGACTTCCCCCACTTGCCACTTGTTAGCTTTCTCCTCTCTGGCAACTCCTGGGCCCTCCCACATCAAGAACCACCACGAAGTCATTCTCCTCCCAAGCAAACAAATCGCCACCTTCCCATCCTTCTCCTAGGCCCGACCAAGTTTTTTGGGGAACTTGTAATATTAAGACTATTAAGGCCAAAGCAGATTTGGGAATCAATCCGAAAGCAAGATCTCCCAAGGTTCCTTGGAGCTCTATTCTTTGGAATAAGTTTCATGTTCCTCGCTTTTCCTTCATTCTACGGCTTGGGCTCCTTCAAAACTCTCCACAAACAACCGGACCAAACACTACTGGCGGCAGAACATGGGAACCGTCCTCTCTCGCAATCAACAGTTAGAATCCTTTAACCATTTGTTTTTGAATGTGATTACTCTTCAACCATTCTCCAAAGTGCCGTGACTTTAGGAAATTGGACCACTTTTCCATTCTCTTGGGATGCTATTATTGCTTTACGATTTCATACCAAGGCTCGTGACTTTGTCCAAGAATATCCTATGCTTAATCTGTGGCCACTTGCTTCTATAAAGTCTGGGAGGCTCGGAATAACAAGATCCATAATGGCTCCATTATTCCTCCTAGATCCTAGCCAAAGATGTTATCCATCTCATTAAGTCTAGACTTTCTAAATGTAACTCTTTATCAAGGCCACAAATTGTAATCATATCTGTAATTGGTTGTTAGTTTAGCCATTTTAGCTAGTGGGTAGCTAGGTACGTGCAATCTCAAACTCTCCAACAATTGCATTGATTTAGGTTGGATGGGTGCTTTGACGAAATGGGTTTTCAAGCAGCATGGCTTCATGTAGCAAGGCTTGGAGCGAGCTAAGCTTCTAGCCAGCTCAGCCGAGGCAAGCATGTGGTGGTCGATGATAAGCCCAAGGTGTGGCTTCCAGGCGAGCATGGTTTCAAGCGAGCAAGACTTGGAACAAGGCTTGAGGCGAGCTTGGTTTCAAGGCGAGCATGGCTTGAGACGAAAAGGCTTGAGCGAAGCTAGCTTCGGGCCACCTTAGCTTCGAGCAAGCATGTGGTGGTCGATGGTAAGCCCAAGATATGGATTCGGTCCAAGATATAGTTTTGGGAGAGCATGTGGTAGTTCATGGTAAGCCCAAACTATGGTTTCAAGTAGCATGTGGTTTCGAGTGAGCTTGGAAAGCTTGAGGCTTCAAGCGAGTAGTCATTTGTTTCGAGTGGTGGACGAAGTGGGACGACTAGTTTAGGTCGCTTCTCAATTTGTTTCAAATTACTGTAATTGGTTGTTAGTTTAACTTTATTTTGGGATCTCTTCCGTGTTTCAGATCATCACCTATATTCTGGGGTATGCCCCTTAGCCATTGTATTTGGTCCTTTTATACAAACAAACAAACTTAGCAAAAAAAAAAATATTGCCCACAAGTAAAATAATGAAATAACAATGTATAACAACATGCGAGTGAATCAAAGACTTCTGAAATAAAAGCTCAACTTTTGAATCAAGAATGAGTAACAAGAATCAAAAGATTTCTGAGGGTCATAAGACCTTGAATTATATCCTAGGTTAACAAGGGTTATACTTGAAACCTTTAACAGTCATAAGACTATGGACCAATCTACTCGCATTTTGGGGATCGACCCTACTTACTATCATCATGCATAATATCTTAACGCTAACGCATAAGTGAATCCATTTGTAGGGTTGTTCATCTTAGTTTGACATTCGAGTCCGCACCAAAGGAAGTTTGGTTTGGATAATTCAATAAGGGTTCTAAAATTTAGAACGTTCATCAACTATGGACTAGTTGAATTAATAAGGTTCACTAGTCTAACAAGGTTCAAAAATAATGATATTCAAATTGAATAATAATCTCAAGAAGTGTATAATAAAATAATTATTGTATAACAGAATCATACTTTGAAAAGATAATCAATCTTTAATATAATAATTCGAACTTGAATACTAGTAATGAGAATAATCAATCTTAAATCTCACAATTTTTCTCTGACAAATTCTCAAACTCTCTCCCTCTCTACTCTTCCAGACTTAGAATAATAAAAAAAGAAAAGAGAAGAGGACGTCGTATTCAAATAAACTGATGCGTTGTGGAGGTCAGTTACCCATCATGGGTTAACTGCCCTCAACCTCCATTAGTGCCATGTTTGGCTAGTCTAAAAAGGCTTATACCCAATTAATTTAATAAACTCTTTTATCATATAGTTTAAATAATGTCACACCATTTATAAAATAACTCAATTAATTTATTTTATTTAATATAAATAAAATATAATAATTTCTCATAAATTCACATAGTCATATAATTAATTTTTCATTAATTAATAATATCAAATTATTAATATCTAATTAATTATTACATTAATTAAAATAACATTAGGCTTATTAAATATTTCTTTAAATTCAATAAGCTCACATAAATACATACTTGAATAATAAATATTCTCCACATTAAATTAATAAATATAACACATATCATTAAATTAATCTATCATAATTGCATCAATTAATTATTTAATCTAATAATTAAATCATCAAAATTATTTATTTAGTTCAATAAATATTAAGAATTAAATTACAAAAATCTCATTCGTCACATTTTTCCACCCTTAAAAGGATTCTGTCCCCAGAATCACGACTCAATAATTTTGACCCGTTACATTCTCCCCCCCTTACAAAGATTCTGTCCTCAGAATCGCTTACACATAATTTAATTAAATAAATGAGGGTAATTCTTCATCATATTCTCTTCGAGTTCCCACGTAGCTTCTTCAGCGTTGTGGTTCCTCCAAATTACCTTAACAGAAGGTATTACTTTATTTACGAGAACATGTTCTTTTCGCTTCACAATTTGAGCAGAATTTCTTCGTAAGATAAGTCTTTTTCAAAATGCAGGGGTTCGTATTCAATTCATGCTTGTAATCGGCTTTGTAGGGTCGTAACACAGAAACATGGAAGACGTTGTGGACATTCTTGAGTGCTGGAGGTAAGGCTACCTCATACGCAACTTCCCCGATTCTTCTTAGTACTTCAAAGGGTCCAATGAATCTTGGGCTTAATTTCCCTTTCTTGTCGAACCTGATCTTCCCCTTCCAGGGAGAGACCTTCAAGAAAACATAACTACCTGATTCAAATTCTATATTTTTATGATGTGGATCAACAGTATTTCTTCCGGCTCATCTTGAAATGCTACTTACCGTCGTGTGCTCGGATCACTTCGACTATTTCATTGTCATTGCACCAATTTCGGTCCTAGCAATTGTCTTTCGCCAACTTCATCCCAATAAAGTGGAGTTCTGCACTTTCTGCCGTATAACGCTTCATAAGGCGGCATGCCAATACTAGCGTGGTAACTGTTGTTGTAGCCGAACTCTATTAACGGTAGGTGATCATCCCAATTTCCTTTAAAGTCCATTACACAGGCTCTTAGCATATCTTCTAACGTCTGAATTGTTCTTTCACTCTGTCCATCTGTTTGAGGGTGGTATTCTGTACTCATTCGCAATTGCGTACCCATGCATTCCTGAAGACGTTTCCAAAAATTTGATGTGAAGCGCGGATCTCTATCAGAAACAATTGATACCGGAACTCCGTGCCTCGAAACAATCTCTTTTACGTATAACCTCGCCAACTGATCTAAGTTGAATCTGATTTTTATCGGAAGGAAGTGTACGGATTTCGTCAGTCGGTCAACGATAACCCATACTGCGTCGCAGCCTTTCTGAGTCGTCGGAAGGCCAACCACGAAGTCCATTGTAATATGTTCCCATTTCCATTATGGGATCTCCAACGGTTGTAGCAATCCACTTGGTCTCTGATGTTCTGCTTTTACTTTCTGACAGGTCAGACACTTGGCAACACACTCTGCAACATCTCGTTTTAAATTTGGCCACCAGAAATGTTGTCGAAGATCTTGGTACATTTTGCTACTACCAGGGTGAATCGAATATCGTGAACTATGGGCCTCGCTCAAAATTTCTTCCTTAATCTCTTGTACTGGTGTAACCCAAATTCTGCTTTCAAATCTCAGTATTCCTTCCTTATCCATCTTAAATCTCGGTTCAGTTCCTTCTGATATCTTCCTTATCACCTTTTTGCATTCCTCGTCCTGAAGTTGAGCCTCCTTAACTTTATCTAGTAGAGTTGTACCAGATTGCATCTGAAATAGCTTCTCATCAATCTCCATAGGATACTTCACTTCCAACTCCAGTTTCTCCATTTCTGCAATTAGCTCCTCCTGAGCAGTCAACATCATCAATTTCTCTAGACCCTTTCCACTTAAGGCATCAACAACCACATTTGCTTTACCCGGATGGTATAAAATCTCACAGTCGTAATCCTTAATTAATTCCAACCATCTTCTTTGACGCATATTCAAATCCTTCTGTGTGAAAATATATTTCAGACTCTTGTGGTCCGTATATATTTCACACTTCTCCCCGTAGAGATAGTGCCTCCAAATTTTCAAAGCAAAAATAACTCGCAATTTAACTCCAAGTCATGGGTCGGATATCCCTTCTCGTAATCCTTCAATTGTCGTGATGCATACACAATGACTTTCCCGTTTTACATCAGCACACAGCCAAGTCCTTTATGCGACACATCACTATAAATAACAAAATTTCCTGTATCGTCCGGAAGAGACAACATAGGTGCTGTACTCAACCTCTTCTTCAATTCTTGAAAGCTTTCCTCACACTTCTCTGTCCAAACAAATTTCATAGATTTTCGAGTTAAATTCGTTAACGGAGTTGCGATCTTGGAAAAGTCTTGTATGAACCTTCTATAATATCCTGCCAATCCAAGAAAACTTCGTACTTCCGATGGCGTCCTCGACTGATCCCAGTTAATCACGGCTTCGACTTTGGATGGATCTACCAAAATTCTGTTTTTATCGATCACGTGCCCAAGAAATTGCACTCGTTCAATCCAAAAGTCGCATTTCAAAAACTTGGCATACAACTTTTCCCTTCTCAATACTTCCAATGTTAATCTCAAATGCTCTTCATGTTCTTCCTTGGTTTTTGAATTAACCAAAATGTCATCTATAAATACCACTACGAACTTGTCCAAAAATGGCTTGAACACACAATTCATTAGTCCCATAAATGCTGCAGGAGCATTCGTAAGACCAAACGACATTACTAAAAATTCGTAGTGACCATATCGCGTTCTGAACGCTGTCTTCGGTACATCCTCTGGCCACACCATCAGTTGATGATAACCGCTTCTTAAGTCCATCTTGGAAAAATATCTTTCTCCTTTCAATTGATCAAACAGGTCGTCGATCCTCGGTAATGGATATCTGTTTAATCGTGACCTTATTCGAGTTCTCTATAGTCAATGCAGAGCCGCAAGATCGATCCGTCCTTCTTTTTCACAAATAACACGGTGCTCCCACTGCAATAATACGCTTCGGTTGAATGTACTTCTTGTCCAAGAATTCTTGTAGTTGTACCATTAATTTTTCATCTCTCATGGTGCCATTTAAGATGTCTTTGCCTTTGATATTGGAGTAGTTCCGGCGCCAAATCGATCACGAAAATCTACCTCTCTATCCGGTGGAAGTCCCGCAAATCATCTAGAAATATGTCGATTGAAGTCCCTCACAATCCGGTATCTCTTCTACCTTCGAATTCTCTTTTCGACTGTCGACTATGTAAGTTAAGTATCCTACACAGCCTTGTCTTAACAACTTCCTGGCCTGCATCATCGTCAGACAACTCGCTAGTTTAGGCAACTTGCTACCATAAAACACAACCTTCGACTTGAGTCATAAGGTTAATACGCTTTTTTGGCAATTAATTACGTACTCGTAATTGAATAACCAGTCCATTCCCAATATAACGTCAAATTCCCCAAGTCGAATAGGGATAAGATCTACGTTCATGATATTACCCTTAATATCCACTCTACAGTTCTTATACACTTACTTAATAGGGATTATCTCTTTATTCTCAATTTCTATGTTCATGGGATATTCCAACTCATCCTTAAGCAAATCTAAACTAATAGCAAAGTAATCGGATATAAAGGAACAAGTAGCACCCAAATCAAATAATACATAAACATTAATTTCATTGATCGGAATGATACCTGACACCACATCACGAGATTGAATCGCATCCCCTTGATCGTATGTTGAAAGTCTGGCGGTCGATTCGGTTTTATTGCGGTTGGTGGAGGTGATAGTTAAGGCATTTCATTTGTTGTTTCCCCGGTTTCCTCCTCGATCCTCGACCCTCCCGATCCTTCTTAGACAGTCTCTTTCCAGATGGTCCTTGAACCACAAGTGAAACAAGCACCCTTCTTTTGGGTTAGGGATGTTAGGTCTTTATGTGGCCTTCCGACCACAATTATAGCACACTCTTTTTCCCTTCATACAAACTCCCAGATGAGCTTTCTCGCAGGTCGGGCATGCTTCGATTCTTTTCTTCTGACTTCCTTGTTGATTCCCCGATAATGAGTTTTCATTCCACCTTTTCTTCTAATTAAAATTACTACCTCCTGTGCCACTTCCACTAGTTTTGTTATTTCCTTCACCTTCACCTCCACGAACTTTATTTGCTTGCCACCAATGGCTAGCTTCAGACTTCAGCATAAACGTTGCAAAAGCAGTCTTCTGTTCTTCTCTAACCCTAGCAACATCGAAAACCTTCTCCATCTCCATAACCCACGTTTGAGCCTCGATCGGGTTCATGGAACCTTTAAACTCTGGCGCTCCCACCGCCTTGAAATCTTTAAACGTAGTATTTGGTGGAGCTTGAGGTTGATTATTCATTTCTCTAGTTAGTAAGTTAACCAACTGCTGAACGGGATTAGCATTGGCATTATTGTTGTTATTGGTTGACTCTTCCTAAGCTGGTTGACGTTGTTGTCTTCTTCTTGGCGGCATATTTCTATTAAGATATATGCTTATTAAATCTCTATTAAAATCTCTAAATAGTTAAGACTTAACTCAACAATTTAATATAATTAATTAACACATCATCTCAAAGAACTTAATATATTTAATTCAAATCAAGAGTTTTACATCAAATGATAGCATCACTACTATTTACTTCAACTATCCTGAGATAAAGAATGCACATGATTTAAATATTAAAATATTCCTTTATTTATAACTACATCGGAATTTACATCTAAATAATAGACAAGTTTATCACATAAGTAAACAAATTCTATCACTGTCTGTCAAGGCGCTGAATAACCTTGCTACGCTCCTCTTCCATGATGCGAGACATCGTCCTGCGATCCAGCATATACGATGGAAGTCCTTCGAACTGGATGGGGTACCTCAAAACTCGATCCTGGGCCTCATCCATTGCATGATTAAGCGTAGAGTATGTCTCACCAAGCTTCACCTTCTTTGCACGACCATCCTCTTCTGCAAGATCAGCACGACGTGACTCTCTAACCCAGCCTTCCTCTGCTATGATCAGCCTTTCAGAGCTTCCCTTCAGTTCCTTCTTCAACTTTTCTATCTCTGCGGTCTTATCTTCGGTTTGACCCTTCTCGTGGACCAAATCCCATTCTATATTTCCCAGTCGTGAGTGAAGAGTCAAAATCTCCCTCTCTTTCGTTTAGAAGAGTAATCATTTGAATAATAGCCCGCTCACCAGATCTCGCACCTCATCTCGTAACTCCACGTTATTACGGCTGATAATGTGTCGTACATCTCAGCATCAATGGAGTGCTGTGGAAACTCCTCTTCTTCCTCTTCAAATTCCTCCTCAGGATCATCTTCAGGATCAGTCTCAGGTTCATGCTCCTGACCAACAACGGGGTTCCTCCTCTGTAGGTACTGTAGGTACTCGGGGTTCCTCCTCCCCAGCTCGAATAGTTCCTCCAATGTCAGACATCCTGACAACAAAATTTCGAGTTTTTAGTTACTAAGTCATACTAGTGAGCACATAATTTAACACATAAGCACATAAAGTCTCTTATTATCTTCAATGAATTACAAAAAATCATTTCCTAGAACTCGATAAGAGTTTTTCATCACTATGTTCTTTCTATAAGGCTATTACCTAAGGTTGTTCCCCCCACCTAAGGTTCATAACCTACAGCTCTGATACCAACTTGTGACACCCCAAAATCCGGGTACTTAAATTTCACGGGATTTGGTGTTCACTGTACAAATATCATTAATCTATCTACCCATAATAAATGCAAACCATGCAATAGATAGAAATAAAATCCTCCCCTTATGGGGTTACAACATCCGAATAATAAATACAATCCTAGTTTAAACTAACCTTAAACATCTGTGCGGAAATATAAACAACTAATAAGTCTTAACAACATTAAGTCTTAACACATAAATTCAACATCTCATAAATACAAGTCTTCAACATTTGTTAACCTTGCCCTTGCCTTTACTAGTAGAAGGCTCATCGGTTCTTTCGTTCTTAACTGCAATATTATTATTATGCAAGAATGAGCACTATTGCCCACAAGTAAAATAATGAAATAACAATGTATAACAACATGCGAGTGAATCAAAGACTTCTGAAATAAAAGCTCAACTTTTGAATCAAGAATGAGTAATAAGAATCAAAAGATTTCTGAGGGTCATAAGACCTTGAACTATGTCCTATGTTAACAAGGGTTATACTTGAAACCTTTAACAGTCATAAGACTATGGACCATTCTACTCGTACTTAGGGGGATCAACCCTTAGTACCATACTATGCACAATATCTTAACGCTAACGCATAAGTGAATCCCTTTGCAGGGTTGTTCATCTCAGTTTGACATTCGAGTCCGCACCAAAGGAAGTTTGGTTTGGATAATTTAATAAGGGTTCTGAAATTTAGAACGTTCATCAACTATGAACTAGTTGAATCAATAAGGTTCACTAGTCTAACAAGGTTAAAAAATAATGATATTCAAATTGAATAATAATCTCAAGAAGTGTACAATAGAACAATTATTATATAACAGAATCATACTTTGAAAGGATAATCAATCTTTAATATAATAATTCGAACTTGAATACTAGTAATGAGAATTTACTTGAGGTAAATAATAAACTTGAACAATAATAACAAGTAGGGTTAGAAAACTTGTCTTGTGCGTAGATTACACTTTAATTAAACTCGTTCTTTGATTTAAATCCTACATATCATTTACATTCATAATACCAGTCAATTATAACATACTAGTCATCACAAGTTCATTCTCTTTGTCTAACTTTGATAATGACCACATTTAATCAAATTACTACACTCATTGTCTCATACTTTACAATTTGTGAACAATAAGCTAATTATGTATTCAATAATTCAATCCACATGAAATTATGTTATTTACATGTTAAGTATCTATTTTAACATCTTATTATACTTCTAACATATTTCTATGTTCATTACATTAAGTTACTAACATATTGCTAGACTTGACATTTTAAAAAGTTCATTTCTGAACATTCTGGAGAGTGGCGCTGCGGCGCCACTTTTATACTTGTTCTTGGCGCTGCGGCGCGGTGGCACTGTGGCGTGAGTCACAAGGCCTGGAGTCGGCGCCGCGACGCGAGACTCCAGTTTCAGTTCTGTAATTCGCAAAAATTGCAGAACATGGCCAAAGAACTCCAATAAAATTATTACCACACGAATTTAATCATACCCACATGTTAGAATTCGTATATAAACATTACTCAACATCTATAGAATGATTTAAACCCATTAAAACACATAAATACAGAATTAAAATATATAAATTTCACTGTTCTTGATGTTCTTGAAGGTTTTGAACATAAATCATGAAAATTAATACTACGGGTTCGTTATAACAACGAATCCGTTCATTTAAAGTTTGGTCTCTTCATATTAACATGCATAATAATATACGAGTATAATTTTTACAAAACCATTTATGTTTGACACATTAAATTTACGTATAAGGGCCATATGGCCAAAATCCTTACTCTGTATGTTTTGATCAACATATACGACGTATTTTCATGAAACTGGTGACATGATTTATAAAATATATATAATCAAATAAGGTATGGTAACATTTAACATATATATAAACTCATAATCATACCCTTTCCCAATTACAGAGACTTTACAAAATCTTGAAAGGCATTTTCATAAAAACTAAATGACGTGAAATAGAAATTGGGTTTGGAGAAATCATCCATAGTATAATTTAGAAGAGATGATCATAGATGACTCTTTCACAAAAACTTGTTGATTACACACTCACAATTTCTCTAAATCTCACAATTTTTCTCTGACAAATTCTCAAACTCTCTCCCTCTCTGCTCTTCCAGACTTAGAATGATAAGAAAAGAAAAGAGAAGAGGACGTCGTATTCAAATAAATCGATTAGTTGTGGAGGTCGATTTACCCATCATGGGTTAAGCGCCTCAACCTCCACTAGTGCCATGTTTGGCTAGTCTAAAAAGGCTTATACCCAATTCATTTAATAAACTCTTTTATCATATAGTTTAAATAATGTCACACCCTTTATAAAATAACTCAATTAATTTATTTAATTTAATATAAATAAAATATAATAATTTTTCATAAATTCACATAGTCATATAATTAATTTTTCATTAATTAATAATATCAAATTATTAATATCTAATTAATTATTACATTAATTAAAATAACATTAGGCTTATTAAATATTTCTTTAAATTCAATAAGCTCACATAAATACATACTTGAATAATCAATATTCTCCACATTAAATTAATAAATATAACACATATCATTAAATTAATCTATCACAATTGTATCAATTAATTATTTAATCTAATAATTAAATCATCGAAATTATTTATTTAGTTCAATAAATATTAAGAATTAAATTACAAAAATCTCGTTCGTCACACCACCTCCTTTCTCCACCTCCTTACTATTCATTTCTTGCTAACCACTCATCTTATCCTTTGCTTGGCCACCACATATGGCCAGTCATGACTCACTCATGGGACCCACATGGGTTGCCCCATGGGTTTTCTTACCCGTTGACCCATCGGTTCGATCCACGGGTCCGTTTCTTAGTTTGGGCTTTAGGTTTTAATTACTTTGGAGTCAACATCGGGCTTGCATTTCATATCATTGGGCTTTAACAAGTTTAAACTTGGGTTTGCCCAATTCCGACACAAATCCTACAAGTCCATTGCAATAGGATTTAAGCGTTTAACGTAAAATCCTTGTATTCCTTACGTATACTAGTTTGTATAGTCATTCATCATCTACGATATACTACCTTTCATAGATACTTGCATAATACTTCGTATCATACTCGTATTCATTACCTCGTATAATACTTACTATTATACGATCATCATTTATTCAATATTTACCTTCATTAACATTCTCGAACTTAGTACGCAGGTGAAAAACTGCGTTTGTCATAACTGAATTATTATTACATAATCCTTCCTTTCTTATTATTCTATCGTTACGTATTTCTCGGAAGTTCAAAAATAATTCTCGAGCAGAAATGTATGAATAGTATTTTTCAGAAAATTTCTCGAAATACTTTTATTTTCTTCCTGGAAATTCAAACACTTTAATTCCTTCACGTAGCCTTAATTCCTTCACGACACTTTTAGGTTATAGAACAACCTTCATCTTGCTTACTCAATATAATAACATATATTATAATTTTATTCATTATTTAATCAAATAAAATTATTTTACAATTAATCCGATTTTCTTGGTCGTTACATACGTGTCATATGAAATCAAGTCTGCGAAGAAGAATGTCTATAGCGAAGATGAAGTATCTCTGATAAAGGGAGATAAGTATTTTGAATCTAATTCTACCCATGAATAATGACCATGGATGTTTCAAAATTTCCTTGCGATTTCATAACTCATTCAATTTCATAAACTGTTACTTCAAATGCCTTATTCATAAGAGTGTACTAATCCTGATGGCCGAGCCGTCAAGATTTTGGTGTATTTTGTTCTTTTGATATGCAGGATATTGCTTACTCGTGACTTGGTCAACAAAGAGAGTTTATTATATGAATCCCCAGAAACAACATACGAAAGGACTTGGGCATTTTCTAATTCCAGGAAATGGAAGGAGTCTAAGGCGGAATCAAGACTCTCATCAAAGGAAAGAGGATAACTCCTGAAAGAAATCACGGCGACATAAGCTTGCCACAACAAAAGAAGGGAAAAATTCTCATGAGAGTCTTTAACTCAAAAGCAGAAGCCCAACGACAAAAGGTCTAGCGAATGAAATCTACACCATCAAACATGTCAACCTGCGCCAAGTCCTCACAAGTCGAGGCCTCTACACCAAATTTCAAATTTGGGTAGTGAAATAACAGGCCACACCCTCCAGGGACGTCAGCGGCACCCAGATCATCAGTCCACCCGGGTCACGAATAAAAAGCACAAGGAAATGGGGCACAAGCACCCAACAGCTAAAAGAAACTCCAAATCACCTTATTAGAAAGGATGATGTATGTTTCTACGTTTAGTCAAGCAAATTAAGCATGTGCATCAACCTAGGACAATAGACTCCTAAGATCATCACATCATGCATGGTCTGCACATGTGCAACCGTGATATATCAAAGCACATCTCCACTAAAAAGTTTAGCATGTATCCTCAGTAGAGTTAAATATGCATACACATTAAATGCCCAGACTTTAAAAAATTCGTTGTTGAAAATTATCATTCGAGTAGGCATCGAGACAGTCCAGTGATCAACCGTTGTTAACTACCAATAGGGTAGGTGCCGTTGTCAACTACCGGCAGGGTAGGCACCGTTGTCAACTATCGGCATGGTAGGCACTGTTGTCAACTACCAACAGGGTAGGCACCATTGTTAACTACCAGCAGGGTAGACACCATTGTCAACTACCAGCAGGGTAGGCATCGTTGTCAACTACCAGCAAGGTATGCACCGTTGTCAACTACTAGCAGGGTAGGCATAATTGTTAACTACCAACATGGTAGGCACAATTGTAAACTACCAACATATACATCAGGAAGATCCGGTGATTTCAGAACGTCATCCGCAGCAGAGATGTAGGAAACACCTTAATTTATCTTCATCAAACAAGTATCAACAACACCGACAAAAATCAAACCGTTGGAGTCAACACCAACATAGGCATCAACAATAACCGATAATAGTAAAGCAATTTGCAATGTGCAAAATGCGATTTGCGATGTGCGAAGTGCGATGTGCGAATTGTGAAGTGCAATTGGCTAAATGCGAAGTGTAAAATGTAATTTGCAATTTTTAAAGTGCGATTTGTGAAAGCATTTTAACATTCATCATAACATTCATTGCATTGCAATTTGCATAATTAAATATACCTTGTCATATTTCAAGTGTTTAGTAATCTTTATTATATTCATTCCATTTCATAGAATAAACATGATAAAGAGGCGCATCTATAGACACTCAAAATTTCATTTTCCTGTTACTAACTATGCATGAGGGCAATAACATTTTTTTCACACTCTAGAGATAATACGGAGGACCACAACATCAAATCTAACCACGGAGGCATCCACGTGGAACATCAAATCAACCTTGGAGATCAACCCTAAGGAAAAGAAAAGTTGGCAAAGAATCAAATCCTAGAGACAACCTCGAAGGGCGGCCCAAAATCCTTGGCCAACCTTGGAGACAATCCACGAGAGGGCAAAAGGTCATTTTGATAGGTCAAGATTAACCCCAATCTGACTACAAATAGGGTCACAAAGAGCCATTGCAAAGAATTCGAGAGCACAAACTACACAAAACAGCTCAACGGACTACCTGCGAAGGCCCGAAGATGCCATTTGTGTCATAGACACATCTTCTCGAATTCAGAAAAGGTCAAGCCCTATGTCCTTGCATTGCTCTCAAAAAGAGCTTTCCGAAATGGTATATCACATCTCCATCAGATTCCCAGATTAGAAGTTATAAGCATTTTAGCGAACCGTTCGTTACTCAAATTACATGTACTTCGAGGTGGCAGGGCCCACAAGGGCACTTCTGCAGGTATACCCGCGAAAGTCGTAGGTCTACCTGCGGAAGCCCTATCTTTAAATATCAGCCCCACATCAGCTTATAGTTGAAGAGAGAAGACAGAAGAGAGAGAGAGAGAGAAGGGTTCTGGAGAGAGAAATATGGCCATCAGTAAAGGTAAAAACAAACTCAAATCTTATTTCTAAACCTATAAATCTTCTCTATAAACACTTTTATACATATATACTATAACATATCAAGTTTTAACCGGTGGAAATCAAGTTTAAAGGAGCCAAAAGCCTTTCGATAGCCCATCTCGTGCAAGGCTATATGATATCTTCAGATCTGTTGCTTTTTCTTGCTTTAATATATGTATATATATATACACCGATTAGTTGTTCCTGGATCGTGGATCTGCTACTTTTTCTTTCTTTACGCTATATATAAGTACTATATATATACATATTTGCCTCTATATAGCACATATCTAGCTTTTTAACCGTTCATTTCTTGTAAATAGTCAATATTTAAACTATATTGACTAGATCTGTACTGGATCTAGCCAGATCTAGCTTTTAACTGATTCAAAAGTTCTGAAACTTGAACCTGGAAGCTAGAATGGCTAAGATCTATACAGATCTAGTTTTTTTGAATATTTAGCAACCACGCGGCCCTTGATCTGTATCTAGAGGAAGCAGGAAGCTTTGGCTACGCGCATGCAAGGATTTAACTGATGAATCCTTTATTTTACGATGTTTAGAGTAAATATATGTGTTTTATTTCAGTATTTTTGCTATGCAGGCTATTCATGTGATATTATGTGAGCCTAGGATCCACATGATCTAAGATCTAACTTATGGATCTAGATTTGGTTCAAATGATGGAACCTTTTCAGTTGTTCAACTAGCTTAAAACTTTTGTACTTGTAAATATAGGACCTTAAAATGGTTATCCGGATTTAAGGTCCTCGTGATAGTGAAAACCTATGTGTGGTGCTCGGGTATACTTTGATGGCTTTCATGCCCATAAAGATCCCGACACTTATATATATATTATTTTGTTGAAGAAGCTTCGCATCTTGAGAATAAAATTAGAATAAGCCGAATACGAAATAAAATGAAAGTATCAAAGGCCTCAATTACTATGCGACCATAAGGGTTTGAAAACCTGTTTTCAAAACATCATTTTATATATCTTATATTAAAATTGAACTTTATACAAGTCAAACCCTTTGTATATAGGTGCAAACGAGGCATAACATTACTTTCAAATAAAGCACTAGGCCCAATTAACTGCAATGGACACACACATACACACAAATTAGAGAACAAAAAGCACGGTAATCGTGTTTTACGGAAGTCGGGGGTGCCTAACACCCCCCTCACGCTTAATCAAGCCCCCGAACTCTATGAATCTTGGTTTTCAAGACCAATTAAATAGAGTCCAATAATTGGGCCATATTGCAAAAACTTTCAAAACTCGGTTGAGTTGATACAACTATTTAACTCATATCAACTGGCGACTCTGTCTAATTCTGACCAATAAAATGAAATCTTTTCAAATCGTTGCCATTATATGTCGGCATTTTCTAGAAAATCTCACCCTTCAGATCAAATAAATCACATGGAAAACATAAAGGGTAGGAAACACTTAGGAAGAGGGAGATAAAATCTTTCTCAGCGTCGACAAACATCACACGTACAAGTATTTATGCAGCAGCAAGAGGGGCCTTAATGTGTAAAAATGTTGATGAAGCCTATAATTTATTAGAAGCCATGTCTGCAAATAATTATTAGTGGCCTACCGCTAGGATGAATTCACCAAAGGTTGGAGGAAAGCTAGAGGTAGATGCTTTAACTACATTAGCTGCCCCAATGACATCCTTAACAAAAAAATTGACACATTAAAAAATTCGTCTATATAATAAGTAGCCGCAATATGTGAATTGTGTACAGGAAATCATCAGACCAGCCAATGTGCAATCAATAAAAGAGTCAGTGAATTTTGTTGGAAACAAACAAGGTGTGTACTCTAATACATATAATCCAGGGTGGAGAAATAATTCGAAGTTTTCATGGAGCAACAACTAGAACTAAAATATAGCTCCAAGGCAGTTTCCGCCACCAGTTTTTCAAAATCAAGCTTAATACCCACAAGAAAGGAAACTAAATTTTTAAGAAGTAATGACAAAGTACATTGCACAAAGTACTTTGTTGTGCACACACAAGGCTATATATTTATTGCAATTAGATCTTTTCTGTTTGCCTAAATCTATATAACAATTTCACGCAAGTATACACGAGCGATTATGAAATATAAGGCAAGAAGAGTATCGTTCCCAGGAAGAGCGGATATAACTTTTAAATCCTAATTATTAATCATGCATCCGTTTAATTTTATTTAGACAATGAATCAATGGCTCTTTAATAATAAAGAAAACAATAAACTTAACTTATATAAATAAAAATATTAAGGAATTCAATTTCCCCCGATGAATCACAAACATAACCTTATTAATATTGCATTAAAATTTAATACAAGACTTGTGTGTGCACAAAAAACTCATAGTAAATACTCAATACTGTGTCACTTTACCATGCTAGAAGGCTACGTTCGACATTCTCCAATATCCTTGAACATAATCAACTTAATATTATTATCTTTTGAGGGTTTTGTTATTAATTATCTCATCTTGTTTAATGTGCATGCAAATTTATATATATATATATATATATATATATATATATATATATAGACATACGCGTCATATTAAACATACATTAATATGTATAATAATATATTTACTATATAATTAACATGCACATATAGAATATTATATTCTACCTGGGATGCTTATGCACTTAATTCTAATTTGGTTCTGTGACACCCCCAAATCCGAGTATCTTTAAACTCCGGATATGGTGATCCACAGTACTAAACATAAGCATAAATATTGATGCATTCATACTAACAGGAAAATAATTACTAGCTACTACAACCCTATTATTACATACCCAGGTTCTAAGACCTCTAAATCTTTAAAACATGATAATTAACATAGTAATTATTTACAATAAACATATCTATTACAGATAGGATCCATATCTACTTAAGCATTCAACTTACCTTTGCCCTTATCCTTTCCAGAACCTTCTTCACGCTCAGCTTTGCTGAAAACATTTAATTTAAAGTAAGAATGAGCATTTATATACTCAACAAGTATAACAATTGCATATAAAATAACAAAATCAAGAATCACGTGTTTAAACTTCTAAACCTTCAACAACTGAACAAAAGTTGTGAAGAGTTCTAAAATGATAAGAAATTACTTCCTTTATTTTCAAAATGTATTTTTGAAACGACATACTGGCTTTAGCTAAGCGATCATAAGACCTCGAACTTTCATTTTCATTTCAAAAGGGTTTGGACAACTATTCAGCTATAAACCGTCATGGCTTATGAGTACGTTGAGTGATCAACGCTTTGTACCCTACGTTGATCAACACTATATGGCGAAAGACTGATTTTACGTTATTCCGTCACTCGACATTACATGTTGATAATATAAAACATTTTCCCCAATATTAGGGTTGTTCAGTCTCAGACTGAATCCGTACCAAGTAGAAATTGGTTTGGAGACTTTACTTAAACTCAATTACAATTCAAAAGATCCTATGTAGATCATTGAAAATTTTAAACATATGTCTAGCCAATACAAATGGCATTGACATACTTCTTAAATAGTTTATACATATTAGAACTTAAAAACTTGAGCAATTCATGTGTTATAACAATAGCTTTAAACATTTGATGCATTATAGCATAGCTAAACACTTATAAAAACAACAAAGAGTGTGTATAAGTTTGTAATTTTCATAATATCATACTATTTTTATAAGTTGGTTTTATACCTACTTATTGGACACTAACTTGCCATAACTGTTGCTTAATCTCATTTGTTTAAGTTGCTTTTTATACATTTATTTCCTTTTTATAGGATTCATGTTTGGGAACTCGCTTCGATTGGCATCTTTAAATCAAGGAAAGATAGCAAAATGGCATGATATATATGGATGTGTGTGGAAGCAAAGAAGTTAAGGTATGGTGGAAAGAGAAGCAAAAGTGATCAAAGAGTGTATGGACTGAAGCTGCAGCAGAAAAACAGCAGACTGCAGGACTACAAGAGAGCGCAGTTGCGCCTCATGTACAAAGGGAGCCAATGCAATGATGCCCAACCCCAAATTTGATTGATTGCTCTGGTGCACATCTACGCCTGCAATAAGCTCCAACCCAGTAGCAATTGCGCCTACCAATCAATTGAAGCAAAAATTCTAACTTTTCACTTAATGGATCAATCAAATTCTTACTTGAAAAGGGTGACATTTCAAGTTTGGGCAAGGATATTATGACGTTTTATTGCCTTTTTGGTTATAGAGGAACATAAAGAGAGCCTTGTGCATATTCTTCTATCTACTTTGAATCTCTCTTAGTTTTCATTTCATATTTCAAAATTAGCTTAGATTAGGGCTGGATTTGGGAGCATTGAAGCCTTAGGTCAATATTGAAGGTTCAGATTTGAAGAGGAGATACCAGATTTGCATCTCCCATTCCTTAGCTTCTCTTTTTTTTTCATTTTTGACTTCAATGTATGAACAAGTGTGGATGGTGGATTCTGATTCTACTATGATTTAATTTCTATTTTGGGATTATAATGGATCGTAGTGCTTAATTCAGACTGCTATGCTTCCTTGTTGAGATTTGATTGATTATGTATGGATTGTCTATTATGGTTTGTTTAAATTGCCTAATTGCTTGATCACCAATTACTGGGATAACTCATATGAAATTTGAGAAATGAATTGTGAGTTAAGATCTGACCATATTGGCTTGTGTTTATGATTCTACATGGTGTTAGAGTCCATAATTTGTGCTAAGGATAGAGATATACCGAAGCACCACTTGTAGTCATTTGAGAACTTGTACTTAAACCCTTTTTAATTTTAAGTCACATAGAGATATAGTGAGTTACTTAATTTGGGTGTTCACATTCATTCTATTAATTGTGGATTTAATGTGATATGGGTATGGTACATCGAGAGACAACCATATTTTACTTTCATGTTCTCGACTAGCAATCTAAAATAATCAATTGGACTTAACAAGAAATGTAACAACTGAGTAACGCATTAAGTTAAATTATAATCTCATATCTCCCTTATCTGATTTAATTACTTGCTAGTTAGTTATCTTTTGATATTCAGTATTATTAGATAATCACAATTTGTTCATCTGTTTAAGTAGACCGAGATAGTTATAAAACTGGTGTATGTTAGATTAAAATGCAATTAATATCCGTGGGAACGATACTTTACTTCTTTTATATTACTTGTTGACCACGTGCACTTGCGTGTGTGTATTGATTTGTCATATATACAAAACAAACCCAATAATTGTGTAAAACATAGCATACATGCAAATTATTCATAAGAATATACGTTTACTTCTGAAAACTACATTCAAAATAGAATTTGAATGGAATTAGAATATTTTCCTTAAGAGTCTTCTATACTGTAGCGTTAATCGCCCTACAAAATTCCTACACATTCAGTGCATATAGACATACCAATTAGCCACGTATAAACGTCAATAATGGTTTACTTTGACTCTTTTATATGTTTTATAATGTCCGTTTCATAAGAATCGGAACACTATTAAAGTTTATTAAAATTCGATTCGGCGTTTCGACGTTCGTTCATCGTACGCCCGACTTGCCTAACCCGAACACCTAACTGACACTCCATTACGTATGATTAACATGTCCCTCAAATATCCTACACATTTACATTAATATACACATATCAATTAGTCATGCAAATATGACATTTATGATTTACATTTACTTTACTTCATATTTCACGCTATTCGCATTTTATAAGTTAATCATTACGCCCAACTTTTATTCTTCATTTTAGGTTATAGGTGTGACACCCCCAAATTTGGGTACTTCATTCCCACATGATTTGGTGTTCACTGTCCAAACATTCATTTCTAACTACCTAAATATAATAAAATTTAAACAATAAATCTTCCCATTAAAGGGTTACATAATTAAATCCAATAAAATCCCAGGTCATCTAACCGTAAAACATTCATCAAATGCGGAAAATTAAATAATTACAGCACATAATTTAATCAAGTCTGAAAACATAAATATCAAATAAACTAACAAGTCTTCAACACTTGTTCATCTTTCCTTTCCCTTTCCTAGTGGTTAGCTCATCAACCTTCTCAATTTTAGCTGCAATGGTTATATATATGCAAGAGTGAGCAAAACAAATGCTCACTTAAAGAAAACATAATAACCGGCAATGAATAAGCTTAACTGAACTGAATAACATTTTATAGTATTGATAATCAAGAACTGATATGAAATATTATCTGAGGGTCACAAGACCATGAACTATGTCCCAAATTATAAGTATATCTACTTAAATCTTTAATCGTCGTTAGACTATATGGACATTCTTCTCGTACTTAGGGGGATCAGCCCTTCGTTCCATGTATTTTGCACAAACATCTTAACGCTTTCGCGTAAATAATCCCCTATAATAGGGTTGTTCATCTCAATTTTAATATACGAGTCCGAACCAAAGGAAGTTTGGTTTGGATAAGTTTCATGGGCAATTTAGAGTTCAACGTACATCAACTAAGGATTAGTTGAATCAAAAGTTCAATGACAATGTAAAGGTTCAACAATAACGTAATACAAAGTAGTTATGAACCATAAATGAACAACAAGAAGTTCATGCTTTAAGATTAAAGTTCAAAGCATTAAGAAGATATAATAAACCTTGCTTGAACGACATGGTAAGCTAAGGTTACGATTTCCAACAAGAAAATGAGATCAAAAACTTTGCTTAACAGATTTCAAGAATTTACTTAATATAAAAGTAAAGCTCAGAAACTTGCTCTATGTTAAGAAGTAAGGTTTAGGAACTTTCATAATTGTAATCAAGATAGGGTAAGGAAACTTGCCTTGCGCGTAAGCTAAATTGTTATAATTCACGTTCTCAAATATCCTATACACATGTCATCATGACATAATTAGTTACCACATGCTCACAGTACGTAACTGAATATCTATTTCATTTACAACCCTTTGGTATTAGGTTTAACCACACTTTTAATGCAATAACACAAATCTTCAATTATCACATAACTTATTAATTACTAATAATAATTTTATATTTGGAACTATAACACCAAAATATAATAAATCACATTTTAATAATCATAACATTACACTATATTAACAATTAAAAAATTGTTTATTTAAAAATTAAATTTCTGGGCCAAACTGCTAACTGGTGATGCATCGCCCCAGTTTTTACTTGGAACCAGCACTGTGGCACTGGTTTGGCGCTATAGCACTTATGTTTACTCATGTAATCTGGCGTTCTAAAGACTTTAGTTTACTCACGTAATCCCAGGCGTTGCATGCAGATTGTCCAACAGTCAGACATCGAGTAGCGCTACAACGCCCAGTTTCTTCATAGAACTGGCGTTGTGGCGCCACGACACAGTTGCAAGTAGACAGTGTTTGCGAAGAACACAAAACAAAGCCAAATTTGCCTAAAATCTCATTTCTAACATCAACTTTAGCACACATAAAATACATAAACTTTACAGAAACATAACTTAATGTTTCTAACAATATAAACAGTATAAACATCAAATTTAAAAGCTTTAAATTCACTATTCTTGATATTTATTCACTTTTGACATTCTTAGCGAAATTAATCATTGTCCATTTTTTAACTAAAACAGGTATGTTAGTTCCCGGAGGCACAATAGTTATCTAGAAGGGGGGGGGGGGGGGTTGAATAGATATTTAAAAATCTTTTCGTTTTAACTTGTTAGTTGACAATGATTAAAACTTAGCGGAATTAATATTTGTTTTAATCTCCCTTAAGATAGTGAGTTAATGAGAGTGAGGCAGTTATGGCAATTATATCAAGAATATAATAGACACAATCATTTTAAGTGGTTCAGAGCACTTAAAGCTCTTAGTCCACTCTTCTACTCCTCGAGTAGGAAATTCACTAAGGATGTCTTTTACACTTTACGAATCACATGATTCCTTCTAGACCGTTAGTCTAAGAACTTCTTAGTTCACTCTTGAACTCTTCAAGTCCGTGAGAGACTTGGCTCTTCACAGATTCACTTAGAACTCTTCAAGTCCTTCCGACTTGGAACTCTTACTTCAGATTGATTGGTAGTTGTTAAGTTCTTGATGGTTTGCTACTCTTGTTCTTTGTTAAGCACTTGTTCGAAAGAATCGAGTAGTGGTGAGCAAGCTTTCTCTTTTTCTCAGATCGTAGAGTTGAGCGTTGAGAGTTCTTTTTCGTTCTTGTTCAATGCTTGCTTGATTCCCTGTTATTTGCGTATGTTTTGCATATATGTGATCTTGAAATCTATCCGTTTGATCCATCCGTTGAAGCATTAAATGCGTTTGACATTTCTGTACTTTGATGGAGACATTTCTGTATATCTTCTGAATTGCATTATGGCCCACTGACACAGCAAACTGCTTTCTCACCTAACACCTGAAAAGGTGTTTTCCTCTTACCAATGGTACTTTCCTTAGCTTCTTCAATATGCTTCTTTATTGCATACTAAGGATATCTTTTGTACCGTTGGAACTGGTGAGGAATTCAACGTTTGAAACCCATTCCACATTTTTTGGAGATATATCTTCAAATAAAAAGGTAGGGCTCGATGCTTCTGACACACGTCAGATGATACTCTACGATCCGATCGTGGTGTCTTGTTACCTTGGTGCTTGGTCTGATTCTATCAAATAAGAGCACTACGATTTCTCTTAAAGACTTGCACACTACGATCTTCACTTGCTTGCTTTGCAAGCTCTACGTTTCTAAGAGCACACTACGATCTCTGAGTTGGCTTGGCAAACGTTGGGACCACTCTACGATTTCCGAAGAGGCCCTTAAGGCATGCACACTACGATCCTCGAAGCTCTACGTTCTGCTTTGGCTTCTGTAATCTTGATCAACTTGATACACTACGATCTCTTCAAAGCCTATCTTTTACATCTCAAGATCAACCTAACAAGTTTGATCTTCTTTTATATACATTCATTTACAGAATGATATACATTAAGAGCTTAAATCAACCTAACAAGTTTGATCTATCACTAAGTCCTTATATAAATATTCCTTGAAGGACTTTACAAATAAGCATGAGCATTTATATTTAAACATCAAATCAAAATATGCACTCTCCCAACAATCTCCCCCTATTTGATGTTGACATAACCAATGAGATTTGTTGTCATGATTATTAGTTTCTAGATGCAATTGCAGGAAAGTAAACATGACTTAGTATTTCAGTGAGCAGCTGAAATTTCTAGAGAATAAGCATGAATTTATTGATGTTCGAAGAATATTACAATTTAGCTTTACATCAATAAGAATTTAAACTTTCACTTATTTCTATTTCCTTAATCTTTTGCGAGGAGGATTGGCATATTCCTCAGCTCTTCTTTTCCTGCTTGCTTCATCCCGCCTGGCTAGATCTTCTAGCTCACTAGGGCTTAGCCTAGGATTTTGGTCATGCCTATTCATGAATGCAGGATCTCCAGTTGGCATTCTAAGGCCTGTGGTGGTGATATTTTGTGAGCTGGAAGCTGGCCCTATACTCCTTATTGGCTGAGCCATTAAAATTTCCTGCTGATCAGGTCGTTGAGTCTGATGGCTGGATCGTGGAGTCTGTTGGTGGAATTGCCTTGTAGAAGGACTCCTTCCTTTACCTCTGCCCTGGCCTCCTTGAACTCCTCTGCCTCTGCCCTGACCTCCTTCTCCTTTCCCTTTATTCTCCCCCTTTATGTCAGCATCAAGGGTTCGAATGTCTTCAGATAGTCGAGTCACTCTTCGGATGAGATCGTTGAGTTGGCTTTGAGTTTGAGCAATGTCCTCTCGATTTTCCTTTATCAGAGCTTCAGATCGTGCTTCCCTATTTTTGAGAACGTCTAGAACATTGTCAGTTTGTTGTCCTTGGTTCACGTAGGCTTGTTGAAATTCTTTGACTGCAGTTTTCAAACTAATGATGTTCTCCATCATAAGCTTATTCCGGGCTTCTTGAGTGTTCTGTAATGCAAGAACAACATCTCTATGTCTTTTGGCGGCTATGAAGTGAATATCATCCCTGTCCTTTATGCTTTTAATCATTTCCATGATAATCTCCCTCAGCTTCTTAGTAAGCTCAACGTTTAAGGTGCCTGGAAGATTGTTTGTAGCAGTGATCATTTTTGTCAGTCTGAGATGAATGAATTTTGAGTGAGCTTCAAGGCTCTCATCGATGTCCTTGATCATATTCTTGGAAACTTCGTTCAACTCTGCTTTAGTGGGCAGATCTGAGAGTAGTTCACTGAGTTGAGGATTGTTTAAAAGAGGGGATGTTTTCTTGAATTGATCTTGCGAGGAGTAGAGGGCAAGATCAAGGTTGAAGTATTCATTTCTGGATGAAGAGGGAATATCTGATGGAGGGGCCTGTGTTTGGGTGTCTGGAGTAGGTGGCTCTACGATTTCTCTTTGGGACTCTACGATGGGCTAGAGTCAGTGATCGTAGAGATGATGGGAGTTGGGATCAATATGAAGTTTGGCACATTTAGTTCATCAGTTACAGAATTTTGGGATTCTGTAACTGGGGATTGACTTGGTGAATTTAGAACCACTTCCAACCAACTTGGAAATTCATAAAATTGGCTAGAAAAAGACAGTGGATAGTGATTCACTCTATAAAGAATTGGGACAGTTAATACCTCATGCACCATTCTTGAGGAGGGATCATTTGTGATGAGCTTCTTGGCAAAGTTGAAGTTGCCTGGAAATCCATGGGCTAGCACAGAGATGGCTGGATATTCCTTGAAGCTCCAAAACATGTGGCTCAAGGAGTTTAGAATGTGAGCTTGATGATAGGGAATCATGGGGAGATAGGAGAACAACTGATTGTAAAGATAACTTCTATACCCATCATGACCCATGCCTATGATCTCAAGTTCATCATCATCTTTGTCTTCCTCTTCTTCTCCATCTTCTTTTGAGGATTCCACTATGTCAATGACTTCTTTTGACTTTCTTGCTCAGGCTTTCCCTCATTTTTTGCATGAGCAGCTTCTTCTGTAAAGGGGATATCATGAGGCTCCCCCTCAACATGATCATCCATTTGTAGGACTAATGGCTCCCCCTCAGCTGGAGCACTTTCTATCATGAGAACTTTAGGTATTTCCTCAGTTTGAGTATTTTCTAAGGTGAGAACTTCAGCTGTCTCCCCCTCAGCTTGAGCTATGTCATTTTGGCTTTCTTTGGATAGTTCCTTTATAGCAGCCATCTTTTTGTCTTCCTCTTTGAGTACTCCTTCGTTAATAAGGATGTACTTCTTGACCAATGTTCGTCTTGGTTTTCTGGGTCGAGCCACAGCCTCAGGACTTCCTTGAGCTTCAGCTCTGTCCTGTTGATCAGTTAGAACATCTGATGCAATAGCTTCCTTGCTTGAGGTGTTCGGTCTGGTCTCTATGATCGGTAGAGACTCTACGATCGAAGAGAGAGATGGCCTCTTGGACTTTTTGTGATGCCCCCAAAATAGGTATACATCACCTATCTTGAGTCGCCAGATAAATGGTACATAACTCAACTACAAACTTAATTATGCAACTATTGGGAAAAATACGACAAAACATAGCTGAGAGTTTAAACACGAATATTGCCTTCTAGACAATATCCACACTCAATGGAGTCCTCATTACAATTATTATCACACTATTTTATAAAAATAGTGAGGACTACTATAGCCACCATCTCGGACCATCACTCCATTCCCCGACTCGTCCCAGCTATATTCTCATTTCTTAAAGAGAACAATGAAAGAAAAGGGTGAGCTTAACTAGCCCAGTAAGAAATATTATGACTAAGATAATGAAAAATAAATTATCCTTAGCCTTCAACAGTATAACAACTGATAGAATATAATAGACAACAAGTTTTAGATCAACAACTGCAGCGGAATAAGCAATCCATTAGAAGAGTCAAGTAGAGCATAAAATCTACTATCTTCTGTGATTTAAAAAGTTTTTCATCAAATTTATCCCTGTAATACCCATTAACAGTTCTTTATTATACCCAAGACAAAAAGAATTCTCATCACTTGTCTTCACCTGAACCACCAAAGATTATAGTTAAATCCACAATTCATATTTATAATCATGTAAATCAACAGTTTCTCCTTGCCACAAAGGCTTAATAGAACGTTTACTCAATATCCTTAGTGTGACGCCCCTAAATTCAGGTACTTAAAACCCGAACTCAGTACTTAACGATACCATTTCTTTGAGCGAAATAATAATAATAATGTCATAAATATCAAACTTAATTTACATATCAGAGTTGTCTAAATCCCAGGTACGCGACCTTTAAAACATTTCATTACATGATAGATAATAAATATCGTCAATTTATTTAAGTTTAGCTATTACATAAGATAACGCAAACTTAATCTGATAGCTTTCCTTTTCCTTTGTTCTTGCCTGAACCTTCAGGTTGATCATACATAGCTAAAAACATTTAAATTAAGCAAGAATGAGCATTTAAGTGCCCAGCAAGTAATACCAATTATAAATATTAGCTGAAAGGATTAAATATTTTCTTTGATTGACTCTTCAACAACGAAGCAATAGTTGTGAAGTACTGAAGCAACACTAAACAACATAACAATTCTTATTTCAATTTTGAAACTACGTATTGACTATAAATGGAGAGCATTCGATAGACTATGAACATAGTTTTCAATTTTCAAAAAGGTCAAACAGAACTTCATCTGCAAATCGTCATAACTTACAGGCACGGGGGGTGATCAACTCGTTATGCCATGTATTGATCAATACTACATACCAGAACGATATTCTCGTTCATCATATCCGCCTCAGGCGCACAAAAGTTTTTCCCAGATTAGGGATGTTCATACTTAGTCGGGATTTTGAACCAAAACAATTAGATTGGATACAAGAAAGTTTTATCATATTCAACGATATTTCTAAATCTTTGTCTAGCTGATCAAATAGCTTAGACTACTATATATATATATATATATATCAACATGTGTTTAACTACAATGATTATCCAAGTGAGGACACTTGTATAATCATATTTCAAAATTAACAAACAGAATATATATATATTAGTTATATGATATAATATCATGTTGATAAAAAATGATCGGATATAATATATACTACAATATGGTTAATAATCTAGTACAATAATAATATAAATCTGAAACTTTCTTAATCGTGTTCATTGCATAAAGAAAATGCAAATGTAAAGATACTTGCTTACGATATCCGTTGAATAAAGTAAAACAAGAGTTTAGGATACTTGCCTGGTCTGCTGCTTACACAACTTAGTTCTATCTTTAATTCAACGACCTATCATTTATAAGATTGTTCTATTGATTAGAATAACATATTATAACACATAGTACTGTTATTTACAGTCAACACATATCCTAATCACATTGTCTCATAGTTATATTAATCATTAAGACACAAACAAACAAATACTTATACAAATTCCAAACTATATAGGTTCAGATCAATTTCGTAACATTTGATTGTATTAAGCGACTTTATTTGTAATTATCGAGTTTAAAACTCTCTCATGCGGTTCAATATTATCCTGGATATTTTAAATACCGATATATTATTTTTAAATGACTTATAATAATTTTTAAATAATTATTATAATTTATCTTGATTTTTCAAACTCTAGAATCATTATTAAAGCGATTTAAATATTAGATAATTCTATTATCATTAATACTTAAATAATATTATAATATTAATGCAACCATTGCCAAAATATCAAAGTTATTTTTAATAACTCAAAATATTTTAAAGTATTAATATTACCCTTAAATGATTTTTAAAACATTCAAAATCATTTTTAAACAATTACCAATAATATTAAAATATTAAGGTATTATTCATTAAAATATTAAAAGTCACTTATAATTACTTAAAATATGTTTAAACCATTTATATCCTTTTAAATAATTTTTAAACCAATAACATCATTTTTAATCTATTTATTTAATATAATTATTAAATAAATCTAATATCATTAATATTAAATAATTAATGAAATTTATCTCAAAATATTAAAAGTTCATTTTATAATTTAAAATATCTTTAAACTCTTAATTTTCATTTAAAATGATTTTTATAATATTAAAATCATTTTTAAACTAATTTATTTAATATAATTATTAAATAAATCTAATATCATTAATATTAAGTAATTAACGAAATTTACTTTAAAATATTGAAAGTTACATTTTATAACTTAAAATATTATTAAATACCTTATTATCATTTAAAATGATATTTAATATAATAAAATCATTTTTAGTTAATTTATTTAGTGCATTTATCAAATAAATAATATTCAAATAATTACTAATATTTATGGAAAATATGCCAAATTATTAAAAAGTAATGTTTATGACTTAAAAATAATTTTTAAAATGATTTTATAATTTTCGGAATTTATTTACCATTTTTAAATAATTTTTAGAATTTATTTCTATTTTTAAATCATTTTCCGGAAATTAGAAAATAAAAATAACAGGAACCGTTGCTATAGGCTATAGCGACACTGTCTATCGCTATTGGTATTCTTGAGCTCAAGAACACTGACACGACAGTGTTCAAGGGTCTTACTTTGACTAAGTGTAATTCCATTCCTACTATGTTTCTGGGCTTGTTTAAACATTTATCGTGCAGTAGGTATGTCATACTACCATAAACAATCATAATCTAGGTCATACCACATTGTAACATGAAGATCCGGGCCATCAAACTCCCTGTCAGAGCTTCCTGGATTTTCTGGGTTACCCAGAAACCCAGTCAGCTTCGAGGGTACACTTTGAGGCTTAATTATCTTCGGGTTCTGTTAATTGTTAAAGTGTTGGAATGGGTCCGAGTTGTAGTCCACATGACAAAGTACATATAACATCTTTAACATAAGTTAAACTACATCAGGATCACTAACTAGCATTCGGTCAAACCATGTCAGAAAGGATGTTCTTGCGTTTTCTGGGTTTCCCAGAAAACCGAGTTCATGTACAAGTGGGCTAGTTTGACCGTACATTACTTTCAGTCTGTTGGTTATATAAGTGATCTAGACGTCGGGCTTTGTAGACAAACCAGTAGAGTACAAGTGGTGAGCCTAGTCCAAACATAATTTACATGCAAGATCTAATTCAACAAAGAACTTGTCAGACGTGTTCTTGAGTTTCTAGGTTGCCCAGAAACTTAAGCAGTCACAAGGGTACTACTTTGCAGCCTTATAGATTACAGTCTAGGTCTGGTTTATGTGCTATCAAGGTTTAAACTTGTAGTAGTGATGTCATAGTACAACTACATAACATCAGATTATCATAACGACATCACCATCTCAAGTTTTGAACCCAATAAAGAAATGCAGGTCGAATGACATTTATTCTTCACGTTTCTGGGTTTTCCAGATTTCATCAAGAACAGTTGGCCAATGCAACTTTGACCAAGTATAATTTTGCTTCTATGTATTTTCTGGGTGAGCTAAAAGCTTGATTGTGTAGACCTTTTACCAGACTACAACTTCAAACCTTTAAATCACCAAAATAATAAACGAGCACAGATCTACAAGGCCAGACATTCATTGTCAGACAACAAAAATAAAAATTTCCAGATTTTGTAAAAACTTAGATTCGAGCATATAAATGTTATGGATCCACTATTTAGCAACCCAGATCATCTATATGGACTACAAACAACATGTTTAACACACAAAAACTAACATCTAACATGAAATCAAAAATCAAAATTTAGGTTTAGGGTTTTACCTTTCTTGAACAAAATTCGATTCTTTGCTACTGATTTTGTGACACCCCCAAATCCAGGTACTTTATTCCCACAGGATTCGGTGTTCACTTAAGTAAAACATTCATTTCTAACTACCCAATTATAATAAAATTGAATAATCAAAACCTGCCCATACAAGATTAAACTTAAATAAAAATCTCCCAGGTTATCTAACCTTTAATCATCATTCAAATGCGGAAAATATTACATAACTTCTTTTAAAGAAAGTATAAGATCAACATAATAAAAGTCTAACATCTTAATCAAAGTAAAAATTACAAGTCTTCATCACTTGTACATTTTTCCCTTTCCTTTGCTAGTCGAAGGTTCACCTACCTTCTCTTCTTTAGCTGCAATGAGTTTATAAATATGCAAGAGTGAGCAAAACAATTGCTCACTGGATATAATTTGGAATCAACATGAGTATAACAATAATAACTGTCAAAATAGGCTCATCAAAGTGAATAGTACTCTATCAATAATAATAAGAAACTGAAATCCCAAAATATGGAAAATATACATCACTGAGGGTCGTAAGACCATGAACTACGTCCACAGTTGCAAGTAATCTTTCAACTCCAACTTTAACAGTCGTAAGAATATAAGGACCTCGTACTTAGGGGGATCAGCCCTTCATACAATATATTGTGCACAAACATTTTAACGCTATGCGTAAGTTAACCCCTAATCATAACAATAGGGTTGTTCATCTCAGTATTTAGAGTACAAGTCTGCACCAAAGGAAGTTTGGTTTGGATAAGCTATCAAGGTTATTTAGAATTCAACGAATATCAACTAAGGGACTAGTTGAATAAAATCAATGACATTATACTATAGAATAATCGTGATTGAATCAATCATAGTAACTAAAATCATGCTTTAGGAATAATCCAATAGCATACAATTTGAATAACTATAGCATACCTTGCTTGAACAATACTAAGCTAAGGTTAATTAGAATTGAATACTAAACATGCATAGCAATTTAGTTATGCATGCTAAACAACAAGTGAAGTACAAGAATAACTTGTTCAACATCAAACCAAAGTTTAGACAGCTTGCATCATTATAAGGTAATCGAATTGAAAACAATAATTAGTTCAATAAGATAAAGGGTTAGAAAACTTGCCTTGATCGTAGGCTAAACCAAATCAATTCGAATCACAATACCCTAGATACACACACACACACACACACACACACACACACACACATATATATATATATATATATATGTCATCATGAGATAGTTAGTCACTACCACTTTACAAACTTAACTAACTACATTCATCATGTATGTTTGATTATTTAATCACATAATCAAGTTATAACATAAGTTAATCTTTAATAACATAATTATTCATAGTATAGAAATACTAAAATCAATATTTTATAGTCCTACTATCATCACATAATCTTTCTTAAAATTTCGTGTACAAAAAGTACACCGACCGATATTCTCGCTAACTGTATATTTCACAATTTACATTTGTAGGTCGTATTTGCGCCATGGTGATGGTGATATATACGGCTGTGACTCGTTGAATACACTACTGAAGTCACATTGCTGGTGAGGTGATGATGACATGGCTCCACTAACGATCATCTTCTTTGGGCATGCACTTCTGAAACTTTTCGAGATTGATTTGACGGCCCTAAACAAGACAAGAAAAAGCCAATTTGGCCTACAAGCTCGTTTCTAACAGACTAATTCACATGCAATTCCTACAAAAACTTCATGTAGACATAATTCAAGAACTTCTAACATGTTTCTACCCATACAACAACATAAACAACGAATTTAAAACATCCAATTTCACTGTTTTTGACAAAAACTCCATTTTTGATATTTCAATGAAAATCAACACTGTAAATTTTGTTTTTCAACCAAAACAATTAATTCAAAGCATCTTATCAATAGTTATACATACTCTATCAAATTAGATGATCAATTTATCAACTAAACAATTAATTAACCCTCAATTTCTACTTTAAATTAACCCATACTCATTCACCAAAAACTCTCTGTAAAAAGGTTTTCTTCACAAACTACATACATAACAACAATACATTGACTATAACTTATGAAAATCGTTTTAATATCACTAGTATGTCATATAAAGCCACATAGCAACAACAATTCATGTTTACACAAGGATTCTACAGAGAATTTGGGAAGAGAAAAACTAAACTTTTAAAAACTAAAAGAATAGGAGAAATACCTTGAAGAAGATGATGATGGCTATTCCTTTCTATTCTCAACCTTCTTCTTCTTCAATCTCTAGCCTTTCTTCCTCTCTTCTCTTCTTCTTCCTCTGAGTTTTTCTTTTCTTCTCTCTAACCTCTCTCCTCTATTCTTACGTCTTATGATATAACGTATAAGATATAACATATATTTATTATATCATATAAATATAAAACATATAACTGATATCAATTATTTGAGTTTTGAAAATCAAAAGCCATTAGGCTTGTTTGGTTAACCACTAAAAATATAACCAATTAATCCTTATGCCTTGTTTGGTAAAACACAATTATATTAAAGACTTAATAGGCATTAGGCCTTGTTTGGCAAAAACTGAATTAAACTCTTTTAATTTATTTTAACAACTCCTTTATAGCAAGGTTATTTGTCACACTCCTTATTAAATTAAATAATCAAGTTAATCAATTAAAATATTAATCTATTAAATTACTTTAACACATAAATCATTATCACAAAACTATAATTTCTTTATAATTATAATTTTATTCAACCAACTAACACTTTATTTTAATCACAAATTCTAATTAAAATACTATAATTCATTTAATCATTATTAGCTCTCTAACTTAATTATTAAATTAAATTAGTATATAATCTCATAGCAAATAAATTTTTCTTAGCTCCTAAATTATTTATTCAACAAATAATTAACTAAACCACATCAACTCAAATTGCCATTAAATACTTATATAATTCAATAAATATTTAATATTACAAATAAATATTTAATATATATTATTTAATTATTTATTCAACAAATAATTAACTAAACCACATTAACTCAAATTGAACAATTATTTATTCAACAAATAATCATATCCATTAAATACTTATATAAATCAATAAATATTTAATATTACACTTTAAAATTCTGGAATGTTACATCATTCCCTCCTTACAAGGATTCTGTCATCAGAATCACAACTCAAACAAATCATTCTTTACATTCTTCCCTACTTACAAAGATTCTGATGGGTCTACTCCAAGGATCCAGCCCATCTTGTAAACCCAATACGGAATAGAGGCCCAAGTTCAAGATGTCTAGCGAGCCCAACAGATGTGGTCCATTCGGTTGGGTTAATTGAGCCCATCGATAATAAATTGCGCACGCCCACATCACGAAAGGAGTGGTCAGGCCTCGTCCCCATATCTCAAGGAGAGCACGACAACCACCTTGCACGTCAGGAAGAGGTGGGGAGCTCCACTAAAGTAGTGGTCTTAGTGGCTACTTGTCCACCCCAAAACTGTCATGGGGTCGGCTATAAATAGAATGCCTCACCATCACTGGGAGGCAACTCACTTTTGATATCTTTAAGTTTGTACTCTCTGTACTCTCTCCAACACACTTGATATAATATAAAGTACCAGACGACTATAGCCATTCGACAGTGGACTATAGCCATTCGACAGTGGACTAGGTCAACTTGACCGAACCACTTTAATACTTGTTTTATCTCTTACTTTTATTACCGCTTTTATAATTACTTGATTGGTGTTTGTACAAAGTCCATTTTGTGCATCATCAGTTTGGCGCCGTCTGTGGGAAACAAAAAGTTTTTCACCTTCAAACATCTACGCCAATGGCGATTACAACCAGGTCAATGAACCAACCTGAAGACAATCCACGACTAGAGGAGGGTGCTCCTCCGCACACCAACCCCGTCTCAAATACTTCAGCTCCAAATCCACAGCAAATGCTGGAGACCATGCAATAGTTGGCTACCCAAAACCAGCAGATACTGCAACTCCTGCTCGTCGGACAAGGAGGAGGAGTGCGAATAAGAGGACCACAAGGAGCTCCAACCCCTGGACATCAAGGAACTCCACATAGGGAAGCCCATCATGATCAACCCCCTCCTCCTTCTGCTTCCCAGGGTGGAGGTCCTCATCTCCAAGAGGATGAAGGCGAGAACCAGAGCGTGGAACATGGAAGTCATCCCCATAATCATTCCAGGGGAGCCTTTAATCACAGGGATGAGAAAATCAAGGAAGTACAGAACCAACTGGGCAATGTTTTCAACGCCATGAAGGCCCGAGGACCAGAAACCTTGGACTACTTGGTAGGGCGAACAGACACGCCTTTCAAGCCTGACGTGGCACCGACGATTGCTACGAACTTAAGAGACAAATTGAAGATCTTATTCAACGTGGTCAACTATGCCAGTATGTTACTAGTAGAAGACAGGCACCATCACCAATACGTAACCAAGAGGATCAACATCCAGTGGGGGAAATTCATATATACCATCTCGGGAGGATTTGTAGGAGGGGGAGAGTCGCTATCTGCCATGAAGGGACACACAAGAAAAGCAAGGCACCCCGACGAGGGTCGCCCATCTAAGATGCCCAAATAAGATGTCAGCGAAGTCATATCCTTCTCAGATGAGGACTTGAAGGGTATTCAACACCCACACGACGACCCGCTGGTGCTCACCATGATCGTAGCCAACTTTCAAGTATGCAGAATCCTGGTGGACAGTGGCAGCTCTGCCGATATCTTATTTGTAGAAGCTTACGACAAGCTCAACCTGGGCAGGGAGAGATTGCAGCCTATCCGATCTCCTCTCATGGGTTTCTCAGGGGAGAAGGTATATCCCTAGGGTCCATCACCACCGCCAATCACAAATGGAATGGCACCAAAAAGATCTATAGTGATGGTTAATTTCTTAGTTATAGACTGCCCATCAGCCTATAACATCATACTGGGGCGACCTGCTCTGAACACATTGAAGGCCGTCCCCTCGACCTATCATCTTATCCTTTGTTTTCCAACCCCAAATGGAGTCGGAGAAGTCAGAGGAGAGACGGAGCAAAGAAGGGAGGTCGTGTGTCTCCTCCATGAAGACCAGGAAGCCAGAGGAGACATTACAGGTCGAGGTACTTGACCCAAGAGATGACTCCACCATAGAAAGAGGAGAGCCCGTCGAGAAGCTCACCCCTGTAGTCTTGGACAAGGAACACCCAGACAGAAGGGTGTATATTGGCTCTTCCCTCAGTAGAGAGCTAGTTCACCAACTTACAGACTTCCTAAAGAATAACATAGATGTCTTTGCATGGTCACATACAGACCTGGAAGGCATCGACCTAGAAGTGGCCACACACCGTCTCAATGTTGACTCGCGTCACAAACCAGTTTGCCAAAAGCTAAGGGGTGCCTCCGCTAAAAGGGCCCAAGCCATGGATGAGGAAGTGAAAAAGTTAATAGATAATGGAGCAGCCAGAGAAGTAGCATATCCAGAATAGCTCTCCAACATGGTGATGGTCACTAAAGCTAATGGGAAGTGGCGCCTATGTGTTGACTTCACAGAACTTAATAAGGCGTGCCCAAAAGATAGCTACCCGTTACCATGGATCGACCTCCTCATCGACGCCACTGCAGGATATGAGTTGTTCACCTTCCTGGATGCGTACTCCGGGTATAACCAGATTAATATGCATCCCCCAGACCAGGAGAAGACATCCTTTATCACTCCTAAAGGGAGATACTGCTACAGGGTCATGTCCTTCGGGTTGAGGAACGCAGGAGCAACCTATCAACGATTGGTGAACAAAATGTTCCAGGCTCAAATTGGGCGAACAATGGAATTCTACGTTGATGACATGCTGGTAAAGAGCCTTGCCGCAGCAGATCACATTAACCACCTTCAAGAGACCTTCAATGTTCTTAGATCGTACCACATGAAGCTAAATCCTGAGAAGTGTGCCTTCGGCGTAGGATCGGGAAAGTTCCTGGGCTTCATGGTCAACCAGAGGGGAATTGAAGCAAACCCTGACAAGATCAAAGCCATTCTCAACATGAAATCACCCACTTCAACCAAAGAGCTCCAGCGTCTCAACGGAAGAATTGCAGCACTCAACAGGTTCGTCTCCAAGTCTGCAGATAAGTGTCTGCCTTTTTTTAAAATTCTTCGAAAAGCTTTTGAGTGGGGATATGAGGCTGAGGAGTCATTTAAAAAACTCAAAGCCTATTTGGCTGCACCTCCTCTCCTTTTGCATGCCACACCAGGTGAGGTGTTATATTTGTACCTTTTTGCCTCCCCATCGGCAGTATGCTCAGTCCTCGTCAAGAACGATGATGGAGCACAGAAGCCAATCTACTATGTAAGCAGAGCATACCAAGGAGCAGAAGTCAGGTATTCAAGCCTAGAAAAATTGGCGCTCGCTTTAATCACAACAGTGAGACGGTTACAACATTACTTCCAAAGTCACAGCAATGTTGTCATCATAGATCAACCTCTGAAAAGAGTCATGGGAAAGTTCGATGTATCTGGGAGACTACTTAAATGGGCAGTAGAGCTTGTTGAGTTTGACATACAGTACCAACCAAGGTCAGCCATCAAAGCACAAGCACTGGCGGATTTCGTTGCTGAGCTGACACCAGCAGAGACGGAGAACAACGAAATTCCCACCTCACCCAGTTTGGAGATGGTTGATGGAAGCGCTCAACAACATAATGATGATCAGACACACGAACTTGGCACCCAGACCATCCCAAGCGACCAGACCATCATGATGAGCGCGCAGACTCCCTCCTCAGACGCCCAGATAGCTTTTTCGGACGACCAGACACTCCAAAGGACCCAGATTGGAGCTCCAGTTCCCAATAGTGGCGTCCAATCTCCCTCTTTAATCTCTGAGCCCTGCTCTCTTACATACTGGAAACTCTATGTAGACGGTTCTTCGACCAACGATGGAGGCGGAGCAGGTCTGATCTTGATAAGCACAGATGGTTCCATTCTCAAGTATGCAGTAAAGCTCCACTTTATTGCTTCAAACAATGAGGCAGAATATGAAGCCCTCCTATCTGGATTAAGATTGGAAATTGAGATGGAGACTCAACATCTCGTTATCTATAGCGATTCTCAGTTGATAGTCAATCAAGTGAAGGGCGAGTTCGAAACAAAAGGAGCCAAAATGCAAGAATATCTTGGCATGGCAAGGAGTATGATGATAAAGTTTAAACACTCCGAGATTTTCCACATTCCCAGGGAAGATAACATGGCCGCTGATGCACTTGCAAGACTTGCCTCGTCCTTGGAAACCCCACCAGGAGGGCCAATATTCATTAGTAACCAGTTCGAACCAAGCATGATGGACTCGGGAATCACGAACATAAACTGTGCATCGACTGAATCAAACTGGATGACCCCAATAAAGGCGTATCTCCAAGAAGGTGTGTTGCCGGAGAACCCTTCAGAAGCTAGGAAGCTGAGAATGAGAGCTTCTAAGTTCACTATCCTCCAAGACACTCTGTACAAGAAGGGTTATTCCTTGCCATTGCTTCGCTGCCTTTCACCGGAAGAAGCTCACTATGCCTTGCGAGAGATCCATGAAGGAATATGTGGGAACCACTCTGGAGGACGATCCCTCGCCCATAAGGCACTCAAGCAAGGTTACTTCTGGCCTTCTATGGTAAGGCACGCCCAGGAGTTCTCCAGGAAGTGCGACAAGTGTCAACGCTTCTCAACCGTACCCAGGCAACCACCAGAAGAACTAACAACCATTACAAGTCCATGGCCTTTCTCTAAATGGGGCATCGACATTCTAGGCCCGTTGCCTCTGAGCAAAGGACAGTGCAAGTTCGTGGTGGTGGCAGTTGATTACTTCACCAAGTGGGCTGAAGTCGAAGCCTTAGCAAAAATTACAGATGCAAAGATTAAAGACTTTATTTGGAAGAATATAGTATGCCGCTTCGGCATACCCCACTCCATTATCAGTGACAACACTAAGCAATTCGACAACAAGTTGCTAAATTTCTTCTGCTCTAACCTCCAAATAAAATAGTCACACTCTAGCCCAGCTCATCTGTAGGCAAATGGACAAGCAGAAGTCATGGTGAGAACAGTGCTACGTAATTTAAAAATAAGGCTTAAAAAGGCGAAGGGGCTTTGGGTCGATGAACTCCCAGGCGTATTGTGGGCCTATCGAACCACGCCGAGAACTCCAATTGAGGAAACCCCTTTTTCCCTAGCCTTTGGAACTGAGGCGGTCATCCCTGTAGAGATCGGGGTGAACTCTCTAAGGGTCCAACACCACGACTCTGCCACCAATGAGGAAGGACTCCGCATCAACCTCGACATGGTAGAGGAGGCAAGGGAGATGGCTGTGGTCCGCAACGCAGAATATAAGCGTCGCATGACAAATTACTACAACTCAAGGGAGAAGCCTCGTTCCTTCCAACCAGGAGACTGCATCCTCAAGAAGGTGATCCTCGCCACTAAGGATTCACGCGAAGGAAAACTGGGACCAAATTGGGAGGGACCATACCTTGTAACAGAAGTGGAGAGACCAGGCACTTACAAGATCCAAAATTCCGAAGGGAAGGTCTTACCTCATCCATGGAACACTGAGCACTTAAAGAGGTATTACCAGTGACACCTTGAAGAAGTAATAGTAGCATAGTTAGGGATTTGGTTTTATTTGTCTTTTTTAGGATTGTTATCCAGTGTTTAAAGCACCTTTTCTGGGTCTGCAATGAAATTTCCTATTTTTACTCCAAAAGATTGCATTTTTCATTCAATTTCAAAGGAGTACCAATACAAAAGTAAGGACGCATACCGTCTTTATATATATATAAAAAAGAAGTCCCTAGCATTCTAACTACTATTATGGTCGCCCTCATCATCTTTAGCATCTTCAGAACCTCCATCCCCAGGCGCCTCAGTTGGCACAAAACCTGAGAAATCAATATCAGGGAAGGAAACAGAGATCTTTCCCCGAAGCACTTCATAGCCATCAATGAAAGCACCTGCAACTGCATATTCCAGATCCACTTCAGCCTGAGAAGCTCTCTCCTGAGCTACCTTCAATTCTGCCTCCACTCTCGAACAAGCAGTCTTGAGCTTAGTTGCCTTCTCATGGGCCTCAACAAGCTCCACCTCCCTGAGCGCATCCCTCTCACGGGTTGCCAAAAGCTCAGCCTCGAGTTTAATTGTCCTCTCACGGATAGCCGAAAGATCTGTCTCAGCCTTCGAGTAAGCGGCCTCACTAAGCGCGGCCTTTCCATGGGTCGCTAAAATCTCAGCCTGAGAGGCCCTGTCAGCAGTTTTGAGCTCGGTAATTCTCCCTTGAGTAGCGAGAAGCTCCTTCTGCACAGCCCCATGATTAAGCTTCAATTGGCCATAAAAATGAGCCCTCGAGAACAAGCATACAGATGCAGTAGATGTGACGCCCCCAAAATAGGTCCATTCCACCCAACCCATTCTGAGTCGCCAAATACATGGTACAGAAATAACTACAACTTCAATAATACAAATGTCGTGTGAAATACGACAATACATCTTAATGAGTTTAAATGCGGATATTGCCGCCTAGACAATATCCACACGCAAATAAATCCCCATCATAATTATTGATACATTATTTTACAAAATGGTGAGGACTACTAAACAACTCTCTCTAGAACCTTCATTCCATACCCAGGACCCGATCCTGCTATGTTCTCACCTCCCGAGAAGAAAATGGAACAACAAGGAAAAGGGTGAGCTCAACTAGCCCGAAGAAGAATATTATGACTAAGATAATATACAACAAATTATCGTTAGTCTTCAACAGGAAAAATCTAATAGAATACAATAGACAACAAGTTTTAGATCAACAAATGCAGCGGAAACATCAATCCATTAGAAGAGTCACGTAGAGAAAGAATTCTACTGTCTTCTAAGGTTTAAAAGTCCATCATCAATATTTTATTCTGTAACAACAATCAATATTCATCTTTGCACTACAGGCCAAAGATATTCATTTAAATCACCAGATTGGTCATGTTCATCTCAACACTGTTCATCTTTGCACTCTGTGCCAAAGATATTCATCGATTAATCGTTCATCTTTGCACTCTATGTGCCAAAGATATTCATCAAGTATCACCATTAAGAATGAGGATGATGAAAAATATTTTAAGAACGAATCCGGTGAGATAGAAGGACAAATATTAGGGATTCGTACAACAGTTTATCCAAGATTGATAATACTTCATAATAAGCGATTTTGAAGCGAGAACTCAAAAATAACGATCAAAACATGGATACAATCAAAGATAGTAGCCAAAATACACATCTTGGACAAAAGAAAAATTTTCATTTTTTAAATTGAATAGTGTAATTGTGAAGTGAATAGTGTAGTATCGTGAATAGTCAAGTATACGTGAATAGTAATCCCGACACAACAAGATAGAAATTTCACAAAAAAATCTTCACACTTCGTGAATAGTACTCGTGAATAGTAACTCATGAATAGTAACTCGTGAATAGTAACTCATGAATAGTAACCCCGACATGAAAAAGTTCCAAATTTGATAAAATGTTCAACCAATATTTTGGCATAATGATATTGAAGAAAATAATATCATTTGCGAAAGAAATAACATCCCTTACCTCAAAATAACCGTACTTGATGAATTTGAGATATAGTCGATGAAGCTCGCACCGATATAGCAACACTCAAAGTATACTCACAAGAATACGCTCGATAATATAGAGAGAAAGAGAAAACTTAGTTTACGGTGTGATTTTCAATTCTAACTTAGCCCTCTATTTATAGGAAAATGTTAGAACGCCAAAGAAGACTAAATTAATAAAATATTAATTTATTTATATAATTTTCCTTAGCCCACCATTTTGACCAAAGAAATCAGCCACAACACATGTTAAAGATGCCCACCAACCTTTGAAAAACGTTTTTCTTGAAAATAATAATTAAAACTTCCAAAAATCAATTATTTCGGAACTCCGAACTTCAATAATTCACAATAAATAGCCTTTTATCGTAGAAAATTGAATCTCGCATAACTTTTATAGGAAATTCAATTTCTACAACTTTACTGAAGGAAGATTTTCCAAATTCCAAATGCGAAATTATCCAGAAATCCATAAATGAGCGATTTTACGCCTATAATCAATTTTTGGTCAAGAATTGTGTCCACCGAACACACACAAAACATATATTAAACATTTAATGCCACAAAATACTCTACCTCCTCATATACTCATATATCCCACATTCATTATAAAAATATAACCGTTAATATATTATTAAAATAATATATTTAAATGAATTATTTTATCGAAAAAGATAAAATATTAATTTTCAACAATTGTCACATTAAAAATTTTTCTCCATCTATATCCACATAAAATCAATATCATATAAATCAATAATTAATTATTCACAAATAATATTATAGAATCACATTACTAACAACCGTGCGGTTCCTCGGAAAGAGGGGCTTTCAATAAGAATTTCTCTTCTTGGCAGCGCAATTAGGTGACCAAACCTCTCCTTAGACAGAACTTTCTAGACATTGCCAATAATGTTATCTAATAATATTATTCAGATAATATGAATTATTGCTTCGATAATGAAAAATACTGTGTAATGACAATTATTGAAACAACAACAATATAAAATATCAACGCGGCAATTATTGAATCAATAAAATATAATATTGAATAAGTAACTATCGTAACAATTATTGAGTAGTGCCTTCTACGTAAGGATCAATAATTCAACAATCATTATGTGCAATACTGGTAATATCTCGGCAACAACCACGCATATTACTGTATTTTAACCACCAGGTAACCCAACAGTGTTAACGATAACAATTTCCGCTGTTATTTATAAAACTCAATCTTTGTCGTTTTCTTTCATCCAACCGTTTTCCGTTATAGGGCCCACCAATGATCAAGGCCGTGCATACGGAGATTCCCGACAAAAAGAATATTCCACGACCAAACGAATATTCCCCAACAATAATGAATATTTTATAACCACTTGTTTATTTTGTAAACTTTGCACATTTTACCCATAACTAACCACATTAATCAAATTACCACCTTATTAATCAAGAATAATAATTAGAGGAAATTTGATTTTATTTATAAAAATTTGGGGTCTTACAACCTCCCCTCCTTATGAAATTTCGTCCTCGAAATTGACGTACGTACCTGGTGTTTCGAAAAGATGAAGATACCTCGCTTACATTTCCGTTTCCAACTCCCAGGTCATTTCCTCAATAGCATGGTTTCTCCACAAAACTTTAACTTGTGGTATGACCTTCGTACGTAGCACATGTTTCTTCCTATCCAAAATCTTGTGGTACCTCCTCGTATGTTAAGTCTTGACTATCTCGTCTGGTTCTAACTCAATAATGTGGTTCGGGTTGTCCACATATTTACGTAACATCGACACGTGAAAAGCGTTATGAACACGCGTCATACTTGGTGGTAAAAGCGAAGTCTATAGGCCACGATTCCTACTCGATCGAGGATTTCAAATAAACTAATAAATCAAAGGTTTGAGCTTTCCTCACATCGCCAATTCTCGCTTTTGGAATAACAACTTCTTGCACCTCCTTCTTCATATTCATCAGCTTCGGTGTGTAGCCTGAGCGATTTTAACTTTATCGATAAAAGTCGATTATACTCGTATATCATCACGTGAGTCCCTAGAGTCTTTAACTCTATCTTCATCATTTGTAAGTTATACGAGATGAGTCTTTGACAATATCGTACTCGTACTCGTATCGATCTTTTACTCAACACGCCGCCTACCACGTTCGCTTTTCGAGGATGGCATGGTCGTAACATGTCTTTGAAATGAGTCTCCTCTTGAGTTCTTCAAGCTCTTCCCACATTTCTTGCTCCATTCGAATTTTGTATCTCTGAGTCAAATTGAGTTAATGGAGTAGCGATTTGAGAAAATCTTTCCACGAATCTCCGATAATAACCAACTAAGCCTAGAAAGATACGTATTTTGATTACTAACTTAGGTTGCTCTCAACTGTGACTCATATCCCAATCTTGGATAGCACGTCACAATGGCACCTATCGATTTACTACTGCATTTAATATGGCGTCCCCTACAGAGAGTCTGACTTCGGTGCATTCCATAAAGGAAATCACCAGATAGAGGCTAGGGTACCAAATTCTATAGTTAAATTTTTAACTCCTGAAGTTCAATAGGAGTCATTCAATATGAGATTTTAGAAATGGGTTTTGTACCGGGTTCAAAGTCGATACAAAATTTAATATCACGCTCGGGAAGTAAGCCAAGAAATTCTTTAGGAAATACATCAGGAAATTAACAAACAACAGAAATATCACTCAAATCTGACGTATTTTTGTTCAAGTCCATGACATGGCTAAGAAAACTTGACATCCATTTTTCAATAAACGAATGACTTCATGGCTTGATATGAAAATGTTTGACTTCAATGGTTTGATTGCTTGAATTCGAATATCAGGTTGCTTAGGAATATGAAAACTAACAACCTTACGAAAGCAATCAATTTTGGCATGATGAGTAGTTAACCAATCAATCCCTAAAATCACATCAAAAGCAAGTATCTTTAAAGAAATAAGGTCAACAGGTAATGTGATGGTGCCAACCTGAATCAAGCAAGATTTCTAAACAACGGATGTAATGAAAGTTTCTCCTAACGGAGTCTCCATAAATAGGTCAAAGTCTAATTTCTCAGTAGTCAAGTTCAAACGTTGAGCGCAAGCAAGAGAGATAAAAGAATGGGTAGAACCGGTATCTAGTAAGGTATAAACTTCGTAAGAATTTATAATTAACTAACCCGTGCTAACTTCATTCGGGTTCCTCGCATTTTGACCGGTCACGACAAACGCTCTTCCAAGAACCGTTGACTTTGTCTTTTCCGTATCCGCCTTTGGTGCCAATTGTTCAATTTGGACTTGATTTCATTCTGAGGACAAAATCGAGCTATGTGATCTTCTTTTCCACAACTAAAACATACCTTGGAAGGCTGTGAACAGTTTGGACTTATATGTCCCTCCTCTCCACATTTTTAACATCTAACTGGCGGTCGTTCTCCTCCCCTAGAATTTGTTGCTGGTGTTGATGCTGCTGCCGACGTCTTCCCGCCATCGTTTAATCTTCTCTTCTTGAAATTTCCACTTGAATTATTTCTTCTATTATCTTGGCCATGATTACCACCAAAGTGGTTACCATTTCTTGCCTGATAATTTCTTTCACGATGGTTATCATTGTTCTGATGACTACCCTGGTTGTGGTCCCTCGGTTGAGTATACTCACTATCTCGCTCTAATAAGCGAGCCTCGCTGACAACATCTCGAATACTGAGAGAAAACTTATGAGAGATAAGGTATTGACGAATCTCGGGTTTTAGACCTCTTAGAAACATATGCGTCATTCGTTCCTCATTCTACACCAAATGAGGTGCAAACCTGGATAACTCTGCGAACTTTTCCTCGTACTGAGACACCGTCATGTTACTCTGCTCCAGTCTAATAAACTCCACTTCCTTCATATGACGAATACTTTCGTGGAAGTACTTGTCATTGAACAGATTCTCAAATCTTTCCCAAGACATGTTGAGTGCATCTGGTCAGTACGCTTCATGATTCCCACGAAGAATCTGCTTCACCACGAAACATAAAGGTGGCGAATGGAACCTTCGTTCTCCGTGCATCCCAAGACATCAAATATCTTGGTAATTTGCTTGACCCACGTTTCTGCCTTGATCGGATCCGGCTTTCCATGGAAATCTGGTGGTCCCAACTCTTTGAATTGTTTGGCCGTGACAAACCGCGCGTTACTATCATTTCCACCCGTATTTTGTACACGAGTCTCCCTCGTCTGATTTTGCATGAACTGCAAAAAGCTTCTAAACATCCCGTCGTTCACCATCTGCTCAGTGGCGTTGTTCACAAGAGGAGCATTGCCAGCCTGTTGCACGTTCTCCTCGTTGGTGAGTACCGGCGTCTCCACGGTCTCATTTACTCCACTGTTAATATTCTCAGTCGACATTCTCAAATACTGTCATAAAACAAGGGTTAATTAAACAAATTAACATGTCACATAATATCCCTATATTATGACCTGACCAACAAATAAGCTTAGGTAGGACACACTAGCGAAGGATTTACTTGTCTCTCCCCTCCTAGTTCTATTCCCCGATCTCCGCCAGAGATCATATCCCTAAGCTCTGATACCAACTGTGACGCCCCCAAAATAGGTCCATTCCACCCAACCCATTCTGAGTCGCCAAATACATGGTACAGAAATAACTACAACTTCAATAATACAAATGTCGTGTGAAATACGACAATACATCTTCATGAGTTTAAATACGAGATATTGCCGCCTAGACAATATCCACACGCATAAATAAATCCCCATCATAATTATTGATGCATTATTTTACAAAATGGTGAGGACTACTAAACAACTCTCTCTAGAACCTTCATTCCATACCCCAGGCCGATCCCGCTATGTTCTCACCTCACGAGAAGAAAATGGAACAACAAGGAAAAGGGTGAGCTCAACTAGCCCAAGAAAAGAATATTATGACTAAGATAATATACAACAAATTATCGTTAGTCTTCAACAGGAAAAATCTAATAGAATACAATAGACAACAAGTTTTAGATCAACAAATGCAATGGAAGCAAAGAATCCATTAGAAGAGTCACGTAGAGAAAGAATTCTACCGTCTTCTAAGGTTTAAAAGTCCATCATCAATATTTTATCCCCTCAGAATAACAATCAATATTCATCTTTGCACTCACAGCCAAAGATATTCATTTAAATCACCAGTTGGTCATGTTCATCTCAACACTGTTCATCTTTGCACTACAAAGCCAAAGATATTCATCGATTAATCGCTCATCTTTGCACTACTGTGCCAAAGATATTCATCAAGTATCACCATTAAGGACCGAGGATGATGAAAAATATTTTTAAGAACGAATCCAGTGAGATAGAAGGACAAATATTAGGGATTCGTACAACAGTTTATCCAAGATTGATAATACTTCATAATAAACGATTTTGAAGCAGAACTCAAAAATAACGATCAAAACATGGATACAATCAAAGATAGTAGCCAAAATACACATCTTGGACAAAAAGAAAAATTTTCATTTTTCGGTGAATAGTGCCGTATTCGTGAATAGTGCCGTATACGTGAATAGTTCCGTATATGTGAATAGTAACCCCGACACAAAAAGATAGAAATTTCACAAAAAACATCTTCACGCTTCGTGAATAGTACTCGTGAATAGTAACTCGTGAATAGTAACTCATGAATAATAACTCGTGAATAGTAACCCCGACATGAAAAAGTTCCAAATTTGATAAAAAGTTCAACAAATATTTTGGCATAATGATATTGAAGAAAATAATATCATTTAAGAAAGAAATAACATCCTTACCTCAAAATAACCGTATTTCGATTGAATTTAGGTATAGGTCGATGTAAACTCGCATAGTATAGCAACACTCAAAGTATACTCACAAGAATACTCGATATATAGAGAGAAAGAGAGAAAACTTAGTTTCGTGTGATTTTCAATTCTAACTTAGCCCTCTATTTATAGGAAAATGTTAGAACGCCAAAGAAGACTAAATTAATAAAATATTAATTTATTTATATAATTTTCCTTAGCCCACCATTTTGACCAAAGAAATCAGCCACAACACATGTTAAAGATGCCCACCAACCTTTGAAAAACGTTTTTCTTGAAAATAATAATTAAAACTTCCAAAAATCAATTATTTGAACTCCTAACTTCAATAATTCACAATAAATAGCCCTTTTATCGAAAAATTGAATCTACATCATATTGTTATAGGAAATTCAATTTCTACAACTTTACAAATGGGAAGATTTTCCAAATTCCAAATGAAATTATCCCAAATCCATAAATGAAGCGATTTTACGACGCCTATAATCAATTTTTTGGTCAAGAATTGTGTCCACCGGCAAACACACAAAACATATGTTAAACATTTAATGCCACAAAATACTCTACCTCCTCATATACTCATATATCCCACATTCATTATAAAAATATCACCAATTAATATATTATTAAAATAATATATTTAAATGAATTATTTTATCGAAAAAGATAAAATATTAATTTTCAACAATTGTCACATTAAAAATTTTCTCCATCTATATCCACATAAAATCAATATCATATAAATCAATAATTAATTATTCACAAATAATATTATAGAATCACATTACTAACAACCGTGCGGTTCCGTGAAAGAGGGGCTTTCAATAAGAATTTCTCTCCTTCTTGGCGCAGCAATTAGGTGACCAAACCTCTCCTTAGGCATGAACTTTCTAGACATTGCCAATAATGTTATCTAATAATATTATTCGAGATAATATGAATTATTGCTTCGATAATGAAAATCTTGTGTAATGACAATTATTGAAACAACAACAATATAAAATATCAACGCAAAGCAATTATTGAATCAATAAAATATAATATTGAGCAATAACTCATCGTAACAATTATTGAGTAAGTGCCTTCTTACGTAAGGATCAATAATTCAACAATCACGTGCAATCTGGTGTCTTTCTTTGTGCAACCACACATATTATCGTATTTTAACCACCGGGTAACCCAACGATTGTTAACGATAACAATTCTGTTGTTATTTATAAAACTCAATCTTTGTCGTTTTCTTTTTCATCCAACCGTTTTCCGTTATGGGCCCCTAATGATCTGCGGCCGTCGCACGGAGATTCCCGACTACAAAAAGAATATTCCACGACCAAACGAATATTCCCCGACAATAATGAATATTTTATAACCACTTGTTTATTTTGTAAACTTTGCAAATTTTACCCATAACTAACCACATTAATCAAATTACCACCTTATTAATCAAGAATAATAATTAGAGGAAATTTGATTTTATTTATAAAAATTTGGGGTCTTACAGTAGAGATCTGAAGAAAATAAAAGACAGGAGAATGAACAAGCGCATTATACAAAAAAAAATGAACAAAGGATTCTTACCTGAGCCAGGCCCTCCAGAAATGTGTTAATAACCCTTTCAGTGCCCAAAGCACTAATCTGCTGAATATCAGATGGAAACACAAATCTCCCAAACCGTTCTCTAATGATTTGTGGATGCCCCAGCATAGAACCGGACTGAATCGGTGCCCCTACATGAGTTCCTGCAGGAGGCATGGACAGGTGGGGGTCAGAAGGTATAGGCGGGGAAGTCTCTGGAGTAGCGCTCAAAGTCACCAACTGAGAAGACACAGCTGACGGTGTCAAGGAGCTCGCCTCGATGTGAGCATCATCCATCCTCGCCACCTTGGGAGGATGAGCGCCCCTATTGGCGCCCCTACTGGCGTCCCCAGAGAGGATTGATCCGATCACTGTTCTGTCCACTGCAGCAAATGAGATAAAGCGCTATCTGAGTAACCATCATCTCATAAAAGGTAAATTATAAAGTCAATATACCTTTTCTCATTAACAAGGAACCACCCAATTTGGGCGAGGAACCTCCAGCTCTACAACCGAACTTAGGCAGAAGAACACTCAGGTCTTTGTCGGGGTGAGCCTTCACAGCCTGCAGCTTCGACTCTTGTTCTTTGGAGAGCACCAACATACCTACAAGAAGATGGTGAGCACACATATATATATAAAATATATATATATATATATAGTAAACTTAAAATGCACCGGGTTTCTTGGTAGCACCCCAACGCATTGAAACCAAGGCCCGATCAGCCTCTGCAACCCATTCTCCGCCAACAAAGAAAAAGCGAGATTTCTAGCTGTGGCAATTGGAGCGTAACCCAGTGAGCACCATACCACTCTTGGAAGTAAAATAATACCAACCCCTATTTGGTGAAGGAGTCTCACTCAAGTTATAAGCCCCATGGAACTCTTTAGGAGAAACATCTTCATGATGCACCCTCTTCCATAAAATGAGAAAACCCAACAAGACTCTCCAACCATTGGGCGTTAACTGCCCTGGAGTAAGAGAAAAATAGTGCAATATTTGACAAATAGGATGGGATATGGGGAACCTAAGCCCGACCTCAAGCATATCCTCGTAAATGACAATATCACCGGAGGAATCGTCACAAGCAAATTCACTTTTCTCAGCCCGACGACACGACACCATGGGTGGAATATGATAAGAAGAAACAAGCCTCGAAATCTCATCATCAGAATTGAGTGAGCTGAAAAGGGTACTTACTTTAGACTTATCATTATCAGGGATCAATTTTCTTTTCTGTTTCATCTTCCGGGGTCTTAAAGAGTGGGGTGCTTTTGCAATACTCTGCCCAGTTACTAGAGAGACATCTGAAACCCCCTTCTCATCCAAAACTTGCTCAGCTCGCTCTTGCTCGCCCAAAACCAGCCCCTGCTCGCCCAAATCTTGCTCAGCTCACTCCTTCTTGCCCAAAATCGGCTCATGCTCGCCCAAGGCCTTCCCAGCTTGCTCCTACTCGCCCAAGCCCTGTCCAGCTCACCCCTGCTCGCCCAAGGCCTGCCCAGCTCACCCCTGCTCTCCTAGATCGCCCGTGTCCAGCTCCGCAATGAAGTCCAAATGGATCTTCACTTCTAGCAGCTCCGTGCACGACGTTATCCACCATGGCAGCCTCTTGGGAGATCACTTCATTAGTAAGTTCACTCCCATGGCTATCTCTTCCTTTGTTCGACATTGATCTCTGAAAAGTTCTCACTAAGAAGAGATCTGAAAGGAACATAACACAAAACCCCCAAATTTACGACCTAGGTTCTTCAAGAATGAGATAGAGGCGTCCCACAAACCAGAGGGGTTTATCTGAGAAGGAGAAGGTCACAAATTAAAAGTAATTTCTAAGGAAATTCGAATTTAAAGGTACATTTACTATTCAAGTCACAACTTTTGATCCGTAACTCTGACCGGGGCCCGTAATATATCAAAACAACCGTATCGACGAGCTCTACAAAAGTCATCACTATGCCATGACATAAGCTATAAAAAGCCCAAAAAGCCTCCGAAGATTAGGTTTTGGCCCCCAGAAGTTTTTTCCAGTTTTGTCGAAAATCCAAATTTAGACTGAAATGCCCTTCTCTCCAAGTTCTGTTGGATGCAGGGCATTGGGGGGCAAATGATGGGTCTAGTCCAAGGATCCAGCCCATCTCATAAACCCAATACAGAATAGAGGCCCAAGTTCAAGATGTCTGGAGAGCCCAACAGATGTGGTCCATTCGGTTGGGTTAATTGAGCCCATCGATAATAAATTGCGCACGCCCACATCATGAAAGGAGTGGTCGGACCTCGTCCCCATATCTCAAGGAGAGCACGACAACCACCTTGCACGTCAGGAAGAGGTGGGGAGCTCCACTAAAGTAGTGGTCTTAGTGGCTACTTGTCCACCCCAAAATTGTCATGGGGTCGGCTATAAATAGAACACCTCACCATCACTGGGAGGCAACTCACTTTTGATATCTTTAAGTTTGTACTCTCTGTACTCTCTCAAACACACTTGATATAATATAAAGTACTAGAAGACTATAGCCATTCCACAGTGGACTAGGTCAACTTGACCGAACCTCTTTAATACATGTCTTATCTCTTACTTTTATTACCGCTTTTATAATTACTTGATTGGTGTTTGTACAAAGTCCATTTTGTGCATCATCAGATTTTGTCCCCAGAATCGAAGACACAGATTAAACAAATAACTCAGGGTATTCTTTCAACATTTTTTCTTCGAGTTCCCACGTAGCTTCTTCAGCGTTGTGGTTCCTCCATATCACCTTCACAGAAGGTATCACTTTATTCCTGTGCACTTGTTCTTTCCTGTCGACTATCTGGATAAGAACCTCTTTATAAGACAAATCTTTCTTGAACTGTAACGGTTTATACTCGATCACATGTTTGTAGTCGGGTTTATATGGTCGTAACACCGAAATGTGAAAAACATTATGAATGTTTTCCAACTCTGGAGGTAGAGCTACCTCGTAAGCCACTTCTCCCACTCTTTCGCAGCACTTCAAAGGGTCCAATAAACCTCGGGCTTAGCTTTCCCTTTTTACCGAAATGAATTTTCTCCTTCTAGGGAGAAACTTTTAGGAATACAAAAGTTCCTACGTCGAATGCACGATCTTGTCTGTGTTGATCAGCATACTTTTTCTGTCTGTCTTGGGCTGCTACTAATCTTGTCTTAATGAGTTTGACAACGTCAGCAGTTTGTTGCACCAGTTCTAGTCCTAACGAACATGCGTTCAATCTTCATCCCAAAGACGGTGGAGTTACGCACTTTTCATTGCATAATGCCTCGTAAGGTGGCATGCCAATGCTCGCGTGATAACTGTTGTTGTAAGCAAATTCCACCAACGATAATTGTTCTTCCCAGCTTCCTTTAAAGTCCATGACACATGCTCTAAGCATATCTTCCAATGTCTGAATTGTTCATTCGCTTTGGCCATCTGTTTGTGGATGATAAGCCGTACTTATTCGCAACTGTGTCCCTATGCATTCTTGTAGTCTCTTCCAGAAATTTGACGTGAATCGCGGATCTCTATCAGACACAATTGATACTGGAACTCCATGCCTCGAAACGATCTCTTTAATGTACAATCTTGCCAACTGATCAAGATTGAATCTAATCTTTATTGGTAGAAAGTGTGCTGATTTTGTCAGTCTGTCCACTATCACCCAAATTGCATCGCATCCTCTTTGAGTAGTTGGAAGACCCACCACAAAATCCATCGTGATGTGTTCCCACTTCCATTCTGGTATTTCCAACGGTTGAAGTAATCCTCTAGGTCTTTGATGTTCGGTTTTTACTCTTTGACATGTCAAGCATTTCGCTACGCATTTTGCAACGTCCCTTTTTATATTCGGCCACCAAAAATGTCGGCGCAAATCTTGATACATTTTTGTGCTTCCTGGATGGATTGAATATTTTGAGCTATGAGCTTCAGTCAAAATTTCTTCTTTCAGCTCTGGTGTTGCTGGAACCCAGATTCTTCCCTCAAACCGTAGTAGTCCTTCGGTATCAATCTTGTATTTTACATCACTACTCTCAATCAGATTATCTTTGATTTTCCCATACTCTTCATCTTGTAGTTGAGCATTCTTCACTTTGTCCACTACAATTGGACCCGCTTCTATCTGGAATAGTTATTCGTCAGATTCTTTTGGAAATTTGATTTCCAACTCCAGTTTTGTCATTGCTGAAATGAGCTCCTCCTGAGTTGTTATCAGCATTAACTTTTCCCGACCTTTCTTGCTTAAAGCATCTGCAACCACATTCGCTTTGCTCGGATGATAAAAGATCTCACAATCGTAATCTTTTATCAGCTCCATCCACCTTCTTTGACGCATGTTCAAATCCTTCTGAGTGAAAATATACTTCAGACTTTTGTGGTCTGTGTAGATTTCATATTTCTCTCCATAAAGATAGTGTCTCCATATCATCAGAGCAAATACAACTGCAACTAATTCAAAATCATGAGTCGGATACCCTTTCTTATAATCCTTTAGTTGTCTTGATGCATACGCAATAACTTTGCCGTTCTGCATAAGAACACAACCCAACCCTTTGTACGAGGCATCACTATACACCACAAAATTTCCTGTATTATCTGGTAATGTCAACACAGGTGCCATACTTAACTTCTTCTTCAAATCTTGGAAACTCTCTTCATATTTCTCCGTCCAAACGAATTTTACAGCTTTCCTTGTCAAATTTGTTAGCGGAGTGGCTATCTTAGAAAAATCTTGAATAAATCTTCTATAATAACTAGTTAGTCCCAAGAAACTCCTCACTTCTGATGGTGTTCTTGGTTATTCCCAATTGATCACAGCTTCCACTTTTGACGGATCCACTGAAATCCCATCTTTGTCAATAACATGACCCAAAAATTGTACACGGTCGAGCCAAAATTCGCACTTAGAGAATTTCGCGTACAACTTTTCCTTCCTTAGTGTTTCCAATGTCAAACATAAATGTTCCACGTGTTCTTCTTGAGTTTTGGAATACACCAGAATGTCATCAATAAATACCACTATAAACTTGTCTAAGAATGGTTTAAATACCCTGTTCATCAAATCCATGAACGCAAAAAGGCCGGGGGCATTTGTTAAACCAAAAGACATCACCGTAAACTCGTAATGTAAAATGCAGGAGTTCAATGTCGTTCTAGGTATATCCTCCTTTCTTACCTTCAATTGGTGATACCCACTTCTCAAATCTATTTTTGAGAAATATTTAGCACCCTTCAAATTGATCAAACAGTCATCTATTCTAGGCAAATGGATACCTATTCTTAATAGTGACTTTGTTTAACTCTCTATAATCGATGCAAAGACGCATTGATCCATCCTTCTTCTTAACGAATAAAACTGGCGCTCCCCACGGTGATATGCTTGGTTGAATATATTTCTTGTCCATCAACTCTTGCAACTGTACCATCAGTTCCTTCATTTCTACCGGAGCCATTCTGTACGGGGCCTTCGATATTGGTGATGTTCTCGGCGCTAAGTCGATCATGAACTCAATTTCTCTGTCAGGTGGAAGTCCTGGCAAATCCTCTGGAAACACGTCTTCGAATTCCCTCACTACTGGTATTTCTTCCAGTTTCACATTCTTCTTTTTAGTATCGACTATGTAACCTAAATAGCCCACACAGCCTTGACTCAACAATTTCTTGGCTTGCATAGTCGTCAGACATTTCATTTGTCTAGGCGACTTGCTACCATAAAATACTACCTGTGACGGAGTCATAAGGTTTACACACTTCTTTTGGCAGTTAATTACCGCTCCGTATTTGAATAGCCAATCCATTCCCAAAATTACATCAAATTCCCCGAGTCTAATCGGAATCAAATCTACCAACAAGATATTCTCCTTAATGTTCACCCTACAGTTCCTGTATACGAATCTAACAGGGATTATTTCCTTATTCTCAATTTCTATGTTCAAAGGAAAATTTAGTTCTTCTCTAGGCAATTCTAACCTCTTAGCAAATTCATCAGATATAAACGAACAAGTAGCACCCGAATTAAATAATACATAAGCATTTATATCATTGATTGGGATAATACCTGACACCACATCTTTTGATTGCACAACATCTTGCACAGTCATGTTGAAGGTTCTGGCTGTGGGTTTGTTTGATGTTGCAGGTCCTGCAATGGCCCATGTACCTCCATTGTTACCTCCATTGCTTCTGGTTGTCACTCCATCCTTCTTCTTAGGGCACTCACGAGCAAAGTGATCCTTGGATCCGCATGTGAAGCATACATTCTTCTTTGGTTGAGTGCAATTTGGGGCTATGTGACCCTCCTGTCCACAATTGAAGCATACTCGCTTCCCCATCAAGCACGCACCCTTATGAAATTTCCCACACGTCGCACATGCTTCAAACTTTTTGTTTCTTTGGTTACCTATTTGGTTTCCAAAGACCCATGTTCCCATTCCACTTCCTCTTCAAGCTATTGTTGCTGTCGTTGTTGTTGTTTCCACCGTTACCACCTCCATTCTTAATCTCATTCTCATTCTTCTTCTTCTTTGTTCTGATTGAACTTTGTCACCGCCGCCTCCACCTTCAATGAGTAATCGCTTTCTCCATCATCATCGCAAATGTCTTCAATCGGCTGGAGGAAACCCTCATCAGCATGTACCTGTGGCTTTACCCCTGTTCAAATCTCTCCGCTTTACGCCGTCTTCATCTTTGACTTGATATGGCGCAAACCTCGCCAATTCATTGAATTTCGCGGCATACTCGAGATACTGGTCATCGTTCCTCGCTTTAATTCGAAGCGCACTTCTAGTCGACTCTTGAACTCTCCAGAAAAATAGGTCTCAAGAACAACTCCTTGAACCTATCCTGTGCCATCACTCCCGGCCCTTCACGAGTTTTATTGGCCCGCCACCAATAACTAGCTTCGCTTTCAACATGAATATTGCGAAGCGATCTTCCGTCATCCCTACCCTAGCGACATCGAACACCTTTTCTATCTCCATAATCCAGTTTGTGCTTCGATCGGATTCATGGATCCACAGGAATTCGTGTGGTCCAACCGCCTTTGAAATCCTTAAACGTTGTACCATGGTTTTGTGGTTGATTCTACAACGCTCCTGTTAGTAGTGTCACTAGTTGTTGAACAGGTTACCGCCAACATTGTCGTTATTGGTAGTTCTCTCATTGTTTCTCTCCGTCTCGGGTGGTTCACGCCCGGGAGGCATTTTCGTTAAAACAAAACATCCATTAGACTATTACTCAGCTTCTTTAAGTATTTTCTAATTAACTTGTCTCCATAAAAGAAATAACCACATAACACATAACACTTTGAATAAAGTAACAACTTTTATTTATTCATAACCTTTTTGAAAACGTAAAACAGTAGCATCTCTGCTATCTACATTACTTTCCTTAACTACAAAAGTTTCAGGACAACATCATAGTCATATCCCATAGGTTGCATAACACTTGGGATTTACAATTTATTTAACCTTTCACTCATCGCATAATGTAAATGACTACAATGTTCTATTAAGATACTTCTTAGCCCTATCACGTTCTTCCTCCATGACTCGAAACATTGTTCTGCGATCTAACACGAATGATGGCAGCGTCTCAAACTGAATCGGACATCCCATGACCCGATCTTGAGCTCGATTAATTGCGGTGTTAAATACTTTATCCATCTCTTCCATCTTCATCCTCTTTGCTTTGCGTGTGTCTCTTCATCGCTAATCTGGTTCGTTGAAAAGCTTCCTCATAAGCATCTTGACTCTTGCCCTCTTAGCGCCTTCTTCTCGACTTGTTCTTCGATTCGGCGACCACTTCGATCGATTGCTCTTTCTCTCCTTGATCATACTAGTTTCTCCTCGACATTTGTCAATCGTTCTTCATGATCACGGATCTCGCCGTCTTTTTGTGTCATTGCGATCACATTATTAAACCTACTATCTCCCGCAACTCCTCAATCTGTATCCACGAAGTTCCACGTTACGATCATGCACCATCATCGTATATACGGACCGCCATCGAAGTTAAGTGGAATCCTTTCCTCCTCATCCTCGCCATCCTCATCCTCCTGTGGTAACTCAATGGGATCCTCCTTGTCTGTCTCCACATCATCATCCTCATCTTCAACTACTGTGACCAATGGGGCTGACTCCCGTGGCAATAGTTGTTCCCATACTACCTGAATGTCGCGAGGTTCCTCCTCTATAGGCACTTGAGGTCCCTCCTCCGACATTAGTCATCCTCACAACAAAGTTTTAGAGTTTTAATTATTAATCATTACTACTCGACACTCACGAGTACATAAATTATAATCACATAAGCACATAAGTGTTTTATTACTTCTTTCCTAAAACTCGATAAGAGTTATCTCCACTATCTTTTCCAAGGTTACTTCCTAAGGCTTCCCCCCCCCCCCCCACCCAAGGTTCATAACCTAAAGCTTTGATATCAACTTGTGACACCCCCAAATCCAGGTACTTTATTCCCACAGGATTCGGTGTTCACTTAATCAAAACATTCACTTTTAACTACCCAATTATAATAAAATTGAATAATCAAAACCTGCCCATACAAGATTAAACTTAAATAAAAATCTCCCAGGTTATCTAACCTTTAATCATCATTCAAATGCAGAAAATATTACATAACTTCTTTTAAATAAAGTCTAAGATCAACATAATAAAAGTCTAACATCTTAATCAAAGTAAAAATTACAAGTATTCATCACTTGTACATTTTTCCATTTCCTTTGCTAGTCGAAGGTTCACCTACCTTCTCTTCTTTAGCTGCAATGACTTTATAAATATGCAAGAGTGAGCAAAACAATTGCTCACTGGATATAATATGGAATCAATAGGAGTATAACAATAATAACTATCAAAATAGGCTCATCAGAGTGAATAGTACTCTATCAATAATAATCAGAAACTGAAATCCCAAAATATGGAAAATATACATCACTGAGGGTCGTAAGACCATGAACTACGTCCACAGTTGCAAGTAATCTTTCAACTCCAACTTTAACAGTCGTAAGACTATAAGGACCTCGTACTTAGGGGGATTAGCCCTTCGTACAATGTATTGTGCACAAACATTTTAACGCTATGCGTAAGTTAACCCCTAATCATAACAATAGGGTTGTTCATCTCAGTATTTTGAGTACAAGTCCGCACCAAAGGAAGTTTGGTTTGGATAACCTTTCAAGGTGATTTAGAATTCAACGAACATCAACTAAGGGACTAGTTGAATAAAATCAATGACATTATACTATAGAATAATCGTGATTGAATCAATCATAGTAACTAAAATCATGCTTTAGGAATAATCTAATAGCATATAATTTGAATAACTATAGCATACCTTGCTTGAACAATACTAAGACAAGGTTAATTAGAATTGAATACTAAACATGCATAGAAATTTAGTTATGCATGCTAAACAACAAGTGAAGTACAAGAATAACTTGTTCAACATCAAACAAAAGTTTAGACAGCTTGCATCATTATAAGGTAATCAAATTGAAAACAATCATTAGTTCAATAAGATAAAGGGTTAGAAAACTTGCCTTGCTCGTAGGCTAAATCGAATCAATTCGAATCACAATACCCTATATATATATACGCCATCATGATATAGTTAGTCACTTCCACTTTACAAACTTAACTAACTACATTCATTATGTATATTTGATTATTTAATCATATAATCAAGTTATAACACAAGTTAATCTTTAATAACATAATTATTCATAGTATAGAAATACTAAAATCAATATTTTACAGTCCTACTATCATCACATAATGTTTCTTAAAATTTCGTGTATAAAAAGTACACTATCAGACCATTCTGCTAAATCGATTCATGCAAGGCCACGGTTTACATCAGGTCAGCATACATGGCTATGACAATCATTGATGGATACGTATGCACAATGGTGATGGCATCATGGCGCCACTAACGTCTTGCTATAGCGCTAAACTTCAAGATTTAATCGGCGACTTCGCAATAATACAAGAAAAAAGCCAATTTGGCCTACAAGCTCGCTTTCTAATGCACTAATTCACATGCAATTCCTACAAAACTTCATGTAGACATAATTCAAGAACTTCTAACATGTTTCTACCCATACAACAACATAAACAACGAATTTAAAACATCCAATTTCACTATTTTTGACAAAAACTCAATTTTTGATATTTCAATGAAAATCAACACTATAATTTTGTTTTTCAACCAAAACAATTAATTCAAAGCATCTTATCAATAATTATACATACTCTATCAAATTAGATGATCAATTTATCAACTAAACAACTACTTAACCCTCAATTTCTACTTTAAACTAACCTATACTCATTCACCAAAAACTCTCTGTACAAAGGTTTTCTTCACAAACTACATACATAACAACAATACATTGACTATAACTTATGAAAATCATTTTAACATCACTAGTATGTCATATAAAGCCACATAGCAACAACAATTCATGTTTACACAAGGATTCTACAGAGAATTTGGGAAGAGAAAAACTAAACTTTTAAAAACTAAAAGAATAGGAGAAATACCTTGAAGAAGATGATGATGGCTATTCCTTTCATTCTCAAGCTTCTTCTTCTTCAATCTCTAGCCTTTCTTCCTCTCTCTTCTTCTTCTTCTTCTTCTTCCTCCTGAGTTTTCTTTTCTTCTCTTTAACCTCTCTCCTCTATTCTTACGCCTTATGATATAACGATAAGATATAATATATATTTATTATATCATATAAATATAAAACATATAACTGATATCAGTTATTTGAGTTTTGAAAATCAAAAGCCATTAGGCTTGTTTGGCTAACCACTAAAAATATAACCAATTAATCCTTATGCCTTGTTTGGTAAAACACAATTATATTAAAGACTTAATAGGCATTAGGCCTTGTTTGGCAAAAACTGAATTAAACTCTTTTAATTTATTTTAACAACTCTTTTATAGTAAGGTTATTTGTCACACTCCTTATTAAATTAAATAATCAATTTAATCAATTAAAATATTAATCTATTAAATTACTTTAACACATAAATCATTATCACAAAACTATAATTTCTTTATAATTATAATTTTATTCAACCAACTAACACTTTATTTTAATCACAAATTCCAATTAAAATACTATAATTCATTTAATCATTATTAGCTCTCTAACTTAATTATTAAATTAAATTAGTATATAATCTCATAGCAAATAAATTTTTCTTAGCTCCTAAATTATTTATTCAACAAATAATTAACTAAACCACATCAACTCAAATTGTCATTAAATACTTATATAATTTAATAAATATTTAATATTGCAAATAAATATTTAATATGTATTATTTAATTATTTATTCAACAAATAATTCACTAAACCACATCAACTCAAATTGAACAATTACTTATTCAACAAATAATCATATCCATTAAATACTTATATAAATCAATAAATATTTAATATTACACTTTAAAATTCTGGAATGTTACAAATTTTGTTGTGGTTGTTAGTGGGGCTGCTCTTGGGGACTAAAATGCTCAAGAATTTCGTGGGTTAGAGAGAGAGAGAAGCTTGGTGGTGTATTTGTGAACAATTGGGACAAAATTATGAAATTTTCTCTCTCTCAATCTATATATAATTTGATGCAAGGACCATGGCTGATCATGAGGGCAGGTTGTGGGCTGATTAAAGGCTAGTACTTGACCACATGGCTATCTAGAGTTGATCACCAACTCCTTACTAGGGCTAGATCTACACTCCACCTTATTAAAATAATAAAAAGGGTAGTTTGGTCATTTAGCTTTTACTTTTAGTGGCAAGGTTGACATTTCATCTCACCCATTATGGTTTAACCCTAGAGCTCCAAAAGTCCAAGTTCTAGGATTTTGAGATTAGGGCTAAAATGGGAATCTTAGTTTCTGAAAATGTGAATTAGGGTTCCCTAATTAAATTAGGTTTACTAATTACCTAGAATTTATATATTAGACTTTATAATATACTAATTATCATTAACCTTGCTAAATTAATAATTAGGGTTTACAATTTAGCAATTAGGGTTCTAATTTAGTAATTAGGGTTTCTAAGTATTAATTAGGGTTTACCAAATTAATATTAAATATAATAATAATTGTTATTAATTACATAATACATAACTTAATAATTTTTATAGTCGTAATTGACTTATGTACTATAGTTTATCAGTAATGCTAAGGTTTGCAATGCTTTATTAAAACTATTCCACACATTAACATTACACACATATCAAGTATGTTTATATTATTGAAATATAATTAATATTATATTAATATTCTCATTCCTTATTCAAAATCCGGAATTTGGGTCTTGAATTCCATATCCCACATAACCTTCATATATACCATTATTAATTAAGTTAAAATAATTAACTTAACTAATATAATAAAATACAAATCATAATAATCCTTATAATCATATCATATATATAATAATCATATTTTCATGGAAAATAAATAATAAATATTTTATTACAAAATTTATTTATAATAAGAATATAACCTATAATGATCAATAATTCTTAAAAGAATTTATTTATAAATATTCATATAATAAATAAGTTTTATTTGTCACATAAATACCTATACTTTTCTTTTTGCACATAATCTCACATTTATATAAAAAAATTAAATGCAAAATTTATTATTTAATTATTTTAAAAATACAGGGGTATTACACTTACCCCAAAGGCTAAAGATATTCAAATGTAATAACAATGATCATACCAATCAGTTGTCTACCTTTGCACTACGGGCCAAAGATATTCAACTACAAAACCAATGGTCATGATCATACCAATCAATCATCTGTCGATTGCATTACTACCAAAGACATTCAATCATGTTAACTAATGGTCATGATCCTGCCAATCACATCATCGAATTATCCATGCACTACGGGCCAAGGATATTCGTTATTATCACCAGTGGTTATGATCATGTCATACACCTGTCCATCTTTGCACTACAGACCAAAGCTTTCAATCAATAGTTAATCTTTGCACGTAAGCCAAAGATATACAATTATAAAATCAATAATCAATAGTCTATCTTTGCACGCAAGCCAAAGATATACATTTGTAAAATCAATAATCAACAGTCCATCTTTGCACGTAAGCCAAAGATATACAACCGTAAAACCAATAATCAACAGTCCATCTATGCATGTAAGCCAAAGATGACTTTCATCACAATATAAGTATGAGGATGATGACAATGATATAAGCATTAATCAAACAAAATCAATGATATATATTAAAGACTTTAAATTTATCCAGAGTTTAAAAATATCCAAATTGTCAACGTGATACTGCTTTGTGGAGTAAAATTCAAGAATAATATTCATGTACCAAAAATAATTTGGACAGAAAAGAAATATATTTTTCGGGTGAATAGTACTCTGTGAATAGTACCCTATGAATAGTACTTCAGGAATAGTACCCTGTGAATAGTACCCTGACATAAAAAATACCCCAAATACCCGAGTGAATAATATTCGAGTGAATAGTAATTTGGGTGAATAGTAACTCGTGAATAGTACTCCGACACGAAAAAGTGCCCCGAATACCCGAGTGAATAATACTAGAGTGAATAGTAATTGGGTGAATAATAACCCGTGAATAGTAACTCGTAAATAAAATACCAAATAAAATGATATTTCATGACGAGTACAAAAGAAATAATATCTCATACGAGTATAATAGAATATACTAAAATCTAGAAATGGATTTTCATCCAGTAAATGCGGTAATCCATGTAGACAGATCATTTCCACAATTTAATAAAGAATGAATACGAAAGGTCATTTACCATGCATGCGATAGTCCGCATAGACATGTTATTCTAACAGAATAATAAAGAAAGGAATAACAAAAGAAATCACCAGGCATGCGATAGACCGCACAAACAGGTTATTCCCAACAGAATAATAAATAATGGAACCAGGTCATGCGTAATACGCATAGACAGGATATTCCAATAGAATAATAAATAATGGAATAACAGAAGAATTTCACCATGTATGCGGTACTTCGCATAGATAGGTTATTCCAACATAATAATAAAGAATGGAATAATAGAAGAATTTCACCATATGTATGCGGTACTTTGCATAGACATGTTATTCTAACATAATAATAAAGAATGGAATAACAGAAGCTCTCTTCATGAATACGAAAGAAATAATACCCCTTACCTCAAAAGAAGATTGATCTTTGGAATAGTGAGGTAGCAGACTTCTCTTCTTCTTTCTCTCTATAATTTCTCTCTATAATAATTGCTTTATAGCTTTAGTGAATTGGTGAGAAATGAAGGAAAAATGAGCTTCTATTTATAGAAAAATATAGTTTCGATAATAGCACATTTTGGGGCTCAAAATATTACAGTATAATACCTTCCTCTTTTCCTTCATTTTTAATTTAGTACCGCAAGTATTATCAAACATGCACCACCTCCCCTAATAGTAAATCATGTGACTCAATAGTTCTAAATATGTGAAAAAAATAATTACAGTATAGTACCTTCATCTATACCTCTATTTTTAATTTAGTCATGTAAGTATTATCAATCTTGCACCAACTCCCCCCTAATAATACAAAAATGTGAATCAATAGTACACACATGTGAACAATAGTTATAATCATGTGAATCAATAGCAATTAATTGCTCATTTATCCGGTTAATTACCCGATTGGTCAATATAACCTCCAGACATCAATTATTATCGAAATAAATATCGATTTCCACAAACACTAATAATTCCAACACAATGGAACTATCAATTTCATCTTTAATCAACATGAACTTATTCATCATTAATATTATAATTCATAATATTTAACAACCAGGTCGTTCCCAAGAAAGAGGGGGCTTTTCAATAAGGATTTCTCCTTATTGGCGCGCAATTAGGTGACCAAACCTCTCCTCGACAGAACTTTCTAGACATCGTTAATATTGCAAATAATAATATAAATAAATTTGTATAATATAAATAAATTTGTCATCTCAATTATTGATTTAATAATATAACATATTATACATATGATACTGTGAAAATAATTGAATCAATAATATGAGAGATATGATGCAACAATTACTGTAGCAATAATTGAGTATAACTGAGTGACTTCTCACGTAAGCATCAATAATCAATACTGTGTGCTACTATACAACCACGCGTATTACTATACTTTTATCACCGATTATTTTATGACAACTTGTTTACTTTGAAAATTTTTCACATATCACTCTTAACTTTAACCTTTATCAATTTAACCATTTACTAAATAAAATAATAATTATAAAAAAATTGAATACTTTCATTTCATAAAATTCGGGGTCTCACACTTGTGACTGATTTTGTTCTTCTTCAGCAGATGTGATATGGTAGCTCTATCTTCATCAGCCTCAGCCTGCTGTTCTTTCCTTCTTAGGATCCTCAGAGTCTCAATATTAGAGGACTCTATAGGTATGTCAGTAGTAGTCCCTTGAGGTTCTTCTACCATCCTAGTCTTTAGCTTCCTCTCTTGCCCTTTCTTTTTCTGATAATTGTAGTGGGTTGTCCCTTGTTGGTCTCTTCTTCTTCTGCAGTCTCTTTGACGACTGACATGTTTCCTAGAATCCCTGATTCCTTTAGATCACCAGTTCTTCTACTGGACTCAATCATCATGCTTACATACTTAGCTGGATTCCTTTTCCAATTCTCAAACAGTTGCTGGGTTATTCGTCTGTTTCGATTGATGGACTCTCCTTCATTGTCCCCAATCTTATCACCTAGTGCAGATTGTAAGACGATGCTTATAAATCGCCCGTAGAGCATCTTTTGAGATCCCTTTGTCTTCTTCGAGTTGAGAATCCATTTTTCTATCCATTCTAGAAGTAGAGCTCCATAGTTAAGCTGTATTCCACAACTTATGGCAGTCATGAGCTTTAGCTGCACCTCATTTACAAAATCGTGCCACGTGCTTTTGCAATATATACACTTCCCAATAATGTCAGCCAGAAATTTGTACCTCTGAGGAAACTCCTTCTTCTTGTATCCTTTGACAGTGGGGGATTTCTTGTGATGCATCTTCTTAAGCCTTACATGGAAATCGATGCCATCTAAAAACCAAAAACCTTCGGATTTGAAGCCTAGGGCTAGGTTGATGTTCTCAGCCTTTAGTTTGATTTCCACGTCCTTGACTCTCGTCGTGAGGACTTCATTTTCGTATACTCCATTTTTGTAAAACTCTTTTATTAACTTTGGGTAGATCCATGTGCTCATACCCAAAGCGTCTTCGAGACCAACCTTCTTCAACAATGTCAAAATCTTGTGAAATTTGGGTTCTGCGGTTTTGAACTCATCGAAGCATAGTCTGTAGCTAGAGACGACGTTGGAGCCTGCCATTTCTATTGTTGAAGGGAGTATGGTTGTTTGAGATTTCTTTGGGGTTAGGGTTTCTGCTTGTAGAGAGAGAGAAGAGAGATAGGCCTTTTAAACTTTTGATTTCAAAAAGGCATTTTCGAACTGTACTTGTAGTTTCCTCTCTCCATTTTTGTTTAATGAAAGTGTGTCAAATTCTATTTGGCTCTTTAATTTGATTGAGGAGGATTGTATTGATTTTCCTTAGCTCCTCGTGAGCTAATATGTCCTTAGGGAGGACTACGATCGTTGAGGTAGCCTTTGTGATCGTTGAGTCTGCTTTGCATTCATCGAGTCTGAACTACGATCGTCGAGTCTATCCAGCAATCGTCATGTCTGAACTATGATCGTCGAGTCTATCCAGCAGTCATCGTGTCTGAACTACGATCGTCGAGTCTGTCCAGCAGTCGCGTGTCTGAACTACGATCGTCGAGTCTGACCGGATCCTTGTGATGAGTTTTTGACTTAGCATTCTTTTAAGGTAGCTCAGGAAGGGCCAACCTCTTAGAGTGAGTCAAGGGTTAGGTTTGTTCCTGAGGCACTTATCAGAGAGATTGCTTTGTTTTGAAGCTTATCATCACAGGATGCTCCTTTTGTTTTGTTTATGGGGTTCTAGTATCGTTGAGTCTGCACTACGATTGTTGAGTCTATGCTATGATCGTTGTCTTTTATGTCACTTCAACTCTACGATTGTGGACTTCCCTTGATCATGTCTATGATTTCAACCATAGCCTTTGTATGTGTATGGTTAGCACGTACTAGAGCATATATTTCATGGTTGTAAATTAAGCATTCCTAGCTCACTTATTAACATGTTAAACCTGGATTCATCTAGAGGTTTTGTAAAGACATCAACAAGTTGATTTTTAGTAGGGATATATTATAAAGATATAGTTCAATTTTACACATGATCCCTAATGAAGTGATACCTTATTTCTATATGCTTAGTCCTAGAATGCATGACATGATTATGAGTTATTGCTACGGCACTTGTGTTATCACAGTGAATGGGAATTGATTTGAAATCAAACCCATAATCAACTAGCTGATTTTTCATCCATAGGATCGAGAAGAAATTTGCAAAAAGAAGAATGTATTAAATTTCCGCATTGAAGTAGATCTTGAGTTTTGCTTTTTGCTAAAACCAGACACAAGTCTGCTTCTAGCAATTGACAGCCACATCGGTACTTTTTCTATCTATTTTGCAGCCTGTAAAATCAGCATTTGTGTATCATGTTAGTTCAAAAGAGGACTCCTTGGGGTACCAAAGCCCCAAGTGAGCTGTACCCTTGAGATACCTAAAAATCCTCTTTACAACAGTTAAATATGATTCTTTAGGATTAGCCTGAAATCTAGCACATATGCATGTTGCAAACATTATATCTGGTCTACTGGTAGTTACATATAGAAGAGAGACTATCATACCTCTGTATTGAGTTATATCAATACTTTTACCTTTTTTGTCTTTGTCAAGCTTGGTTGCAGGAGCAATTGGGGTTTTCATGGGAGAGGCTGATTCCATGCCATACTTCTTAAGTAAATCTTTGATGTACTTGGCTTGGTTTATGAATATTCCTTCATCAATATGCTTTACTTGCAGTACAAGGAAGAAGTTCAGCTCACCCATCATGCTCATTTCAAACTTGCTCTACATAAGCTTGGAGAATCTCTTACATAGCTTTTCATCAGTTGAGCCAAAAATAATATCATCAACATATATTTGAACCAATAAGACATTGTCTTTATGCTTTCTAAGGAATAATGTGGTATCTACTCTTCCTCTTGTGAATCCATTTTCAATAAGAAAGTTAGTTAGTGTTTCATACCATGCTCTAGGTGCTTATTTAAGACCATATAAGGCTTTGTCTAATCTGTAAACATAATTTGAAAGAGATGGATTGATGAAACCTGGAAGTTGCTCTACATAGACTTCTTCTTGAAGTTCACCATTCAGGAATGCACTTTTGACATCCATCTGAAAGACCTTGAATTTCATGTGAGCAACAAAGGCAAGGAAGATTCTGATGGCTTCTAGTCTGGAAACATGTACAAATGTCTCATCGTAGTCAATGCCTTCTTCCTGAGAGTAGCCCTTGGCCACTAGTATTGCCTTATTCCTGGTTATTACTCCATCTTCATCCATCTTATTCCTGAAGACCTACTTGGTTCCAATGACAGGATGACTCTTTGGTCTTGGTACCAATCTCCATACTTTTCTTCTTTCAAATTGGTTGAGTTCTTCCTGCATGGCCTCTATCCAGCTGGAGTCTTCCATAGCATCCTCTATCTTCTTTGGTTCCATTTGTGATAGGAAACTTAGATAAAAACATTCATTTTGGGTGGCAGCTCTTGTTTTGACTCTTGCACTCGGATCTCCAATGATTAGATCTTTAGTGTGGTGTCTTGCCCATCTATTTCCTGTTGGGACATATGTCTTTATGCCTTCTTGTCTTAGGCCTTCAAGATCTATTTCTTCTTCTTGGTGTGGAGGTTCGTTGTCTGGCATAGGTCTCTCTACGATCTCATTTCTTTGCTCAATAATTTCAATATCTGGCACTACGATCGTAGTGTTGAGCTCGGCGACCTCGTTCGTAGTGTCTGAACTATCGGTCATAGTGTCTTGAGGCACTATTTTGTCCAAGTCTATTTCATCAAAGATGATGTGAATCGAGACTTCAACACTTAGTGTCTTCTTGTTGAACACTCTGTAGGCTTTACTGTCTGTCGCATATCCAAGAAATATTCCTTCGTCTGACTTGGGTTGAAACTTTGTCAAGTACTACTTTCCATTATTGAGAATGTAGCATGCACAGCCGAATACATAAACGTAGCTGACACTTGGCTTTCTTCCTTTCCACAGTTCATAGGGAGTCTTCTTGATCGTAGAGTATATGAGTGATCTATTTTGAGTGTAACATGCAGTGTTGACAGCTTCTTCCCAGAAGTATTCAGGCAGATGGGTTGCTGCTAGTAAAGTTCTTCCAGCCTTTATCAAAGTTCTGTTCTTTCTCTTAGCTACTCCATTTTGTTGAGGAGTTTTTGGAGTTGAGAAGTTATGACTGATGCCATTGTCTGTGCAGAACTGGTACATTTCTGAGAAGCCGAATTCTCTATCATGAGTACTCCTTATCGCCTTGATTTTCTCTCCTTTCTCGTTCATTACTAGCCTGAACATCTTGATCAGTTGGGAGCTTATTTCATCCTTAGAGGTTAGAAAGAACACCCATTTGAACCTGGTGTAGTCGTCGACTATGACCAGTGAGTATCTCTTCCCTCCGAGATTTTTTGTTGGAATTGGTCCGAATAGATCCATGTGGAGCAATTGCAGAGGCTTGTCGATTGAGTTGGCAGTTTTGCTCTTGAATGAGCTTCTGGTTTGTTTTCCAAGCTGACAGGCATTGCATGGCCTTTCTTTCATGAAGTTGAACTTGGGTAGGCCTGCAACAAGATCCTTTGAGGCCAGCTTGGACATGCTTTTTGTGAGACCCCAAATTTTATGAATAAAGATTTAAATTTCTCAAAATATTTTTTTGGAATATTATGGTGTGGATTTGATATAATGTTATAGTTGTGGGTAATATTTATAAATTTTGCAAAGTAAGCAAGTTGTTATATAATATTCGATTGGTCGGGGAGTATTCATTTTAACAGAGAATATTCGTGATTGACGGCACAATCATTAGTGGACCCCACAATGTAAGTATTATCGTAGTTAGAAAAAGCATGTAATTATTATTTATAAAATAATCAGTGAAAGTGTTACCATTAAAACTGTTGAACTACCCGGTAGTAAAAGTATAGTAATACGCTTGGTTGCATAATAGCACACGATATTGATTATTGATGCTTACATAAGAAGTCACTCAGTTATACTCAATTATTGCTACAGTTATTGCTGCATCATATCTCTCATATTATTGATTCAATTATTATCACAGTATCATTTGTATAATATGTTATATTACTAAATCAATAATTGAGACGGCAAAGTTATTCATATTATTATTTTCAATATTTACAATGTCTAGAAGTTCGGCATCAAGGAGAGGTTTGGTCACCTAATTCATAGGCCACGATAAGGAGAAATCCTTATCTAAAAAGCTCCCTCTTTCCGGAACGACCTGGTTGTTAAATATTGTGAATTATAATATTAATGATGAATAAGTTCTTGTTGATTAAAGATGAAATTAATAGTTCCATTGTGTTGGAATTATTAGTGTTAGTGAAAATCGACATTTATTTCGATAGTATTTGATGTCTGGAGGTTATATTGATCAATTGGGTAATTGATCGGATAAATGAGCAATTAATTGCTATTAATTCTCATGGTTATAACTATTTGTTCACATGTGTGTACTATTGATTCACATTCATTTACTATTAGGGGAGTTGGTGCAAGATTGATAATACTTGCATGACTAAATTAAAAATGGAGGTATAGATGAATGTATTATACTGTAATTAGTTTTTTTCACATGATTAGAACTATTGAGTCACATGATTTACTATTGATTCACATAATTTACTATTAGGGGAGGCAATTGTTTGAGTTTGATAATACTTGCAGGACTAAATTAAAAATGAAGAGAAAGAGGAAGGTATATATCTTGTAATATTTTGAGCCCCAAAGCGTGCAATTATCGAAACTATATTTTCCTATAAAAGAAGCTCATTCTTCATTCATTTCTCACCAATTCACTAAAGCTATAGAAAGCAATTATTATAGAGAGAAATTATAGAGAAAGAAGAAGAGAAGTCTGCTACCTCACTATTCCAAAGATCCAGCTTTCTTCTAAGGTAAGGGTATTATTTCTTTCAGTATTCATGAAGAGAGCTTCGGTTATTCCATTCTTTATTATTATGTTGGAATAACTTTGTCATCTGATACCGCATACATGGTGAAATTCTTCTCGTTATTCCATTCTTTATTATTATGTTGGAATAACCTGTCTATACGAAGTACCGCATATATAGTGAAATTCTTCTGTTATTCCATTTTTTATTATTCTATTGGAATATCCTGTCTGTGCGAATTATACATGACCTGGTTCTGTTCTTTATTATTCTGTTAGGAATATCCTATCTGTGCGGATTACGCATGACCTGGTTCCATTCTTTATTATTCTATGGGAATAACCTGTCTGTGCGGTCTATCGCATGCCTGATGAATTCTGTTGTTAATCCATTCTTTATTATTCTGTTGGAATAACTTGTCTGTGTGGACTACCGCATGCATGGTGAATGATCCTTTGTATTCATTCCTTATTAAATTATGGAAATGATCTGTCTATGTGGATTACCGCATGGCGGGTGAAAATCCATTTGCAGTTTCATATATTCTATTATACTCGTATGAGATATCATTTCTTTTGTACTCATCATGAAATATCATTTTATTTTGTATTTTATTTACGAGTTACTATTCATGGGTTACTATTCACCGATTACTATTCACTCTAGTATTATTCATTTGGGTATGACCGGGCACTTTTTCGTGTTTGAGTACTATTCACGAGTTCTTATTCACTTAAGTTACTATTCACCCAAACTACTATTCACCGAATATTATTCACTTGGGTATTTGTGGTACTTTTCATGTCCAGGTACTATTCATGTCGGGGTCTTATTCTAAGTACTATTCACTTGGGTACTATTTTATCGAAAAATATATTTCTTTTCTCATTCAAATTATTTTTGGTACATGAATATTATTCTTGAATTTTACTCTACAAAGCAATATCATGTTGACAATTTGACGTTATTGATTTTGGATAAATTAAATTATAAGTCTTTAAAATTTATCCTTGAACTTGTTTTATTGAATTATTATATCATTGTCATCATCCTCATGCTTATATTGTGATGAAAGTCATCTTTGGCTTACGTGCATAAATGGACTTGGTATGATTATGACCGAGGATTATTCGGTACAATCATGACCGTCGTAATGTAACGTAATGATGTGGTAAAAGTTCTCATTGGCTTCTGTAGTTCATTGATGGATGAGGTTGTTGGTATGATTATGACCGTGGATTATTCGGTATAATCATGACCATTGATGATTACATGAATATCCTTGGTCGTGGTGTAGGGATGATTCGATTTTATTTATTGTCGAGTCTCAAATGATAAAGTTGATGAAAAACTTTTAAATTATAGAAGATAATAGATTTTATGCTCTACTACTTGACTCTTCTAATGGATTGCTTATTCCGCTATAGTTGTTGATCTAAAACTTGTTGTCTATTGTATTCTATCAGTTGTTATACTGTTGAAGGCTAAGGATAATTTATTCTGCATTATCTTAGTCATAATATTTCTTACTGGGCTAGTTGAGCTCACCCTTTGTTTCATTGTTCTCACCAGGAAATGAGAATGGTCCAGATGGTTGTTTTAGTAGTCCTCACTATTCTATAAAATAGTGTGACAATAAATGTAATGAGGATTCCATTGAGAGTGGATATTGTCTAGAAGGCAATATTCTTGTTTAAACTCTCAGCTATGTTGTGTCGTATTTTACACGACTGTTGTATAATTAAGTTGTATTTGTATTTTGTACCATGTATCTGGCGACTCAAGATGGGTGATGTATACCTGTTTTGGGGGAGTCACATTTTTGAAGTTTGAATGAGACAATCGTCTATGCCATAGCTAGCTCATTTCTTTAGATGCTTTAGCCAGAAAGCATATTGTTTCATCTGAGCTTAGCTGTCCAAGATTCACTGTGTAGACATTCCCTTCTCTTGAAGCATATTGTAGTCCTTCCACATAGGCCACTCTACTGAAGGACACTGCTCCATTTCCAGCTGTGCCATATCCTCTTGTCTTGCTAGAGCCATTGTCTCCAAAGATGACTGAGGGACCTTCCTTTTCTATGTAGTTAGACAAAACGGCTTTGTTCCCAGTCATGTGCCTTGAGCATCCACTGTCTAGATACCGGGTCGTGATCATGGAGCTCTTTTCCCGTGGTAACATCAAACCTTCATTTTGGTACCCATATTTGCATGGGTCCTATTATGTTAGTACCCTTGGGGACCCAAATCTGTTTGATCTTGGGTCTCACATGCATGGAATTATAATAGCACTTTGCAGTCTTGTGACCAATTTTGTAGCACATAAAACATTTAATATGATGCATGCTTGTGTGTGTGTGTGTGTGAATTCATTCTCCATTTGGACTTTTGTGGTTCTTTAGTCATCCTCCTGTTAACCTGATTTTCCTTCTTCCATATGTCCTTAGGTTTCATGAATTGTGAGGAGTGTACCTTACCTCTACTGTACCTTCCTAGTTGATTCGTAGAGTTGGTCTTACTCGACTCTACGATCCTTCGAGGTTGGTGATTAGAGGATGGGTTACTCTTTTCTTTTCTGAAACCCAGGCCAGTGTGAGATCATTTACTCCTTGGAGTATGGATTGATTCAGTAGAGCAGGGTTGGGCTAGTTCTTCCTTCTGTGAGGATTTCACAAATATAATGCCATTAAAACTTGAGGCATTACTAGTGTTAGTTTCCTTTAATTTTTCCACACATGGCTCTGAGGTGGATTCCCCAAAGCCTAAGTCTGTTCTGTCAAATGCACTTCTTTGACTAGAGAGCACGGAGTCCATGGATGATGAGGATTTGTTCCATGTAGAGATAGTCTTTTCTAGTTCCTCAATTTTAGAGGTTAGATTGGACTCTCTTTGTGCATTGAGCTCATTGGTCTGTTTTAAGATCTCATTCTCAGCCTCAAGCTTGGAGAGAAAGTTAGTACTTAGAAGAGCTGTTTCTAGCTCTTCTTGAACTTTCTTTTTCTCCTCTTGAAGAAGTGAATAATCCTTCGACAGAACTCTGAACCACTTCATGTATTGATGTAGATCAATTGTTATGCCATGCAGTGCAGTTCTTAAATCATTAATGTCTACATCAGGTGAGTTGAAGTCAAATACCTCATCGATACTTACTTCATGTATGTTAGAGTTCAGTTTGTCCTTCGCATGTTTGGCCATTAGGCACATATTAGCCATTTGAGGATCTTCATCATCTCCAGATTCGGGAGTTGAGTCATTGTCTGAATCACTCCACGATCCTCCAGCTACAAGGCCTTTGTCTCTCTTATGAGGCCTTTTGTTGCATTTGTATTCCTTCTTTGCATGTGATTTCTTCTTTAGTTATTCTCTGAGAGGTTTGTTGCAGTTGGCAATGAAATGGCCAGGCTTCTTGTAGTTGTAGCATAGATCATTCATTTGCTCCTGGCTGCTGTAGTTGCTGACCTTCTTTGGCTTGCTGATTTTGCCTTGACGTATAAACCTTCTTAGTCTTTTTACCAGCATTGCAAAGTCCTCATCATCATCTTCATCATAGTCAGAGTCAATTTCAGTGTTGACCTTTGAGGTATTTTCAGTTGCTTTGAGAGCAACACCCTTATCCTTCTTTCTTCCTTCTGATAAAGTTTCTGCTCGTTGAGTCAGCTCCAATTCGTATGTCAGAAGGTTACCATATAACTGTTGGACAGTCATCTCATGGAGATTCTTTGACTCTCTGATAGCAGTGGTTTTGGCATCCCATCTGCTTGGTAAGGCTCTCATGAACTTTATGATTAGATCTTTGTTTGAATAGATCTTTCCATATGCTCGTAGAGAGTTGAGTAAAATGTTGAATCTCTCGTAAGTGGCAGTGACGTTCTCTCCTTGAACGTCTGCAACAATTTCTTATTGCTGTGTTAGGAGAGATTGTTTGTTTTCTCTTACTTATTCCGTTCCTTCATGCATGATGAGTAGTGCTTCCCAAACCTCCTTTGCTGTTTTGATGTTGAACATATTTTCGAATAGATCATCTTCTAATGATTGAAACAAAATGTTCTTAGCCTTCTTGTTGAGTTGAACATCTCTCTTCTCTTTATCTGTCCACTCCTCTTTGACTTTGATTTGTATTCTGTTTGGATCGTCTGTAGTTGGTGCAAGCTTTGTTGAAACATAGGGCCCATTCTAAACAGTCTCAAATAGATCTTCATCTATTGAGTCCATATATGCTTGCATCCTAACTTTCTAATTTGCAAATTTATCTTTGTTGCACATTGGTGGCTTGCTGCCTCCTCCAGTCCTTAATTCGCTTGGTAAGTGTGCCATTGGATCTACTTAAGCTTTGTAGGCTGTATAATAGAACATGCTCTGATACCAATTGTTATTTCCCGGAGGCACAATAGTTATCTATAAGGGGGGGGGTTGAATATATATTTAAAAATGATTAAAACTTAGCGGAATTAATATTTGTTTTAATCTCCCTTAAGATAGTGAGTTAATGAGAGTGAGGCAGTTATAGCAGTTATGGCAGCTATGGCAATTATAGCAATAATGTAATAGACACAGTCATTTTAAGTGGTTCAGAGCACTTAAAGCTTTTAGTCCACTCTTCTACTCCTCGAGTAGGAAATCCACTAAGGATGTCTTTTACACTTTCCGAATCACACTGATTCCTTCTGAACACGGATAGCCCAGAACTTCTTAGTTCACTCTTGAACTCTTCAAGTCCAGTAGACTTGGCTCTTCACAGTTCACTTAGAACTTTTCAAGTCCTTCTACCTTGGAACTCTTACTTCAGTTGATTGGTAGTTGTTAAGTTCTTGATGGTTGCTACTCAGTTGTTGTTAAGCACTTGTTCGAAAGAACTGAGTAGCTGAGCAAGCTTTCTCTTTTTCTCAGATCATAGAGTTGAGTGTTGAGAGTTCTTTTTCGTTCTTGTTCAATGCTTGCTTGATTCCATATTATCTGCGTATGTTTTGCATATATGTTGTAAGACCCCGAATTTTATGAAATAAAAGTATTCAATTTTTCTATTTAGTAAATGGTTAAATTGATAGCGAGTTAAAGTTAAGGGTGATATATGAATTTTTTTTAAAATAAGCAAGTGGTTATAAAATATTCATTGTTCTCGATGAATATTTGTTTGGTCGTGGAATATTCTTTATGTCGAGGAATATTCGTACGACGGCGCAGCCATTGGTGGGCCCCATAACAGAATAACTGTTTGATGAAGAAAACAACAAGTATGAGTTTTTTTATAAATAACGACGTAGTTGTTACCGTTAACACTGTTGGAATACCCGGTGGTTAAAATACAGTAATATGCGTGGTTGCACAGTAGCACACGGTATTGCACCAATTATTGATTCTTACGTAAGAAGGCACTACTCAATAATTGTTATAGTAATTACTGTTCAAATTTTGTGGGCATATGATATCTATAATAACATAGACGCATGGCTTCCCATGTACGAAGGTTTCCTTGAGCACTTCCCAAAGGTTTTAATTTCCAAAACAGTTTTTGATTGTACCTTTATGTAAGGTGTCATGGTGACGTGTTATCCAAGTTGGTGTGCAGAGTCACAGTTGGTATATTTTTGTATCAAAACTCACAACATATGTGTTTTTATATTTTGTACGACAATTGTAGTAATAAAGTTATAGTTGTTTTCACGTACCATGTTTTACGGCGACTCGAGAATAGGTTGGTTGGATTGGACCTATTTTTGGGGCGCCACGGTCAATATCGAGCTTAGGGATATGATCTTTGGCGGAGATGGGGAATAGAACTAGGAGGGAAGAGACGAGTAAATCCTTCGCTAGTGTGTCCTACCTAAGCTTATTTGTTGGTTAGTCATAATATCGGGATATTATGTGATATGTTAATTTGTTCAATTAACCCTTGTTTTGAAGTTGTATTCTAGAATGATATCTGAAATAAAGGAGATGAGCAATGGAGAAATCATGAGGACAGGAAAGATGGAAGTAAGGTATTCTCAACTCTTTGAAATACAAGGTACGTAAATTTCGGGGACGAAATTTCATAAGGAGGGGAGATTGTAACACCCCGAATTTTATGAAATAAAAGTATTCAATTTTTCTATGTAGTAAATGGTTAAATTGATAGCAAGTTAAAGTTAAGGGTGATATATGATTTTTTTTAAAAATAAGCAAGTGGTTATAAAATATTCATTTTTGTTGGGGAATATTTGTTTGGTCGTGGAATATTCTTTATGTCGAGGAATATTCATACGACGGAGCAACCATTGGTGGGCCCCATAACAGAATAATTGTTGGATGAAGAAAACGACAAGTATGAGTTTTTTTATAAATAATCTACGTAGTTATTCACAGTTAACACTTGTTGGAATACCCGATTGGTTAAAATACTGATAATATGCGTGGTTGCATAGTAGCACACGGTATTGCACCAATTATTGATTCTTACGTAAGAAGGCACTACTCAATAATTGTTACAGTAATTACTGTTCAAATTTTTACTTTTGATTCAATAATTGCTGCGTTGATATTTTATATTATTGTTGTTTCAATAATTGTCACTACACAGTATTTTCCATTATCAAAGCAATAATTCATATTATCTGAATAATATTATTAGATAATATTATTGGAAATGTCTAGAAAGTTCATCTAAGGAGAGGTTTGGTCACCTAATTGCACTTTTAAAGAAGGAGAGAAATTCTTATTGGAAAGCCCCCTCTTTCCTGGGAACTGCATGGTTGTCAATATTGTGATTCTGTAATATTATTTGTGAATAATTAATTATTGATTTATATGATAAGAAAAATATTCATTTTATGTGGATATAGATGGAGAAAATTTTAAAAGTGACAATTGTTGAAAATCGATATTTTATCTTTTCTGATAAAATAATTTATTATTATATTTTAATAATATAATAATGGTGATATTTTTACAATAAATGTGGGATATATGAGTATATGAGGAGAAAGAGTATTTTTGTTGCAAAAGTTGTTTAAAACATGTTAAACATGTTGGTGGACACATTTCTTGACTAAAATTTGATTATAGCTTGTAAAATCGTTCGTATGTGGATTTCGGTCAATTTCTGTTTGGAATTTGGAAACACTTTCTTCTACAAAGTTATAGAGAATTAAATTTCCTATAAAAAGGCGCGAGTTCAAATTTTCTGATAAAAGACTATTTATTATGAATTATTGAAGTTCTGAAATAATTGATTTTTGAAAGTTTTAATTATTTTTTAAAAGAAAAACATTTTTTTGTCATTTGGTGGGCTCCAATGGTGTTGCAAACATGTTGAATTCAGTTGTCAAAGAGGTGAACGTGAATAATTTTTATAATAATATTATTATATTAAATTTTCTGCTTTGGTGTTCTAAGCAATTTCCTATAAATAGGATGCTTAGGTTAGAATTAAAAATCACACCAGAAACTGAAGTTTTCTCTCTATTTCTCTCTCTCTATATTATCGAGTATATTCTTGTGAGTATTTTGATATCTTGAGTGTTGAAATACGATGCAAGTTCGTTCAGCGTTATTCAAGTCAGAAGTACTACTCTTTTGAGGCAGGGGATTGTAAGGGATAGTAAGGGAGATTATTTTCTTCATAAATGATATTATTTCATCAATATCATTATGCCAAAATATTGGTTGGAAATTTTTATCAAATTTCAAACTTTTTCATGTCGGGGTTACTATTCATGAGTTACTATTCACGAGTTACTATTCATGAGTTATTATTAACGAGTACTATTCACAAAGCATGGTGATGTTTTTTGTGAAATTTCTATCTTATGGTATCGGAGTTACTATTCACGTATACGACACTATTCACGTATACGACACTATTCACAAATACGACATTATTCATGGAAAAATTAAGTTTTCTTCTCTGTGTCCAAGATGACCTGTTGCTGAATATTTTTGGCTTGTAATGCAAAGATGACCTGTTGTTGAATATCTTTGGCTCGTAATGCAAAGATGACTTGTTGATGAATATCTTTGGCCTGTAGTGCAAAGATGACTTGTTGATGAATATCTTTGGCCTGTAGTGCAAAGATGACTTGTTGATGAATATCTTTGGCCGTACTGCAAAGATGAATTTATTAGTAGGATTATCAACATAAACTGTGATTTGGTATAACGATAATCTTTGATGTTTCAGGTGATGAAAATTATCTTTGTCCTGGATGAGAAAAGGAATTTAGAACTACAATTACGATTATGAGTTATATATGTGATTGTGGACAGGAATTGATGATTGATGTTACATGGATAAAACATTGTTGGTGGACTTTTAACATGGAGAAGATAATAGACTTTATGGTCTATTTGACTCTTCTAATGGATTGCTCGTTCCGCTGCAACTATGGTTGAAAAGTTTTATCATCTACCATATGTTCTAAATCTCTGATTTATTACTGATGAAGACTATTGATAATTTATTTATCTTTAGTCATAATATTCATTACTAAGCTAGTTGTGCTCACCCTTTTGCTTCACAATTCCTTTCAGGTAATATGAGTGTAGCTGGGTCGAGCGGGGGATAACAATGGAATAGAACGGTGGTCTATATATGTTGAGGGTGAGGTGAATTTAATTTGGAAGGGTGTTTTGCCACTATCATACAAGATGTCTAATGACATACAACCTCGTATCATCATAAGATAGGGATGTGCTCATCCACTTGCTGAGTATATTTACGAGCACTACCTATATAATCTTGGTGTTTGTTTGGAGTTTAATTCCCAATTAGAGACAGTGGAGATAATGATATGTCAAGAGAAGACTCACCATTGGGAAGAATATGATAGTAATCTTCTCATTTTTCTTTGGGGTCTATTGGTTCAACCAAGGATAATTTTATGGGCATATGATATCTATAATAACCTAGACGCATGGTCTCCCATGTACGAAGGTTTCCTTGAGCACTTCCCAAAGGTTTTAATTTCGAAAAAAGTTTTTGATTGTACCTTTATGTAAGGTGTCATGGTGACGTGTTATCCAAGTTGGTGTCTAGAGTCACAGTTGGTATATTTTTGTATCAAAACTCACAACATATGTGTTTTTATATTTTGCACGACAATTGTAGTAATAAAGTTATAGTTTTTTTCTGTACCATATTTCTGGCAACTCAGAATAGGTTGGTTGGATTGGACCTATTTTGGGGCGTCACAGTTGGTATCAGAGCTTAGGGATATGATCTCTGGCGGAGATCAGGGAATAGAACTAGGAGGGGAGAGACGAGTAAATCCTTCGCTAATGTGTCTGACCTAAGCTTATTTGTTGGTTAGTCATAATATCGGGATATTATGTGATATGTTAATTTATTCAATTAACCCTTGTTTTGAAGCTGTATTCTAGAATGATATCTGAAATACAGGAGATGAGCAATGGAGAAATCATGAGGACAAGGAAGATGGAAGTAAGGTATTCTCAACTCTTTGAAATACCAGGTACGTAAATTTCGGGGACGAAATTTCATAAGGAGGGAGATTGTAAGACCCCGAATTTTATGAAATTAAAGTATTCAATTTTTCTATTTAGTAAATGGTTAAATTGATAGCAAGTTAAAGTTAAGGGTGATATATGAATTTTTTTTAAAATAAGCAAATGGTTATAAAATATTCATTGTTGTCGGTGAATATTTGTTTGGTCGTGGAATATTCTTTATGTCAAGGAATATTCATACTTTGAACAACCATTAGTGGGCCCCATAATGGAATAACTGTTGGATGAAGAAAAGCGACAAGTATGAGTTTTTATAAATAAATAATGGCGTAGTTATTACAGATTAACAATCGTTGGAATACCCAATTGGTTAAAATACGATAATATGCGTGGTTGCACAAGAAGCACGGTATTGCACCAATTATTGATTCTTACGTAAGAAGGCACAACTCAATAATTGTTACAAAGAATTCTTGCTCAAATTTTTATTTTGATTCAATAATTCTTTGCGTTGATATTTTATATTATTATTGTTTCAATAATTGTCACTACACGATATTTTCCATTATCAAAGCAATAATTCATATTATCCGAATAATATTATTAGATAATATTATTGGCAATGTCTAGAAAGTTACATCTAAGGAGAGGTTTGGTCACCTAATTGCTTGCTGCCAAGAAGGAGAAATTCTTATTGGAAAGCCCCCTCTTTCGTTGGGCGCACGGTTGTCAATATTGTGATTACGTAATATTATTTGTGAATAATTAATTATTGATTTATATGATAAGGAAAATATTCATTTTATGTGGATATAGATGGAGAAAATTTTAAAAGTGACAATTGTTGAAAATCGATATTTTATCTTTTCTGATAAAATAATTTATTATTATATTTTAATAATATAATATTGGTGATATTTTTACAATAAATGTGGGATATATGAGTATATGAGAACGAAGAGTATTTTTGTTGCAAAAGTTGTTTAAAACATGTTAAACATGTTGGTGGACACATTTCTTGACTGAAATTTGATTATAGCATGTAAAATCGTTCGTATGTGGATTTCGGTCAATTTCTGTTTGGAATTTGGAAACACTTTCTTCTGCAAAGTTGTAGAGAATTAAATTTCCTATAGAAAGGCACGAGATTCGAATTTTTTGATAAAAAGACTATTTATTATGAATTATTGAAGTTCCGAAATAATTGATTTTTGGAAGTTTTAATTATTTTTTAAAAGAAAAACGTTTTTTTTGTCATTTGGTGGGCTCCAATGGTGTTGCAAACATTTGAATTCAGTTGTCAAAGAGGGTGGCGTGAATAATTTTTTATAATATTATTATATATAAATTTTACTTTTGGTGTTCTAAGCAATTTCTATAAATAGGGTGCTTAGGTTAGAATTGAAAATCACACTTTAAATGAAGTTTTCTCTATTTCTCTCTCTATATTATCGAGTATATTCTTGTAAGTATTTTGATATCTTGAGTGTTGATATACGGTGCAAGTTCGTTCAGCGTTATTCAAGTCAGAAGTACTGCTCTTTTGAGGTAGAGGATAGTAGGGGATTGTAAGGGATAGTAAGGGAGATTATTTTCTTCATAAATGATATTATTTCATCAATATCATTATGCCAAAATATTGGTTGGAAATTTTTATCAAATTTAGAACTTTTTTATGTTGGGGTTACTATTCATGAGTTACTATTCACGAGTTACTATTCATGAGTTATTATTCACGAGTTACTATTCACGAGTACTATTCACGAAGCATGATGATGTTTTTTGTGAAATTTCTATCTTATGGTGTCGGAGTTACTATTCACGTATACGGCACTATTCACGAATACGGCACTATTCACATATACGGCACTATTCACAAATACGACATTATTCACAGAAAAAATTAAGTTTTCTTCTCTGCGTTTGGCTTCGCCTTCAAACTCTGAGTCCGCACAACCTCTAGTAAAGGTGGCAACCAATGTAATGGCTATGTTATTTCCCAAGCCGGTACCGGTGAAGGAGAAAGAAATCGTTGTTCCAAATCCCATGATGGAAGAAGAGGGCGAAGAATCAAACAAGACGTCATCACATTATGATGTCCGATATACGCATCATCGTTCATGATGAACATACTAACAGATACACCCCAAACGATGATTGCCCTGATGTAATGGCCATCATTCGGGATAAGGAGGATGATGACAATCCCTCCATCACTGCGGTCCACCCGGACTTTACCCTTGCCAATTGGGACAACATTCCTTGCTTTGGTCGACGAGGTTAAAGCGGGCATAAACTCTTTCTGCCCTATAGATATAATAAGCGCTTACTTTTTACATACAAAAGTATTAGCAGGTTTATTTTGCCGAGATATGCTAACACCGTGTATGATCAACACATTTCATATATACTAAGTGAAAGCATATTTTGTTTCAGGACTCTGAATTTAGATGTGCCTGTACTTGCGGATACGATGCCTCTCCTACACAAAGATTGTACCTTTGATGTTGAGATGAATTCAGCCTTGATGGATATCCAGGATGACATTGAGGTGCCTCCAGAAATTCAAGAATGGGTAAAAGACAAACCCAAACCCAACCTTGATCAAACCACTTCTTTCAATCTCGGAACCTTAGAAAGCCCTAAGTTAATCCAGATTGGTTCAGACCTTACCCCAAACCAACGGGATGATATGGTTACGCTATTAACCCAATACTAGGATGTGTTTGCATGGTCTCATGAAGACATGGTGGGTTTGTCAACTGACATTGTCCTTCATCGCCTTCCCATTAAAGAGGGATTTAAGACAGTCAAGCAGAAACTCAGGCGATTGAAACCTGAGTGGAGTTTAAAGGTGAAAGAAGAAATTATGAAACAATTTCAAGCTGGCATCATCATGGTGTCTACATATCCTGAGTGGATATCCAACATTGTGCCTGTACCTAAACCTGGAGGGAAGGTGCGAGTTTGCGTGGATTACCGGGACTTGAATAAAGCTTGCTTAAAAGACAACATTCCCGTGCCATTTATCCATATTCTCATTGACAATACTGCGCAATACGACATGTACTCCTTTGTTGATTGCTTTGCGGGGTACTATCAGATCATGGTTGCCGAGGAAGATCGTGAGAAAACTGCTTTCATCACTCCTTGGGGAACTTTTTGCTATAGACGGTTGTCATTCGGCCTCCTCAATGCCAGAGCTACCTATCAACGAGCTATGATGACTTTTTTCCACGACTTAATGCATAAATAGATTGAGATCTACGTGGATGAAATCATTGTTAAGTCCCGGAAGGAGGATGACCATATAGACCATCTTAAAAAGTTATTCAACAGGTTGCGTAAGTACAACTTGAAGTTAAATCCAGCTAAGTGCGCCTTTGGCGTTAAATCAGGCAAGTTGCTAGGATTTCTAGTCAGCCACAAAGGGATAGAGCTGGATCCTACCAAAATCCAAGCCATCACTGAAATGCCCATCCCTCAGACAGGAAGGAAATACGGGATTTTGGGAAGAATCAACTTCATCGGTTGAGGTTTATCTCTCAACTCACAAAGAACTCTGTGAACCAATTTTCAAGCTATTAAGGAAGAACTCCTCCATGAAATGGAATGACGAGTGTCAGAAGGCCTTCCTTACAACCAAGAAACAGCTAGTCAAAGTTCTTGTCTTGGTGCCACCTAGGGATGATGTTCCCCTGTTCATGTACCCGTCAAGTAAGTGACAATGCCATGGGATGCATCTTTGGAGACGAGAAAAGGCGATAGAGGCCAAGAACGAGCTATCTATTACCTCAAAGAAAAGGTTCGAAGGTGGTGAGCACAAGTACACGCTGATCGAAAAGACGTGTTGTGCTTTAGTATGGGCTTCCATGAGGTTATAACATTACCTCCATGGTCACACAACCCATCTCATATCCCGCGTGGATCCTCTCAAGTACGTGTTCAACAAACCCATGTTAAATTGCCGACTGTCCAGATGGCAGTTGATCCTACAATAATTTGACATCGTATATGTGACTCAAAAGTCCATCAAAGGTCAAGGAATCGCGGATCAACTAGCCGCCGCACCTTTAGGGGATTTCAAACCCTTGGAAACATATTTCCCTGATGAAGGAGTAATGACGATGACAAAGAACACCATCGAGACGATACGGCTGCCAATCATGGAGGATGTATTTTGATGGAGTTGTTAATATGGAAGGTTTTGGAGTGGGAGCAGTTCTAGTATATCTCGGATGCGGGGAGCGGTATCATTGCTTGAGTCAAATTACGGTTTATCGGCACCAACAATACGGTGAGTATGAAAGGTACATCTCATGGGGCTAAAAATTCCGTTCAATGGGCATCGCGGTTAACTATCCTTGGAGATTAGGAGTTCATAATCGGGTAAATCCCGGAATCTATCAAACCAAGGAACTATATTTCTTTGCCTTACCATCGGATGTGTTTTGAAGATGGCTTTGGAGTTCAAGAAATCTCCTTTCTACACATTCCTCGTAATAGGAATGACTTTGCGGACGCATTAGCCACTTTGGCCTCCTTGATTCGCATATCGCATGAGGAACACTTGCCAAGCGTCACAATTTCCTTGAACAAGGCCCCAGCCTATGGAAATTACGTTGGAGAAGTATCGGATGAGCTACCTCCCATCCAACCTCCTTGGTATCAGCATATCAAGGAATATCTGCGAAATGGATCTACACACGAGGCGAGCCTGGACCGAGAAAAGGCGGATCCATCGACTTCATTTTATGAAGTTCTACGAGTGGAGATCGCTCTACAAAAGAGATGCGAGGACTAGGTCTCCTCGGTGTTTAGACAAAGATCAAGCCCAAAGGCTTATGGACGAAATCCATGGCGGAGTCTGTGGCCCCCACATGAGTGGTCCCCTCCTTGTCAAGAATGTCCTCAGGACGGGACACTATTGGCTATCTCTCAAGGCTGATTGCAATGACCACATCAAAAGATGCTATCAATGCCAAATTCATGGGAATGCTATACACGTCCCTCCACGGGAACTCCACAATATGAGTTCGCCTTGGCCCTTCTCATTGTGGGGAATGGACGTTATTGGGCCGATTTATCTTCACCATGATCGACTACTTCACCAAGTGGGTAGAAGCAGCCTCCTTCCCCAGGGTCACTAAAGAAGTCATCAGAAACAATGTCGTTTGTCGATATGGACAACCAGAGGTGATTGTGTCAGACAATGCCAAAAACCTCAACAACAAAATGGTGGAGGAATTATGCAGTAAATTCCACATCAAACATCTTAACTCTGTCATCTATCGTCCGAAGATGAACGGTGCTGTTGAAGCGGCTAACAAAAATATCAAGAAGATTATGCAAAAGAAGTCCGCCAACCACAAAGATTGGCCTGACCTATTGCCTCTTACTTTGTTAGCCTACAGAACCTCCATGCGCACTTCAACTGGGGCAACCTCATACGCCTTAACCTATGGGATGGAGGCAGTGCTCCCCATAGAAGTTGAGATGGAATCTCTCAGAGTCTTGATCGACGCTCAACTGGATGAAGACCAATGGGTACAGGACAGGTATGACCAATTGTCTCTAATAGATGAAAGGCGAACCGCGACTATTTTCCATGGTCAGTTATATCAACAAAGGATGGCCAGATCCTACAACAAAAAAGTTTGGCTACGGCAGTTTAAACAACATGACTTGGTTTTGAAGAAGATTCTTGACAACCAAGATCAGGCTAAAAGAAAATTCGCTCCTAACTGGGAAGGCCCGTTTATTGTCAAGGAAGTATTGACAGGAGGTGCTCTCAGATTGCAAGAAATGGACGGCGATGAATTTCCACAACTCATCAACTCGGACACCGTAAAACGGTATTATGTCTGAAGTAACCAGCAAACACCCTGGTGCGTCATCATCAGGTCACCAGTCATTCCGGTTCTTTAACCCTTTACCACCTACAACTTTCCTACACTTTTCCCCTCAGGGAAACATCTATTTCAAGCCAGCAGCCTGGCTCTCCTTTGCGTTCCTACGACTTAGGTCATCCCACCGCGGATTGAACCTCTTCCGTTTATAGTTTGGCTACCCATTTCTGGGATCAAATTTTTCACCTGCAATTTATCCTCAACCTAGGACTAAACTTTCTTTTCCCCGGACTCTGACCTGCACATGGGATTACGCTTTGCTTCTCGCCCTGAGGGGCGAACTACGTCGACTTGATCTCCTCTTCAATAGGAGTACGTAGGCAACCATTTCATATGGCCCGGTCGCAATAAAACATAAACAACAAAAACATTTCTGCCCTTACATAAAACAAAAACAACCAAAAACATTCATACGCCATGTCAGCCATATACAGTGTTGAACCTCTTACACCAGGTTTGAACTACGCAGACCTAATCTCCTCTTCAATAGGAGTACGTAGGCAGCCATTCATGGTGCGGTCTCACCCCCTACCAAAACACAAACCATTGTCAACGGGTATTGGGATTATCTTTCAAACCACTACATTTCATTCGGCTTCAGACCAAAGGGATGGAATTACCTAAGCTCCTCCTAAATAGGAGATTCGGCGACCATCTAAGTTGCGATCATACCTCGAAGAGCAACACCAAACCATAAGAGGTGGAATTAACTAGGCTTCTCCTAAATAGAAGTACTAGCGACCATCTGTGGTACGGTCAATCTTAGAGAGGAAAGCCACACTCCTCTCCATTCTCCATTCAAAAACAAATCCCAAGACACCAAAGATGGTAGGGATACATAGATCGATGATCCATTCTGAACTATCCAGAGACAACTCAATGTCAATCCACCCAGGAGGAATTCAGAATACATCAAGACCACAATCCCTGAAGCAGCAGGAAAAATATCAAGTAAATAGCAAGGCATATCTAAAAGGGAAGTGATCCATAAATATATTTCCCTGTTATATATAATGCTGTTTGATATATATACAATGTAAACTGTACATGATAAAATGGCCAAGCTGGTCTGTGCAGGTAAATACAAGCTCATCTACGGATTAGGGTACATGCGAGCTAGCAAGACCAACATGGCATCCCTCTCAGATGAAGGAGGTAAAGCTGTACTCTCCTGGATGAGAATATCCACATGACCCAACAGATCTGAAGCCATCTGCATGATGACCATATGCTCATCAATATAAGCGCCATCTACGCAATTATACGGTGGTAAGGGACCTCATTGCAAGACTATCTCTGTGATGACCACATCCTGGCGGAGATATGGCGATATCCCGCTCAACTACCACCTGCGTCTTATGGCTAACTGGCCTCATCACGCCAAATGACGGCGGCATCTCTATGAGCGATGCCTGCGTCTCTCTCTCTAATAGGGTGGCGTCCCTCACATCAAGAGCAATCGACATCATAGATCGAATCGATCTCTCTCATAGGTCATCGATGAAGACTCGCTCTAAAAATCGTCTTAAGTCTTTGAATCACAAAAATCTCGGTACTAGGAGAATCCGGAAGAAATGTTGGCAACCCAAAGAAAGCGGTATCCTCCTCGATGTAGGTATCAATGTCCTCCATAGGCTCTACATCGTATAACTCGCTCCCAGATCGCAAATCTTTCGCAAAATGATAAAACCTCCGTCTCCATCCATACGGAGTACTGCGGAATAACCGGACGATGGCGGGAAAAGCGACTAGCTCATGCCGATCAAAGAAGCGTATACGAGATCGGTCCTCGATCGAGAGGTATCGAAGTCGAACACTTACTGCCGCCCCTCGAAAGGATGAAAATCTCGAATCGGTCGAATCTGCGACATCACGGCCAATGGGTGATAAGTTGTCACACCCTCAAGCCACCTAAAGGAGGAAATCCATGCCCGAGCATGAGTAATGAAGTCGTATGGTGAGCAAAGCCCGAAAGCAAACAATATGCTAAATGGATCTCTCGATATCCGCCAAAAGTGCGGACCGGATCGAGCATCTATACACTCACGATGGTGAAAGGGTATGACATAGCCACATCATGGGAGAAGCAATACCCATGCCGCAAGTCTAAGGGTACTAATCGGTCGCAAGTGTGGCATAAACCACACATACAAAGATGGTAGAACTCCCAAAGAAACACGCTGACGATGGTAATCATCAAGATGGGATGCTGATCGCAGGGTCTCTACCACGATCATAGGTACAATGGTACGACCCTCCCTGAGAGCTCTCACGGCCATGATAACTCCTATATCTATCTCATCCATATACCGCGGCATATACACGTATGACAGTACACATAGCATCAGTACCTCAACTCTGGCCAAACGCCAATGATCCTCCGACACGGTGAAATCCCTGGAATGTCGTGAGTAGCTATCCTCCACGCCAAATCTATCATACAGAAAACGCTGAGAGATCATGTGGCCAGATGTCAGCTCATCCTGCACTACTCTACGCCTCAATCCTGTGAGAGCCATGAATCATCTACTCATGTCTCCCAAAGCCATGTGCACGCAGGGTCTGTCTAAGGGCAGCATCATCAAACGTGCATACTCCTCCAGAGTAGGAGTCAACTCATTGGTGCCAAAATGGAATACCTGCCTATCTGGTAGCCAATGCTCTACCATCCCGTCCATGAATCCTGCAGGAACCTGAAATGCCAAAAGGGTCATGGTATCTCAGTAAGCAATAGATCTCTGATCACCCATGTTCGGTGGTGACATGCTATCGTACCATGATCGCATACCCAATGCCACCACTGACGGTGGGGTATAATCTATACGGTTAACTGTCGAAGAAGACATCTGTGCGGGTCGTATCATAAGACCATCCAGGGGTCAATGCCGAATATTTCTGGACATACATACATATGCGTAACATGATACATGCATAACAGATAATGGATGACAATATGATATAGGGAATGAAAAATGGTGCATACATTCCTAAATATATCATCATCTAATACATCAGCTCTATACAGCTACAAATACATGAAAATGGGGCACAGACACCCTACTACTAACAGAGGCCTATCAAAAGATATAGCGAGAATGGGGAACAACCACCAATATCTAATGAGAGGCCTATCAAAAGATATAACAATAATACACATCGAGGAAGAAGACCCAGGTCTCGATGTCCACATCCTCAATCTTGTCCACCTGATGTAACTCCTCCTGAGTCACTGGATCTCTATCAACAGGGATGTCAGGCCTATAAAGAGGAGGATCCGCACCTGCAAAACCAATTGGGTCGTCTGAGGGGCCAGCACCTGAGCTAGAAGGAACAAATGACTCTGCCTCTACTGGATCTCTGTCCAACTGCCGGGTCAAACTATCAATCAGGGTCAGATGAGTCGGAGCTCGGACACAAGCCACCCAATCCGTCATCATCAAAGATCCTAGAACCATGTCCCCCATAAACTATGTGGCACGGGACTGGGCCCCAATAGTGCGAGGGAGCCACCAACGTTGGAATATCTCTTGAGTACATGGACCCTCGGATAAATCAAAACCGTCAACTCCCAACAATGGAATATCGGTGTGGTGGTGATCGTGGATCTGAGCCAATGGACGCTGTGGGGAGGCAAGATCGGTATACGAATCTCCCCTGTGGTGCTCCTAATAGCACGCTCTCCTAAATAGAGCTCCAAGCCTCCATTTGTGAAGAGAGGAAATCTCCGGGTGGAAATCAAATACTCTACTACAGTAGGGTGTCCATCCTCAAAACCGATGATCAAATGATCCCTCAGTATGGACGCGCCATGTGATGGCATCACCGTCAAAGCAACTCCATTGCATCTGGCAATGGCGAAGCCCTCGATCTGAGGGACCCCTGGCAAAATAGAATGGTGCCATCGTCGTCCTCGTGGATAGGTATCTAAGCCCAACACACTCATGGGACGCAAACATGGGAGCCTCTCATAGGCCCAAAACTGCCAACACAATGGCAAAACATCTGCTATCAGTAAACACTCTTAACATGTGAATGGAAAAAGACAAGAGAAATACTCACCAGTAGAAACGGGTAAAATCCTAGCCAAGCCTCGGTCAAACCCTGTGAGCGCAGACGCATGCCCCGGAGGAAATAGGCAAAGGTGTAAAAGCCCCAGTCATACTCTCCTATATGGTCCACATTGCGTGTGGTGCTGACCAAAGCAAAAGATACCGTGGAAGAGTTATTTGCTATGAAGCAGCCTCGAATGATCATCAAGAACAATCACCACAGAACGCGATCCCTGATCATGACATCATCAGGCATGGGCTCACTCAATAGCCCACTCATAACATCTACGCTCAAAGGACCTGAATGGACAGTCCTACCTTTGAGCGCCTCCGCCGGAACTCCTAATAAGGATCTGATGGTAGTGGGGGTAATATTCGCCATGCAAGGCACTGGCTCCCCTCCAAACTCCATACCTGTGATAAATCGCCAATCCATAGGCATCATCATCACCTCGCAATCCAGCAGGTGAAGTGACTGAGTCTGATGAAACCATAGCTTAGGCAATGGCCTGAGGTAACCCTAGGGACAACGACGGGGAAGGATGGAGAAAAATGCCCCAAATCCCCACTCATGCACTACTGCTCTATAATCAGGATGAAGCACCTGGTACATGGAGTGGATGCTAAACCAGTTCCCTCGAGGTTGTGTAAAACCTAGAACCTGCATGAAATGCAGATTAACATCAGAGCCCTTTAATCCGCATCAACAGGAAAGAAGGAAGATAAAGTCTAACGTCATACCTCGTTAGCGTGCAAGTACATCGATGGGTGTCTACCCAAATCACCCAGCAACTTTGGGTTCACCACCTGGATGCTCGGAAGCTCCCTGCGAGGGATATGTGTAGCAGGAGCGGGATCCTCAATATCCACCTCCTCGTCCTCGACGTCTGGAACATCTACCTGGACAGGACGTATCACAGCCTCCACCAACCGACGAGGTCAGGCCGACAGAACGAGGACGAGAGGCACTTGAAGCCCCTCCGCGCCGCGCTGAAAGCGGTCCTGTAAGAAGCGCTTTCTACCGATCCGGATCCATCAATATCTGGACAACAAGTCTCCAAATCACCTCAGAAAGGGTGTGGTATTTCCTTACCTGGAGCTTTTTAAAATGCATTTCTGACTATATGCATGCATGCATGCATTTACTTTAACATATAATAGAGTTAAAATACATGACTACCCAATGCCTACATTTGGAAAAATTTCGCCATAGTCCCCTTTGAAAATAGGACTATCCACATGCACGCATGCATGTCTAGGTGGCCATTCAGTAGCACACCTATCCCAAAGTCATATACCTAATATATGCATTAAAAATCAAAATCATCATGCATAAGGCCAACCTCAATGCTAGGAGTATTTTTCCTTTCTACCTTTTGCTCATTGGACCTCCAATAGGATAAAAAATAGCAGAAAAAGGTGTCAATTTGACTGTCTCAAAAGTCAAATTTTTTCAGATTATTATGTTCAGCATGGTTTAATACTAACATTTACTATGTTGAATATTTTTTATCAAGTCATTTGTGCATACATAATCACTACTATGTGTTTAGATGCATTTCGTGCAATATCTCACAATCTAACGGACAGAAACTGGAAAAAAATACATGCATACGTTACTAGGATAGTGTAGAACGCTTGTACGGTGACATAATTTGCAGAAAGCAGCCCGAACTCAGCAGATATGAAGAAGGCTCACAGTTTTTTCTAAGCGAAGTGAGTTAGAAATGAACTTGCAAAGGCAGGCTGCAGGATTTATCATCCACACCTGGCCGCAGGCCCACCTGCGGTTGCAGCAGATGCACCTGCGGCTCCTCTATATGGGTCCCACCCCTCTGACTCAGTCCAGTTCGAGTTGAAACGAAGTTCTTACGGGCTAGAAAGGTCAAATCGAGAATAAAAATGCCACGCGATTGAGCAAAAATGCATACAATCCTGGTCTTCACAGAAGAGACTTTGAATCTATACATCACTCATTGGTAGTCGCCTGAACACAAGGTATACTCTGCCGATGACCTCAGTTGTCACAAATCGCATACGGAAATACTTTATACAGGTCCGATGCCGCCGACTCTAGGTCGTTACCCTACGTATATTCCTCGACGGGGGTTACAATGTGAGTCCCCGACGGGGGTTACAACGGGAGTCCCCGATGGGGGTTACAACATAGATCCCCTGTGGGGGTTACAACACGTTCATCCATTAACAATTCTATTAACGAAGGTCAAGCAGCCTTGACATTATTTCAGCCGATGGCAGGTAAACCCATCGAAGCGTTGAGCAGATTCGGTGAGTTGCGTGACGTACTCATGCGTCCCGATAGATCCCCGACGGGTTCGGCCAGATATCTCCCGCGTGGAGTAGCAACGATGCTCACTGTTGACTCACATATCAACGAAGGTCAAGCAACCTTGACGTCGTTTCAGTCGATAGCGTTTAAACCTATCAGAGATATAGAGCTATTTGAGGTTCTCATACCCAGCTGTTCATATTCCCCAGCGGATCCCCGGCGGGGGTCACAACGCAATGCTCCGTTGATCTACACGTCAGCGAAGGTCAAGCAACCTTGACGATCTCCTCACAGAGTTTCAGTCGTTGATTCACACGTCAGCGAAACCTTGATAATATATCCCACAGGATGTTTCAGCCGTTGATTCACACGTCAACGAAGGTCAGGCATCCCTGACAGCATTTGCTATTGGCAGTAAATCCAACAGAATCGTGACATATTCTGGCGATACTAACCAGGAGAGGTCAACATTATCAAAGAGGATAGATGATGGAATATGTTATACACATCCTCAAACAGATCAAGCTTTATCCCCACAGATCTCTTACACATAAGAGGTACCCCTTCGGGATCAAGTCGTTATGAAGAACACAGGAATTTGGTGATAACTCCAACAACAACATCCTAACAGATTCGGCTTGCACATCAGATCCGGTCAGTATTGCCAATCCCCAGTTGAAGCAACAGGGAGCCAGCAATCATTCCCAGCATGTTGGGCCACAACCCCGTACACATGCATCATACATTTGCATTATGTTGCTATCCATAGTACCATGTTTATCTTGTTGCGTTTCAAGTGTCTAGGATTCTTTATCCTACCCATGCATCGCCATGCTTGAGTATGATAAAGAGGGGCATCTGTAGACACTCGAAATTTTCTGTACTACTGTTACTAATATTGCAGGAGGACAAATTCGTCTTTTAAGAGAGAACCCTGAAAGACAATCCAAATCCATACCGGATACTACCGGGAGTTCAGCATCAACCCCAGACCACACTCAGGGAGCAACAGTTCCAACCTCGGACATAACCCCAAGACCTGCAGATACAATACCGGAACACACACCGGAGAAGACCGATTAATCTTGGAAATAACCCCGAGGTTTCCAGTCTCAGTCCCAACCATGGGAATAGCCACCAACCTTGGTGATAACCCCAAGGAATGCAGTTTTAGAGATAACCCCGGAAATGCTTGTTTCAAATGCCATCAGCTTCAATCTCGGCGCTCACAATGAGATACACTGTACCAACCCGGCAATAACATAGGGAAGACAGGCACACCTCAAAGATGACAATGAGGACCTTCAACAATTGCAGTAGTCCAATCTTAGTGAAGTCTGAGCAATATATGCTTTATCGGCCCAATCCGCCGATAACACCGATGAGGGGAAACATTGTAATCTCGTCCAACACGATGCCACCTCACGTCTCTACGCAACGATGTCCCACAAGGCTAACTAATCCCGAGTGACTATTGTGCGGGGTAACGGATAAAAGTTGAAGCTTGAAGACCGGAGGGCATCGTCCCATCTTCAATGACTTCGTACAAACTCTAATCCCATGCCATTGTACAACTCTCAACAACGGCGGTCTGAAATAGGCCCTGAATACCTCAAACGGATGCCCGAATTGCACTTCTAAAAAATCGAGTGGACATTACAGTGCCTAAGTGCACGTACTTCAAGACGACCCAACCCGAAAAACCCGGGCCGACCCGACCCGCCTCTGGTACACCTACGGCTCTGCCGTAGGTACACCTGCGGATCATATTGCCTATAAATAGAGGGCTTGGGGTGCTGATTTTTAAGAGAAAAAAGACGGGGAAACCCTGTACAATTTTCTCTGCACTTGTCATACAGTGTATTTTCCTACTTTTAAACGCCTGTGAGCTCATATATAGCCTCTTTTGTACCCACAAAAGCCAGTGTTTACCCACTCTAAAGATATAGAAGTCTTTTTTATCAGTCAGCTGTAAGCCTTCTCACACACTTGAGTCTTTCTCTTCATCTTTGCACACACCCTTCTACACGTTGAGAGTCGTGTTGCTTGCTTTGGCCCGGACTTCGGTCCGTGGTTTCATTCCAGTCTGTATATATATATTATATATACATATACTTATATATATATTGACTAACATTATCGAGTTATGCCTCGATTGAGCCTAGACTTCGGTCTGGAGCGTTTATTGCTTTAATATATATATATATATATATATATATACTTATATATATTAACTGTGTCGGACTTTGTTCGATGTGCCTAGACTTCAGTCTAGTGCGTTTATTCGTTTTTATATATATATATACTTATATATATAACCTGTGTGTCGGACTTTGTTGATGAGCCTGAACTTGATGCAGTGCGTTTATTCGCTTTTATATATATATATATATATATCAACCGTGTGTCGGACTTTTATACGATGAGCCTGACTTGATGCAATGCGTTTACTCGCTTTTATATATATATATATATATATATACACACACACACATATATATATATATATATATATATATATATATATATATATATATATATATATATATATATATGAACCGTGGTCGAACTACATTTGATGAGCCTCGGATTTTATATAAATTGCATTTATTGCTTTTTATATATATATATATATATATATATATATATATATATATATATATATATATATATATATATATATATATATATATATATTAAATCCGCGGAGTTTTCTACGTGGAAGTTGATCGCTTCATGACTTTATTTACGTTTTGTCCCGTCTGGAGTTTCCTCCGTGGCGGTTGTAGCTTTTAACAGATTTATTTACATTTCTGATCCCCCATGGAGGTGCTTCATGGTTGGTGATCATGTCTGTATATATATATTTACCGCTTTTATATATACACCTGCTTATTGCTTTTATACAAATTGAAACATTCTGTGCGCCTAGGAATCATGTGATCACAGATTCATCCCATTGGATCTAGATTCGGTTCCCGTGATGGACATTTTTCAGCTGTAAGCAGCTTGTAAATTATTCTGCGATGTTTGAATTTCCTCAGATGGTTTCCATACCCACGATGAAGTCGGCATTATTTTTGTATATTATTTTTCATACGGATGCCTTGCATCCGTCAAATAAAATCAATCCAGTCGATCACTTAACAAAAATGGGAGTGTAAAAGGTCTCAATTCCTATTGAGCATCGGGGTTTGAAAAAACCTCTTTTATAAAACATCACCGCCATCTCTTGCTAAAAGCGAATTTTTACATAATTCAAACCACAATGTATATAGGTTGAATGAGGCCTCGTATAACTTCCATACAACAAAGACATCATTGACCCATACACACACATTCGGATAATAGTTTCTTAAAAGAGGCGGCCACCGTGGTAACGACGGATGTTGGGGTGCCTAACACCTTCCCCCAAGATAATCAAGTCCCCAGGACCCTAAAGCGAATCTCGGTTTCATCGACCCGTATATCAGTGTCACACCACTGGGTTTATGTGCAAACCAACTGGCGACTCTTAATAGTCCCATCATCGACATCATACATGTCGGACCTTTTTCACTTGTTTTTTCAAACAAATCTCACCTAAAATGAGAACACCAAAGAACACGTAACGGAAAGGGACATCCAAAAATCCCGACGTCGACAATGATCAATAAACGACAATTGAAAGATGAAAGATGAAACTATCAACCCCAATTGCTGAATACGAATCAAAATTCAAATCCTCATACGATTCCAGCAAAACTAATAATAATAATCCCACTCTGGTAGAAAATCCCAAGAAGGAACGGAAAGATAGAGTTGTGGCCTCCTTCTACGTTGGAATCTCCTCCAGAGAGTAAAACCCTAATTACGATCTCAAAATACGTGAAAACTTAGTAAAATGTCAAGTGATGCCCCTGACACCAATCATGAATCGTTTTAAATCAATTACAACCTTTAAAATTTGGTAATAAAATAAAACAAGTCAATGACTTCATACCTCGCATGTGCTAAGGCCTCCTCAAACTTGATATTCTCGCGGCCGCAAGACTTGCACTAGGTTTGTATGTTTGGCCGGTCTCGCGTAAGCGCCAAGACGCCTCCTAGGCTTATCCTCTCATGGTCGCTTTCAACTTGCGATGAGGCTCCAAGATCTGGCTGAGTAATCGCGCTGGCGCGCGCTCTCAAGGCTATTCTGTCGTGCGGCTTGCAATCCGTAGATCCTGACTTCTGTTATGCTATTGCTGCTGCTACTTGTGCAGTCATGCTTTATCTCCTTGCTCCATTGCACTTTCATGCTATGCATATCCCATCTTTTTCCTCGTCTCAAGCATCCATTCGCCGTGTGCTCAATAACACCACCAAAATAGGTCGATTCCTGCACTTATTCACCAAAAGGAGTTTTAAGTATGCGAAATGCAAATTATCATGAAATGCAGCTAAAACCTACTAAAATGTACTTGAGATGGGCATAGTTTGCATGAATTGGTACTCCATAAGTAGGTATAAATCCTACTTATCAAATACCCCTAAACTTGAACCATTGCTTGCCTTCAAGCAATGCATACTAATGATCAATAAAAATGCAACTACGTTACTATGCAACTAATTCTCACATTGTCCCAACCATCATAAAAATTCAGTCCAATTTGCCTCAGCGAAGTTTTTCAAGATTCGAGAATACATATTCAAATCAAAATGCAGGCATAATGTCATATACTTATATAATTCAAAAATGCTATACAGATTCTGTGTGTGTGTGTTGTGTTTGCCCAATACTTGATTTAGGTGTAAAATGCTCATGCTATCTTGCTCAAACCAAAAAAATTATAGCTTAAATCAAGACTTATGTATATATATACGACTCAGAGTATTTCAACATCTTAAAATAAACTAAGGTTCAACAATGGGTTTAACTGCTTTATTCTACTCACGAGGCCGAAATTCACACTATCTCGCGGTGTTTATTGCTATTTTTATTTTATTTTATTTTCTTTCTTTTTCTTCATGACTGTGCAATGTCTTACTTCATTAGGCACACAGCTACCCCTTAGCGAGCTTTCGACCAACGACTCCTAGACCATGAAAGACCTTAGGGCGCTAGGTGTATAGACAATCCCCTCGAGCGTACTTACTCAAGTAGCCAGGGCCCCAAAATAACACTAGCTATGTTATTTCTAGTTTTTTTTCATTTTCTTTTTTTTATACACAGGTGCCCATGTTTTCCCAAAGTTTAAAAATCAATGTTTTATACAATCCAAAAGTCACTTTTCACATATTTCTCTTTTTAAGACTACATTTTTCTATTGCGCAAGGCACAACGTACTTTTATACCTACAAGTGCTTGTGAACACATTTGTGCAAACCAAAAGCATTTAAATAGCATTATGAATTTCATTGTATAAAACGTTACATCTCAGCTCATGTTATCCAAAATATTCAGAAATCATTTAAAAACTTCACTCTCATCATTGGCTAGACAAAATTTTTCTATACGGTAAGAACTGTGAGGTATGCAATTATATGTTAAACTGTAATCTAAACAGAAAACTATATGAATCATGCAAAACTATATGCAAAACTAAAAATACTACCCAATACCTCCAAACTTAAAATATTCAATGTCCCAATTGAATGAAGGTAAAGGGTACGAAAACTCCCCTAATTATCAGTGGTGCCACCCTCCTCGGGTGGTTAATTCGGTGGTGGATATGGTGCTACTATTCCAAACTGAGGCCATTCTTGTGTTGGTCCTTGTTGCGCAAACGCTTCGGTTAAAGCCCTTGTGAGTCCCGTCACAAATGTGCCCAAATTATCATATATGGCCTCGACCTTGCGCTCCAACCTTCAGAGCTGGCGATCGCCATGGGTGGCACGTGCGTACGTGGACGGGCCCGCCTCGTTTGTTTGCGGTGGTTGTTGTGGTGGCTGTGGAAAAATAGGCTGAAGGATGAATCCTAGTTTGTGTGGGTGACGTACACCACCTGCCCAGTCCTCGAATTTTTTCATCGTGGCATGAGTAATGTCCTAGCTTGGATATTGCATTAGCTCATTTCCCCAAGTGCATCCCTGATTAGCACAAAGCATGGCAACCACAGATGCGTGTGGAATGCTCCCAATCATTACTCCCCGTAAATAGCTCAACATATTCTCGTGAATGAGATGACCAATGTCGATGTACTTTCCGATGATTATGCCCCACAGAAGAAGCACCCTCTCCACTGTTATTTCGTGCTGATGGGCGTAAGGCATGAGCTTGGCACATATGAACAAGTTCCATGCTTTTGCATAGCGATTTAGGGCTGTAGCTAGGAATATACGCGACTGTGTTGTGCCAACTTTATATGTCCATTTCGTACCCGGCACACATAACTCTGCAATGATCAGCTCCATGTCGGTCTCCAAATAAGCACCGGTTACCCAATTAGCAGCACCCACTGGCGGTGCATCAGTAATTTTGAAAATTAATCGGATGGCACGGGGTCTGTAATCTACCTCGATACCACGAACCAGATATATCCCGCTCATAGTGACCTTGGCATTGACATAGAATTCATGGACTATGCTCATAGGAACGGGAATTGGAGTAGCCGTCAGTCCACCCCAGCCTCTCTCTCAAATCATGGCGCACAACTGACCATCCTGCCCCTCCAGCTTGAATCCTCGCTCCTTGACGAATGTCTTCGCCACAATGCGTTAGTATTCTTGTTGAGCTTCCAAATTGAGGAATTTGGTGTGATCCACAATGTCAGCCTCTTGACTGCCTGACGAGGAAGAAAAAGATGATGTAATAGACCTTGCTCGCTTAGGCCCCATTTGTGTTTGATAGAGGTTGCATAGATTATATGATGGAGAATGAAGAAAAGCTTAAAGAATTTCTACCCCCAATATTGTTTCTTCAACCCAACTTGAAACCCTAGCTTTATAGTGCACTTTGGAGAAGTTGAGGAGATACGGACTTTGATTGAGGAGAGAATCGTGGCTAATTGATTGAGAGATATACGGCACAACTTGTAACTGATGAAGAGATAGCGACGTGAGTTATGGAGAGTGAGAGAATTTCGCTTCTATTAATATCTCAAATGAGAGTCCAAATGGTCCACAACTCTATTTTTAAACTATTCAGCTCTGTCTTAATCGGTATCATGACGCGTCGCCGCTGCTTTTACTAAGTTATTGGTAGGTAGCTTGAGACTTGCAGTAATGCTTTGGTGGTTTTCTTATCTTGAAACTTGGTAGCCATGAATTTTTTTTGCTAAATGGGTTGTTGACTACATTAGCTTGATTGCAAGTGAAGGCGTTTTTTGTGCTAATTATACCACGCATAGCGCGATCGATGTCGATATCTATCTTGCTAAAATTCAATTCCACTCTTTTGTCGATTGGTGCCGAAGTCTAATGATGGTTCCTGCATAGATATTAATGCATCTTGTTAAGGCAATACTTAGTAGTCTCATAACACTAACATCTTGCAAATATTCGCACCGCAATTCTTGTTACACTCTTAAGCATGAACATCAAGTATCCTATTAAAAAGGAAATTCGATATAACTACTGAAATAACTCAAAATGAATAACTAAAAACAAATCAATGGGGAGAATAATAATGGGTTGCCTCCCATCCAGCGCTAAGTTATAGTCAATTAGCTTGACTGTCTCTGAGCTTCATGTTACGGATGGAATTGAGGTGCCTTCCTTCGTGTCCTCTGCACCCTGAAATTTAATGACCTCATCTTTCGTCAATGGCTCTTCCTTCAACTCTGAATTTTTACCCGTCGCATATATCAATGGTCCGTAATCCCTCGATTTATGTACTTCATCCTGTAGGCACCAATCCACCACGTCAACTAGGAAGCACTCTTCTTCATCCATTCGTAAACTGATTGCTTTAAAAACGTTAAAGGTGATCTCTTGATCCTGGACACACATAGTGATTTCACCTTTCTGCACATCTATTGACATTCTGCCTGTGGCTAATAATGGTCTCCCCAATATTATTGGTATGCTTTTGTCCTCCTCGTAGTCTAGAATGATGAAGTCAGCTGGGAAAATAAATTTGTCCACCTTAACCAACACATCTTCAACAATTCCGCGTGGATACGTGATCGATCTATCAGCTAGCTGTAATGATACGTTTGTCGGCTTTGGATCCGGCAACCCCAACTGGTTAAACACTGACAAGGGCATCAAATTTATGCTTACCACAAGATCACATAAACACTTGCTTAAGTTCATCTTTCCAATTGTGCGTGGAATTGTGAAGCTGCCTGGATCTTTCAGCTTTGGAGGTAGTTTCTGCTGAAGCACTGCACTGCATTCCTATGTCAAGGCTACTGTCTCAAACTCATCTAATCTCCTCTTCCTTGACAATATACCCTTCATAAATTTTGTGTAGCTTGGCATTTGTTCCAATGCCTCAGCGAATGGTATGTTGATCTGCAACTTTTTGAATACCTCCAAGAATTTACTGAACTGTTTATCTTCCTTTTTCTTATTTAATCTCTGCGGATACAGAACTTGAATGTGAATTGGTGGTACTGGGATCTTAACCGTCTCCTCTGAACTTTCTTTGACTTTTTCTTCCCGCTGATCGTCAGATTTCTCCAAATTTTCCCTTTCGATTGGTGGCTCTCTTCGCCTCATGTGGCACCGTGCACCCTCCTCGGTGCATTCTCGCCATAGTGGCGCGACTTCATAAAGAATCGAGCGAGATCTTTCCCATATCTCAATGTGATCGCTTGACACTGTTTCTTCCCTTCTCTTCTTTGATTTGTCTCCATATTACTTGGCAATGAACCCTGGGGCCTATTAGTAAGCATGTTCGCCATCTGCCCCATTTGAGTTTCTAGATTCTTTATAGCCATTGCTTGGCTCTTGATCATAACTTTTGTGTTTGCCATGTATTTCATCATCATCTCCTCCACTTCTGATTTCTTTTCTTGTTGAGGTGCAACTGGAGTGTGATGTTATTGTTGTTGTTGAGAAAATCCAGGTGGAAAGGGTGGTCTAGGATTAAACTGTGGCTGCGCTGGCTGCGCCTAAAATTGATTATTTGGTTGAAACTGAGTCTGCTGATTCCCTTGATTATTCGACCAACTAAAGTTTGGATGATTTTTGTTGTTGGGGGTGGTATGTGTTTTGAAATTGACCTTGGTCTTTTCTATAGTTGCTCACATACTGCATTGATTCTGAGCTGATAGCACATTGATCCGTCGAGTGAGACCCCATACAAATCTCACATACGAAGGCCACCGTCTTTACTTTTCCTTCTGCCAAAGTATCTATCTTCTTTGCCATGGCTGCCATCTGTGCTGACAACTGAGTAATAGCATCAACCTCCAATACACCTGCAACTTTGGTTTGTGGCATTCGGGATGTAGGATTCTGAAAATCATTCGATGCCATTATCTCGATAAGGTTAAAGGCTTCCTCATAGTTCTTTGCCGATAATGCCCCTCCTGCAGCTGCATCTACAATCGGTCTCGACTGCCATCCCAATCCATTATAAAACGTGTTGATTACCATCCAATCTGGCATACCGTGATGTGGGCACTTTCTCAGCATTTCTTTGTATCTCTCCAATGCTTCATATAACGACTCGCCCTGTTGTTGCTCAAATTGAGAGATAGATGTCCTCATCATGGCAGTCTTAGCCATTGGGAAGAACTTAGCTAAGAATTTTTGTGCTAAATCCTCCCATGTAGTTATAGATCCTGCTGGCAGAGAATGAAGCCAACTTTTTGCTTTATCCCTCAATGAAAATGGGAACAACCTTAGTCTAATAGCATCCTCCGTCACACCGTTGTATCTGAATGTATCACAAATTTCGATGAAACTCAACAGATGTTCATTCGGATCATCTGTAGCAGCACCCCCAAACTTAACTGTATTCTGCACCATTTGAATAGTGCCAGTTTTTATCTCGAATGTATTTGCTGATATCGCTAGTCTGACTATGCTAGACTGTAGTCCATTAATATTGGGCATGGAATACTCCTTCAGAGCCCTATGCTCCTCTCTTTGATCTTCTCCTTGTGCCTCGGCTGCCATGTTAACTGTCGTGTTTTCCAACTGCTCTTGTAAATTTCTACGAACACCCGCTTTCTAACCTCTTCCGTGTATATTATCCTAAACAGGTGTTAAATCGAGGTTGGTTGACCGTGTGCGCATAAAAATTTATCCAAATTCCTGAAACAAAAACAAAAAAAACTGAAATGAGATAAGACTAGAATTGTCTAAGTCATACAATATAGCGTAAAACTAATGATAATAATACTAAATTAAACGCCTTTCCCCGGCAACGGCGCCAAAAACTTGTTGCCTCTTTTTTAAGACTAACAAAAGAGCTCTAACTCATACAAGTATACATGCGTCAACAAGTAAAACAGAGCAAGTAAAGTATCAATCCCACAGCTTTTTGTTTAACTTAAACTACTATTCATTAATTAAATCACTATATTTATATGCTCAAACTATTGATTAAACTTGGTTTGTTCTCGAATTGCAAATAACAACTAAACCAATAATAACGATAGACTAAATGATATTGGAACTAATAGGATTCTAACTTCATTTAATACTTCATTCAATCGCCACTATCATGCATGACTTTCTCACATATCACAGGAAAGTAGCCAAGAGCACTAAAAGAGTATTAGCCATTTTTCAATGCACTAAGACCTACTTACACAGCATCCACAGATGATAGACTCTATGTAATCATCAATATAACCAACATCACTATATGTCTATGTGAAATTGCAATTATATTGATTTTAAGTTCAAGCCCTTATTCTGACTTATATGGTGAAACAATATATGTCTATCTGGTTCACGAAATACATAAGCCATATAACACAGCCTTATATACTTATACTATCATGAATACAGTCCATATTTGCATGTTCATTGTCAATTCCATACAAATACTGAAACGAATGGTGATCAAGCATTCATACATGCAAGACAATCATGATAGACATCCCACATGATATGCAAAACAATCCAGCATTTAAACATGCAATCAAACTACATATTAAAATCCTGTTAGAATCCCATAATGGAGTTTAGTTCACGGTGAACCAAAAAGCCATTATGGGATCAAATCTAAACATGATCAATAAACGACAATTGAAAGACGAAAGATGAAACTATCAAACCCAATTACTGAATACGAATCAAAATTCAAATCCTCATACGATTCCATTAAAACTAATAATAATAATCCCACTCTGGTAGAAAATCCCAAGAAGGAACAGAAAGATAGAGTTATGGCCTCCTTCTACGTTGGAATCTCCTCCGGAGAATAAAACCCTAATTACGATTTCAAAATACGTGAAAACTTAGTATTCAAGTGATACCCCTGACACCAGTCAGGAATCATTTTAAATCAATTACAACCTTTAAAATTTTGAAATAAAATAAAACAAGTCAGCAGCTTCAAGGGCCTACATGCGTCATCGCTCCTCCAAATTTTGATATTCTCTCGTGCATGAGACTTTACGAGGGTTTGTATGTTTGGGGGTCTGGCGAGTGACACGCACTTTCAAGGCTATTCTGCAGCGCGGCCACGCGGCTTGCAATCTGCAGATCCTAACTTCTGTTATGCTATTGGTGCTGCTACTTGTGCAGTCATGCTTTATCTCCTTGCTCCATTGCACCTTCATGCCATGCATATCCCATATTTTGCCTCGTCTCAAGCATCCATTTTTCGTGTGCTCAATAACACCACCAAAATAGGCCGATTCCTGCACTTATTCACCAAAAGGGGTTTTAATTATGCGAAATGCAAACTATCATGAAATGCAGCTAAAACCTACTAAAATGTACTTGAGATGGGCATAGTTCGCATGAATTGGTACTCCATAAGTAGGTATAAATCCTACTTATCAAATACCCCCAAACTTGAACCATTTCTTACCCTCAAGCAATGCATACTAATGATTAATAAAAATGCAACTACGTTACTATGCAACTAATTCTCACATTGTCCCAAACATCATAAAAATTCAGTCCAATTTGCCTCAGCGAAGTTTTTCTAGATTCGAGAATACATATTCAAATCAAACTCCAGGCATAATGTCATATACTTATATAATTCAAAAATGTTATCTGAGATGTTTGTGTGTGTGTGTTATGTTCTTTAATACTTGATTAGAAAAGAGAATGCTCATCTTATCTTGCTCAAAACCGGAAAAATTATAGCTTAAATCAAGACTTATGTATATATATATACGACTCGGACTATTTCAACATCTTAAAATAAACTAAGGTTCAACAATGGGTTTAACTGCTTTATTCTACTCACGAGGCCGAAATTCACACTATCTCGCGGTGTTTATTGCTATTTTTCTTTTCTTTTCTTTTCTTTCTTTTTCTTCATGACTGTGCAATGTCTTACTTCATTAGGCACACTACTACCCCTTAGCGAGCTTTCGACCAAGCATCGCTGCGGACCATGAAAGACCTCGTAGTATTAGGTGTAGAGACAATCCCCAAGCGTATTTTACTCAAGTAGCTGAGGCCCCGAAATAAGACTAGTCATGTTATTTCTACTTTTCTTTCTTTTTTCTTTTTTTTTTTATACACGGTACCCATGTTTTCCCAAAGTTTAAAAATTAATGTTTTATCTGGTCAAAAAAGTCACTTTTCTCATATTTCTCTTTTAAGACTACGTTTTTCTATCGCTAATGCACAACGCATTTCTTATACCTACAAGTGCTTGTGAACACATTTGTGCAAACCAAAAGCATTTAAACAAACATTATGAATTTCATTGTATAAAACGTTACATCTCACTTATGTTATCCAAAATATTCGTAAATAATTTAAAACTTCACTCTCATCATGGCTAGACAAAAATTTTTCTATACGGTAAGAACTGTGAGGTATGCAATTATAACATGCAATTATATGCTAAACTGTAATCTAAACATGCAAATAAAAATTAAACTAACCATGCAAAACAATATGAATCATGCAAAACTATATGCAAAACTAAAAATACTACCCAATACCTCCAAACTTAAAATATTCAATGTCCCAGTTGAATGAAGGTAAAGGGTACGAAAACTCCCCTAATTATAGGTGGTGCCACCCTCCTCGGGTGGTGAATCCGGTGGTGGATATGGTGCTGCTGTTCTAAACTGAGTCCATTCTTGTGTTGTTCCTTGTTGCACAAACGCTTCGGCTAAAGCCCTTGTGAGTCCCGTCGTAAATGTGCCCAAATTATCATATATGGCATCGACCTTGCGCTCTAACCTTCGGAGCTGGGGATCGCCATAGGTGGCATGCACGTGCGTGGACGGGCCCGCCTCGTCTCTTTACGGGGGTTGTTGTGGTGGCTCTGGAAAAATAGGCTGTAGGATGAATCCTAGTCCGCGTGGGTGTAGTACACCACCTGCCCAGTCCTCGAATTTTTCGATCGTGGCATGATTACTGTCCTGGCTTGGGTATTGCATCTGCTCATTGCCCCAAGTGCATCCCTGATTAGCACAAAGCATGGCAACCACGGATGCATGTGGAATGCTCCCAATCGTTACTCCCCGTAAATAACTCAGCATATTCTCGTGAATGAGATGACCAATGTCGATGTACTTTCCGATGATTATGCCCCACAGAAGACGTGCCCTCTCCGCTGTTATTTCGTACTGATGGGGGGAAGGCATGAGCTTGACACATATGAACAAGTTCCACGCTTTTGCATAGCGATTTAGGGTTGCAACTGGGAGTATACGCGGTTGTGTTGTGCCAACTTTATGTCCATTTCATACCCGACACACATAACTCTGCAATGATCAGCTCCATATCGGTCTCCAAATGAGCACTGGTTACCCAATTAGCAGCACCCACTAGCGGTGCATCAGTAATTTTGAAAATTAATCGGATGGCACGGGGTCTGTAATCTACCTCGATACCACGAACCAGAGATATCCCGCTCATAGTGACCTTGGCATTGGCATAGAATTCACAGACTAAGCTCATAGGAACGGGTATTGGAGTAGCCGTCAGTCCACCCCAACCTCTCTCTCGAATCATGGCGCACAACTGACCATCCTGCCCCTCCGGCTTGAATCCTCGCTCCTTGACGAATGTCTTCGCCACAATGCGGTAGTATTCTTGTTGAGCTTCCAAATTGAGGAATTTGGTGTGATCCATAATGTCAGCCTCTTGACTGCCTGATGAGGAAGAAGAAGATGACGTAATAGACCTTGCTCGCTTAGTCCCCATTTGTGTTTGATAGAGGTTGCACAGATTATATGATGGAGAATGAAGAAAAGCTTGAAAAATTTCTACCCCCAATACTGTTTCTTCAACCCAACTTGAAACCCTAGCTTTATAGTGCACTTTGGAGAAGTTGAGGAGATACGGACTTTGATTGAGGAGAGAATCGTGGCTAATTGATTGAGAGATGTATGGCACAACTTGTAACTGATGAAGAAATAGTGACGTGAGTTATGGAGAATGAGAGAATTTCACTTCTGTTAATATCCCAAATGAGAGTCCAAATGGTCCACAACTCTATTTTTAAACTATTCAGCTCTGTCGTAACCCGGTGTCGAGCGCGACCGTGCGCGTTTTTATGAGCTGGACGCGCGGGCGCGAGACTTGCAGAATGCTTTGGTGGTTTTCTTATCTTGACGCGTGGGCGCGCGAGTTTTTGCTGTATTGGTTGTGGGGCCGCGAGACTTGCAGAATGACTTGCAGACTACATTAGCTTGACGCGCGGGCGCGCGATTTTTGTGCTAGTTATGCCCACGCGCCGTATGATCTTTGATATCTCAGATCGCTAAAATTCAGTTCTACTCTACCTATCAGTGGTGCCGTCCAATGATGGTTCCTGCATATATATTAATGCATCTTGTTAAGGCAATACTTAGTAGTCTCATAACACTAACATCTTTCAAATATTCGCACCGTAATTCTTGTTACACTCTTAAGCATGAACATCAAGTATCCTATTAAAAAGGAATTCGATATAACTACTGAAATAACTCAAAATGAATAACTAAAAACGAATCAATGGAGAGAATAATAATGGGTTGCCTCCCATCCAGCGCTAAGTTATAGTCAATTAGCTTGACTGTCTCTGAGCTTCATGTTACAGATGGAATTGAGGTGCCTTCCTTCGTTTCTTCTGCACCCTGAAATTTAATGACCTCATCTTTCGTCAATGGCTCTTCCTTCAACTTTGAATTTTTACCCGTCGCATATATCAATGGTCAGTAATCCCTCGATTTCTGTACTTCATCCTGTAGGCACCAATCTACCACGTCAACTAGGAAGCACTCTTCTTCATCCGTTGGTAAACTGATTGCTTTAAAAACGTTAAAGGTGATCTCTTGATCCTGGACACGCATAGTGAGTTCACCTTTCTGCACATCTATCGACGTTCTGCTTGTGGCTAAGAATGGTCTCCCCAGTATTATTGGTATGCTTTTGTCCTCTTCGTAGTCTAGAATGATGAAGTCAGCTGGGAAAATAAATTTGTCCACCTTAACCAACACATCTTCAACAATTCCGCGTGGATACGTAATCGATCTATCAGCTAGTTGTAATGATACGTTTATCGGCTTTGGATCCGGCAACCCCAACTGGTTAAACACTGACAAGGGCATCAAATTTACGCTTGCCCCAAGATCACATAAACACTTGCTGAAGTTCATCTTTCCAATTGTGCATGGAATTGTGAAGCTGACTGGATCTTTCAGCTTTGGAGGTAGTTTCTGCTGAAGCACTGCACTGCATTCCTCTGTCAAGGCAACTGTCTCAAACTCATCTTGTGACGAACGAGATTTTTGTAATTTAATTTTAATATTTATTGAAGTAAATAAATATTTTCGATGATTTAATTATTAGATTAAATAATTAATTGATGCAATTGTGGTAGATTAATTTAATTATATGTGTTACATTTATTAAATTAATGTAGATAATTTTATTATCGAATTATGTGATTATGTGAGCTTATTGTATTAAAAGAAATATTTAATAAGCCTATTGGTATTTTAATTAATTTAATTATTAGTTAGAGAGTTAATAATTTGACATTATTTATTAATGAGAAATTTAATTATGTAACTATGTGAATTTATGAGAAATTATTATATTTTATATAAAGTAAATTAAATAAGATATTGATTTATTTTATAAAGGAGTGTGACATTAATTAAACTATATGATAAATCTTTATTAAATTAAATGGTTTTGAAATCTATTAAGCCTAGCCAAACATGGCCTTAGTGGGAGTTATGGGCAGTTAACCCATGATGGGTGGCTCCACCATAATCTTGGCAATGGCCAATTTATTTGATATATTCGACGTCTTCTCTATTTTCTTCATTTTTCTAAGTTAATAAGTAAATCACAAAGAGAGAATTGAGAAGTTTGAGAGGAATTGTGAGTGTTTAATCAACAAGTTTTTGGTGAAAGGATCATCTGTGATCATCTCTTCTAAATTAGACTCTGGGTAAACTCTCCAAACCCAAATTCTTTTACGTCATTTAGTTTTTATGAAAATGGCTTTCATTCATCCTATAAAGTCTCTGTAATTGAGAAATTGTGTTGTTATATGGATATATATAATAATACGAGTAGCATAACATGTTATATATATATTGCATGATTCCATATCATAAGTTTTGTAATATGATGACTTGTTATTTCAAAATTTACAGAGTTTGGGTTTTGGCCATATGGCCCTTATACGTAAATTTAATGTGTCAAACATAAATGGTTTTGTAAAATTTATACTCTCATTTGATTATGCATGTTGATACGAAGAGACCAAACCTTAAATGAACGGATTCGGTGTTATAACGAATCCGTAGTATTAAATTTCATGATTTATTTTCAAAACCTTCAAGAACATCAAAGTCAGTGAAATTCACATATTTTAATTCTGTAATTATGTGTTTAATGGGTTAAATTCATTCTGTAATTGATGGGTAATGATTATGTATGAATTATATCATGTGGGTATGTCTAAATTCGTGCAAAAATTTTGAAATTGATAGAAATTGGCATGTTCTGCGATTTTTCGCGAACAACCATTTCTATGAATCGGTACGTGCATGCATGGCAATGTCACTGGGTTTGCCTATTTATCCTCTGCATTAAGCGCCTTGCCACCGTGATGCTTGATGTTATGTATCCATGTGCGCCCTTGAGACCTAGTATAAAAGTGGCGCCGCAGTGCCACTCTCCAGAATGTACAGAAATGGAATTGTTTTTAAATAATTAAGTCTAGCAATGTGTTAGTAACTTAATTAATGAACATGTAAAAATGTTAAAAGTATAATGAGATGATAAAATAGATGTTTAACATGTAAATAACATAATTGCATGTGGATTGAATTATTGAATAGATAATTAACTTGTTATTTGTGAAGTGTAATTTATGTGACAATGAATGTAATAATTTGACTAAGTATAGTCATAATTCGAGTTAGACAAAAATAATGACCGTTTGATGCGGCTCTACATTGACTACAGAGAACTAAATAAGGTCACGATTAAGAACAAATATCCATTATCGAGGATCGACGACCTGTTTGATCAATTGAAGGGAGCGAGATACTTTTCCAAGATAGACTTGAGAAGCAGTTATCATCAACTGAAGGTGAGGCGGAGGATGTACCAAGCAGGTGTTCGTAACGCGATATGGTCACTAACGTAATTTTTAGTAATGTCGTTTGGTCTTACGTAATGCTCCTGCAAACATTTATGGGACTAATGAATGGTGTGTTCAAGCCGTTTTGGACAAATTCGTAGTGGTATTTATAGACGACATTTTGGTATATTCGAAAACCAAAGTAGACCACGAAGAGCATTTGAGATTAACGTTGGAGGTATTGAGAAGGGAGAAGTTGTATGCTAAGTTTTTGAAATGTGAATTTTGGATTGAGCGAGTACAATTTCTTGGTCACGTGATCGATAAAAATGGAATTTCGGTAGATCCATCAAAAGTCAAAGTCGTGATTAACTGGGATTAGCCAAGGACGCCATCAGAAGTACGAAGTTTTCTTGGATTGGCAGGATATTATAGAAGGTTCATACAAGACTTTTCCAAGATCACAACTCCGTTAACGAATTTAACCAGAAAAGCTGTGAAATTTGTTTGGACGGATAAGTGTGAGGAAAGTTTTCAAGAATTAAAGAAGAGGTTGAGTACGGCACCTGTGTTATCTTTTCCGGACGATACATGAAATTTTGTTATTTTTAGTGATGTGTCGCATAAAGGACTTGGCTGTGTGCTGATGCAAAACGGCAAATTCATTGCGTATGCATCACGACAATTGAAGGATTACAAGAAGGGATATCCAACCCACGACTTGGAGTTAGCTGCAATTGTTTTTTCTTTGAAAATTTGGAAGCACTATCTCTACGGGGAGAAGTGTGAAATATATACGGACCATAAGAGTCTGAAATATATTTTCACGTCGAAGGATTTGAATATGCGTCAAAGAAGATGGTTGGAATTAATTAAGGATTACGACTGTGAGATTTTATACCATCCGAGTAAAGCAAACGTGGTTGACGACGCCTTAAGTAGAAAGGGTTTTGAGAAGTTGATGAGTTTGACTGCTCAGGAGGAGCTAATTTTAGAAATGGAGAAACTGGAGTTAGAAGTGAAGTATCCTATGGAGATTGATCAGAAGCTATTTCAGATGCAATCTGGTACAACCCTACTAGATAAAGTTAAAGAGGCTCAACTTCAGGACGATGAATGCAAAAAGGTGACAAAGAAGATAACTGAAGGAACTGAACCGAGATTTAAGATGGATAAGGAAGGAATATTGAGATTTGAAAGTAGAATTTGGGTTCTGCCAGTACAAGAGATTAAGGAAGAAATTTTGAGCGAGGCTCATAGTTCACGATATTCGATTCACCCTGGTAGTACCAAAATGTACCAAGATCTTCGACAACATTTCTGGTGGCCAAATTATAAACGAGATGTTGCAAAATGTGTTGCCAAGTGTCTTACCTATCAAAAAGTGAAAGCAGAACATCAGAGACCAAGTGGATTGCTACAACCGTCAGAGATCCTAGAATGGAAATGGGAACATATTACATTGGACTTCGTGGTTGGCCTTCCGACGACTCAGAAAGGCTACGACGTAGTATGGGTTATCGTTAACCGACTGATGAAATCCGCACACTTCCTTCAGATCAAAATCAGATTCAATTTAGATCAGTTGGCGAGGTTATATGTAAAAGAGGTTGTTTCGAGACACGGCGTGCCGGTGTCAATTGTTTTTGATAGGGATTCACGCTTCACCTCGAATTTCTGGAAACGTCTACAGGAATGCATGGGTACGCAATTGTGAATGAGTACAACTTACCACCCTCAAACAGACGGACAGAGCGAAAGAACGATTCAGACATTGGAAGATATGTTAAGAGCTTGTATAATGGACTTTAAAGAAAATTGGGATGATCACCTACCGTTAGTAGAGTTCGGCTACAACAACAGTTACCGCGCTAGTATAGGCATGCCGCCTTATGAAGCATTATACGGCAGAAAGTGCAGAACTCAACTTTATTGGGATGAAGTTGGCGAAAGACAATTACTAGGGCCAGAATTGGTACAGCAGATAGCAGAAATAGTAAAAGTGATCCGAGCACGACTGGTAGCAGCTCAAGATCGACAGAAGAAATACGCTGATCCACATCGTAAAAATATCGAATTTGAATCAGGTAGTTATGTTTTCTTGAAGGTCTCTCCCTGGAAGGGGAAGATCAGGTTCGAAAAGAAAGGGAAATTAAGCCCAAAATTCATTGGACCATTTGAAGTATTGAGAAGAATCGGTGAAGTTGCATATGAGGTAGCCTTACCTCCATCACTCGAGAATGTCCACAACGCTTCCATGTTTCTGTGTTACGACCCTACAAAGCCGATTACAAGCATGTAATTGAATATGAACCCCTGCATTTTGAAAAAGACTTATCTTACGAAGAAATTCCTGTTCAAATTATCGACAGAAAAGAACAAGTTCTTAGAAATAAAGTAATACCTTCTGTTAATGTAATTTGGAGGAACCACAACGCTGAAGAAGCTACGTGGGAACTCGAAGAGAATATGATGAAGAATTACCCTCATTTATTTACTTAATTTATGTGTAAGCGATTCTGGGGACAGAATCTTAGTAAGAGGGGGAGAATGTAACGGGTCGAATTTATTGAGTCGTGATTCTGGAGACAGAATCCTTTTAAGTGGGGAAAGATGTGACGAACGAGATTTTTGTAATTTAATTTTAATATTTATTGAAGTAAATAAATATTTTCTATGATTTAATTATTAGATTAAACAATTAATTGATGCAATTGTGGTAGATTAATTTAATTATATGTGTTACATTTATTAAATTAATGTAGATAATTTTTATTATCGAAGTATGTGATTATGTGAGCTTATTGTATTAAAAGAAATATTTAATAAGCCTATTGGTATTTTAATTAATTTAATTATTAATTAGAGAGTTAATAATTTGACATTATTTATTAATGAGAAATTTAATTATGTGACTATGTGAATTTATGAGAAATTAGTATATTTTATTTAAAGTAAATTAAATAAGATATTGATTTATTTTATAAAGGAGTGTGACATTAATTAAACTATATGATAAATCTTTATTAAATTAAATGGCTTTGAAATCTATTAAGCCTAGCCAAACATGGCCTTAGTGGGAGTTATGGGCAGTTAACCCATGATGGGTAATCAGCCATAATGCGTCGATTTATTTGATATATTCGACGTCTTCTCTATTTTCTTCATTTTTTCTAAGTTAACAAGTAAATCACATAGAGAGAATTGAGAAGTTTGAGAGAAATTGTGAGTGTTTAATCAACAAGTTTTTGGTGAAAGGATCATCTGTGATCATCTCTTCTAAACTAGACTCTGGGTAAACTCTCCAAACCCAAATTCTTTTACGTCATTTAGTTTTTATGAAAATGGCTTTCATTCATCCTGTAAAGTCTTTGTAATTGAGAAATTGTGTTGTTATATGGATATATGTAATAATATGAGTAGGATAACATGTTTTATATATATATATCGCATGATTCCATATCATAAGTTTCGTAATATGATGACTTGTTATTTTAAAATTTACAGAGTTTGGGTTTTGGCCATATGGCCCTTATACGTAAATTTAATGTGTCAAACATAAATGGTTTTGTAAAATTTATACTCTCATTTGATTATGTATGTTGATACGAAGAGACCAAACCTTAAATGAATGGATTCGGTGTTATAACGAATCCGTAGTATTAAATTTCATGATTTATTTTCAAAACCTTCAAGAACATCAAAGTCAGTGAAACTCACATATTTTAATTCTGTAATTATGTGTTTAATGGGTTAAATTCATTCTGTAATTGATGGGTAACGATTATGTATGAATTATATCATGTGGGTATGTTTAAATTCGTGCAGAAATTTAGAAATTGATAGAAATTGGCATGTTCTGCGATTTTTCGTGAATCGCCATTTCAAGAATCGGTACTGCAGACATGTAACGCCGGTGCTCGCTTATTTCTCACACAAGAAGACACTGCGTACATAAGCGCAGCGCCACCACACCACAGTACGCCATGTATCCATTATCAAGAGTATACTATGGTATTTCATGAACCAAGACTCTAAGATATGCGAAATGCAAATACCACTCTCCAGAATGTACAGAAATGGAATTTTTTTTAAAATAATTAAGTCTAGCAATGTGATAGTAACTTAATTAATGAACATGTAAAAATTTTAAAAGTATAATGAGATGATAAAATAGATGTTTAACATGTAAATAACATAATTGCATGTGGATTGAATTATTGAATACATAATTAACTTGTTATTTGTGAAATGTAATTTATGTGACAATGAATGTGATAATTTGACTAAGTATAGTCATAATTCGCGTTAGACAAAAAGAATGAATGTTTGATGATTAGTTAAGTTATAATTAATTGGTATTGTGAATGTAAATGGTATGTAGGATTTAATTCAAGGAACGTGTTTTTATTAAAGTGTAATCTACGCACGAGGCAAGTTTCCTATCCCTACTTGCTATCATTGTTCAAGTTTATTATTTACCTTGAGTAAATTCTCATTACTATTATTCAAGTTTGAATTGTTATATTAAAGATTTATTATCCTTTCAAAGTATGAAATTGTTATACAATATTTGTTCTATTGTATACTTCTTGAGATTATTATTCAATTTGAATATCATTATTGTTGAACCTTGTTAGACTAGTGAACCTTATTGATTCGACTAGTCCATAGTTGATGAACGTTCTAAATTTCAGAACCCTTATTGAATTATCCAAACCAAACTTCCTTTGGTGCGGACTCGAATGTCAAACTGAGATGAACAACCCTGTAAAGGGATTTACTTATGCGTTAGCGTTAAGATATTGTGCACAGTATGGTACTAAGGGTTGATCCCCCTAAGTACGAGTAGAAAGGTCCATAGTCTTATGACTGTTAAAGGTTTCAAGTATAACCCTTGATAACCTAGGACATAGTTCAAGGTCTTATGACCCTTAGAAATCTTTTGATTCTTGTTATTAATTCTTAATTCAAAAGTTGAGCTTTTAGTTCAGAAGTTATTATTTCTCTCGCATGTTATTATTCATTGTTATATTGTTATATTTATGGGCAATCGTGCTCACTCTTGCGTAATAATAACATTGTAGTTAAGAACGAAAGAGCAGACGAACCTTCCACTTGTAAAGGCAAGGGCAAGCTTAGCAAGTAATGAAGACTGATTATTTATGTGATGTAATTTGAATTGATGTTACTTAAGACTTCTTGTTTATATTTTCGCACAGATGTTTAAGGTTAGTTTAACCTAGGATTGTATTATTATTCGGATGTTGTAATCCTTAAGGGGAAGATTTTATTTCTATCTATTGCATGGTTTGCATTTATTATGGGTAGATAAATAGATGATATTTGTACACTCAACACCAAATCCCGTGGAATTGAAGTACCCGGATTTGGAGGTCTCACACATCTAATCTCCTCTTCCTTGACAATATACCCTTCATAAATTTTGCGTAGCTTGGCATTTGTTCCAATGCCTCAGCGAATGGTATGTTGATCTGCAGCTTTTTGAATACCTCCAAGAATTTGCTGAACTGTTTATCTTCCCTTTTCTTACTTAATCTCTGCGGATACGGAACTTGAATGTGAATTGGTGGTACTGGGCTCTTAACCGTCTCCTCTGAACCTACTTTGTCTTTCTCTTCCTGCTGATCCTCAGATTTCTCCAAACTTTATCGCTTTCGGTGGTGGCTCTCCGCTCCTCATGGCTGTCAGACGCCTCCTCACAGTGCATTCTTCTTGTACAAGAATCTTGTAAAGAATTGATGATCTTTCCCAGATCTCAATGTGATCGCTTGACACTGTTCCTTCCTTTCTCTTCTTGGATTTGTCTCTATATTACTTGGCAATGAACCCTGGGGCCTGTTAGTAAGCATGTTCGCCATCTGCCCCATTTGAGTTTCCAGATTCTTTATAGCCACTACTTGGCTCTTGATCATAACTTCTGTGTTTGCCATGTATTTCATCATCATCTCCTCTACTTCTGATTTCTTTTCTTGCTGAGGTACAGCTGGAGTGTGATGTTGCTGTTGTTGTTGAGAAAATCCAGGTGGAAAGGGTGGTCTAGGATTAAATCATGGATGCATCGGTCATACCTGAAATTGATTATTTGGTTGAAACTGAGTCTGCTGATTCCCTTGATTATTCGACCAACTAAAGTTTGGATGATTTTTGTTGTTGGGGTGGTATGTGTTTTGAAATTGACCTTGGTCTTTTCTATAGTTACTCACATATCAGACCGATTCTCGAAATGATAGCACATTGACCGTCGAGAGTGACCCGCGATAAATCTCACATACTGAAGGCAACTCGTTTTTACTTTTCCTTCTCGCCAAAGTATCTATCTTCTTTGCCATGGTCGCCATTTCAGGTCTTGATAACCGAGTAATAAAGCATCAACCTCAATACACTCGCAACTTTGGTTTGTGGCATTCGGGATGCGAGATTTTGAAAATCATTCGATGTCATTGTCTCGATAAGGTCATAGGCTTCCTCATAGTTCTTTGCCCATAATGCCCTCCCTGCAATTTGCATCTACAATCGGCCTAATCGCCATCCCAATCCATTATAAAATAGTTGATTACCATCCAATCTGGCATACCGTGATGTGGGCACTTTCTCAGCATTTCTTTGTATCTCTCCCATGCTTCATATAACGACTCGCTGTGACGCCCCCAAATCTGGGTATCTTCCAACCTAACAGATGGTGCTACTCGGTGCTACAGTTCACATATATATTCAATTGAAATGCCTCAAAAGAACGAATATGTCTTATATATATATATATCAAAAGAATATTTACATACCCCAGGTTCTTTACAACCAATACATAGTCTTTGTCATAATATCAATATTATTCCTTACAAAACCTATACTATTACATAAGCAATCTACGGGTTCGCCTTTGCCTTCCCTTTATCCTCACGGATCAATCGATTAAGATTGCTCATCTTAGTTGCATTCATATAGTTCAAGCAAGAATGAGCCTAACTAGCTCAAAGCAAGTGCAACAATTCTAGTAAAAAATAGCATGCTTGAAACTTAGGAATCGATATCTTCAATAATGGCGGATAATAGTTATTTAAGTACTATTGAGAATTCAAAATAACACTTCTTTTCATTCAAAAGATTTTACAGCTACAATATTCAATAAAACATCAATTCTGGTTCAAGACTGTAAGCATTTCATAAGTACTTTGAAAAGGACATCCCAAAGACTAAGTCAGTAAGTCCCAGATAGCTTATAATCACGTCTAGGTGATCAAATTTATAGTACTCTATGTTGATCAACACTACATTCATTAAACGTGTATACGTTTAAGTTGTGGCAACCTCACGTGCCTGTCGTTTGACGACAAAACAATTTGAGCATACACAATCTACCTTTGGCTTTAACATTACTCAAATACTAACTCATGTGAAGAATACATGAATCACAAAGACTTGCCCAGATCGAACTGGAACAAGGGTTAGAGTACTTGCCTTTAGCGTCTGCTACAATTTATAACACGTGCACTTTACGTCTTTAAGGTCTCTTCATTAGATGATAGCATAACATAGAACATTAGGTCATGAATGATCATACATGGTTCTTAAAGAATCTTACCCTACTTCTCAATCTAATTACGTATTAGATTTGTTATTATAGGTTCCGACTTTCCGTAAGATCATTCTTTCATTCATTTACAATTGATTTAACTAAATCCTAAGTGTTCATACTTAAGGCTTAATTATGCCTTAACAATGTTTCATTATAATCCTTGTCCAATTGGTTATCAACTACTAACCATGTTCTATATAAACCTTCATTATTGTCTTGGTCTTGAGGGCGGTCTTTTTGTCATGCCGGCTTTTAGACATGGTCTTGCTGTCACTAGCATCACCTAATGTAGTTTAGAACCGGACTGGTGACTGGCATTGAGTCTTAGTGTTAATAGTCGCACTTGCACGACTCTCAAGAAGGTTATGGTTACTTTGGTATTTCACGGCATAAGTTATTGCCTTGAATAGGCCAGCCACTAATTTCTGGCACCGTAAACTTTGAACAGATTTTTCAAAAGTTAAAATTCGCGGACTCCTAACTTCTTCGTTATAAGTCTGAATTGGCTCGTTCAAGAGCCTACGGGTCACAATTTACGTACTCTATGCGTTCATTCAAGAATTTTATCTATTCAACTTTGTTTGCTAAAATTTCACATATTAATCCATTTTTAACGAAAACGATAAACGTTCGTGAACGTTCAACGCTCGTTTCTTCGTTCTAAATCGGAATCCGGCCATTTTCTAGTCCGCAACTCTACAATACCCAAATATGACTTGTCTCCATCAAAAACCAATGTTTCCAATGTCAAACACAAAATACGACTTCCATTCCGAGAATTTCACGAATTCGACGACTATCGTCCAATCGTGTAAATTCCAGCGAAACCTCAATACTAATCATTCTAAGTGGATTTTAATCAACATGTAGATATTACAAGTTACTTATTACACTAACTTATATTAAGATAGGTTTTGACTTATTCACACAAGTCAATAACTTGTTTAACTCATTAACTACAATTCTCATGTTTATGACAACATATGGAAATTCTTCATAAGTTCATCAACTTATTTAAGTTCAAGTTGCTTATTCAACTTATTCAGCTTAAGTCCATTGATTATCAACTTCCTTTATATTCTTAGTATCTAAATTCATTAGATTACACTTCTCTTATCAACCTACCATGATAGAGATAGAAGAGACAAGATCAATTACCTTTGATGATTATTTCAATTGCTTTGGAAATCTACTAAGGAAATGTTAATCTCAAAGTGCTTATTGACTCTAACAAATAAGTTATTTGAGAGAGAATTGTTGGATGAAATAACAAAATCCAAATGAATGAAAAGGCTTGCTATTTATAGAGCTTTCAAGGTTAGGGTAATTAGGTCATTAAATCATCCCACCTCCTTACACTAACCTCCTTACTATTCACTGCTTGTTGCCCACAACTCTTATCCATTCCTTGGTCATTACTTAAAGTTCTTGTCCAACATATAACTTGTTTTCCCATCAAGCTTACTCATGGGTTGCCCCATGGATCCTTCTTAGCTAATGGATCATGTTTTGGGCTTAATAATCAATCTAGCAAATTCTTTGTTGGGCTTGCACTATAATAGTTTGGGCTTCACCTTATTAATCACTTGGGCTTAGTATAAATCCTACATAGGTTTACACCTTATAGCTTATGGACTTGTATTTTATGCAAAGTTAATTTAATTCTTTTCATTAGGTTTTAATACCTATATTCTCAAATTAAGTCCACATGCGAATTATTGCATTTTCCATACTTAGATTATTATTACATAATCCATCTCGCCTTGAAATTCTAACGTTACGTATTTCTCGGAAGTTCAAACTTCCGATATTTCTAGGTTATAGAACTACATACATCTTATTAACACATATAATAACAAATAATATTATTCTATTCATTATTTAATTCTTTCAAATATTTTTACAAAGGATCCGAATTTCTCGGGCGTTACATTCTTCCCCCCTTATAAAGATTCTGTCCCCAGAATCTCGCCCTATATCACTCAAACAAAAGAGGATAATTCTTTCTCTTCCTGTCTTCAAGTTCCCACATTACTTCTTCCACATCGTGGTTCTTCCATAACACCTTTACTGATGATATTACCTTGTTTCGCAGAACTTGCTCTTTTCTATCGATGATTTGAATCTGCATCTCTTCATAAGTTAAATCTTTCTCGATTTGAATAGGTTCAAATTCTATCACGTGCTTGTAATCCGGTTTATAAGGACGTAGCACTGAAACGTGGAATACATTATGTATTTGTTCTAGGTCTGGAGGTAACGCTACCCTATAAGCTACCTCACCTACCTGTTCTAATACCTCAAAAGGTCCTATAAACCTTGGGCTTAGTTTTCCCTTCTTTCCAAAGCGTATCTTTCCTTTCCAGGGAGATACCTTTAGAAATACGTACGACCCTACCTCAAACTCCCTATTCTCTCGATATAAGTCTGCATATTTCTTCTGTCTGTCTTGAGCTGTGACAAGACGCATACGTATCAACTTCACCACTTCCGCTATTTGCTGCACTAATTCTGGTCCTAGCATTCGGCGTTCTCCCACTTCATCCCAATACAATGGCGTTCTATATTTCCTTCCATACAAAGCTTTATACGGCGGCATACCTATACTTGCATGATAACTGTTGTTATACACAAATTCTACTAATGGTAGATGATCATCCCAACTACCCTTGAAATCCATGACACAAGATCTCAACATATCTTTTAACATCTGAATTGTCCTCTCGCTCTGTCCATCTGTATGTGGATGATATGCCATACTCAACTTCAACTGCGTCCCCAACTGGTCTTGAAGACTTCTCCAAAAGTTTGACGTGAATCGTGGATCACGATCTGACACTATTGAAATAGGTGCTCCATGTCTGGAAATAATTTCCTTAACATAGAGTGTAGCTAACTGATCTAAGTTGTACTTAATTCGAATTGGCAAAAAGTGAGCCGACTTCGTCAACCGATCCACTATTACCCAAATCACATCATACCACTTCTGAGTCGTCGGAAGTCCCACCACAAAGTCCATCGTGATATGCTCCCACTTCCACTCATGAATCTCCAATGACTGTAACAAGCCACTTGGTCGTTGATGTGCGGCTTTAACTCTTTGACAAGTCAAACATTTACTCACATACTTGGCTATTTCTCGTTTCATGTTCGGCCACCAAAAATTCTATTGCAGGTCTTGATACATCTTAGTGTTACCAGGATGAATCGAGTACCTCGAACTATGAGCCTCTTGTAAAACTTGCTCCTTTAATTCCGTCTCCTTCGGACCCAAATTCTTCCCTTAAATCTTAATAATCCCTCATTATCAAGAGTAAACCTAATATCTTTTTCAGTGGTTAACCGCTCCTTCATCTGATCACACTCATCGGTTTTGAGTTGCACCTGCTTGACTCTCTTTACGATAGTAGATTGAATCTCTGCCGCAAAAAGTCTCTTCTCCATCTCACTTGGCAACTTTACCTCCAACTCCATCCTAGCCATCTCTATTATTAACTCAGTTTGAGCTGTTAGCAAAGACAACTTCTCCCTACCCTTTCTACTCAATGCGTCGGCCACTACATTGGCTTTTCCAGGGTGATACAGGATTTCACAGTCATAATCCTTTATCAACTCTAGCCATCTCCTCTGTCTCATATTCAACTCCTTTTGTGTGAAGATATATTTCAGACTTTTGTGGTCCGTGTATATCTCACACTTTTCCCCATAAAGATAATTTCGCCATATCTTTAAGGCAAACACCACCGCGGCCAGTTCCAGATTATGAGTAGGGTAAACATTCTCATAATCCTTCAACTGCCTAGATGCATACGCAATGACTTTTCCATGCTACATGAGCACGCAACCCAGTCCTTTATGCGAAGCATCGCTATAAACTATGAAATTTCTTGTGTCATCGGGTAATGACAAAACATGCGCTTCACTCAACTTCTTCTTCAGTTCTTGAAAACTATTTTTGCATTTCTCAGTCTATACGTACTTCACCGTCTTCCTCATCAAATTAGTCAGCGGAGTAGCTATTTTTGAAAAGTCCTGTATGAACCTCCGATAGTAACCCGTTAACCCTAAGAAACTCCGCACCTTAGTCGGCGTTTTCGGTTGTTCCCAATTCATCACGGCTTCCACCTTCGCTGGATCTACTGAAATCCCCTCATGGTCAATAACATGACCTCAAAACTATACCCGCTCTAACGAAAATTCACACTTAGTGAACTTCGCATATAACTTCTCCTTTCTTAATGTCTCCAACACCATTCTTAGGTGTTCAACATGATCTTCTGGCGTCTTAGAGTAGACTAGAATATCATCAATAACACCACGACGAACTTGTCCAAATATTGTTTGAACACCCTGTTCATCATGTCCATAAATGCAGCAGGTGCATTAGTTAACCCAAATGACATCACCAGAAACTCGTAATGACCATAACGAGTCCTGAATGCTGTCTTTGGCACATCTTCATTCCTAACCTTCAGCTGATGATACCCCCTCCTTAAATCTATTTTGGAAAAATATTTTGCCCCCTCCAACTGATCAAAAAGATCTTCGATCCTGGGCAACGGATACTTATTCTTTATTGTTAACTTGTTCAACTCTCGGTAGTCGATACAAAGTCTCAATGATCTGTCCTTCTTCTTGACAAATAATATCGGTGCTCCCCACGGTGAAACGCTCGGTTGAATGTACATCCTGTCCAACAATTCTTGCAGTTGTACCATCAACTCCATCATCTCCATCGGCGCCATGCGATACGGTGCCCTGGAAACTGGTGCCGCTCCTGGCACAATGTCTATTACGAACTCGGTCTCCCTATCTGGTGGAAGACCCGGTAACTCACTTGGAAATACATCCATGAACTCACTCACTATAGGTATTTGTTCCATGGTTGCTCCCACTCTCTGGGTATCAACCACATGACACAAATAGCCTACACACCCCTTCCTCAATAATTTCCTAGTTTGTGTCATGGTAAGACAACACGAACGTCCCGACGATTTATTCCCATAAAATATTACATGAGATTGAATTGATGTTTTAAAACTAACGCATTTCTTTTGACAATCTAAAATTGCCCTATGATTTATCAACCAATCCATTCCGAGAATTACATCAAATTCTCCTAACCTTATCGGTATCAGATCTACCGATAATTTACAACCTCTAATATTTACGCAACAACTCCTATGAATATCTTCAACATGAATTATCTCTTCATTTGCTACCTTAATGTTCAAAGGTATAAGCAACTTTTCGGGAAGTAATCCTAGTCGTTTAGCAAAATCACATGCAATAAACAAACAAGTAGCACCCGAGTCAAACAGCACGTATGCATTTAAGTTGTTGATCGGAATAATACCTGCGACTACGTTGCTCGAGGCCATCGCGTCTTGGACGGTCATATTAAAGGTACGGGCCATCGGCCTACCCGGCTTCGCTGGACCCCCAATAGTTAACTTACCACTATTGGCGCCCTTATTCCCATCCGTCCCCTTCTTTGGGCAGTTCTTTGCCATGTGGTCCGTAGACCCACATACAAAGCACCTATGATTCTTCTTCGGGCTTGGATAGTTTAGCGCAATATGCCCCTCCTGTCCACAGTTATAACACACGGCCTTACCCTTGACACAAACTCCTAGGTGAGTCTTCCCGCAGGTCTTGCAGGCCTTCATCCTCCTCTTAGGGTCTCCTTGTTTCACTCCGGTATTCCCTGAGCTGACTACCTTTCTTTTATACCCTTCGCCACTCCCGCTGGCACCTTCAATCTTCACTCCTCCATCCACCTTCCCCTTTCTTTTCTTATCCTTGTGGTATTGGCTCAACGCCTCGCTACCACCTTCGGCAATTATTTCCTTCTCTAACACAACCCCAAAAGAAGTACTCTGGAATACAGAGATATATGATTATAGAGCTAGGGTTTCAAGCCCTCCTCGAATCGTCGAGCTTTCCTCACTTCGGTATCCACTTGATGTGGAGCGAACCTTGCCAGTTCATTAAACTTGGCGGCATACTGGGGAACCGTCATGTCCCCTTGTTTCAAATCTAAAAACCGCATCTCCATCCTTCCCTGCATACTCGTGGGAAAGTAGTTCTCGTAGAATATTTTCTTGAACCTCACCCACGTTACCACATCTATTCCGGTCCTCGCCTGATTGGCTTCCCACCAAAAGTTGGCCTCTCCCTTCATCATGTAGGTTGCAAAAGCAACCTTTTGGGCCTCGTTGACATTTTCTATCACAAATTCCTTCTCTATCTCCCTCACCCACGTTTGAGCTTCAATAGGGTCCGTAGTTCCTTTGAACTCTGGCGGACCCACACTTTTAAAGTCCTTAAATGTAGTAGCTCGTACTACACCAGGATTCACAGGGATATTAGCCCCAGTTTGGTTAAAAGCTGCGATTAAAAGGTTCAAAAATTCTTGAATGGGGTTAACCGGACCTCTCTCCGGTTGATTCGTGTTCGTACCTTGGGTACGTGGTACTCTTCTTGGCGGAATTTTGCTGTTACAATAACCACATATTTCGTTATTATGCATTTCCTGTCAGTTAGTTATCATTCAATGCTAAACAATAACTTAAACATTCATTATTCAACATTTTTCGAAAATGAAAACTTATCTTTATTCATTGTAGTATAATACTACATCGGTTACAGAACACAGCCTAAGCTGGATACATTTCTCTCCCGCTATTGCTTTCCAAAAATTGGCAATTTACAAAAGACTACCCTTGATTATACAAAAGAGGGTTTTACGTCACTACTACATACACAAATATGTATATACTTAACTACTCTAACAACTACTCGATCATATCTGCCTTAAGGCATTCTCAAAATTTGCCTTGGCAAGACCGGTAATAATATCACGGCTGATAGTATGTCGCGTCTGCCCTGTCTCTACAGGATACCCAGCTACCTGCAACTGGAAATCCTCATGAGAACTCCTATGAATATAAGACATTCTTCCTATCTTCTGTTTCTTGGTCTTTAGCTCGCTCCTAAGCTCAAAGACCTCCTGCTTCAGCTCATGGACCTTGTCCTTAGCCAAAACTCTCTCGTCATGTTCTTGTTCCCACATGGACTCCACATTCGTGTTGTCCTCTATAACTGCTTGGAGCTCCGCCTTCAGCTCTTTGACCTCTGAGCGATAAGAATGTACGTTCCTATCTATCATCGACATGAATAAAGTGACATCATCAACTCTCCGGAGTTATCTCTGCTTTGCTATTACATTGGGTTAAAGGACACCGCTTCAACTTCTTCTTCTATCATGCCACAAATACGCATATAAGGTCTAAGCTTTGAGTTTCCAGACTCCACCACAACTATCTCAGATCTCTCGCCACTGGGTTCGATATGATTTCTATCCGTTTTCTATCGAACCTTCATCGACTACCAGACATCTCTATTTTCACCGACATCTACAATAACACAAAAGTTGATTAGTAAACGTCAAGATAATAAAACACATAACATATATGATGCATTTTATAAGGTTAACTTCCATCTTTTATTCTTCGACTTTTTCTTAAGGTTATGACTTAAGGTTTTATTTTTTCCCCTTAAGTTTTATAACCTATTGCTTTGATACCAACCTGTGACGCCCCCAAATTCGGGTATCTTCCAACCCGACAAATGGTGCTACATGATGCTACAGTTCACATATACATTCAATTGAAATGCCTCAAAAGAACGGATATGTCTTATATATATATATATCAAAAGAATATTTACATACCCCAGGTTCTTTACAACCAATACATTGTCTTTGTCATAATATCAATATTATTCCTTACAAAACCTATACTATTACATAAGCAATCTACGGGTTCGCCTTTGCCTTCCCTTTATCCTTTCCGGATCCATCAGTCCGTTCTGTCTTAGCTGCATTCATATAGTTCACGCAAGAATGAGCCTAACTAGCTCAACAAGTACAACAATTCTAGTAAAATAGCATGCTTGAAACTTAGGAATCGTATATCTTCAATAATCTGGACAATAGTTACTTAAGTACTATTGAGAATTCAAAATAGCACTTCTTTTTTCATTCAAAACGCTTTTCTGACTACAATATTCAATAAAACATCAATTAGGTTCAAGACCGTAAGAATTTCATAAGTACTTTGAAAAGGACATCCAGACACTAAGTCCGTAAGTCCCAGATAGCTTACGAGCTCGTCTCAGGTGATCAAATTTATAGTACTCTATGTTGATCAACACTACATTCATTAAACGTGTATACGTTTAAGTTGTGGCAACCTCACGTGCCTGTCGTTTGATGACAAAACAATTTGAGCATACACAATCTACCTTTGAAAACCACAACAATATTAGTTCGATAAATCCTTATCAACACTTGATAGAATAACATAGCATACGTCTAGCCGAAAGGATTGGATTTAACATTACTCAAATACTAACTCATGTGAAGAATTCATGAATCACAAAGACTTGCCCAGATCGAACTGGAACAAGGGTTAGAGTACTTGCCTTTAGCGTCTACTACAATTTATAACACTTGCACTTTACGTCTTTAAGGTCTCTACATTAGATGATAGCATAACATAGAATATTAGGTCATGAATGATCATACATGGTTCCTAAAGAATCTTACCCTACTTCTCAATCTAATTACGTATTAGATTTGTTATTATCAGTTCTGGCTTTCCGTAAGATCATTCTTTCATTCATTTACAATTGATTTAACTAAACCCTAAGTGTTCATACTTAAGGCTTAATTATGTCTTAACAATGTTTCATTATAATCCTTGTCCAATTGGTTATCAACTACTAACCATGTTCTATATATAAACCTTTATTATTGTCTTGGTCTTGAGGTTTGGTCATGCCACGATTTTTTACACTTGGTGTCATACACATGGCATCACACTAATGTTGCTAGAGAACCGGACTCGTAACATGCAAGTGCGAGTCTTAGTGTTAATGGCCTCGTTGCGGAGCGACTCTCCAGAAGGTTATGGTCACTTTGGTGTCAAGGGCAAGTTATTTGCCTCAATGAAAACATGTTATTTTGAGTTATTTCAGTTATTGCCTTACTGGGCGCACCGTACTAAACTTGGAATGCAGATTTTTCAAAAGTTGAAATTCCTGACTCGTAACTTCTTCAAGTTATAAGTCCGAATTGGCTCGCTCAAGAGCCTACGGGTCACAATTTACGTACTCTATGAGTTCAAGAAAGAATTTTATCTATTCAACTTTGTTTGCTAAAATTTCACCTATTAATCCATTTTAACGAAAACGATAAACGTTCGTGAACGTTCAACGCTCGTTTCTTCGTTCTAAGTCGGAATCCGGCCATTTTTGAGTCCGCAACTCTACAATGCCAAATATGACTTGTCTCCATCGAAAACCAATGTTTCAATGTCAAACACAAAATACGACTTCCATTCCGAGAATTTCATTTAATTCGACGACTATCGTCCAATCGTAAATTCTTATTAAACCTCAATACTAATCATTCTAAGTGGATTTTAATCAACATGTAGATATTACAAGTTACTTATTACACTAACTTATATTAAGATAGGTTTTGACTTATTCACACAAGTCAATAACTTGTTTAACTCATTAACTACAATTCTCATGTTTATGACAACATATGGAAATTCTTCATAAGTTCATCAACTTATTTAAGTTCAAGTTGCTTATTCAACTTATTCAGCTTAAGTCCATTGATTATCAACTTCCTTTATATTCTTAGTATCTAAATTCATTAGATTACACTTCTCTTATCAACCTACCATGATAGAGATAGAAGAGACGAGATCAATTACCTTTGATGATTACATCATTTGCTTTGGAAATCTACTAAGGAAATGTTAATCTCAAAGTGCTTATTGACTCTAACAAATAAGTTGTTTGAGAGAGAATTGTTGGATGAAATAACAAAATCCAAATGAATGAAAAGGCTTGTTATTTATAGAGCTTTCAAGGTTAGGGTAATTAGGTCATTAAATCATCCCACCTCCTTATACTAACCTCCTTACTATTCATTGCTTGTTGCCCACAACTCTTATCCATTCCTTGGTCATTACTTAAAGTTCTTGTCCAACACATAACTTGTTTGCCCATCAAGCTTACTCATGGGTTGCCCCATGGATCCTTCTTAGCTAATGGATCATGGTTTGGGCTTAATAATCAATCTAGCAAATTCTTTGTTGGGCTTGCACTATAATAGTTTGGGCTTCACCTTATTAATCACTTGGGCTTAGTATAAATCCTATATAGGTTTACACCTTATAGCTTATGGACTTGTATTTTATGCAAAGTTACATTAATTCTTTTCATTAGGTTTTAATACCTATATTCCCAAATTAAGTCCGCATGCGAATTATTGCATTTTCCATACTTAGATTATTATTACATAATCCATCTCGCCTTGAAATTCTAACGTTATGTATTTCTCGGAAGTTCAAAAATAATTCCCGAGCGATAATTGGTGAATAGTGTTTTTCGTAAACGTTCTCAGAAAATACTTATTTTCGTCTTGGAAATTCAAACACTTTAATTTTTATCTCAAATGTATTTGTTGTTATCGCTGGTCTGACTATGCTAGACTGTAGTCCATTAATATTGGGCATGGAATACTCCTTTAGAGCCCTATGCTCCTCTCTTTGATATTCCATATACACAGAACATATTTACATATACACTTAATCCTGAATAATTCACCTAACTCCTTCACAGAATTTTGAAATCCTCAAAATTCCTTCTCAAAAATATCAAACGCATACACTTATTTTCTGTCTAGGTTCTAATTTTGAACAATAAATCAATTAGTAAAAATTTTAAAAATATTCTAAATTTTCGGGTTGTCACATTCACCCCTTCTTCTAAAAATTTCGTCCCCGAAATTTACCTTACGCCTTACCCCATATACACCATACATACACATCATCACATGCTACCCAATACATTCCTCACAAGAATAAAAAAAATAATTCAAATTGTGCTGAGGGGTTTTACAGACTATTGTTTGTCATTTTCGCAAAGGTTCTATGGAAATTCATCTGCAAACCGTCTTACCCTGAAGACATAGAGGGTGATTAGCCCAGTATGCCCAGGACTGGCCCAGTAATACTGGTTTTATCTGTTTCTCATATCCGCCTTGGGCGTATAATTTACCTCAGCCTTATTAGATTCTGCACCAAAACAGTTTGGTTCGGGAAAATTTTCAAAGAACTCTTAGAGTTTTATAAATGTTTGTCTAGCTGAATCAAATACCATAGACTCATATCAATAATTCAATTCAATCGAATTATTTAAGTGTAGCCAAAACCTGCATTGCAAATTAAAATTTTGAAAATATTTTTAGAATGACGTCATGATGCCGCATCAGTATTAACAAATTCGGTTTGAGGATGCCGTCATTGTATGACTTTTGTCATAACACATCATACAATAGTGGAATAACGATTTTAGATCAAATTCACACTAAGTATTCCAGTATTTATAACTCCATCAAATTTTTATCATTTCTGCACCAGGTTACATGGTACATAAGTGATAAATAAAATAACTTTTGATATTTCAAATCATTTGCATCTAGCTAAAATAAATAACATAGACTATTCTTTAAACCGTTTCAAAAATGATTACGAGTCTACATATTTTTTTTAAAAGCACATAGTGCGTATTTAGCTTGATGTCAATCATTTCGAAATCTAGCATAGCTAGGAGTTTTGGAAAACTTAATTCTTCACTAATAATCATTTTCTTAACAATCTATCTGTTCCTATTATCCTCAATAGTTCATTTACACATTAACTATACCCGATTCGTCAAACCACACTTATGAGTTCATTTACTTTACAATCATATGAGTTTAAGAACTTTTCCTGTATGAGACCTTTGGCGTCCATTCGCTGAGGGGTTCATAAACATTTCATATAACTATGAATCAAGTATGTCACATAAGTATGAGTTTCAAGAACTCGTACTTAACCTTATATCCTCTACCTATGACCTATCTATCTGTTATACACATGAGAAATTAACATGCATATAGCAAATAGCGCGACACAACATTTCAATGATTATCATTGTCAGAACTAAATAGTTGTTACACCAAGTACAATTCCCCGCCCACACAAGGAATCATACAACTCAGCTGCCGACATGAATCCTCAATTGAATCCCCACCTAAAACTAACATCCTTCTCAATACGAATTTCATTTAATCCGTATTCATAATCCTTTCCTGAATCTGTACCAATTCATAGTACAAATGTCACAGCAATCGTTGCTGTAAACTTTTCAATCATTTGTTTGATTCTTATTCCATACTATAACCTTATCCGATCACGGGGTGATCTCATCATATATGTTACGATTCATTTCTACGCCTTGATCGTTTGGTTTTACGATATTCTATCACTTTGCTTTTAGTCTTTTAGACTCTATCTATTCATCACTACTGTTCAACTTTATTATCAAAGTTAGGGAACTCTGTATCTTTTAACTCGCCGAGATTCGTCTTTGAATCTTACCGACCGACTAACTCTATTTGAGTTAGTACTTATCCTAATCACTGCGGTTATTGGTCTCAAGTATTCCTACCTAAGCTTCATAACCAACACTTCGATATTAATCAGTGATGGCCCGAATCCAGGTCCTAAATCACCTTGGATCCGGTTCGATCATTCTATAACTGTTCAACTATATTTGCGGAAGATATAAACATAAATTGTTTATACAATACATTACACACTTTTTCCAAGGTCGAGTAACCTTAACTTAATACACAATTCATAACTATCTAACACATAACTTTATTATCAAACTACACTATTACATTTCTAATCACATACATAAACTAAAGCTGGAACTTTCTTTAATCTTTTCCTGTATCCGACGCGTTCGTCTTAATCTGCAATTTTTTATCATGATATAGCAAGGGTAAGCATAAAGATTGCCCATCAAGTTTAAGTGATATATCATGATTGAAATGATTTGAATAATTGGCTGGCTATAATTCAACAATATAATTGTGAACTAGCAGGAACAAATTTATGACTGAACAAATATTATACATGAACAAATATATCTGAACCAACTGGTAATGAAGGTGATCAGCCTTTCATACCTGACTTATACATGCAATATGTACAGAGTACAATTATACATGGCAATCAGCAATGATTAACCATAAGCATATCCAAATGAAACAACTCTTAGTAGAGTTAAGTAAAACAAACTTGCCTGAACCGTTGATTACTGCTACGCAATTTATATCGCTTTATCCGAAGACCTAATATTAGTAATATAGATCTCCAATATTAGAATAATATCATCACAATATAATACTATTATATATATATATATACATAGAATAACCTAAACACATTACATATAACACATAACCCTATTAGTCTACAACACACATAGGACTCGGTATCAAGTCAAACTATTGCAGTCTGAGTTGAACCCGACACAAATCTGACATCCCGACGGTCTAGTCGGACTTTTATCGAGTCTAAGTTCAATTAAACTCTGCCTAAACATTTAACAATTAACTTAAATAATAATTTTCATAAGCTCATAATAATTTTTAAATAATTATTATAATTTATCTTGATTTTTCAATCATTAAAAACGTATTTAAATGAATTAAATACCATATAATTCCTTTATCATTAATATTATATTTATATGATTTAAAATACTTTAATCTCATATATTATAAGTTTTTCTTGAACATATAAGTCAAATACCAATCCAGCAACCCAGATTTGGAATCCAGCAAGCTGGATTCCATATCTAGTATCTAGATGGCCAATCTAGTAAACCAAACTATAATCCAGCAAACTGGATATCACATCTAGTGACTAGATTGCAATCCAGCAAACTGGATTCAACATATTTTCAATTCAGTAAACTATTTTTCAATCCAGCAAACTGGATTCATCAGATTTTTCAATCCAGCAAACTGGATTCCATATCCTTTTCACGAAAATACCAAATCAACTTATTATTTTTCCATCATTTGTCCAAACACATATACATGTATTTCATACCCAAAAAGTATTTCTCCTTAATTTTTTTAATTTCTTTTACTATTTTTCAAAAATCATTTTTAGTGTGTGGCTTAAGAAATTAACCCTATCATGCTCAACTCAAGAAATTCCCATCTCTTGACACAATCTTATACGTGTTAACGTGATGCTCCAGTTTAAATTTCGTGGCCATCGGAGTTATAGAACTCCGGTTATAGCGATTTTCGTCGGAAAATCACAGAAATTGAAATGGTCATAACTTGGTCATTTTAAGTCGGAATGAGCTCATTTTTGGACAGGAGGTACTTAATACCATATATTCTCATTTCCCAAAAGGCCGGAATTTATTGCACAATTTAAGTGGCCGACACAGCCCATAGAAAATTCTTCACAGTTTACTTTTGCAATTTGCAGTTTTGGAGTCCTTTACTAAAACTGAAATAAAATGAGATCTATAACTCCAATTAAAGATCCGTCAATTTTGTTGGATTCATATATTTCTGATCTACAGTTTTCATCTATCACAATCCATATTTGGACATGTTAAGCTCCCGGAAGTGGCTGGTAAAAACTGTTGTTCTAACAGTTTTCTTAGCTTTGAGTAGTTTGTAGTAAATTCCATAACTTGCTCATTTTTCAACCTAATTGAGTGATTCCAAAGGAGTTTTATCCTTAATACATAGATCTAGCATCCCAAGAAAATAAATCACAAATATTCATCATAGATTTAAAAAATCAAAAGCTAGATCACACTTTCAAGTTTAAGCTTTCCGGAAAATTCTATTTTTCTATTCCTTTTGATTCCAACCAAATCAACACCCAATATGGGTAGATCTAAATATGAAATACTCATAAACACATAGATCTAATGTTTTAAACCTCAAGATCATAACTTCATATTATAAAAAAAATCAAATCAAACAAAATAAAAAGGTTTAAGCTAGTTTAAGTTTTCACCTTGATTTTTGGGCTACTCTTCTTTGTCTTCCAAAGTAGAAGATGAATTTATGGAGCATCAATGGTGTAGCTCCTTCCTCTCTCTCTCTCTCTCCTTCTCTCCACCGAATTTTCCCTCTATCTCTCTCTTATGTTTTGCTCGGTTAACTAAAGAGAAAGTAAGATGAAATAAAATAAAAGATGAAAGAGAAGATGGTTTAATGTGTTTGACAAAAATATATAGATACATTAGTATATCTATATCTAATCCACTAACAAATCTCCTATCTCTCTCTCTCTCTCTCTCCTAATTATAACTATGTTACTTACAAGAATAGCCAAATGTTGTGGCTCCATAAAAAAATGACACATGGCTCATCTTGTACTTGTCTCTATAAAATTGAGAGTTTGCAATGATGACATTCATTCCCCCCTCTTCCTCTCTTATCTTGTCCGGCCTTATGGCCTTAATATCCTCCCAATTTTGGCTTTCTTTTTTTATGCTTTATTTGATTTATTAAATGTCCAAAAAGTTCTCTCCCACTTGGGCTAAAAATTGGGCCATCCAATTAATTCTTTTAGGCTTCTAAAATTAAAATGTTTAGGCTTTCTAATTTAATTCCTTGGGCCAAAATAAATAACATATTCCAATACCCTTAATATAACAATTCCCTAATTTTTTTAATTAGGGTTTTCATTTCCTCAATTATAACTTAAATCCTTACTCATGCACATTTATTTCCTTAACCCAATTAGACTTGCTATAATTAGGTTATAAAATTAATTAACTGAGATGTATAAAATAAATCTCTTATAATTAGTATATATTTTACATACCATAATTCTCCCATCCCATAACCCTTAAGTTAAATAAATTTTTCATTCCTAATATATAATTAGGATCACTCTAGTTTCTTTTATTTGTTTGTATAATAAACAAGTATAAATCATCACATAATATTCATACTCATTACTCACATAACTTTTAATCCTTAGGGTTTTATACTTAGCATTAGAGTTCCCAAATCAGGGTTTCATATAAATCGTAAGAATTTTCTAACTGAACGTTTACGTTCTTAATATAATATTTAAGTTTGTCATTGTATGGTCAACCCTTGACCCTTAACCACATACTGTACACATATAATACCATATACACAGAACATATTTACATATACACTTAATCCTGAATAATTCACCTAACTCCTTCACAGAATTTTGAAATCCTTAAAATTCCTTCTCAAAAATATCAAACGCATACACTTATTTTATGTCTAGGTTCTAATTTTGAACCATAAATCAATTAGTAAAATTTTTAAAAATATTCCAAATTTTCGGGTTGTCACAATTCCTCTTACTCGAATTCCTCCAATGATTCTCCTCGCTTGATTAGCTTCTGAAAACTCCAGAATTCGCCACCCACTCAAGCTCTTCCCTCTCTCACTCTCAACTTCACTCACGGTAGGATTTTTTTTACAAAAAGGAAGAAAAACTTGGAAAGGGAGTATATGTAGAATATGTTAACCAATTGGTTTTCCTACCCTTCCATCTCCAATATAAGTTATATGTAATAAGTATATTATATAAATTCAATTTAGTATGGGGTGGGGGTTAAAGAAAGGAAATGTCTTGGATTGTAAAGGGTTGTAACTCCCTCCCCACTCATTACCTTATAATACTAATGCTCCCTCCCTTTTCCCAATTTGTTTGTCACGTGGGCCCCACGACTACTGCACTTTTTTATTAAAATAATACTATAATCTATTTAATCGTTTAATACACTATTTTGACCATTTTACCCTTCGCAGCCAAACGTTTCGATACTAATATCAATTCTTACTAATTCGACGTTCCGGACATCATGAGACTATCCGTTTCGTCAAAATCATATCCGAAATTCGTAGTTGACTTTTTCCTCAAAAAAGTCAACCGGTTGACTTTGACCAAAAAGTCAACCGTGACACTTTTTCGTGGCTACAGTCTATCCTGACTAATTTCGACGTTCCGAACTCGAATACGCAGTCCGCGTCTCTAAATTCCCCTCCGAACTCCAGTTCATGATTTAATATCAACCCACGTAATAAATAGAATTAATTCCTTACTTAATCAATTTAAATAGTTAAATAAAACTAAACTAACCATTTAAATACATCTCATCACATATCTTAACATAACACATATACATCTAATAAATGAAATCACACAAGAGTTTCACATAAGTTTGTTTATTGATAATTATTAAATTACATAAAAAATCTCGGATATTACATTATATCATGTTGATGACGCCCCCAAATTTAGGTACTTAAAACCCGAACTCGGTGCTTCACGATACCATTTATATGAGCGGAATAATACTAATAATAATAACAATAATAATAATAATTAAACTTAATTTACATATCAGAGTTTGGATCCCAGGTACGTGACCTTAAAACATTTCTTACATGATAATTAATAAGTATCATCGTCTTAATAAAGTCTAATTATTACATAGAATACCAAAAATCTTATTCTGTTTACTTTCCTTTTCCTTTGTTTATGCATGATCCTTCAGGTTGATCACGATTGGCTAAAAACATTTAAATAAAGCAAGAATGAGCATTTGGGTGCCCAGCAAGTAATAGCAACAATAAGTATTAGCTGAAAGGATTAAATGCTTTCTTTGAATGACACTTCTACAACGAATCAACAATCGCGAAGTAAGCTGAACTAATAATAACAACATATCAATTCTATATCAAAATTTTGAAACTACGTACTAACTATAACTGGAGATCAGTCGACAGACTATGAACATTGTTTTTTATTTTCGAAAAGGTTAAACAGCACTTTATCTGTAAACCGTCATAACTTACAGGCACGGGAGGTGATCAGCCCGTTATGCCTTGTATTGATCAATACTACATGCAAGAACGAGATTATCGTTCATCTTATCCACCTTTGGCGCACAAAAGTTTCCCATGTATGGGATGTTCATACTTAGTCAGGAATCCGAACCAAAATAATCTGGTTGGACACAATAAAGTTCTATCTTGTTCAACAATATTTTTAAGTTTGTGTCTAGTCGGATCAAATAGCTTAGACGACTATTAAGTTAACGTATACATACTAGGAATCAATAAGTATGTATTAACATGTGATTAAATACAATGATTATCCAAGTGAGGACACTTGTCTAACCATAATTAGAAATTAACGAACATAATAAATATCTAGATTGTACAATAGTATTGTATTGATAAATAATGATCGGATAATTTAAGAACTGGTATGAATACAAAAGATTGGATACATAATCGATAATAATAGAGTTAATAATCTGGCACAATAATAATATAATTCTGAAACTTTCTTACTCATGTCCATTGCATAAAGGAAATGCAAAGTTAGGATACTTGCCTGAGCTGCTGCTTACTAGTACGCAACTTAGTTTTATCTTTTATATCACAACCTATCATTAATAAGATCATTTGTTTGATTAGAATAATATATCATATCACATAGTACTGCTATTTGCAGTCAGCATATAACTTAATCATATTGTCACATATGTTTAATATTAATTGGATCACAAACAAACATATATCAAGTCCAATTATCTAAGTCCAGATCAATTTCTGAAATATGTCGGTGTACCGACGACTTTATCGGTTAAATATCGAGTCTAAAACTCTATTCTGTAGTTCAATATTCATTTAGATAATTTAAATATCAGTCGTATAATTTTTCATAGCCTTATAATAATTTTTAAATAATTATTATAATTTATCCTGAATTTTCCAACACTGGAATCATTTTAAAATGATTTAAATATTAAATAATTCTATTATCATTAATATTTAATTAATATTAAATTATTAATGAAACCATTGCCAAAATATTAAAGTTATCTATAATAACTCAAAATATTTTTAAAATATTTTATTACCATTAAATGATTTTTAAAACATTTAAAATCATTTTTAAATAATTACTATTAATATTTAAATATTAATGTATTATTTATCAAAATATTAAAAGTCATTAATTATAACTTAAAATATTTTTAATTCATTTATTTCATTTTTAAATGATTTTTAAATCAATAAAACCATTTTTAAACTATTTATTTAATATAATTATCAAATAAAACTTAATATTATTAATATTAAATTATTAATGAAAGTATCCTTTAAATATCAAAAGTTATGTTTTATAACTTAAAATATTTTTAAACTATTTATTTTCATTTAAAATGATTTTTATAATATTAAAATTATTTTTAATTAATTTATTAAATATAATTACTAAATAAATCTAATATCATTACTATTAAATAATTAATGAAATTTGTCTTAAAATGTTTAAAGTTATATTTTATAACTTAAAATATTCTTAAATACCTTTTTATCATTTAAAATAATTTTTTAACATAATAAAATCATTTTTAATTAATTTATTTGATGCATTTATTAAATAAATAAAATATTAATTATATTCAATTAAATAATAATATTTATTAAAAATATGTCAAATTATTAAAAGTTAATTTTTATAACTTAAAATAATTTTTAAACTATTTTGGAATTTTAATAATTAATTTCTATTTTAAATGATTTTTGGAAAATAAAATAAATATAATTATTAAAATACGTCGTTATAGCCTTTTTTATGTAAAGCGTCACTTAGGTGTTCTTGAGCCCTTAAGAACATTCATAGCAGTTAACAAGTGAGCACGTTTGACCAAGCATTACTCTCTGATTATTGTGTTTCTAGGAAAGTAAATGATTAGAGGTTGTAGTACTAATGTCAGACTACACGATCCAACAACAAACATGACCAACAAGCATAAAATCAGAGAGATCTAGGCCCATAAAGTAGTTGTCGAAGTCGTTCTTCATTTCGGGTTACCCGAAATGAAGAAACAAATCGATCATCCACTTTTGGGCTTGCCTGCATAACTTGTTTCTTGTGTAGTGTTTTTGTGATCTTAGAGTTTCAAAGATGTAGACCACATGTAAGACAATGGATCCATGACATAAAAAGCGGTTTAACAACATCACATCAAGCGAGATATGGATCGGTCAAAGTAGTGGTGAATCGCTTATGAAGGTTTCTGGGTTACCCAGAAACTTCATCCCAGCGATTTCATTCACACCACTGACCAATCGATTGCTTTGATTCAGAGAAGGATCTAAAGATTCTAGAGGCATGGTCATGTAGTCTACACGTCAGACAACAACATTTGCAACAATAACAGGGTCTAAAACGTAAACATAAGCAAGATCAAGACGCACAAATATATCTCGTCGGACTTTTCAGGCGGTGTTCGGGTTACCTGTAAGCGTTCGGTCAATCTTGGGTCAACGCGGTTTGACCACATATATCTAACAATATGTACACGATTTGGACTGGATATAAGTTCTAGATCACAGATCTCATAGCACACTACATGTTCAAACATTAAAAACACAAAAATCATTAACATCCAGAGATCTACAGGGCCTGACATATATATGGTTGTCAGTCGACATAAAAGAAAATTTCCAGATTTTTAAAATCACCAAATCCGAGCCTCTGGATGTTATGGATTTAACATCTAGCAACCCAGATCATCATTATACACTACATACAACATATTTAACACAAAAAATTAACATCTAACATAGGATCAAAAGTCAGATTTCGTTTAGGGTTTATACCTTCTATGAGCAATCTTTGATTCTTGGCCACTAATTTTGTTATGGGTGTTAGTGGGGCTGGTTTTAGGGACTGAAATGCTAGTGGAATTCGTATGTTAGAGAGAGAAAGAGAGGGACTTGGTGGAGTGTTGGTGAATAATTGAGCATAATGTACACTTTCTCTCTCCAATTCTATTTATATGATGAAGATGCAATGTATTTGGATGATTAACATAGCTGATTTGCAAGTATTTTGACACATGACATATCTAGGGTTGGTGACTTGCCAAGATATGGCAAGATTTGCAAGAAAAAAATCCAAGTAAGTGACAAAAAGGGTAATTAGGTCATTTGCCTTGTTATTTTAAGGGTATTCTTGTCCATGGTACTTGAATCTAGATTTTAATCAATAGATTTTAAACCTTAAGGTTTCCCAAATAATTTCTAGGGTTGAAAAATTAAGATTAAAGTTTAATAAAATTTAATTAGAACTTACTAATTAAAATTATGGTTTTAATACAAAATTAGGGTTTTAAAAATACTTAGGGTTTCTTGATATTATTAGGGTTCCCCAAATTATGAATTAGGGTTTTCTAATTAATATTATAATTTACTAAAATAATAATTAGGGTTACCATTTTAGCAATTAGGGTTTTAAAAAAAATACTTTGGGTTTCTTGATATTATTAGGGTCTCCCAAATTATGAATTAGGATTTCCTAATTAACATTATAGTTTAATAAAATAATAATTAGGGTTACTATTTTAGCAATTAGGGTTTCAAATTGGAAATTAGGGTTTCTAATTTTCAATTAGGGTTTCTAGACAATAATTAGGATTTACCTAATTAGCGCAATATAATAATTGTCATTAACCACGTACCACAATTTCTTACCACTATTTGAAAACTCCGGTTTGAGTTTCAAGTTAGGGTTTAGCGAATTAATGTTACGATTTTGACATGCCACAACATAATTGACCAACCATTATCTCTCTATACACATAGTACATATTTATAGCACTGAAATATATTTAATATAATATTATTATTCTCATTCCTTATTCCAAATCCAGAATTAGGGTTTGGATTCTATATCCGATTTTTCTTGCATATATAACATTATTATGTAAGTTAAACTAATTAACTTAACTAATATAAATAAATTCACATAATAAAATAGTTATTATAATAATACTAATTATCATTTCATATATTATTTAAATAATATATAAATTTATTTTCATGGAAAATAAATGCTAAAATCTTTTCTACTATAAAATTAATTCTATAAAATATACTTTATAATAATCAATAATTCTAAAATTAAATTATTTTAAATTATTCATGTAATAAATAAATTTTATTTATCACATATATAAATACACATTACCTATCATATATACGCACCTTTAAAATAAAAAAAATTATATGCAAAATTTTTTATTTATTTATATAGAAAATATCAGGTTATTACACTTAATATACTTTTCCTTTGAGTCTTTAAGGATTCTACAATACATGATCACATAACATACTACATTAGGTCATAAACAATCATGTATGGTCACTAATTTATCTTACCCTTCTTCTCAATCTAATCATTTATTAGATTGGTTAATATTTGTTACGATTTATCGTATTACTTTGTATTTACGTTCAAGTAATTATTTGAAAACCTTTAGTTACAATTCTGAAGGTTTCAATCATCCTTAAGGATGTTATTTCAAGTTTATTAAGGTTACACTTTACCTTTAATCACCTTCTTCATTCACTACCTTCATGTTCATTCTTTATTGGCTCTTTTCTAGTGCTTGCGCTGCGGCGCCAACTTTCCTTATAAGGCTTTCATGTGGTGAAGTTCCCGATAGAGTGATGCCAGGTCTTGGCGATCTTGCGCGTTTTTCCTTACTATGTGATTATTTGCCATTTCACTTCATAGTAGTGGTGGGGTTTGATGCAGTGTCTTTGCGATTGCGAGGTTAGTGCCATGGGGGGCACTGCGACGACGGCCCTGAGCCTCAAACAATTTTGACAATTCTTTTCTTTTGTCAATTTTCCGGGCTCATAACTTATTCATTATAAGTCTGAATTGGCTCGTTCAAAAGTCGTTAGCTCAAATATCACATGAACTACGATGTTATTAGAAAATCTTATATTTTCGAATCCGTTAACAAAATTCACCTATTAAGTTCTTTATTGAGCGTTCATTAAACATTCAGGAACATTCAGAGCTCATTTTTGCGTTCTAAGTCAGAATTTGACCATTTTCGAGTCCGCAACTCTAAAATGAAAACTTAGATTATTCTTCATCGAAAACCAACGTTTCCGAGTTCAAGAGTGACTTTTGACTTTCATTCCGAGAATTTCACGATTTCAACGATTATCGTCTAATCTCGTAAATTTCGTCATAACTTCGTTACTTGAGATTTTTTACACCATTCAAAATGGATTCATTCCATCATTTTAACTTCCTAACCAAACATATTTCATCCAATCTTATACATGATGGTTTTCAATTTGTCCATCAACAACAATTATGACAATTCTTCAATGTTCTTCATTAGTTCATAACTTTTATGATTATAATTATCTTACAACATGGTTTATTAAAGTTTAAGTCCATTAATAACCATCTTTATCACTTTTATCATACATGTTCTACCAATCATCACTTCTCTATCAAACTACAATTGAAGAGAGGAGATTAATGGTCAAAGATTACTTACCCTTGATGTTCTAGCTTGGTTCTTCTTCTTTCTTGTTGATAATGAAAATCTAACTCTTATTTCTCTCTCAGTATATTTATATGTTGGTGGAAAAATGAACAAGGCAACAAATGAATAATCCAAGCCTCTATTTAAATGATTTTCTAAGTGAGGGCAATTTGGTAAAGATGGCATCCCACCTCCTTACTCCCACCTTCTTACTATTCATTTATTGCTAACCACTCATCTTATCCTTTGCTTGGCCACCAAGATGGCCAGCCATGACTCACCTATGGGGCCCACATGGGTTGCCCCATGGGTTTTCTTACCCGGTTACCCATCGATTCAATCCACGAGTTCGGTTCTTGATTTGGGCTTTAGGTTTAATTACTTTGGGCCTAACGTTAGGCTTCCATTAATAATCTTTGGGCCTTAACAAGTTTGCACATGGGCTTGCCCAATTTCTATACAAATCCTACAAGTCCATTATATTTGGTTTAATGCTTATAAAGTATAATCTTTGTATTCTTTAAGTATACTAGCTTGTATAATCATTCATCATATACGTTATACTACATTTCATATATACTCATACAATACTTCGTATTGTACTCGTATTCATTGCTTCGTATAATACTTGTTTATTATAAGATCATCATTTATTCAATCTGTACTTTTCTTAATATTCTAAAACTTAGTACGCAGGCTAAAAACTGCATTTGTTATAACTGAATTATTATTACATAATTCATCATCCCTTATTATTCTATCGTTATGCATTTCTCGGAAGTTCAAAAATAATTCCCGAGCAGAAATTGATGAATAGTATTTTTTAGAAAATTTATTGGAAAGCTTTTATTTCCGTCTTGGAAATTCAAACACTTCGATTCTACCACATACCAAGGATACTGCGATATTACGATAATTTCAGGTTATAGGACTACCTTCATCTTTCTTACTCAATATAATAACACATTATAATTTTATTCATTATTTAATCAAATAAAATTATTTTACAATTAATCAGATTTTCTCGGTCGTTATAATTATAGTATGAACTTTGTAATTATTGGATACTAGGACGATAAACATATGTAATGGTTAGAAAGAAACTAGGAAGAGAAATATTATTATGTAATATATAGAAGACATATTCACTCTTTTGAGATATTGCAATTGAATGTATGTATGAACTGTAGCACCGTGTAACACCATATGCCGGGTTGGAAGATACCCAGATTTGAGGGCGTCACATTACACTTAATCAAGTTAATTCCTCACAACTCATGAATTATTTATTTAATTAATAAATAATCAAATTAAATAAATATTTATTTAACAATAAACACATCAACTAAAATATTTATTTAATTTAATAAATATTTGAAATTACATATAAAAATTCTGGATTGTTACATCCTTCCCTCCTTATAAGGATTCTGTCCCCGGAATCATCATTCAAACAATTCATTCATCACATTATTCCTTTCTGATAAGGATTTTAACCCCAGGATCGAAGACAAAGATCAAACAAATAACTCAGGATAGCTTTTCATCATCTTGTCTTTGAGTTCCCACGTAACTTCCTCGGCATTGTGGTTCCTCCATATTGTAAGACCCCAATTTTTATGAATAAAGATGAATTTTTTTTATAAATATCATTTTTTAATATTAAAGGTGTGAATTTGAAATAATGTTATAGTTGTGGGTAATATTTATAAATTTTGCAAAGTACGCAAGTTGTTATATTATATTCGATTTATCGAGGAATATTCGTTTTAACAGGGAATATTCGTACGACGACAAAATCATTGGTGGACCCCACAATGGAATTATTGTCGGATTGAGAAAATGACAAAAATACTTTTTTTATAAAAAAGTGGGAAGTTTTACTGAATTAACTATTGAAACACCGGGTGTTAAAAATGCGATGTCTGGCGTGGTTGCATAGTAGCTGCGGTATTGATTATTGATACTTACGTGAGAAGTCACCCACTTTTGTTCAATTATTACGATAAAGATTTGCGATAGTATCTCACGTTATTTGATTCAATTATTGTCAATAATTTATATATTATTAAATCAATAATTGAGATAAAAGTTATTAATATTATTATTTGCAATATTAACGATGTCTAGAAGTTACATCGAGGAAAGGTTTGGTCACCTAATTTGGCATGATAGGGAGAAATCCTTATTTGAAAGCCCCCCTCTTTCACGGGAGCGACTGATCGATTAATATTGTGAATTATAATAATGATGATAAATGTTGTTAAAAATATTGAGGTGATTTTATGAAGTCTTTGATATAAATTTTGCTTATTATTTGGACCCCACTTAATCATTTTTCAAAATAATCGGTAAAAAGTTATTTAGTTTATATGAGGCCACTTGTGATGTTGATGTCTTTAGTGGGGGAGGGGGGAGATTGCATTGTCGGGAGGAAAATGTGTATATGGGTATATATATATATATATATATATATATATATATATATATATATATATATATATATATATATATATAAGTTGCAATGCAAGTTGCAAAGAATTTAGAAGTATGAAAATTAGTTCATCCAAGTGACTTTCCAATTGTTTGGTCCGTGAGAAGAATTAGGATGAAAAGTTGGAGGTGTTGGTTTTGTTAAAAATTGTGTTTATATATATATATATATATATATATATATATATATATATATATATATATATATATTTATTTATTGATTATTATATTATTAAGTTTAAAAAAAAGAAAAGGAAGCGTTAGAATTTTTCTTGCTAGTGAATTTAATCGTAGAATATTAATTGTTGATCCGTGATTGAAAAATTTAAATAGTACCTTTCCATTCTCCTATAAATAGAAGCTCATTCCTTCATTATTTTTATGAATTCACTTTGAAACTCTAGAGAGAGAAACTATAGAGAGAGAGAAAGAAAAAAAGTATTCTGCTACTTCACTACTCCTATATCCAGTACTCTTCTTTTAAAGGTAAGGGGTATTATTTCTTTCTTTCGTCTTCATGAAGAGAACTTACATTATTCCATTCTTTAGTATTATCTTGGAATAACTTTTGCTTTATCAATACCGCATACATGGTGAAATTCTTACATTACTCCATTCTTTATTATTACATTTGGAACATCATGTTGTGCTTTTACGCATAACACTGGTTCCGTTATTTATTATTACGTTGGAACATCTTGTATGCGTGCTTTACGCATGACTGGTTCCGATTATTTATTATTATTGTTGGAATATCACATGCAATGCGTTTACGCGTGACTGGTTCCATTATTTATTATTATGTTGGAATAACCTGTCTGTGCGGTCTATCGCATGCATGGTGATTTCTTTTGTTATTTCATTCTTTATTATACTCAATTGGTTAAAGTTTTGACTTCTATACTCCATGAAATTAGTGGAATATCCTTGATATTTTGCGTTTCATCCGATATCTTTTCATGGAAATATTCTTACGAGCATTCTTGAATTTTACTCTACAAAAAGTATCATGTTGACAATTTGGACGTTATTAGTTCTGGATAAATTAATTCTTGAACTTGTTTTATTGAATTCTTATATCATTGTCATCATCCTCATGTTTATATTATGTTAAAAGTCATATGTGGCTTTGTAGTGCATAGAGCGGACTTGGTATGATTATGACCGAGGATTATTGGGTATAATCATAGTAGTAATATTACAAATGATGTGGAAAAAGTCCTCATTGGCCCGTAATGCATTGATGGATAGTTTTTGGTATGATTATGGCTATGGATTCTCTTCGGCCAAGGGTGCAAAGATGAATTATTTTATGGCATGATCATGACCATTAATGAATACACAAATATTCTTGGTCCATAGTGCATGGATAATTATGGTCGTGATACTAAAGAATATCCTTGGCCGTAGTGCAGGGGTGATTCGATGATGTGGATTATTTATTAAGCTAAGTCCCAGCGATAAAAGTGATGAAAAACCTTTTAAATCATAAAAGATAGTAGATTTTATTCTCTACTTGACTCTTTTAATGGATTGCTTAATCATTATGAGTTAAACTTGATGTTTGTTATATTTTATCGGTTTAACCTTTGTTGAAGGCTAACGATAATTTATTCTGCATTATCTTAGTCATAATATTTCTTACTGGGCTAGTTGAGCTCACCCCTTTTGTTTTCATTGTTCTCTTCAAGAAATGAGAACGTAGCAGGGACTAGTCGAGGAACGGAGTGACGGTCCAGATGATAGCATTAGTAGTCCTCACTATTCTGTGTGTTAATAAATGTATTGAGGACTTATTTTGAGTGTGAATATTGTCTAGATGACAATATTTGTATTAAAACTCACATCATATATTTTGTCATATTTTACACGACTGTTGTATAATTAGTTGTATTTGTATTCAGTACCATGTATTTGGCGACTCAGAATAGGTGATGTATACCTATTTTGGGGGCGTCACATTTGGTATCAAAGCTTAGGAATATGATCCCTGGCTAAGATGTGAGACTAGAACTAGGAGGGGAGAGACGGGGAATTCCTTCGCTAGTATGACCTACCTAAGTTTATTTTGTATTTAATTGGTCTGTCAGAGTATAGTGATATTATGTTACATGTCAATTAACCCTTGTTTTTGGCGATGTTGAAAATGACATCGAGAATGTTGAGAATATCAATGGAGCACAGGAGGCCGTTGAGTCACCACAAATAAACACCGAGGATAATGTGCATCGAGGAAGGCAATAATCCTCAGGTGAACAACAAAACCAACCAAATGGCGAACGACGGATTGTTTAGGAACTTTCTGCAATTCGTACAACATCAGGCAAGAGAGACTCCTGTCCAAAATGCAGGTGGAAACACTAGCAACTCTCGGACGGTCACCGCTAAAGCATGATTAAACAATTCAAGGAGTTTATTGGAGCAAAACCTTAAGGCGAGAGGCGTGGATAAAGCGAGAACCAAAGATATTTGAATCTTGGGATGCGTGGATAAAACAAATCACTTTGCCACCTTTATGTTGCGAGGAGAGGCAGATTACTGGTGGGAATTGGTAAAGCGTACTCAACCTACCGCACTGAAGATGTCTTGGGAGAAGTTCCAAGAACTATTCAACGACAAGTACTTTCCCGAAATTATTCGTCACATGAAAGAGGTAGAGTTCATCAAGTTAGAGAAGCACAATATGACCTTGTCGCAGTACGAAGCTAAGTTTGCCAAGTTGTCCAGGTTTGCGTTTCACTTGGTTGATAATGAGGAGAGAATGACGCGGATGTTTCTAAGAGATTTGAAACCCGAGATACGTCGATATCTAATTTCTCATAAAAAGCGTGTTTGTATTCAGATGTTGTAAATAGGGCTCGATTATTGGAAGCGCGATAACGAGTCAACTCAATCAAGAGAAAGCATTTGTCAAAATGATAATACGGTGGTAAGCGATCGGTGAGCGATGACAACAAGCGTGGAGGAATCAACATGCGAAATGGTAACCACTTTGGTGGTAATCATGGCCAAAACAATAAGAATGGACATTTCAAGAAGAGGAGATTCAACAATGATGGAAAGGCGTCGGCACCAACACCGTTGTTAAGGAAGGAGAAGCGACCACCTATCATATGCTTCAAATGTGGAGGGAGGACACATCGGTCAAAATGTGCGATGTCGTCCAAAGCATGTTATAATTATGGAAGAGAAGGTCACCTAACTTTGATTTTGTCATGCACCAAAGTCAAGTTCAATTTGGGATGGAGGCATCAAAAGTAGTCCAGAAAAGTCAATTTGGTAGAGTACAAGGAGAGCATTTGTAGTGACCTCCCAGAAAGCAAGAAACTCGAACGAGGTCATCACAGGTAAGCTTATCATAAACTCTAGCGAAGTCTATACCTTATTTTATATTAGTTCTATCCATTCTTTTATTTCTCCCACTTGCGCTCAACGATTAAATTTGACTCTGGAGAAATTAGACTTTGACTTATCTATGGAAACTCCGTTGGGAGAAACCTTCATTACATCCACTATTTATAAGTCTTGTTTGGTTCAAATCGGTACCCTCACATTACATGTAAGCTCTTATTTCATTAAAAATACTTGCATTTGATGTGATTCTAGGGATTGATTGGTTATCTACTCATCATGCAAAAATTGTTTGTTTTCGTAATTTTGTTAGCTTTCATATTCCTAACCAACCTATTATGCGAATTCAAGCAACCAAACCATTAAAATCAATCACTATCATCTCAAAGCCATATAGCTATTCATTTATTAAAAAGCGGATGTCAAGCTTTCTTAGCTCATATCAGATCTAAACAAAAATACGTCGATTTTGAATGATATTTTTATTGTTAATAAATTTCTTGACGTATTCCCTGAAGAACTTCCTGGCCTACCCCCAGAGCGTGACATTGAATTATGTATCGACCTTGAACCCGATACAAAACCCATTTCTAAAGCCCCATATCGAATGGCTCTATTGAACTTGGTGTTAAAGACCCAATGCAGGAATTTTTGACATCGCTTTCATTTGTCCTAATACTTCTCCTTGGGGTGCTCTGTTCTATTCTTGAAGAAGAAAGATGGGAGTATGCGACTTTGTATTGAATATCGGGAGTTGAATCATGTCACCATTCAAAAATAGGTACCCATTGCCACGTATTATTGATGACTGTTTGACCCGATTGCAAGGAGCCAAATTCTTTTCAAAGATTGATCTTCGTCCGGATATCACCAATTGAATATTAGAACCGATGACATTCCAAAGATGGCATTTAGAACTCGATGCGGGCATTATGAATTCCTAGTCATGTCTTTTGGATTGACTAATGCTCTTCTTTGCCATCATGGATATGATGAACCAAGAGTATTCAAGGAATATTTGGATCATTTTGTGGTCGTCTTTATTGATGGAATCCTTATTTATTCCAAAAGCCGTGAAGATCATGAGCAACACTTGAGGTCGATATTCCAAAAGCCGTGAAAACAAGCTTTATGCCAAGTTGAAGAAATGCAAGTTCGGCTTGAGGAAGTAGCATTCCTTGGGCACGTTATATCAAGTCATGGAATATCTGTTGACCCAGCAAAGATTGAAGTTATTCAAAGCTAGGAGCAACCTAAATCAGTGATCGAAGTACGTAGCTTTCTTGGATTAGCTGGTTATTATCGGAGATTCGTGGAAGGATTTTCTTGAATCACTACTCCATTAACTCGGTGACTCGGAAAGATATAAAATTAGGTTGGGCGTGGAATGTGAGAAGAGTTTTCAAGAACTCAAGAGGAGACTCATTTATTTTGTTACGATAATACCATCTAGCTCGGAGGGATTTTTCATCTCTGAGTGATGCATTGGGCAAAGGGTTAGGATGTGTTCTCATACGACATGGGAAAGTCATAGCCTATGCCTCAAGACAACTCAAAGAATATGAGAGGAATTATCCTACTCATGATCTAGAGTTGGCATTTGTTGTCTTCGCACTTAAAATTTGGAGGCATTACTTGTATGGGGAGAAAGTGGAGATATTTACGGATTATAAAAGCCTCAAATAATTTCTTCACTCAAAAGGAACTCATCATGCGGCAACAATGATGTTGGCTTGAACTGTTAAAAGATTATGATCATACCATCCAATACCATCCCGGAAAAGCGAGCGTGGTAGGCGGCGCATTAAATAGAAGTTCATATCTTGCGAATGCGAGTGTGATATTGTCAACGCAAAGGCCCATTTTGTGTGACTTGAAAAGGATGGAGATAGAGTTAAAGACTCAGGACCCATGTGATGATGGTGATATACGAGTAGAACCGGACTTTAATCGATAAAGTTAAAAGTTGCTCAAATTACGGACTTGAGGCGATCGTATGAAGAAGAAGAAAGTGCAAGAAGGTGTTATGCTAGGAAGCAAGAATCGATGAGGAAGGAATACTTTGAGTCAACTCCGGACTTTGTGTTCCTAACGATTTCGATTTAAAGTATAAAATTATGATGGGGCGCACAACACACCATTTGCAATCCATCACAGGAGTACCAAAATGTATCATGATCTTCGACATACATTTTGGTGGAGCAATATGAAGAGAGAGATAGCGGAGTTTATCTCAAGGTGTTTAACTTGTCAAGCGAGTCAATGCAGAGCATCAAGTACCAAAAGGTCCATTTCAACCACTTGAAATTCCGGAATGGAAGTGGGAGCATATTACCATGGATTTAGATTCTTTGGTCTTCCCAAGGTTTCTCAAGGCATAGATGCAATTTGGGTCATTGTTTATAGATTGACCAAGTCGCTCATTTCTTACCTATATGAGAAACTTATACACTTGAACGTCTTGCTCATATATACATAAATGAGATTGTAAGCGCATGGTATGCGGTATCCATAGTTTACGATCGAGACCCAAGATTTACTTCACCATTTTGGGTTAGTTTGCAAAATGCTATGGGCGCAGTTCTGATTTAGTTCGGCATATCATCCTCGAGACGGATGAGGACAATCGGAGAGGACTATTCAAACTCTTGAAGATTTATTAAGACTCTGTGTCCTTGACTTCAAGGGAAGTTGGGATAAGTTCTTACCATTGGTGGAGTTTTCTTACAACAAAGCTATCAACCAAGTATTGGCATGGCTCCATTCGAGCGTTGTATGGAAGAAAGTGTCATTCTCCGATTATCTTTGGGATGAGGTGGGTGAAGCAACGTTTTGGGACCGGGAGTTGAGTGCGTATGACTACAAAAAGATTCAAATGATCCGACAACGTATAAAAACCTCACAAGATCGACAAAAGAGTTATGCTTATCATCATCGAAAGGACGTAGAATTCGATATAAGAGATCATATGTTGTTACATGTTGCTCCATGGAAAGGAGTTATGAGATTTGGAAAGAGAGGAAAGCTCAATCCTCGATTCATTAGCCCATTTTAATCCTCGATCGAGTAGGAGCGTGGCCTATAGACTAACTTTACGCAAGTATGTCTCGTGTTCATGCGTTTTTCACATATCCATGTTACGTAAATATATGGAAGACCCGAACCACATTATTGAGTTAGAAACGGGATGAAATAGTGGAAGATTTAACGTATGAAGAGGTTCTATTAAAATCTTGGATAAGAAGGAACATATTCTACGCTCAAGGTTATACCTCAAGTTAAAGTTTTGTGGAGAAACCACGATGTTGAAGAAATGACTTAGGAGTTAGAATCTAAGATGAAATCAAGGTATCATTACCTCTTGACATACAGTGCACGTACCCTAATTTCGAGGGCAAAATTTCTTAAGAATAGGAGGTTGTAAGACCCCAACTTTTATGAATAAAGATGAATTTTTTATAAATATCATTTTTAATATTATGGAATGAATTTGATATAATGTTATAGTTGTGAGTAATATTTATAAATTTTGCAAAGTACGCAAGTTATTATATAATATTCGATTGGTGGGGAATATTATTTTTACGGGGAAAATCATTAGTGGATCTACAATCAATGGAATTATTGAAATTATTTCGGATTGAAAATGACAAAAATACCTTTTTTTATAAAAATAACTTTAGAAGAATTAAAGCTAACTATGAAAACACCGGTAGTAAAAATACGATATCTGGCGTGGTTGCATAGTAGTTACACGGTATTGATTATTGATACTTACTTGAGAAGTCACCCGGTTTTATTTAATTATTGTCATAATTGTTATAGTATCTCACGTTATTTGATTCAATTATTGTTAATATTTTATATATTATTAAATCAATAATTGAGACGATAAAGTTATTAATATTATTATTTGCAATATTAACGATGTCTAGAAGTTACATCGAGGAGAGGTTTGGTGACCTAATCATGGCATGATAGGGAGAAATTCTTATTGGAAAGCCCCTCTTTCACAGGAATGACACAGTCGATTAATATTGTGAATTATAATAATGATGATAAATGTTGTTAAAAATATTGAGGTGATTTTATGAAATATTTGATGTATAATTTTTGCTTATTTTTGGGACCCCACTTAATCATTTTTCAAAATAATCGGTAAAAAGTTATTTAGTTTATATGAGGCCACTTGTGATGTTGATGTTTTGAGTGGGGGGGGGGAGATTGCATTGTCGGGAGGAAAATGTGTATAATGGGTGGAGGATTATATAATTTGCATGTGTATGATTATAATATATATATATATATATATATATATATATATATATATATTGCTTTCAAGTTGCAAAAGAATTTAGAAGTATGCAAATTAGTTCATCAAGTGACTTTCCAATTGTTTTGTCAAGTAAGAAGAATTCGGATGAAAAGTTGGAGGTGTTGGTTTTTTGTTAAAATAAATATATATATATATATATATATATATATATATATATATATTATATTTATTGATTATTATATTATTAAGTTGAAAAAGAAAAGAAAGCGTCGTAATTTTTCTTGCTAGTGAATTTAATAGTCAGAATAATATTAACTGTTGATCCGTGATTCAAAAAATTCAAATAGTACATTTCCATTCTCCTATAAATAGAAGCTCATTCCTTCATTATTTCTTATGAATTCACTGAAACTCTAGAGAGGGAAACTATAGAGAGAAAGAAGAAAAGTATTCTGCTACTTCACTACTCCTATATCCAATACTCTTCTTTTAAAGGTAAGGGGTATTATTTCTTTCTTTCGTCTTCATGAAGAGAACTTATGTTATTCCATTCTTTAGTATTATCTTGGAATAACCTGCCTATGCGAAGTACCGCATACATGGTGAAATTCTTCTGTTACTCCATTCTTTATTATTCTGTTAGAACATTATGTCTGTGCTTTTCACATGACACCCGTAAGATTATTTATTATTCTATTGGAACATCATGTTTGTGCTTTACGCATAACTTTGGTTTCGTTATTTATTATTACATTGGAATATCACATGCATTTGTTTACGCATGACACTGGTTCTATTATTTATTATTACATTGGAATAACTTTTATATGCATGCGGATCTATCGCATGCATGGTGATTTCTTTTGTTATTCCATTCTTTATTATACTCGGTTGGTTAAAGTTTTGACTTCTATACTCCATGAAATTAGTGGAATATCCTTGATATTTGCGCTTCATCCGATATCTTTTCATGGAAATATTCTTACGAGCATTCTTGAATTTTAATCTACAAAGAAGTATCATGTTGACAATTTGGGCGTTATTAGTTCTTGGATAAATTAATTCTTGAACTTGTTTTATTGAATTCTTATATCATTGTCATCATCCTCATGTTTATATTATGTTGAAAGTCATATGTGGCTCATGTAGTGCATAGATGGACTTGGTATGATTATGACCGGGGATTATTTCGGTATAATCATGTAGTAATGTTACAAATGATGTGATAAAAGTCCTCATTGGCCCGTAATGCATTGATGGATAATTTTTGGTATGATGGCTATGGATTGATGAATACAAAGATGAATTGTTTTGTGGCATGATCATGACCATTAATGAATACACAAATATTCTTGGATAATGGATAATTGGTGGTGTGATACTAAAGAATATCCTTGGCCAGTAGTGCGGGGTGAATGATGTGGATTATTTATTGTTGAGTCTCGGCGATAAAAGTGATGAAAAACCTTTTAAATCATAAAAGATAGTAGATTTTATTCTCTCTTGACTCTTTTAATGGATTGCTTGTTCATTCTTGGTTAAACTTGATGTTTGTTATATTTTATCGGTTTAACATTGTTGAAGGCTAATGATAATTTATTATGCATTATCTTAGTCATAATATTTCTTCTTGGGCTAGTTGAGCTCACCCTTTTACTTTCATTGTTTTCTTGAGGAAATGAGAGCGTAGCGAGGACTAGTTGGGAAGCGGAGTGATGGTCGAATATAGCATTAGTAGTCCTCACTATTACATGAAATAGTGTGTTAATAAATGTATTGAGGACTTATTTTGAGTTTGGATATTGTCTAGATGATAATATTTGTATTAAAACTCACAAGATATATGTCATCGTATTTGTATATTGTTGTATAATTAGTTGTATTTGTATTCAGTACCATGTATTTGGCGACTCAGAATAGGTAATGTATACCTATTTTGGGGGCATCACACATATCACATTCACAAAAGGTATTACTTTATTCCTGAGCACTTGTTATTTCTTGTCAATTATCTGGATGGGAATTTCCTCGTAAGTTTAAATCTTTATCATATTGTAATGGTTCTTACTTGATCACATACTTGTATTCGGGTTTATATGGTCATAACACCGAGACATGAAAAACATTGTGAACATATTCCAATTATGGAGGTAGAAATACCTCGTAAGCTACTTCCCCTACACTTCGCAGCACCTTAAAGGGTCCAATAAACCTCGAGCTTAGCTTTCCTTTCTTACCAAAATGAATCTTCCCCTTCTAAGGACAAACTTTTAGGAAAATTAAATTTCTTACGTAAAATTCGCGATTTTGTTTGTGTTGATTGGCATACTTCTTCTGTATATCTTGAGCAGCTATTAATCTTTCTTTGATGATTTGGACAACCTCAACAGTCTACTGTACCAGTTCCAGTCTTAACAGTTTACGTTCACCAACTTTATTCCAACATAGTGGAGTTTTGTACTTTCTGCTGTACAATGCTTCGTAAGGTAACATGCCAATACTCGTATGGTAACTGTTGTTATAGGCAAATTCAACCAACGATAAATGTTCATCCTAGTTTCCTTTGAAATTTATAATGCACGCTCTCAGCATATCTTCTAACGTCTGGATTGTTTGTTCGCTTTAGCAGTCTGTTTGAGGATGGTACCCCATACTCATTCTCAATTGTGTTCCCATGCATTCTTGTAGTCTCTTCAAGAAGTTTAACTTGAATCGCAGATCTCTGTCTGACACAATTGACAATGGAACTCCATGTCTCGAAACGATCTCCTTGACGTACTACTTTGCCAATTGATCAAGATTGAATTTAATCTTTATTAGCAAAAAGTGTACTGATTTTGTTAGCTTGTCCTTTATCACCCAAATTGCATCGTACCCTTTCTGAGTAGTTGGAAGACCTACCACAAAATCCATTATGATATGTTCCCACTTCCATTTCGGTATTTCCAATGATTGAAGTAATCCGCTTGGTCTCTGATGCTCGGCTTTGACTTTTTGACATGTCAAACATTTCGCGACACATTTTACAACATCTCTTTTCATGTTCGCCCACCAAAAATGCTATCATAAATCTTGATACATCTTCGTACTCCCGGGGTGAATTGAATATCTTGAGTTATGAGGTTCAGTCAAAATTTCATCTTTAATTTTAGGTACTGCTGGTGTAAGACCCCAAATTTTATGAAATAAAAGTATTCAATTTTTCTTATAATTATTATTCAGTAATTGGTTAAATTGATAAAAGGTTAAAGTTAAGGGTGATATATGAAAAGTTTGCAAAGTAAACAAGTGGTCATAAAATATTCGTTTGGTCGATGAATATTCGTATGACGGCGCAATCATTGACGGAATAACTGTCGGATATAGAAATCCGATGTTACAATCAAATAAAATTATTTTACAATTAATCCAATTTTCTCGGTCGTTACATTCTTCCCCCCCCCCCCTTATAAGGATTCTGTCCCCAAAATCTCGCTATACATTACACAAATAACTGAGGGTAATTCTTTCTCATTTTTCTTCAAGTTTCCACGTTGCTTCTTCGGCATCGTGGTTCTTCCATAACACCTTTACCGAAGGTATAACTTTGTTCCTCAGGACTTGCTCTTTTCTATCAATGATTTGAATAGGCCTTTCTTCATACGTCAAGTCCTTCTCAATATGAATATGCTCATATTCTATTACGTGCTTATAATCTGGCTTATAAGGATGTAACACAGAAAAATGGAACACATTGTGTATTCGTTCTAAGTCTGGAGGTAATGCTACCACGTAGGCTATCTCTCCTACCCTTTTTAATATCTCGAAAGGTCCTATAAACCTTGGACTTTACTTTCCCTTCCTTCCAAAGCGTATCTTTCCTTTCCAGGGAGATACCTTCAAAAATACGTAAGAGCCTACTTCAAACTCTCTATTTACTCGATGCGAATCTACATACATCTTCTGTCTATCTTAAGCTACTATAAGACGCATTCGTATCAGCTTGACTATATCCGCTGTTTGCTGCACCAATTCAGGTCATAGCATTCGGCGTTATCCCACTTCATCCCAACACAATGGTGTTATGCACTTCCTTCCGTATAAAGCTTCGTAAGGTGACAAGCCTATGCTCGCATTATAACCATTGTTATACACAAACTCTACTAACGGTAGATGATCATCCCAACTACCTTTGAAATCCATAAAGCAAGATCTCAACATATCTTCTAGTGTTTGAATTGTCCTTTCACTCTGCCCAATAGTTTGTGGATGATAAGCCGTACTCAACTTTAGTTGCGTTCCCATCTGTTCTTGCAGACTCCTCCAAAAGTTTGACGTGAATCATGGATCACGATCTGACACTATCGAAACTGGTACTCCATGTCTGGAAATGACTTCCATAACATAAAGTTTAGCTAAATGGTCTAAGTTATACTTAACTCTTATTGGTAAAAAGTGAGTCGACTTCGTCAACTGGTCCACTATTACCCAAATAGTGTCACACCCCTTCTAAGTAACTGGAAGTCCCACCAAAAAGCCCATCGTGATATGCTCCCACTTCCACTCTGGAATCTCCAAGGACTGTAACAAGCCGCTTGGTCGTTGATGTTCGACCTTAAGTTTCTGACAAGTTAAGCACCTACTCACGTATTCGGCTATCTCTCTCTTCATATTCGGCCACCAAAAACTCTGTCGAAGATCTTGATACATATTAGTACTACCAGGATGAATCAAGTACCTCTAACTATGAGCCTCTTATAACACTTCCTCCTTTAATTCTGTCTCATTTGTAACCCAAATTCTTCCTTTAAATCTTAATATTCCTTCAATATCAAGACTGTAATTTAATTCTTTTTCATCGGCTAGTCGCTTCTTCATCTGGTCACACTCATCATTTCTAAGTTGTACCTCCTTGACTCTCTCTACAATGGTAAATTGAATCTTTGTTGTAAATAATTTTTGACCCGGCTCACTCGGTAACATTACCTCTAACTCCATCCTAGCCATCTCTGTTATTAACTCAGTTTGAGCCGTTAACATAGAAAACTTTTCCCAACCCTTCCTACTTAAGAAGTCAGCCACTACATTGGCGTTTCCTGGATGATACACGATATCGCAATCATAATCCTTTATCAACTCCAGCCATCTCCTTTGTCTCATAGTTAAATCCTTTTGTGTGAAGATATATTTTAGACTCTTATGGTCCGTGTATATCTCACATTTCTCTCCGTATAAGTAATGCCTCCAATTCTTCAAGGCAAACACTACCGCGGCCAGTTCCCGATCATGAGTAGGATAAACTTTGTCATAATCTTTCAATTGCCATGATGAATACACAATGACCTTGCCATACTGCATGAGCACACAACCAAGTCCTCTATGCGAAGTATCGCTATAAACTGCAAAATTTCCTGTATCATCGGGTAGCGATAATACATGTGCTTCAATCAACCTTTTCTTCAGCTCCTAAAAACTGTCTTCACACTTCTTCGTCCATACGTACTTCACCGTCTTCCTTGTCAAGTTAGTCAATGGAGTAGGTATCTTCAAAAAATCTTGGATAAATCCTCGATAGTATCCCGCTAACCCTAGGAAACTCCGTACTTCAGTCGGCATTTTCGGTTGTTCCCAATTCATCCTTGCTTCCACCTTCGCTGGGTCCACTAAAATTCCATCTCGGTCAATAACATGACCTAAAAAATGTACCCTTTCTAGGCAAAATTCACACATAGTGAATTTCGCATATAACTTCTCATTCCTTAGTGTCTCCAACACTATTCTTAGGTGTTCAGTGTGATCTTCTGGCGTCTTAAAATAGACTAGAATATCATCGATAAACACTACGACAAAATTATCCAAATACTATTTGAACACTATGTTCATCATATCCATAAATGCAGTTGGTGCATTTGTCAACCCAAACGACATCACTAGATACTCGTAATGGCCGTAACGAGTTTTGAATGCCGTCTTAGGTACATCCTCCTTCCTAACCTTTAACTGATGATACCTCCTTCTCAAATCTATTTTAAAAAAATACTTTGCCCCTTTCAACTGATCAAAGAGATCATCGATCCTGGGTAATGAGTATTTATTCTTTATTGTTAACTTGTTCAACTCTCGATAATCGATACAAAGTCATAACGTTCTGTCCTTCTTCTTCACAAACAGTACCGGTGCTCCCCACGGTAAAACACTCGATTGAATGTACTTCCTATCCAATAGTTCTTGTAATTGAACCATCAATTCCTTCATTTCCACTAGCGCCATACGGTACGGTGCCCTTGAAACTGGTGCCGCTCCTGGCACAATATCTATCATGAATTCGGTCTCCTTATCCGGTGGAAGACACGATAATTCACTTTGAAATACATCCTTGAATTCTTTAACTATAGGTATTTGTTCCATCGTTGCTCCCACTCTCTGGGTATCAACAACATGACACAAATAACCTACACATCCCTTTCTCAACAATTTCCTAGTTTGTGTCATGGTAAGACAACACGAACGTCCCGATGATTTATTACGGTAAAACACTATATTTGGTTGTCTCAATGTTCTAATATTTACACACACGAAGCATCCATGGTTCTTCTTCAGACTTGGACAGTTAGGAGAAATGTGCCCTTCTTATCCATAGTTGTAGCATACTGCCTTTCCCTTGAGACAGACTCCTAAGTGAGTCTTCCCACAATTCTTGCATGCCTCCATTCTCTTCTTAGGATCTCCTTTCTTCACTTTGGTATTCCTAGAGTTAAAACCCTTCCTCTTCTGTCTGTTGCCACTCCCACTAGCACCTTCCATTTTCACTCCCCCATCTATCTTATTCTTGTTCTTTTTCTCCTTGTGGTATTGGATTAGAGCCTCGTTACCACCCTCTGCGATTATCGCCTTCTCCAGAATGGTTCCAAAAGAATTACTTTGGAACACTGATATCCGGCTATAGGGCCAGGGTTTCAAGCCCTGCTCGAATCTCCTAGCCTTTCTCACCTCCGTGTCCACCTGATGTGGAGCAAACCTCGCCAGTTCATTGAACTTGGCAACATATTAGGGAACTGTTATTTCCCCTTGTTTCAGTTCTAAGAACCGCATTTCCATCATCCACTACATACTCATGGGAAAGTAGTTCTCGAAGAAAATCTCCTTAAACTGCGTCTACGTTAAATTCTCTATTCCAGCCCTAGCCTGGTTTGCTTCCCACCAGAAGTTGGCCTCTCCTTTCATCATATAGGTCGCAAAAACAACCTTTTGGCCATCTTCGACATTTTTAATAATAAATGCCTTTTCTATTTCTTTCACCCAAGTCTGGGCTTCTATGGGTCTGTAGTTCCTTTGAATTCCGGTGGACTGACACTTTTAAAATCCTTAAACATAGTAGCTCATACTACCCCAGGATTTATGGGTATATTAGCCCAATTCCTATTAAAAGCAGCCATTAATAAGTTAACGAACTCTTGCAGTGGGTTAACCGGTCCTCCTTCCAGTTGATTTACACTGCCTTCTTGATTTCGTTGTCTTCTTCTTGACGACATTTTCTATTAAGATAAATAACACATCATTATTACTTTCTTCTTGTTAATTAGTTATTATTCATTATTAAATAATAACTTCAAGCTCATTACACAATATGTTCCATAAAGGCTTATATTGATTTTCTTTCTTGTAGTATAATACTACATCATTCCTTATTACACAGCCTTCGCTGATTACCTTACTTTCCCGCAATTGCTTTCCAAAAATTGGGATTTACAAAAGACTACCCTTTGATATACAAAAGATGGTTTTATGCCACTACTAGATACATCATATTTACACATCTAACTCTACTCTAGCTAATAATTAGGTTACATCTGCCTAACGGCATTCTCATAATCCGCATTAGCAAGACCGGCTATAACATCTCGAATGATAGTATACCGAGTCTGCCTTGCCTCTATCGGATACTCAGCCACTTGTTGCTGAAAATCCCCGTGAGAACTCCTATGTATATAGGACATTCTGCTTATCTTTTGCTTCTTGGCATTTAGCTCCTGCCTGATCTCAAAGACCTCTTGTTTCAGCTCATGGGCCTTGTCCTTTGCCAAAACTCTCTCGCCATTCTCTTCCTCCCACATCGGGTCCATGCTTTTCTTGTCCTCCAAGATATCATGGACCTCCTCCTTCAACTCTCTCACTTCCTTCCCCAACTGGATATTTCTATCCAATATTGTCATAAACAATGCTTTCATTGACTCCCCCAGAGTCATCTATTCCGCAGGTGCTACGGTGTTAAATGACACCACCTCCACCTCTCTTCCGACATGCCATCAAACAATGACATGAGGTCCAAGTTCTCTGAGTCTCCTGACTCACCCACCACCACTTCTGGCTCCTCAGCTATAGGGTTTGGTAAGATCTCAATTTGATTGACCGACTCCTCACTAACGACATGTATATCCCTATACATTACGTTATCTCCTGACATCTACAACAAAACAAATTTGTTTGATTAGTAAACATCATTAGAATAGTAAAAACACATATCACATTTAATGCATTTTTAGGGTTAATTTCATCTTTTACTTCTTTAACTCTTCTTAAGGTTATGGCTTAAGGTTCTTTTCACCCCTTAAGTTTTATAACCTACAGCTTTGATAAATGTAAGACCCCAACTTATTATAAATAAAATTGAATTTTTTTCTATTTATTATTGTGAATAATATGGTGATAATTTGATATAATACTTTGGTTATGGGGGAAATGTGCAAATTTTGCAAAATAAGCAAGTGGTGATAAAATAATCATTGTTGTCGGGGAATATTCATTTGGTCGTGGAATATTATTTTTGTCGAGAATATCCAAATTTACTTAGCATGTGATCATTTGTGGGCCCATAATGTAATAAGCATCGGATGAAGAAAATGACAAGGTTTAGTTTTTATAAATAACGGCGTAATTGTTAACTACACTGTTGGAATACCTGGTGGTTAAAATACAAAGAATCTGGCGTGGTTGCACAAAGAACTTTACCAGTATTGCACAGTATTATTGAATTATTGATTCTTACGTAAGAAGACACTACTCAATAATTGTTACAGTAATTATTGTTCAGTATTTTATTTTATTGATTCAATAATTGCTGTGTTGATATTTTACAATATTGTTGTTTCAATAATTGTCACTGCACAGTATTTCCCATTATCAGATCAATAATTCATATTATTTGAATAATATTATTAGATAACATTATTGGCAATGTCTAGAAAGTTCTGTCAAGGAGAGGTTTGGTCACCTAATTGCGCGCCAATAAGGAGAAATCCTTATTGGAAAGCCCCTTCTTTCCTAAGAACGGCCTGGTTGTCATTATTGTGATTCTGTAATATTATTTTTGAATAATTAATTATTGATTTATATGATAAGAAAATATTTATTTTATGTGGATATAAATGAAGGAATTTTAGTATGAATTATTTGTTGAAAGTTTGGCAATTATTTCTCCGATAGAATATTTATTCAAAATATTATTATAATATTTTATAATTGTTTAAAGAATAATATTATTGTTATAATATATATATACATATATATATATATATATATATGGAGTTCCTTACATAAAGCAAATCCTATGTTATGAGTACTCGTGCAACACCCCTTTTTGGACCGTTGATAAATTGAATTGATGGCTGCGATTAACTTTTCTATTTGATAAGTTTTCGGAGCAAGTTGTTGTGCCTAATTATTTACCCTGCATCAGCTTTCTATTTTAATAAGTGAGGCCCACGTAAAATTAACTTGTCGTAATAGTTATTAAAATGAATATTTATTATTAAAATAAATCGCCTAAGAGCTTTGTATCTTAAACATACATATTTTATTTAATTTTTTTTATTTCTCCATTATATGTCATGACTCAAAGACATTAAAATGGAAAAAAAAAAAATAAAATAAATTCTACTTAAGAGCTTTATTTCTCATTATATGTCATGACTCAAAGACATTACATATTTTTTTTTTAATTTTTTATTTTTCCATTATATGTCATGACTCAAAGACATTAAAATGGAATAAAAAAATAAAATAAATCCTACTTAAGAGCTTTTGTAAATCTTACATACATATTTTTTTAATTTTTTTTATTTCTCCATTATATGTCATGACTCAAAGACATTAAAATGGAATAAAAAAAAATAAAATAAATTCTACTTAAGACAAAAATGATACTACCAAAGATTAAAATAAAAAAAATTACTACTTTAAGACAAAATGATACTACCGGCATTAAAATAATATTAAAATGTCTACTTAGAGACAAAATGATACTACTTGGTAATAAAAATTGAAAAAATAGCCTACGGTTAAGACAAATTTTGTCACGGTGACAATAAAAAATTGAAAAAAAATGATTTTATTCAAGCAATTCACCGCTAAAATGATTCGAACTCAAAACCTCAAACTCTATATACACTCATTATATGACCACCCGAGCACCACTTGCCTAGCTATTAATTTCAACCAAGGATATATCTTTATATTAAAACTTCACCATCCCCAAAATCTATATTTTGCATTATTATTATATTATTTATTTATTATTATTAATAAGTCTATATAATATATATGGGGTTTTCTATTTAGAAATAAGTTAATATCTATATTTATTATTATCCCTTTAATATTTTTTTTTCTTATTTTTGTAATAATATCAATAAAAGGATTATTAATATATTAAAAAAATATCATTCTTTAATAAAATATAAATAATGATTTTATATTCATGTATTACTATTATTATTATATTCATGTATTACTATTATTAAAAATAATATTAATAATGATTTTTAATATTAATATAAATAATGTGATTATTAATATTAGTCCTAATAAAAATATCCATATAGTTTAACAAAATAGATAAATTTTTTTCAGATTAATAATATGAAGTGGTTTTATGTGATTCAATAATATTCATATTACTAAGTTATGAATTTGAAAATCCCATAAAGTTCAACCAAATAGACATTCTTATTAATTAATATGTACATTAGATAACGTTGGATAAGTTCTATATCTCGAGGCCTAAGTAATCTTATGGATTTCTTTGTAGAGCTCCTCGCGACGCAGAATGAAAGATCGTGACATCTTCCAAGGACCACTTTCTTCAAAAATATTACTATTGGCCCCTAACGAAACAAATCAACATACTTGCATACAAAAATGCCACACCGAAAGTTGTTGTGTTTTTTCTACGAATCTTTAAGGTCCAGACAAGAGGATTACCATTGGCCAATCATCAAGATCGGATTACCATTTCGCAAACAAAATGGTATCAAATGTACCGCATGTACAAAGTAGTTGGTTAATAATTTTTAATATTAAAGGACATTATAAAATTAAAATATTTTAAAACTAAACATACCGCAACTTTAACTAATTATGAGTACATTTCATGTAACTTAATATACTTAGTGTCATCAGAAAAGGGTCAATTATGGTAACCATCCAATCTTCAATCATGAATAGAACAAGACAAAATGGCATTGATTGGTACTACACACACCCGCATGAATATGTATTTGCATTCGTGTAAAGGTGGACCAACATCTTGGTTAACATACGGATCGCAAAAAACTCCATGCAAGATTCACGCGTAGTGCAGGCACATAGCTCTCGCCCAAGATGCATGAAGAATGAATTCATGAAACCAAATTGGGACCACCTTTGTATTCCCCGCGACCGTAGTATTCCTCTCGTCTCGTAGCAACAACATATAAGTGCCGATGACATGCTGAATATCCAACCCCTGTGCCCTAAGGATCAGACCGCATTGTGTTCTAATTCATATAATCATGCGGATGTGATAAAGGATATAAATCCCTCTCGTGCCACCACGCTTCCAAACATATGTTTATTTACAAATGTCTCCTTCCAATCTTTAAGTCTTTTGGATAAGGACCCTTTTGGTCCATAAGAGATGTGGTCTCCGTGATCTTGTACTCGATGAGACCCAAATGTACATTATTATTATATAGAAATAATAATTAAAACCATCACTATTAACATAACTATATATACCTTTTGTGAACTAGATCCTGGCGCCGTAAAGTCCCGCAAATGAAGAGTTGGTTGGAATGTAACACTCCTCATAGGTTTGGAAGGTTGGAATGTAACACTCCTCGTAGGCTTGGGTGGTGGGAATGGAGCTCTCCTCGATTACTTGTGGGGTGGGTATGTAGCTCTCTTGTACAACATAATCAGCTTTGTTTCCCAAGCCCTTCATTGAAGTTGTGTGTATTGGGACCGTGGTCCAAAATTTGTGGGACCCCTCATCGAGGTATTTGTTTACCTCTTGCTTTCAAGTCGATAGTATATTGAAATCCCAATTATTTTTTTTTGCGTAACCAACTCGGAGGCAAATGAGTAAAGGCATCAAAATTTATCAAGTAACGACTTTGCACTCTCAACCTGTCATGTAAGATAAACACAAACAAATATTATTAACAATAAATATGAATAAATGTAATATTAAGTATTTACTCCAATACATGATTTATTAAAGAAGAATATAATTTTATACCATTTGAATAAGGTGTTGTTGGTTGTAAATGGCCCGAGGCTCATAACAACCGTCGTGGTCGTCATTTGGCTCGTCGAGGTTTGGTGGATTTTCCAACGTGTAATTTTCCTATACCGCACTCATGTAATCATCTATTGGGACATAATCGGAAATTTTAGTTTGTTGTCCTTCGAGATGATCCATGTATGCCTCCCACATCAAAATATATTCCCCTCTCAAGGCCATGCAATCCTCGACATCAATAAATTTAAACTTTTTTTCCTTCCTAAGGTTACCATGGTTTTTGGCTGTTGATGGTATGCCTTGCATGAACCCGAATATCATATCAAAGTGGCATCTGAAATTCCACAATATCAAAGTGGATCAAGGGGACCCCACCAGATCCCAACAACCTGCCTTCAAAATTAAATCCACTGATATCATCATCCCACATTATGTAAGGCCGCCAAACCACATCCCACATAGACTTAATATCTAACTCCCCCAGTAAAATGACAAATGGTGATGGGGATTCTCACGCCTACTGTGGTAATCTGTGGCTCCAAAATAGGACCATGCTAAAGCCCTAGGTAACCATAAGGATGATTGTGGCCAAGGGTTTGGCTTTCCAATACTTACACGCCATAAGCCCAAATTTGTAACAATGTAACACAACCATTAATGTATTTAACTCCTTTCCTAGTAGCAAGATATAAAGATCTCGTACAAATATGCTAACACCGCTGCACCCCAAGAGTAAGTTACACAATCTTCAAACATTGGCAATAAAAGACATATATCGTGGGTGCACACTATTTCTATTCCTATTAGGGAATAATATTGCCCCACACAACCACAACATGTATGCCTTTGTGTGTCGCCCTCACAACATCTTTTATTTGCATTCTCTGGACATTTATTAAAATGTTCAGGCAACCACACTAATGAAATTGCATCGCATTTTTTTGAACTAAAATATTCACCAACTAATTTATCTCCAAAACAATCCCTAAAATAATTCAAATTGGTGATGCTAAGGGGACCCGTTAAGGGCTTTCCCACCACCCAGAACTCCAAAAATAAAGTGAACATCCTCTAACGTGATTGTTATTTCTCCAGTTTAAATGAAAAGTATTGGTCTCCAAGCGCCATCTCTCGACTAAGGCGTATATCGCATTAAGATCGGTTTGGTGTACAACACCTTGATAACTAAATACTCCAAATCCACATTTATCTAAAAGGATTTTTGTTCTTTTGTCAAAGCCCACTTATTATTTCGATCAAGATATCGACCGGAGCTTAGTTTTCCCTATCTCCCATGATATATGTCATCCGATACATGATCTTGTTGATCATGCGTAACACTTGGATCAATTCGCCCATATTCCCAACTATCCATCTTTTACCTAAAAAATACATCAATTCCATATTAGTATTAAGATGCATGACAAAATGAAGTTGAAAGTAACATGTCGCAAAATGACAAGAATAATAATACACACTAACATGCATTAAAAACCGAACAACATGCATGTAATAATAACATGCATGTATATAATGTAATAATATTAATATGCATTAAAAAACTAGTAAAAACAGTAAACTATTAAAAACAAAAACAATAAGAAGAAAAATAAATTAAAACAATAAGTGAACAATTGAGTATTAATCGAATAAAATAAAAACAATAAATGAAAAATAATAATAAAATAAATACTTATCAATGCATGCTATGTCAGAAAAGTTTTTTTTTTTTTTTTTTTTCCACGAGACAAATTTTAAACCGGCTTAGCTTTTTTAATTTTTTTATCTTCTTTTCTCCATCAGATAATGATGACTCAAAGAAATTAAAATAAAAAATAAATAAAAAGATCCCACGCAGACAAATTTCATCCTATTGACAAGACTTCTACTTGCAGACAAATTTCATTCCTACCGACACATTGAATAAAAAAAATTTTAGATCCCAAACTATTCATCGCTAAAATGATTTGAAATCGCGACCTCAAGCACCAATCCTCATTATATGACCACCCGAGCACCACTTGCCTAGCCGCTAATTTCTACCAAGGATATATCTTTATAAGAAACTTCACCATCCCCCAAAATCTATTAATTGGATTTGTTAAAATAGAAATAAGTTAATATCTATATTTATTATTATCCCTTTAATAATTTTTTTTTCTTATTTTTGTAAAAATATGTCCAATTAGTCTAATTAATATATTAAAATAAATATCATTCTTTAATAAAATATAAAGTGATCATGCATTAATGACAACAAAAATTTCCAAGAATAACATGCATGCATAATATGCAAAGTGATAACATGCATTAATGACAACAAAAACAAATACATGCATGGTATTATATCCCTTTAATTCAAAGAATAACATGCGTTGATAAAAAATGGCTTGATTGAGTAGTACATCGTAATAAGTTTTTTTCATTTATATAATGTAATAATATTATTTTACTATTATACTAAAATAATAACAACAATGTAAACTATTAAAAACTCGAACAAATAACAATAAATAAAAACTTACTTGTTGAAGTTTTTTGCTCCTCTCTTCCAAATACTCCTCTCTCCACTCTCTCACATCGTAATTTTATCTAGTTATATATCGAACTTTAGGTTGAACAACGTGTGTTCTCAATAGATCACTATAGATGGTTAAATAAGCTCATGCAAGCTAAGACATGAAATACATTTAGGACCAAATTCAAACACCGACATCGTTGTTTAATTCAAACTTTTTAGTTTACCGAGTTTGCAGGTGTTCTTTCCCGAGGCGATGTTGCAGAAAAAGTGGTCAAAAACATTATTCAGTGCATTTTCCGAGGCAATGTGGCAGACAAAGGTTTGGCACTTTGTTCTACTTAAGACATGCTTAACCTACCGGGAATATATATTATTAATAAATTCTTTTCTACTTAAGAGAGAGGCTATAACTACTGGAAAAATAAAAAATATATATATTATTAATAAAACTGCTCTACTTAGACAGCTTAACCTACGGGAATATATATTATTAATAAATTGTTTTACTTTAGAGGCTATAACTATGGAAAAATAAAAAATATATATATTATTAATAAAACCGTTTTACTGGTAGTAGAGGTCAGAATTACCGAATAAATCAAATTTTTTCGCCGCTAGCTAGACTCGAACCCGTGACCTCAAGCTCCAAACATTCATTATATGACCACCCGAAAGCACCACGGGCCTAGTCCGCCATATCGCACCTTGGATTTGTATATATCTTAAACCATTCCATCTCCCCCAAATTAAATTTCTCAATATTTTATTATACTTATTCGATTATTATTATTATTCTATTATTATTACGAATTGAGTATAAAGTCGCTCCATATTCTAATGGCTTTTATGTACTTTTTAATTATTTAATTATTTTATTATTATTATTATTATTATTATTATTATTATTATTATAAACACGCGCTGGGTGAATAAGTAGTCAAACATAATAATACAACACTATGGGAATAGAAAAACCGATATTGATTATATGGGAAAAGTACATTAGTTTGACTTCTTGAGCATTAACCGCGACACAAGTCAGCACTTACCGGTGGTTTTTTACCTTTAAATATTGTCTAGAAGTCGCTATTTTCTCATGTTTATTCTCGAAAGCACCCATCTTCTTATCCTTCCATAGAATTTGTTCTCTCGATATTATTTTCTTTCTCCTCTACTCATAATTTGTTTCATCCTGGTTGCCCACTTTCACTTCGTAAAATCAAGTTGAAGTTCTGATCGAGCAAAATTCATCACTATTATTCACAAGTAAGTTTTTCAAAATGTCATATAATACATCTGAATTTGTCAGTGAAGTTGAAAGTAATAAATCTGATATTGTTCCATACGTTGGTCAATTATTTTGTACGTTGGAAGAGGTTGAATATTTTATAGATCATATGCTCGCAAAAATGGATTTGAGATTAGAATTGCAACTAGTCATAAACATGCTAATACTAATGATATCGATCTAGCAAAGATGTATGTAAGAAAAATTCCAGACACCAATTGTTGGCAAGAGTTTACCCGATGATGAAGATAGTAGTAATAAAATAACTAGACAGAGAGACTCTATAGACTAACAATGTGCAAAGCTAGAATATATGTTGTCCACAATAAGAAAAAGAAGACAATCATGATATCTCATCGTTGAATTAGAGCACAATCATCACTTAGTGACCCCCACCAAAGTAGATTTGATCGAGACTCACGTAAATATTACTCTGCTGCAAGAAATTTAATCGACACTTTAAATAAGTCCCAGATTGGTCCTAGTAAGATGATGAATGTTTTGAGCACAATGGGAGGTGGGTTGCAAAATGTTCCTTTCATCGCTAATGTTGAGAATGTGGTGCGTAGATTTAAGGCGTGATTCTCGCAGATGAAAATGATGCACAAGTCATGTCAATCATTTGAACAAACTTGCATCCTAAGTGCCAAGAAATTTTTTTTTCCGAGTGAAACCCGGTGAAAACAACCGCATAGCTTGTATTTTGTGGGTTGACGCCTCGATCAAGGTTTATATATCAACAGCTCGGAGACGCTGTGACATTTGATAGTACATACCGGACAAATAAGTATGGCATGCCGCTTTGTTCCATTTCCGGGGTCAACCACCATTATCGCCTATATTGTTTGATTTTCACCGTTACGAGAGACGAGACAGAGGACACTTTCGTTTGGGTATTATGTATACGGCTTGAAGCCATGGACTACAAGGCACCTACAACCATCATCACCGATCAAGACAGAGCCATGAGTAATGCTATTGCTACGGTGATTTCCAACTAGTTATCATTTATTGTGTTCTTCGCATATTAGCAATAAATTTCCGAAAAATTGCATCATGTTTATTCTCGAGCACCCATCGCTCAAAAATGATTTTAACAATCGTGTGTATAACTCATTGTCCATCGAGGAATTTGAAGAGCGCTGGCATATTTTCGATAAGTTCCTATGAATTGTATACTAATGAATGGCTTGGAAGTTTGTATGATGTATTTACGTAAATGGATTCCAAAGATATACAAAGAGATATTTTGTCGCTGGAATGACTACCACTCGGAAGAAGCGAGAGCATGAATGCCTTTTTTGATGAGTATGTTAATGCATCAACAGTATGCTATGTTTTGTACCGCAGAGTCAAAAAAGGTCGTAGAAAGACAAGCTTTATCGTGGAGAGGAAGGCCGACTACATAACAAAACATCGTAAAAGGATTATGGTACTCGGTTCATCTTTAGAAGTTCATGCCGCACAAGTGTACACAAAAGAGATGTTTAGACGCTTCCAACGCCAATTTGCCGATTCCATGAAATACAATGTTCATAAACTTAGTGAGTTGTGTGTCACCGATACTAAGGTTTATGCAAAGGTATAATGCAGATGTAAATCGAAAGTGGTGGAAGATATAAAGAAGTTGTCAACAATCGACAACGGGATCCAGAATATGTAATCGCCAAATGTTTTCTCACTCGTGAATTATGCAGTACATCTTGAGATATTTCATAGCAAAGAGTATTTCACAAATACCGACCGACATGATCCTTCATCTATGTGGACAAGAGACGCGAACAAAAGCAATGGTGAAGACTTACTTTAACTCCACATCCGCCGACTTCGAACAAAAATCAAGCAATGCGCTATAATCATTTGATGGGTGATTACCAGAGTTAGCGAGCAAAAGCGGCTTGCTTTCAAATTCGAGGTTACAAAACCTGTTTTTAAACCGAATGCACGAGGAAAAGAGTTGGTTGACCAAGATGATCCGGATGAGAATATTATCGAATTGGGCAGATGATTTACATTGATTGCACAATTGGAGATCCAAATCATGATATGGGATATGATAATGACGATGAAGATGCAGAGGTGAAGAAGAAGAAGAAGAGTTTTTGCCGCCTAATATTTCTCAAACAAAGGGCCGCAAAAATAATCTAGATTCAAGAGTGCACTCGAGAAAATCATTCCTTCTAAGACTCATCGAAAATGTGCAATTTGTGGCTTTGAAACCGACCATTTATAAGCTTAAATCACTATCGAAAGTGCTAGGGATTCTCGAGCCAAAAAAAAAATAGGCGCTCATTGTATTAATCATTCTATGTTTTTTTTATTTTATGAAAATGAACATGTAATATGTACTATTCCTCTTAATGTTATGCAAAGACTAGTATTGGTATAATCAGATTTCTAATATTGATAATCACATTATTATTATTATAATAATACTTCACTACTTTTATAAATTCGATAAGTAAATTAATTTCCGAAATGACTTGAAAAATTATCATCATTACTTATTAGACTAATTGAACTAGTTTTATTAATAATAAAATCATTTCTTAATAATAAAATCATTGCTTAATATATAAAATCATTACTAATAATCATTGCTTAATAATAAAATTATTAATACTAATAATGCAAGATTTATAATGATCATTATTTATATTTTATTAAAGAATGATATTAAAGGGATAATAATAAATATAGATATTAACTTATTTCTAAATAGAAAACCCCATATGTATTATATAGACTTATTAATAATAATAAATCGTAATATAATAATAATGCAAGAATATAGATTTTGGGGATGGTGAAGTTTTAATATAAAGATATATCCTTGGTTGAAATTAATATTTAGGCCCGTGGTGCTCTGGGTGGTCATACGACGAGTGTATGGAGTTTCGTGTCATGAGTTCGAATCTGTTTAGCAGCGAATTGCTTGAATAAAATTATTTTTTTAATTTTTTTATTGTCACCGTGATGTCGTCTTAACTTACTATTATTTTTTCAATTTTTATCGTAAGTCAGATGTCGATTGCATCTTCGGTAAGCATTTTAATATTATTTTAATGCCAATCGATCGTATTGCATTTATTTTATGTTTTTTTTTTATTATTTTAATGTTGGAGCCGAAGTATCAATTGCATGCACTGAATTTATTTTATTTTTATTCCATTTTAATGTGCTGAGTCATGACATATAATGGAGAAAAAAAAAAAAAATATGTGTAAGTTACAAGCTCTTCCGGTCGGAATTTATTTTATTTTTTATTCCATTTTAATGTGCTGAGTCATGACATATAATGGAGAAATAAAAAAATTAAAAAAAATATGTGTCAAGCTCTTAAGTAGGATTATTTTAATAATAAATATTCATTTTTATAAATATCTTGACAAGTTAATTTTACGTGGGCCTCCTTATTAAAATAGAAGTTTAAGATGCAGGGGAAAATAATTAGGCACAACAACTTGTCTTGGCTTATCAAATAGAAAAGTTAATCGTGACCATCTATTCAATTTATCAACGGTCAAAAAAGGGGTGTTACGACTATAAGAACCTATTTGCTATGGAAGGGCTCCTATATATATATATATATATATATATATATATATGCATGTGATCAAAGAAGAAGGAGTGAGCAAATTGTATAGCGTGTCCGTTATTTTCCTAAGATGGTTGGTGGTGGAGTAATGCATGCAACTTGTTTTTAAAAGTAATACATGAAGTTGTCCTTTCTTTTTTTTTCAAAGTTGGCTTATTATTCTTCCTGCAAAGCTAGCTTGTTTCAAAAGGGTGGGCCCTCTATAAGGAAAAAAAATGAAAGGTTTGGCAGGAATGGGTTGGCAAAGTTAGGCAGGTTTCTCAATTCCTTCCTCTGTGTTGCACTATAAATAGAGGGATAACCCTCCTTCCTCAATCACACCTTCAAATTCAGAAATTCTTATTCTAAAGTATTGTGAGTATTTTTCTTGAGTATAAGAATACTTTGAGCGTAGTTTTTCTGCAAGATTTTCTCAGAATAATATCCGATATTCTAGTCAAATCCAGTTTCTACTAAGGTAAAGGATATTATTTTATTGCAACACTCGTGAGAAATATTATTTCCTTTTGTACTCCATATTACATAAGCGATATTATTTCTTCTCGTATTCTTAAATTTGAACTTATTATGGTAAGTATTGCTTCTATAATTCCTGAAATGATTAAAAATTTTGCTTCATCTAATATCATTTCATATGAATATTCGTCTGAACTTTTTATCAAATTTGGAACTTTTCATGACTGGGTACTGTTCACAAAAAATTTTTATTTTTTTCTTCTTCCAAGTTATCTGTTGTGACCCTTATTCTTGAAATTTAATCCATGTTTTGATCTTCATTCTTGAATTTTACTCCACTATAGTTTATTATGGGGTATTATTGAACTTGGATAAACTGAAATATGGATCCCTAATATTTATCCTTCTGTCTCACTTGATTCATTTTCTTTAAAATATTTTTCATCATCCTCGGTCTTAAATGATGATATTACTGAATATCTTTGGCCTATAGTGCAAAGATGAATGATTAACTGATGAATATCTTTGGCCCGTAGTGCAAAGATGAACATGTGTTGAGATGAACATGACCAACTGGTGATACAAATGAATGTCTTTGGCCTGTAGTGCAAAGATGAATATTTGATTAAAGATGTATATTGATTGTTGTTACAGGGATAAAATATTGATGATGGAATTTTAAATCTTAGAAGATAGTAGAATTCATTCTCTATGTGACTCTTCTAATGGATTGCTGTTTCCGCTACATTTGTTGATCTAAAACTTATTGTCTATTATATTTTATCAGATTTTTTTCCTGTTGAAGACTAATGATAATTTATTGTATATTATCCTAGTCATAATATTCTTTACTAGGCTAGTTGAGCTCACCCTTTTTCTTGTTGTTCCATTTTTCTTCTCAAGAAGCGAGAATATAGCAGGAACCAGTCGGGGTAGAGAGTGATTGTTCTAGAAAGTTGTTTTAGCAGTCCTCACAATTTTTGTAAAATAGTGTATGAATAAGTGTAATGAGGACTTATTTGAGTGTGGATATTGTCTAAAAGATAATATTTGTATTTAAACTCACAGTATGTGTTGTCATATTATACACGATAATTGTAATAATGAAGTTGTAGTTTTCTTTCTATACCATGTATTTGGTGACTCAGAATGGGTGTTGTATACCTATTTTGGGGGCATCACAGTTGGTATCAGAGCTTAGGGATATGGTCTCTGGCGAAGATCAGGGAATAATAGAACTAGGAGGGGAGAGATGAGTAAATCTTTCGCTGGTATGTCCTACCTAAGCTTATTTGTTGGTCGGTCATAATATAGGGATATTATGTGATATATTAATTTGTTTAATTAACCATTGTTTTATGGCAGTATTTAAGAATGGCTGCTGAGAACTTTAACAATGGAGTGTATGAGACTGTGGAACAACCTTTAGTCACAAACTAGGAGAACGTACAACAGGAAGGCAATATTCCTCCTATAAACAACACTACTGAGCAAACGATGAATTATGGAATGTTTAGGAGCTTTTTGCAGTTCATGCAAAATCGACGAGGGGAGACTTCGTGTACAAAATATGGTGGAAGTGATAACAACGCTGATGCATCACAAACCAAGCGATTCAAGGAGTTGGGACCACCGAATTTATTGGAAAGCCGGATCGATCAAGCGGCGTGGGTCAAGCAAATTACCAAGATATTCGATGTCTTGGGATGCACAGAGGAACAGAAGGTTCCATTCGCCACTTTTATGTTCCGCGGTGAGGCAGACTACTGGTGGGAGTCTGTGAAGCGTACCTAGCCTGCTGCACTCAACATGTCTTAGGAAACATTTCAGAAACTATTCAATGACAAGTACTTTCCTGAAAGTATTCGTCATATGAAGGAGTTAGAGTTTATCATACTGGAATAAAACAACATGACGGTGTCCCAGTATGAGGTGAAGTTCGCTGAATTATCCAGGTTTGCACCTCATTTGGTAGAGAATGAGGAACGAATGACAAGGATGTTTCTGAGAGGTCTAAAACCCGAGATTCGGCAATATCTTATCTCTCATAAATTTTCTTTATATTCAGATGTTGTAAACATGGCTCAGTTATTAGAGCGAGATAATGAGTATGTTCAACCAAGGGAACACAACTGTAGGTCATCCTAAGTGGCGGTGATCATCGAAGCAATGAAAACCAGCAGGGAGAAAAACATTCGGACAAAAGCAGTAACCACTCTGGTGGTAATCATGGCCGTGATAATAGAAGGAGCGAGTCGGGAGGAGATTTCAAAAAGAGAAGGTACAACAATGATAACGTAAAGACATCAGCACAAACATCAACTGTTTCTAGGGGAGGAGAACGAGCACCGGTCGTTTGTTACAAATGCGGGAAAGAGGGACACATCAGCCCAAACTGCCCACAACAATCCAAGGTGTGTTATAACTGTGGAAAGGAAGGTCATATAGCTAGAGATTATCTAGTTACGAAACCAAGTTCAACGGGGATGGTGACTCCAAAGGCTGTCCCGGATAAGTCAAAATCAGCGATTCCTGGAAGAGCGTTTGTCGTGACTGGCCAAAACGCAAGGAACCAAAATGAGGTCATCACGGGTAAGCTTATCATAAACTCTTGCGAAGTTTATACCTTATTAGATACCGGTTCTACACATTCTTTTATCTCCCCTGCTTGTGCTCAACGTTTAAACTTGACTCTGGAGAAATTAGACTTTGATTTATCAATGGAGACTCCGTTAGGAGAAACTTTCATTACGTCCACTTTTTATAAATCTTGCTTAATCCAAGTTGGCACCATCACATTACCTGTGGATCTTATCTCTTTAAAGATACTTTCTTTTGATGTGATTTTAGGGATTGATTGGTTAACCACTCATCATGCCAAAATTGATTCTTTTCATAAGGTTGTTAGTTTTCATATTCCTAACCAACCTGTTATGCGAATTCAAGCAACTAAACCACTAAAATCAGTCATTGTCATATCAAGCCATAAAGCTATTCGTTTATTAAAAAACGGATGTCAAGCTTTCTTAGCCCATGTTATGGATTTGAACAAAGACAAGTCAGATTTGAATAATATTTCTGTTGTTAGTGAATTTCCTGATGTATTTCCTAAAGAACTTCTCGGTCTACCCCCAGAACGTGATGTTGAATTATTTATTGACCTTGAACCGGGTACAAAACCCATTTCTAAAACCCCATATCGAATGGCTCCTATTGAACTTCAGGAGTTAAAAGTCCAACTACAGGAATTGTTAGACATCGGTTTCATTCGTCCTAGTACATCTCCTTGGGGTGCTCCTGTTTTATTCGTAAAGAAGAAAGACGGGAGTATGCGACTTTGTATTGACTACCGAGAATTGAACCATGTCACCATCAAGAATAGGTATCCTCTACCTCGCATTGATGACCTGTTTGACCAGTTGTAAGGAACACAATTCTTTTCAAAGATCGTCCTTCGTTCTGGATATCATCAACTGAAGATTAAAACTGAGGATATTCCAAAGAGTGCCTTCAGAACTCGGTACGGGCATTATGAATTCTTAGTCATGTCTTTTGGATTGACTAATGCTCCTACTTCTTTCATGGATATGATGAACCCTGTATTCAAGGAATATTTGGATTAGTTCGTTGTTGTCTTTATTGATGACATCCTCATCTATTCCAAAAGTCGTGAAGATCATGAGCACCATTTGAAGTTGATACTAGAAAGGCTTCGTGAAAACAAGTTATATGCCAAGCTGAAGAAATACGAGTTCTAGCTTGAGGAAGTAGCATTCCTTGGGCACGTGGTGTCAAAACATGGAGTATCTATTGACCCGGCGAAGATTGAAGCAATACAATTTTGGGAGCAGCCGAAGTCGGTGACCGAAGTGCGTAGCTTTCTAGGCTTAGCTGGTTATTATCGGAGATTCGTGGAAGGATTTTCTCGAATCGCTACTCCATTAACTCAGCTGACTCGGAAAGATACAAAATTTGTATGGAACGAGGAATGCGAGAAGAGTTTCCAAGAGCTCAAGAGGAGACTCATTTCGACACCTGTTCTGGCAATACCATCTAGTTCGGATGGATTTGTTATATACATCGATGCTTCAGGCAAAGGGTTAGGATGTGTTCTCATGCAACATGGGAAAGTCATAGACTATGCCTCACGACAACTCAAAGAATATGAGAGGAATTATCCTACTCATGATCTAGAGTTGGCAGCAGTCGTTTTCGCGTTGAAAATCTAGAGACACTACCTGTATGGGGAGAAAGTAGAGATCTATACAGATCATAAAAGTCTCAAATACTTCTTCACCCAAAAGGAACTCAACATGCGACAATGACGTTGGCTCGAGCTGTTGAAAGATTACGATCATACCATTCAATACCATCTAGAAAAAAAGCAAGCGTAAGTAGTGGCGATTGAGTAGAAGATCATATGCGGGTATGAGTGCGATGTTGTTAACACAAAGACCCATTTTATACGATTTACAAAGGATGGAGATTGAGTTAAAGACTCCAGGGACCCACGTGATGATGGCGAATATACGAGTAGAACCGACTTTAATCGATAAAGTTAAAGCTGCTCAAGCTACGGACCTGGGGCTAATGCGTATGAAGAAGAAAGTGCAAGAAGGTGTTATTCCAGAAGCAAGAATCGATGAAGAAGGAATACTTCGAGTCAACTCCAGACTTTGCGTTCCTAACGATTCTAACTTGAAGCATAGAATCATGATGGAGGCACACAAAACACCATTTGCAATCCATCCTGGGAGTACCAAAATGTATCATGATATTCGACACACATTTTGGTGGAACAATATGAAGAGAGAGATCACGGAGTTTATCTCGAGGTGTTTAACTTGTCAATGAGTTGCGGAACATCAAGTGCCAAAAGATCCATTGCAACCACTTGAGATTCCGAAATGGAAGTGGGAACACATTACTATGGACTTCGTTACGGGTCTTCCCAAAGTTTCTCAAGGCATAGATATGATTTGGGTTATTGTTGATAGATTAACCAAGTCTGCTCATTTCTTGCCTATACGTGAGACTTTTTCCCTTGAACGTCTTGCTCGTATGTACATGAATGAGATTGTGAGATTGCATGGCATGCCAGTATCCATAGTTTCAGATCGTGACCCAAGATTCACTTCACGATTTTGGGTTAGCTTGTAGAAAGCTATGGGCACGGATTTACGATTCAGTTCAGCATACCATCCTCAAACGGACGGACAATCGGAAAGAACTATTCAAACCCTTGAAGATCTATTAAGACTCTGTGTCATAGATTTCAAAGGAAGTTGGGATAAGTACTTGACACTGGTGGAATTCTCCTACAACAACAGTTATCAAGCAAGTACAGGCATGGCTCCATTTGAAGCATTGTATGGACGAAAGTGTCGCTCTCCAGTATGCTGGGATGAGGTGGGAGAAGCAACGTTGTTGGGACCAGAGTTGGTACGAATGACTACAAAGAAGATCCAAACGATTCGACAACGTATACAAATGGCACAGGATTGACAAAAGAGTTATGCTGATCTTCATCGAAAGGACGTGGAATTTAATATTGGAGATCATGTACTATTACGTATTGCTCCATGAAAGGGAGTTACAAGATTTGGGAAGAGAGGAAAGCTCAATCCAAGATTTGTTGGTCCATTTGAGATTCTTGACCGAATATGAAATGTGGCCTATAGACTCGCATTACCTCCAAGCATGTCTCGTTTTCAAAATGTTTTTCATATATCTATGCTGCATAAATATGTGAAAGACCCAAACCACATAATTGCGTTGGAACCAGACGAGATAGCCGAAGATTTAACGTACAAGGAGGTACCTGTCAAGATATTGGATAGGAAAGAGCATGTCTTACGCACCAAGGTTATACCACAAGTTAAGGTTTTATGGAGAGACCATGCTATTGAAGAAATGATCTGGGAATTGGAATCAGAAATGAAAGCGAGGTGCCCTCACCTTTTCGACATTCCAAGTACGTACGTCAATTTCGAGGACGAAATTTCATGAGGGGTGATTGTAAGATCCCAACTTATTATAAATAAAAATGAATTTTCTCTATTTATTATTGTGAATAATGGGGTGATAATTTGATATAATACTTCGGTTATGGGGGGAAATGTGCAAATTTTGCAAAATAAGCAAGTGGTGATAAAATAATCATTGTTGTCGGGGAATATTCATTTGGTCGTGGAATATTCTTTTTGTCGAGAATATCCAAATTTACCTGGCCTTGATCATTGTGGGCCCATAATGAGTAATAGCCGTCGGATGAAGAAAATGACAAGGTTGAGTTTTTATAAATAACGGCGTAATTATTACCAATTAACAATTGTTGGAATACCGGTGGTTAAAATACGATGAATGGCGTGGTTGCATAGCATAACCTGCAGTATTGCACAGTATTGTTGAATTATTGATTCTTACGTAAGAAGACACTACTCAATAATTATTACAGTAATTACTGTTCAATATTTTATTTTATTGATTCAATAATTGTTACGTTGATATTTTATAATATTGTTGTTTCAATAATTGTCACTGCACAATATTTCCCATTATCAGATCAATAATTTATATTATTTGAATAATATTATTAGATAGCATTATTGGCAATGTCTAGAAAGTTCTGTCAAGGAGAGGTTTGGTCACCTAATTGCGCGCCAGTAAGGAGAAATCCTTATTGGAAAGCCCCCTCTTTCCTGGGAACGGTCTGCTTGTCATTATTGTGATTCTGTAATATTATTTTTGAATAATTAATTATTGGTTTATATGATAAGAAAATATTTATTTTATGTGGATATAAATGAAGGAATTTTAGTATGAATTATTTGTTGAAATTTTGGCAATTATTTCTCTGATATAATATTCATTAAAAATATTATTATAATATTTTATAATTGTTTAAAGAATAATATTATTGTTATAATATATATATATATATATATCCATGTGATTAAAGAAGAAGGAGTGAGCAAATTGTATAGCGTGTCCATTATTTTCCTAAGATGGTTGGTGGTGGAGTAATGCATGCAACTTGTTTTTAAAAGTAATACATGAAGCTGTCCTTTCTTTTTTTTCAAAGTTGGCTTATTATTCTTCCTGCAAAGCTAGCTTGTTTCAAAAGGGTGCGCCTTCTATAAGGAAAAAAATGAAAGGTTTGGCAGGAATGGATTGGCAAAGTTAGGCAAGTTTCTCAATTCCTTCCTCCGTGTTGCACTATAAATAGAGGGATAACCCTCCTTCCTCAATCACACCTTCAAATTCAGAAATTCTTATTCTAAAGTATTGTGAGTATTTTTCTTGAGTATAAGAACACTTTGAGCGTAGTTTTCTACTAAGGTAAAGGATATTATTTTATTGCAACACTCGTGAGAAATATTATTTCCTTTCGTACTCCATATTACGTAAGCGATATTATTTCTTCTCGTATTCTTAAATTTGAACTTACTATGGTAAGTATTGCTTCTATAATTCCTGAAATGATTAAAAATTTCGCTTCATCTAATATCATTTCATAGGAATATTGGTCTGAAATTTTTATCAAATTTGGAACTTTTCTTGACTGGGTACTATTCACGGGTACTGTTCATAGTTATTATTCACGGGTATTGTTCACAGTTACTGTTCACGGGTACTGTTCACAAATTTTTTTTTTCTTCTTCCAAGTTATCTGTTGTGACCCTTATTCTTGAAATTTAATCCATGTTTTGATCTTAATTCTTGAATTTTACTCCATTATAGTTTATTATGGGGTATTATTGAACTTGGATAAACTGAAATATGAATCCCTAATATTTGTCCTTCTGTCTCACTGGATTTATTTTCTTTAAAATATTTTTCATCATCCTCATTCTTAAATGATGATATTACTGAATATCTTTGGCTTGTAGTGCAAAGATGAATGATTAACTGATGAATATCTTTGGCCCGTAGTGCAAAGATGAACAGGTGTTGAGATGAACATGACCAACTGGTGATACAAATGAATATCTTTGGCTTGTAGTGCAAAGATGAATATTTGATTAAAGATGTATATTGATTGTTGTTACAGGGATAAAATATTGATGATGGACTTTTAAATCGTAGAAGATAGTAGAATTCATTCTCTATGTGACTCTTCTAATGGATTGTTGTTTCCACTACATTTGTTGATCTAAAACTTGTTGTCTATTATATTCTATCAGATTTTTCCCTGTTGAAGACTAATGATAATTTGTTGTATATTATCCTAGTCATAATATTCTTTAATGGGCTAGTTTAGCTCACCCTTTTCCTTGTTGTTCCATTTTTCTTCTCAAGAAGTGAGAATATAGCAGGAACCAGTCGGGATAGACAGTGATGGTTCTAGAAAGTTGTTTTAGCAGTCCTCACTATTTTTGTAAAATAGTGTATGAATAATTGTAATGAGGACTTATTTGAGTGTGGATATATTCTAGAAGACAATATTTGTATTTAAACTCACAGTATGTGTTGTCGTATTATACACGGCAATTGTAATAATGAAGTTGTAGTTTTCTTTCTGTACCATGTATTTGGCGACTCAGAATGGGTGTTGTATACCTATTTTGGGGGAGTCACAATAACAACCTATGATGCCCCCAAATCCAGGTATCTTCCAACCCGACAGATGGTGCTACACGGTGTTACACGGTGCTACAGTTCGCACATACATTCAATTAAAATACCTCAAAAGAGTGAATATGTCTTCTATATATTCCACAATAGTATTTCCCTTACCAGGTTCTTTATAACCATTACATGTGTTCTTGTCATAATATCAAATAATTACAAAATCCATACTATACTATTACAAAGATAATCTATTTGTCTGCCTTAGCCTTTCCTTTATCTTTACCGGATCCTTCCGTCCATTCGGTCTTAGCTGCATTCATATGGTTCAAGAAAGAGTGAGCATAACTAGCTCAGCAAGTATGACAATTTCATTTAAGCAATGGATTTGAATCATATGAATCGTATATCTTCTATAATTGAATCAATAGTTATGAAGTACTATAATAATTCAAAATAGCACTTCTCTTTTCTTTAAAACATTTCACAACTAACAACATTCGTTAAACATAAATTTGGGTCCAAGACCTTAAGCATTTAATTTTTTTTAAAAAAGGACAACCCGACATAAAGTCCGTAAGTCCGATATATCTTACGAGCGCATCTATGTGATCAACCTATAATACTCTATGTTGTACACCACTACTTTCTTTAAACATATTTACGTTTAAGTTTTGGCAACCTCACGTGCCTGTCGTTTGACGACAAAGCATTTGTTTATTCATACAAAGTCTTTCTTTGAAATCAATACCAAAACAGTTTGGCAAAAGATAACAACATTGACAATAGTTTGATAGATTATAAGGAAATCCACAAAATATATTAAGTCTAACCAAAGGAATTGGATTAGACTCCATTATACATCAATTCATGCGTCAGATACATGAATTACAAAGCTTATCTAAAAGAACTTAGACAAGGGTTAGAACACTTGCCTTCAGCGTCTTCTACGGTTAATATACTTTTCCTTTGAGTCTTTAAGGATTTTACAATACATGATCACATAACATATCACATTAGGTCATAAACAATCATGTATGGTCACTAATTTATCTTACCCTTCTTCTCAATCTAATCGTTTATTAGATTGGTTAATATTTGTTACGATTTATCGTATTAGTTTGTATTTACGTTGAAGTAATTATTTGTCAACCTTTAGTTATAGTTCTTAAGGTTTCAATCATCCTTAAGGATGTTATTTCAAGTTTATTAAGGTTACACTTTACCTTTAATCACCTTTTTCATTCACTACCTTCATGTTCATTCTTTACTGGCTCTTTTCTAGTGCTAGCGCTATGCTATGCCAAATTTTCCTTATAAAGGCCAACATGTGCTTTGAAGTTCCCGATAGGTGATGCCCGGCCTCGGTGTCTGCTGACAGATTTTCCTTGCTATTGTCAGAGTTATTACTGGCGCCACTTCATGATGGGTGGGGTTCCGATTCATGGTCATGGCGCCAAGGTTAGTGCCTTGGGCCCTCAGACAATTTTGACAGTTATTTTCTTCTGTTAATTTTCCTGGCTCATAACTTATTCATTATAAGTCCAAATTGGCTCGTTCAAAAGCCTTTAGCTCACATATCACATGAACTACGATGTTATTAAAAAATCTTATATTTTTGAATTCGTTAACATGGAATTCACCTATTAAGTTCTTTATTGAGCGTTTGTTAAACGTTCGAGAACGTTCAAAGCTCGTTTCTGCGTTCTAAGTCGGAATTTGACCATTTTTGAGTCTGTAACTCTAAAATGCAAAATTAGACTATTCTCTATTGAAAACTAAAATTTATGTGTTCAAGAGTGACTTTTGACTTTCATTCCGAGAATTTCACAATTTCAACGATTATCGTCTAATCTCGTAAATTTCGCTATAAGTTCGTTACTTGAGATTTTTTACACCGTTCAAAATGGATTCATTCCATCATTCTAACATCATAACCAAACATATTTCATCCAATCTTATACATGATGGTTTTCAATTTGTCCATCAACAATAATTATGACAATTATTCAATGTTCTTCATTAGTTCATAACTTTTTTGATTATGATTCTCTTACAACATGGTTTATTAAAGTTTGTGGGCCCAGGTGCAAAATTAGGGTTCACATTACCTAATTAAATTAAATGCACAATTAGGGTTCCACGACCTGATTAAATGTGAAAATTAGGGTTCACATATCCTAATTAAATAAAGACGGATAAGTCAGAAATAAAGGGGCTAGACTCGGGAGAAGCCTCCACGTGTCCCGAGGCAGAAGGCTCGTGGAGGCTGGTCATTTTGGGAATTGATTGAGGGATTGGATTGGTGGCTAGAAGGACAAGGCGATATGGGCATTATTCTAATAACTAAAGGGTATTTCTAGAATTTTCCTAAAGACATGTGCATGGCATGTGATTACTTAAATTCCAGGAAGCTCTATAAATACCCCTTCCATTCTATGAAGGAAGGGATCTCTCTTTAGACTCAAAACTTGGACTCTTTTGGTGACTTATGGCTTGGATATTCCACCTAAAAGCACTAAAGAGTTTGGACATTCACTGAACTCGAAGGAATCAAGAAGAAGGCTCTTGGAATCCCAATAACCCTAACACAGTTTCTGGATTCTAGGGGTTCTGTCACGCGCCATTGGAGTAATCGCCAACCTATCGTTCTCCCCTCTTCAATCAATCAATCAATTCCGTGTTCTTCGTGGATTTCTCTCCTCTCGGCCAACACGAAACCCTAACTGGCAAGGCACGATTTCCTTGCCCACATTTATTTGGCGACTCTGCTGGGGAGGTGTAGAATTCGTGAAGGGTATGCCCACAACTCGAAGTGGGAGAACAATAGGAAGAGCTTCACTAACAAATAGCATTACCTCACCGGGTCCAGTTCCAAGTCAAGCTTTTCAAGGCGTGAATCTAAATCTCGATCAACCTATCCTTGAAGATGCATCGGAAGGAAGTTCAACATCACCATACATGGCTGAGCAACAACTAGCGAATGTCAGGCAGACATGCACGAGAAGGAAAAGCGAGGAAGAAAGTGGAGAGCAGACAAATGTTGTGCAACTGGAGACACTCGAGGTGTCAGGAATAAGCATGTGAATGATATTCCTATTTAATATATGATTTGATTATGATATATATATATATATATATATATATATATATATATATATATATGAATGAATATGCAAGTATGCTTGCATTAAGAAAAGTCAGAAAGTCCTTTGATAGATAATAGAAATATATGTACAAGGACTTAGAATGAATTGATCAAATATGTTAGGTTGATCCTACATAAGTAAAACAGCTTTGTAAAGTCCTTAAAAAGAAATGATGCACAAGGACTATAAATATAGAAAGATCAAACTTGTTAGGTTGATCTTATGATGTAATAGATAGGCTAGTCTGAAGTCGTAGTCTGCCAGGTGAGTCAAGGTTAACTCGAGAGCTATCAAGGCAGAATAGAAGTATGCAAGATAGTAGATCTCGAAGTTCGTAGACTGCCAGGGGAAACGAAGAAGGATCGTAGTGTATCGAGTAGAGCTTCCTCGGGATCGTAGTGTGCTGAGGAAGTCATGTTCGTAATCGTGAGACAAGTCGCACGTAGAAGACCGATCATCTGCCGAAGCCAAGACAGAAACGTAGACTACACTCAGAGTCGTAGAGTCTACTGATGTCAAAGCCAAGTCAAGGATCGTAGATCACACTCTAAGTTCATAGAGCCTATGGATTACATGCAGCGATCGTAGTCAAGAAAGATCAGATGAAGACAACAAGCACAAGGCATAAATCATAGTGTCAAGATTTGATCTCGGGATTGTAGTGTCTCATGACAAGTCAAGTTTGAATCGTAGAGTGCAGAACTACGACCTAAGAAGAAGTGCTCACAATGCCAAGGATGAATCGTAGAGCATATACGATTCTCAATAAATGAGCACTCCCAGAATATCCAAAGGAACGAAGCCTCTAGTTCAAGTTGCAAGCTACATCCAAGGAAACCAGAGAGCACTCAACGAATGGCATGCAGGCTAACAGAAGATCTAAGCACCAACCCAATCAGCATCAAGATTGAGTTATAAGGCCATTCGTAATGAAGTCTTCCACAAGGAGATTCAAAGAAGACTTCAAAAGCTGAATAAGGAAAGTCATCTAATGTAGTAGCTATCAAGTGAACAGAAGACAACGATCTTGGAGGCAACCAAGATCGTAGTGTTTGCCAAACAAAGAAGGAATTGATGGAAGGTGAACCGAGATACTGGTCAGCCTCTGAAGAGAAAGGCTAAAGTGATTAAGTGCAGGGTCAGTTCATTGATGATAAGTGAACGGGAGATCACAAGGAGAAAGCAAGCTGGACGTGCCACAAATCTGAAGTGTCTTGATATTCAGAAGGGGACCAGAGCAAGGAATTAGGCCATCAGTCTCTGAGAATAGTCGAAGTAAATGAAGTATGAAGTTAATCGCACAATACAAGGAAGAGGTGTTCTACATTGAAGATCCAATCAACACTCTTCAAGATCGTAGTGTTAACTCAACCAGTCAAAGAGCAACACTCAACAAGACACTACGATCAGGTCCTTGAAGACGTGGGTCAGAATCATAGAGTTCGAATAGCTAAAGACTGAAGCATTGGCAAAGGTTCAATCTGAAGGGCAATATTCGGACAAGTGCTTATTGAGAGCATCGATGCAATAGGACAACCTCTGATCAAAAAATCAGAAAGAGGTAATAAAGTCTTCGACCTGCCCAAAACATTAAGGTGATACATCTGACAGGGTAGGTGAAACAGTAGACTGCAGCGTCAGAAAAAGTATGACATTTCACATCAAGCAGTCTACCTCAAACAACTCAAGATTTGTGAAGAGATTTGAATAGCCTTCAACAGCTACTTTCCAACGAAAAGATTGGGAAGAAGTATAAATGAGGAAGAGCTTCAAAGATCAAAGGTTGCTAAAGTTACCAAGTTTGGAGAGAAGGTGGACTGATCTAAAACATGTGAGATAGTGAGTCCGAAGGCTCACTCTACGATCCACCAAGAACACTCAGAGACATGCAAAGAAAGAAGTAGAAATAAGAGTTCTACAATGTAGGAGTGAGAGTTCTACTACTTAAAGAGTGTTCTAAACTGCTGAGAGAAAGAAGAGCATCATGTCATCTTGATGTCCATCATGGGAAGACTCTAAGTACAATAGAGAAGAGCCTGCAGTCATCTTAGAAAGTCCATCATGAGAAGGCATCAAGTAGCAAAAAGGGAGATCACAAAAGTCATCTCGGTGTCAAGCATGAGAAAGCTTCTAAGTACCTAACAGAAGAGCCTACAGTAATCTTAGAAGCCTATCATGTGCAACCATCTAGTACCAAGGAGAAAGATCTTCAAGGCAGTTCATCAAGGGGTCATCCGAAGTGGTTGAGCAACTGAAGAAGCTGAGCATTATGCAACACTCAGCTGCACTTCAGGGATGATCAAGCCAAGCTGCTAAGTATAGAAGATGTTCAGAGCATGAAGACATCTTAGCAGCTCAGCACCGACTTCAATAATAACAAACAAACCACTCAACAGCCAGGGCCTGAGGGGTCCTTGTCCGGAGGGACTAAACAAAGCAGGTCCAGAAGGGTCCTTGTCCTAAGGGACTAAACGAAGCTCCAAGCCTGCTGGGCTTGAAGAGTTCCTAGGGAACTAGAGGAGTTCCAAGGCTGCTGGCCTTAAAGGAATCTTTGTGATTCAGGGTGCTGCCCTTCCTTAGTGGAAATCCTGCTAGTTAAAAGCAGAAGAGTGGATTAGGAGCTTGAGTCTCTGAACCACTTAAAACCCCTTATGTCTTTTACATTATGTACTATAACTGCTATAAATGTTATGTATGTTTTAACTGCTTACAACTAAACTTACTCTACGAACAATGTATGTATGATTATGAATATATCAATGAAGGGGATCTTTTACTTATTCTGCTGTGCCTGAAAAGATTCTTATGTTTGTCACATGTTAATTATGAACAATATAATATAAACCAGAAAAGTACTTGAAATAAAAAGGATCAATTCAATCCCCCCTTCTAGATCTATTGTGCCCTCTGGGAACTAACACAAGGCATTGAAGGAAGCACAGGAAGGACAAGGGGTGATGATGGCTATGATGCTGGAGATGCAGAAGAAGCAAGAGGAAATGGGAAATTTTCGTCAGCAGTTGATGCAGATCCCCGCCTTCAAGGCCATATTCCCAGATAATTCACAGGGAGAACAAGCAGGAGTGGAGGACAACAACAATGGCAGCAACAATAAAGAGAATCAGATTGTACCTCCATCGACGGAAAGTCAGTCAGTTCCAATCATCAACTTGGAACCCCAGAACAGTGGTGACGTACCAAAACCTAGGTTGGAATCAAGCCAACCTTAGACAAACATCATCCCAAATGCTCTCCCAACATTTTCACAGGTGCAAATGCCAAACATTCCAAGCCATGTCCAGCTAGTGAACCAACAGCTGCCACCAGTGCCAGCTTTACACAATGCAAGTGTTCATCAACCAATCTCTCTACCATATACACCGCTGATACAGCAGTATATCACAACACCCTAGTACATGATGAATGATGATATGATCGACGTGATTAATCAACTTCGCAGACAGACATCTCGACCCTCAGATTTGGACTTTACTCCTCCTTACCCTGCACTCATTCGGAGGCAACCCTACCCAACAGGGTATATTGTGAAAGTAGTATGCACACAAGCCAAACATGTTTGATGATAAAGCATATACTTTGTAACAATCTTATTTCATTTATTAATAAAAAGTATTAATTTATTAAAGGCTTTTAATTATCTACATGATGTTGTTTTATAATATGTGATAAACCCATAGTTTAAGCAATGCTTTTAGAATAATGATGATGATCATTCTAATGAGATCTAAATTCTTAGAAAGCTAAAAACTAAAATAGTTCCCAATCATTGGATTACTAATTGGGGATTAGTGAATCCGGATAGATTGGTACATATGTTGCTTGCTCATTGGATGAGGATGATTGATCTCATGATCATTTGTTTAGAGACACTAAAGAAAATATGTAGGTGCTTATTAGAGAATAAGTTCACTGAACGTGGCTCGCTAAGGAATACCTAATGGAGTTTCACTTGTCTGTCAATAGGAATTCTTGTAGTGATAGTAGTACAAGTGATCCTTGGACTTGAGATCATCATAGTATCTTGTGTATGATGAGTTATACTTTGACTTATTCCTTAAGACCCTTAGGGTATATCAATGGGTATGCTTGGGTATAATAAGTTGTACATGGAGATAATGTATGTTCAATAAAGAATCTACCACTTCTAGTAAAAGAATAGAAATGTCCTATGTGATTCGATAAATGACAACCCAGTAGTCTTTGGCCAAGGCAGAATAAAATTAGAAAGGAGTTTCTAATTTGTATTATTTGGAGTTGTGCATTTAAGAGTCAAAATACATATAATTAAATAAATTAAGACTTGACAGTAATTTCATGTCTTATATTTAATTGAGACATTGTATGGTGGAAGAATTGAATTATACGGTAACTATTTACTCAAAGTTTCTTTTATGATTAATGTTGAAATCTATATTATCTGGAAAGTCGTTAATCGCTAGGGAGGCTTATCCCTATTGTAGAATAAATATTATTTATTTAAATAAATTAATCGTTTAATTTATTTATTTAAATAAGATTAGAATTGTTCTAATTGATTTATTCACAACCGGTTTAATATAGAGAACCTAAAGGGTCACACCATAAAATGAAGAATAACTATTTAAGAAGTTAATGACATAATCGTAATAATATGTTAAGAATATTTAATTTAATCTATGGTGATAACATAAATTAAATAGCTTAATATTTATTATTTAATATTTTAGAAATATTAAATATAAATTAATAAGAGGAGTCTTATTAAAATTATTACAATTATTATTATTTTAGTTTCTAAAAGTGTTTAGGAATTAATTTAATATAAGTGTAGACACTCGAAATTTTCTGTACTACTGTTACTAACATTGCAGGAGGACTGATTCGTCTTTTAAGAGAGAACCCTGAAAGACAATCCAAATCTATACCGGATACTACCTAAGTTCAAAGATCATCCCCGGATCGCAACTGGGAGTAACGTTTTCAACCTCGGATCTAACCCCGAGACTGCGAGACACAATACCGAACACACACCGAGAAGACCGATTAATCTCGGAGATAACCCCGAGGTATCCGGTCTCATCCCAACCATGGGAATAGCCACCAACCTTGGTGATAACCCTAAGGAATGCGTTTTGAGAAAACCCGGAAATGCTTGTTTCAAATGCCATCGATTCAATCTCAAGACTCACAATAAAATACACCGTACAACCCTAAGCAATAACATCGGGAAGACAGCACACCTCAAAGATGACAATGAGGACCTTCAACAAATGCAAAGAAATCCAATCTCAAATAAGTCTCGAGTAACGCTTGTTTATTATCGGCCCAATCCGCAAAGAATAATGCAGGTGAGGGGCAACATTGCCATCTCGTCCAACACGATGCCACGTCTCGTCTCTACGCAACAATGTCCCATAAGGCTAACCAATCTCGAGTGACTACTGTGCGGGGTAATGGATGAAAGTTGAAGCTTGAAGACCGGAGGGCATCGTCCCATCTTCAAAGACTTCGTACAAACTCTAATCTCATGCCATCGTACAACTCTCGACAACGGCAGTCCGAAATAGGTCCTAAATACCTCAAAACGGAGCCCCGGATTGCACTTCTCAAAATTGAGTGGACATTACAATTGCTCGAGTGCACGACTTTGAGACGACTGACCCGATTGAATCGGGCGGCCGACCCGCCTCTGGTACACTGCAATTTGGCCAGCAGTACACCTGCAAAGACCTTTTGCCTATAAATAAGAGGCTTGGGGTGCTGATTTCTAAGAGAAAAGACGGGAAACCCCCTGCACAATTTGCTCTGCACTCGCCATACTGATGTATTTTCCCACTTTCAAACACCAGTGAGCTCATGTATAGCCTCTTTTGTACCCACAAAAGCCCAAGTGTTTACCCACTCTAAAGATATAGAAGCCCTTTTTATCACCACCAATTTGTAAGCCTTCTCACACACTTTAGAGTCTTTCTCTTCATCTTTGCACACACCCTTCTACACGTTAAGAGTCGTGTTGCTTGCTTTTTGCAGGACTTGATTCCAGTGGTTTCATTCCACCATATATATATATATATATATATATATATATATATATATATATATATATATATATATATATATATATATATTGACTAACATTATCGAGTTATGCCTCGATTGAGCCTGAACTTGCCCCAGGCGCCATCGCTTTAATATATATATATATATATAATTATATATATCAACTGTGTGTCTGGACTTTGTTCTATGAGCCTAGACTTCAACTGTGCGTTTATTTGCTTATATATATATATATATATATATATATATATATATATATATATATATATATATATATATATATATATCAATATGTGTCGAGACTTTGTTCGATGAGCCTAGACTTGATGCAGTGCGTTTATTATATATATATATATATATATATATATATATATATATATATATATATATATATATATATCAATGTGTGTGTGTCGACTTTGTTCGATGAGCCTAGACTTGATGCAGTGCGTTTCGCTTTTATATATATATATATATATATATATATATATATATATATATATATATATATATATATATATATATATATATGAACTGTGGTCGAACTATATTCGATGAGCCTGGATTTTACATCCGGTGTGTTTATTGCTTTTATATATATATATATATATATATATATATATATTGTCCTGCCTGGAGTTCCCTTTGTGGCAATTGATCGCTTATGACTTTCTTTACATTTCATCATGCTCAGAGTTTACTTCGTGGCGGTTGAACGCATTCTGACTTTTTTTACATTCTCGTCCCTTTGGAGTTTCCTTCGTGGCGGTTGGCCGTATCTACTGACTTTATTTACATTTTGATCCCCCATGGAGGTGCTTTCGTGGTTGGTGATCCCGTCGTATATATATATTTACCGCTTTTATATATATACCGCTTATTGCTTTTATACAAATTGCAATATTTCGTGCGCTTTAGGAATCATGTGATCACAGATTCATCTCATTCGATCTAGATTCGGTTCCCGTGATGGACATTTTCAGCTATAAGCAGCTTGTAAATTATTCTACGATGTCTGTATTTTCTCAGATGGTTTTCATACCCACGAGGAAGTCGGCATTATTTTTGGATATATTATTTTTCATACAGATGCCTCGCATCCGTCAAATAAAATCAATTCAGCTGCTCACTTAATAAAAATGGGAGTGTAAAAGGTCTCAATTCCTATTGAGCATCAGGGTTTGAAAAACCTCTTTTATAAAACAACATTGCCATATCTTGCTAAAAACTAAATTTTTACATCAATTCAAACCCTGTGTATATAGGTTCGAACGAGGCCTCGCACTACTTTCATATAACATCACATTGACTCACACACACACACTCAGATAATAGTTTCTTGAAAAGAGGCGGTCACTGTGGTAACACGGATGTCGGGGGGTGCCTAACACCTTCCCCCCGCATAACCAAGTCCCCGGACCCTAAATGAATCTCGGTTTCGCTGACCCGTATATCAGTGTCACATCACTGGGTCAATGTGCAAACTTTTTCTCGGTTGTGTTGGTACAACTATTTAAAAAACCAACTGGCGACTCTTAACAGTCCCATCGTCGACATTATACATGTCGGACCTTTTTCACTTGTTTTTTCAAACAAATCTCACCTAAAATGAGAACACCAAAGAACAAGTAATGGAAAGGGACACCCAAAAATCCCGACGTCGACAATAAGTACTCTCATTTATTCCTAATAGGATTAGGAGAAAAAATTAGTTAAATGAGTTTAATTAATTATCCCTAATAAGATTAGGGAGCCCATTTAATTAAAAGAGTTTAATTGAATAAATAATACCTTATTTTAATTAAATAGGGTTACCTGATATCTTTATAAGGGGAGTCTTATATCTGATATCGATATACGCAATTCCAATAGTTGCAGAGTACGCTCTTTTCTATAGAGATAGAAAACTAGGGTTTAGCCAACCACCCATCTTCTTAAATCTTTCTTCTTCCTTGGTGGATCACCTCTAGAGGCCAAACACTTGGGTGACTAACGTTGATCAAAGGAAGGAACCAAACTCGGTAGATTCAAGTTGAACGCAAAAAAGATTGGAGGTGAACTTGTACCTGAGGAAGCTCAAATCTTCAAGGGTATGATTCTTGTTCTTTATATTTTTGTTTAATTAATAATTGTGCATAAAGGGTGATCCGGGTATATGGTTTGTGTGACGCCCCCAAAATTAGGTATACATCACCCATCTTGAGTTGCCAGATACATGGTACAGAATTCAAATACAACTTAATAATACAAGCGCCGGTGTACAATCGACAAAATATTAATTATGAGTTTGAATACAAATATTGTTTACTAGAGAGTATACAAACTCAAAAGAAGTCCTCGTTACAATTATTATCACACTATTTCACGAGCAATGTTGAGGACTACTAATGCACCATCTAGGACCATCACTCCGTTCCCTCGACTCATTCCAAACTATATTCTCATTTCAAGAGAACAATGAAAGAAAGGGTGAGCTCAACTAGCCCAAGAAGAAATATTATGACTAAGATAATGCGTAATAAATTATCATTAGCCTTAAATAGTGTTAAACCGATACAATATAACAAACATCAAGTTTAATTTGCAATGAACAAGCAATCCATTAAAAGAGTCAGTAGAGAATAAAATCTACTATCTTTTATGATTTAAAAGGTTTTCATCACTTTTATCGCTAGGACTCATCTTAATAAATAATCCACATCGTCGAATCACCCCTGCACTATGGCCAAGGATATTCTTTAGTATCACGACCACAATTATCCATGCACTACGGGCCAAGAATATTTGTGTATTCATTAATGGTCATGATCATGCCAACAACTGTCCATCAATGCACTACGGGCCAATGAGGACTTTTACCACATCATTTGTAACATTACGGTCATGATTACACCGAATAATCCCTGGTCATAATCATACCAAGTCCATCTATGCACTACAGGCCACAGATGACTTTAAAAAAATATAAACATGAAGATGATGACAACGATATAGGAATTCAATAAAACAAGTTCAAGAATTAAGTTATTCAGGAACTAATAACGTCCAAATTGTCAACATGATACTTCTTTGTAGAGTAAAATTCAAGAATGCTCAGAAGAATATTTCCATGAAAAGATATTGGATGAAGCGTAATTATCAAGGATATTCCACTAATTTCATGGAGTATAGAAGTCAAAACTTTAACCAACTGAGTATAATAAAGAATGGAATAACAAAAGAAATCACCATGCATGCGGTACTTCAGATGTATAAAGGTTATTCCAATGAATACTAAATAACGAAACTAGGTCAAGCGAAATTTGCAACCGATAGGATGTTCCAAATGAATAATAAAGAATGGAATAACAACAGAAATCACCATGCATGCGATACTTGCATGATGGGCATTATTCAATGAGAATACTAATAAGGGGCGGAATTAGGTCCCGCAAAAACGCATGCATGTGCAGGATATTCAGTGAGAATAATAATAAAGACGGAACCGGTCCCGGCAGAAACGTATGAGATAGGATATTCCAATGTAATAATAAAGATGTAATCGGTCCTACAGAAATGCATGCAGACATGATATTCCAAATGAATAGTAAAAGACGAAATAATAGAAGAATGTCACCAAGTATAGGGTAGCTTGGCGTATCTGAGTTATTCCAATGAGAATAATAAGGAATGGAATAACATAAGTTCTCTTCATGAATACAAAAGAATAACACCCCTTACGAGTACAACAAATAATATTCCATACCTCAAGAAGAAGAGTACTGGATATATAAGTAGTGAAGTAGCAGAATACTTTCTTCTTTCTCTCTATAGTTTATCTCTAGAGTTTCAGCAAATTCGTAAGAAAATAATGAAGGAATGAGCTTCTATTTATAGAAAAATGGACTGCATAGTAACTAACTCATAAAGGAAAATCTTTTAAATAAAATATAATATATTATATTTATAATCTAATAAAATGAATAACTTTATAAAAGATTTTACTATGCAAATACTATGCATAATAAAATATAATATATTCTAATTATTGTCTAATAAAACAGATAAGTTTATAAAAGTATTTTGTTTTATATAAAAAGATTTTACTATGCAAAATACTATGCAGACACTATGTAACACCCCCTTCCTGAAAAGGAAAGGGAGGTCACGTGCAAAGCACAACAAACCTCAAAATTAGTAAACAGAGCACTAAAGACTTCAAATATGTAATAATGATAACCATCAATAAGGCATTAAATACGATTCTCAACATAGAGTCAAAATAATCAAAACCTAAAATTTGAATCCACCTGGATGGTCAAAGACAACTCCCTCATCACACTAGCCCTGAATCACCCCTGCAAACCTGCCGGAAGAAAAATACAGCATGAGCCAATTGCCCAGTACGGATTCAGATATACAAAAGATATACAACTGATATACGAAAACAACTGAGACAAAATACTGAACAAGACTCAAGTGCAAATACGAACGAAAATATAATATCCAAATATCTGAATGGAATATAGTTGAATCAACATAATTGACGAAACCAATAAAAGAATAAAGAAATAACGAACTGAAGTAACTAACTCAATGACTTTAACTGAGCAGAAACCAACAAAACTAATCCAATAAAATAATAGGCTAAAACAAATGGCTGGAGTTATTTCATACTGAATGAGCTCAGAAATATATCTTGCCACACAGGCAAGTCAAACTAATGCCACACAGGCAAATCAAATGATGTCACATAGGCAACCAAAATAATGTCACACAGGCACATCAAAACAATACCACACAGGCAAGTTAAAAAAATGCCACACAGACAAGTCACACATTGGACCGCGAATCCAAATGTATGCAAATCGGATAGGTGTGTTTGGCGCAACATCACAAATCCGCATAACAGAAAACTAGGGTTAACCCATATGCCTCCCACAACAAAACACCAAATGGACCACTTCCTCCGGAGCCCAAAACGGAGATGTCGTGGACTAATCACATTGCCACGGAAAGTGGCATGCCTCTCGTGCCAAGACGACATGCCTGTGGTACCCCCATAGGTGGTTATAGCTCAGGTATACCCTACGGTATATTCTTACAAAAATATCATGTCACAGCACATGCAACAAAATACCAACAAAAGGGTTCTATATGTACATGTTGAACCAAATCAAATTATAGTCACAATGTCTCAAAAAGAAGGTAGCAACATGTACCGCTCTACAATTATCAAAAATAAATAGTACTAAACATGATAACCTAATTCAAAGAGTGCAAATACGAATCATATATATCAACTCCAAAATAAAACTAATATATTTATTTCACAGGAAACAATTATGTGAAATAATAACGAAATTCGAACAAGCGACAAAACGAACAAATCAAATTTAACAAGAGTATCGTTGAAAGAGTAGGGAATTCGTACCTGATATCCAACTCATTTATAGCACACTCCACAAAATGTTACCCTCAAATGCCAACGATATCAAATACGAAACGTTATTCACCACCTAAACATATTCACCTCAAATTAAAAATAATCCAAACTAATTATTCCAAAATAATTCATAATCTATTTAATATGCCTTTAATCATTGCCTTATATCAATTATTAATACTCCAAAATTTATATTTCAAATATAACTCTTTAAGTTCCTTCCGTCCGAACTAATTACACAAATAAATTAATTAATTATAAGTCTAATAAAATTATACATTACTTTTAATAGTCATTAACTTTTATAATTCTAGTAATCATCAATATTTTCACATCTTATAGTTACTACTGTCATGTTTCAATTAACCAATTATATTGTCCTATTAATATACTTTATTATTTTTATAATATTCATGTGACCACGTATTATGGGACAAAAGAATCCATCCAAATTAAATTTTGTTAACTAAATTATTTGGCCAACATGTTAGTATACGTTTTTTTAAACTTTAAATACCTGAACCAGTGGTCATCAATCATACATAACATACATATATAATTGCCCCAAAACAAAAAAGAAGAAGCTTCAGGATAGTTTTTTTCTTCTTCTTTCAAACTTCGATTTCAAGCATGTATATAAATATATATATATATATATATATAATAACTACAGTGCCTTTCGTTCCAAACAAGGTGTTGCCAAAATTTATACCCTTATATATACACCACTTGCAGAATTCATACATGATTCCTTTTCCTTGAGAATTATCAATAAATTCTTTAATTCATTCATCATCGTACCAATACTCATGTGATAAATACTATAAAAGTGATTCTCAAATCATAATATACTAACCTGAGTTAATTTCCACTGTTGATTGTTAATTTATCTTCCGTCTCTAGCCGCCACTTCTCTCTTCCTCTCTTTCCCTCAATTCGTATAATGAAAGTAAGATTAGGTTTAGTTATTAATTTATTAAATATTAACTCTCCTAATTTAAATAGGATTTATTATTACCCACAAAAATAAATTAAACCCAATAAATTTTAAAGCCCAAATTGTACTAAATTAATTTACCCATCACTTATTAATATTTATTAGCCCACACAAATTAAATAATTAGTTTGACCCAAATAAATGATAAATTTCAAACAATATGTTTTAAGAATATAAATTTAATATTATTATTATTATTTTTTCGGGATATTACACACTATGCAACACTATGCATAATAGAATATAATATATTCTATTTATAGAATAACTTTATATGAAAGATTCTTTTTTATATAAAAGATTTTACGTATTATTACATTAATAATACTAACAAAATTGAGTGACTTATCACGTAAGCATCAATAATTAATCTGGCGTGCTACTATGCAACCACGCCAGCGTATTCTTGTACTTTTAACGGGTGTTTCAACGATTAACGGTAAAACTTCCGCCGTTATTTTCATAAAGTATTTTTGTCGTTTTCTCAATTCGACAATAATTCCATTAATGAGGTCCACCAATGATTGTCTTGAATTATACTAATATTCCTGTTAAAGCGAATATTTTCGGAACCAATCGAATATTATATAACAACTTGCATACTTTGCAAAATTTATAAATATTACCCATAACTATAACATTATATCAATTTCACTCCATAATATTCAAAAATAATATTTATAAAAAATTCATCTTTATTCAAAAAGTTGGGGTTTTACAATCTCCCCTTCTTATGAAATTTCGCCCTCGAAATTAGGGTACGTGATAAGTGGATTTTTTATGCATTTATCCGGTATCTTTTACTTGAATTAGTTGTCTATATTCATGTGTCTTAGTTACTTTTCTTTCATTTTTGTGTTTATTTTGTAGAATTTATGTTTGGAAGTGGTGTGAGCGATTATTGTAAGGAAATGCAAAGAAAAGGCAAAGAAAAGGCAATCCGAACATCATTTGGGCTTTCATGTTACTTCATGTTCTTGGTTTGGAACTTAGCTTACATTGTAGAGCGTCTTCATAGCTTTTCGGAACATCTTGAATCGTTCTAATCGGAGTTCGGATGCAAGAGTTATGATCGTTGTACCAACGGACGTCAAACTTCGCTGTTTTGGTTAGCCATTTTCATAGCAGTCCCTTCCAGCTCGATTTCAACCTTCATCCGGCCGGAATTTCTCAATCATCAAAGAATGAAAGTTGTAGGGCTCGTCGATATCTTCGATTTGATAGGTGGAAGGCCCCGTAACTCTTCCCGAATCAAAAGTTATGGCCATTTTACCAGAGAAAACTACAAAGAGAAAATGTACCTTGCCGGCGCGCGAATCGCTGACCCTTTACAAGCGACCACGAGCCAAAATTTGCGAATTTTTGCAACTTTTACGCAAGTTGAGCGCCTTGTGTCAGTCAGCGTGACTTTAGGCGAAAACCACAGCTGACTTTTCATTAAACAAAGCAATTGAAGCGTGATTAAGAGAGGGGTTCAATTAGGGCTTATATATTAGACATATTATCATTATGTAAGACATATTCCACCCCTTGGGGGCTAAATAGCTACTTCCATCTTCTCTCTTTTCATAGTAGAAACTAGGGTTTACACCTTGGGAGAGAGTCTAACGGAGAACGAAGCCATAACGTCTTATTTTCTTCTTCTTGGAGTTCTTCACCATTGTGGATTTTGATTATTGTTAATGGAATTCTTTGGGGTTTTCATAGTTAATCATTGATTACTATTCAACGTTTGGGTTTGATTGTTCTTTCTCTCTTAATCTCATTTGCTTGATTATTGATCATGTTTAGTCTTGATCCCATAATGGTTTTTGGTTCCGCCATGAACTAAATTCCATTATGGGATCCTAACGGATTTTAATATGTCGTTTGGTTGCACATCTAAATGTTAGATTTGTTTTGCATATCGTATGGATTATCTATCATGGTTGGTTTGTATGTATGAATGACTGATAATCTTCATGTTAGTATTTGTACGGAATTGGAAATGAACATATGAATATGGATGAAATCATGATAGCATGCGAATATGGGGATTGCATATTTTGTGAAACAGATAGGAATATACTTTTTTGCCGTATGAGCTAGAATAAGGGTTGTGCTTAAAATCAATAGGATTACAATTGCGCATAGGAATATGGTAATTGTGATGGTATTGGTGATTACATAGATTCTAACATCTATAGATGATATGTGAGTTGGTTATAGTGCATTGGAAAATGGTTATAACTCGCTTTTATGCCCTTGGCTATTATCCTGTGATATGTGAACACTTCTTGCATGACATATGGCGATTGAATGAAATATTGAATGAAGTTAGGATCCCATTGTTTCCACATTATATTTAGTCCATTTATACTCTTATTTTTAGTTGGTAATCATAATTAGTTTAAATCAACAATTAAGTCCATAGTCTTAGCATATAAATATAGTGAGTTAATTAATGCATAGTAGTCTAAAGTTAACACTTTCTCTGTGGGATCGATACTTTACTTACCCTATATTACTTGTTGACCCGTGTATACTTGAATGAGTTAGAGCTCTTTTATAAGAACTATAAAAGAGGCAACAAGTTTTTGGCGCCGTTGCCGGGGAAAGACGTTAATTTAGAAAATTATCATTAGTTTAAAGCTGTATTGTATGACTTAGACAATTCTGTTCATTTCTCATTTCTATTTTTATTGTGTTTTTGGATACAGGTACTTGTAAAGTTTTATGCACACACGATCTTCCAATTCAGAGTTAACACCTGCACAGGATAATATAAACGGAAAAGGTTGGAAAGCAAGAGTGCGCATAAATTTACAAGCACAGTTAGAGTGTACCATGGATGACTTTGCTTATCAATGGCCTTATGTAAATAGGATTCAACCAAGGGACACAAGATCTGAAGGACTCAATGTATTTTCTACATTGTCAGCATAGATTGCAACACTTTCGGAGAGGTTGGATGTTCTTGCATTCAACCTTTCGAGAGATAGCGATTACATGTGAATCTTGTCTTTGAAAGCATCCGAGGAGTTATCGATCTGCAACATCAAGGTTGGACAAGTGCGGTTTTGGGGTGATTACTTCAACAACGATGTTTATCCACGATTATCAACAAGGTTTGGGGTATCACCCAGATTATGAAAGGGTTATAACTATCAAGGTCAATATCGCATCTCAAGTCCAACATATCCATCAAATTTCTCATATCTACCTCCAATGCAACAAGAAGAAAATGCGAGTTGAAGGAATTCATGTCAAAAGCATAGCGAGACCATGGAGAGATGATGATGAGTCGAGTTATCAAGCCAAAATCTTAACAGACAGATGGAACAACTCATTAACTCCTCAGTGAATGGTCCTCAATACATGGATTTTGAAACTGAACAAGATAATTCAAGATCGGAGGATTTGTGGTTCAAAGTTGTAGCATCAACCGAGGAGAAGATGATTGAGCAAGAGAGGTCAATTAGAAAGCTTCAGAATCATATGGATCAAATGTTCGAAGCCCTGAACAATCGCCCTCCAAACAATTGGTGCTATGACATGGATGATGAAATCGATGGAGAGCCAGAAGTGTACATGCCACTGAATGAACTGAAAGGAGTGGACATTGAGGAGACAACGGAAAATAAAGAACATGAGTTAACTTGTATAATACCCCAAGTGCCTTCTCAATTAGATTTGAAAAATTCAGTGAACTTTGCACACCCATGTCCCCTTGGTAGTCACATCCAAAGCAATAATTTCTGTGATTATGAGGCCTCTTACAAACCATGGTGGGCTACGGAAGAGATAATAGAAGAAGAAAATCCCGTTGAATTTTTCATACCTCAATGCAAAAATCTATTCACAGATACAACGGGAGAAGCACCTGGCATTGCAATGGAACTAGGGACATCATGTACAGGAAATATGCTAGGTGGCTTCAATTCACAAATTCTCATGATGGGGAACCTAGCAAAGCACATAGCGGTTCTAATGGATGGAGGGTTCTTATTTTATCGTAGAGGAATTGGATAGCGGTGTCAAGAAGAGAGATAGTGGTAAGTATTAATAATAGTTTGATTGTTTCTCCTCTCAGGTTCAATCCAATTGCTATAAGCATTCAGGATCAAACAGAAGTCAAAAACTGAAGCTGCCAAAGTACAGGGTCGCGCGGCAGCGCGACCCTACAAGCCAAACACCGCGCGGCCGCGCGATAGCTCAGTCACAGAAAAAAAAATTGCTGAATTCTTAGAATTTCTGACTAAAGCGTTCGGACAGTTAGAAGCCCACACTCAATTTCCAACTACAGAATATCTCAAACTTAGCCATCGCCTGATATACTAGCGGATCATGAGGAGGCGAACGGAGATGACATTGCCACTTAGGGGAGTATTCTTTCAATTTTAATTATAATGAGGGAATTGTTTATTTTAAGTTTGGGGGTATTGGGTTGTAGTGAGTAGTTGTTGAATATAGTTAGTTGCAAAGATTGCATGTTTAAGTTGCATAGTCGAGGTATTTTAGTATGAATTTTTTTTATTTTTATCAATTTTTTTTAGTTTTCTTTTGTCTTGTTTACTTAGTATGTGTTTAGTTGCATAACATTGTATAATCCCAGGTTTTCAGCTAGTTAAATTCTAATTTGGCCAATGATGACATAGAAATTTGATAGATTTTTGAATTTGGTTGATATCTTGAGCTTAGTTATAATTTTATACACGATATAATTCATGCTTGATGTTTAGATGTTACCAGGTAGCATGACAATGTTCCTATTTGCTTGTTGGTTAAGATTAGCATGCTTGTCTGTTGAGAGGAAAATGTTGTTTTTAATGATAGAATTGTGTAGGAAGTGAGACATAGACTATGAAAACACAATTACTCAAACTTTGAGAACACATGGGTATGCTTGCTTTATTGGGGACGAGATGGGCGTAAACGCACTTTTCGTTTGAATGGAAATGGAAAGCGAGATGGAGCGTAAAACGCACTCGTTTAAATGGAAATGGAAAGTGAGATGGAGCATAAAACGCACTCGCTATAAAAAAAATCAATAAACATCGCGGGAAAGTGCGAGAATCGGCCTCGTGAGTAAAAATAGAGCAGAATAAACCCACTGTTGAACCTTAGTGTGTATTGATGTGTTGGAGTAGTTGATGTCTCATTAGTATATGCATTCTTAAGTTAAACTTCAATTTTCTGCCTTAAGCAATAAAGCATGTGGTATCTTCATCGTTGTCAAGCTTATCTGTGAACACATCACACACACACAACATCTTTATAGCAAGTGAGGATTATATGATTGTATGTCATTATGCCTTTAGCTTAGTTTGATGCTTTGTTCTTGGATCTTGATATTTCTCTGAGGCATGACTTATTGGAATTCTTAACATGGCTAGAAATCTGGGGATTCATTATCATAGTAGCGTAGCTTACATAGCATGTAGATTGCATTAGCATTGTTGTTGCTTGAGGACAAGCAACGGTTTAAGTTTGGGGGTGTGATAAGTGGATTTTTTTATGCATTTATCCGGTATCTTTTACGTGAATTAGTTGCTTATATTCACGTGTCTTAGTTACTTTTCATGCATTTTGTGTTTATTTTGTAGATTTTATGTTTGGAAGTGGTGTGAGCGATTATTGTAAGGAAATGCAAAGAAAAGGCAAAGAAAAGGCAATCCGAACATCATTTGGGCTTTCATGTTACTACATGTTCTTGGTTTGGAACTTCGCTTAAATTGTAGAGTGTCTTCATAGCTTTTTGGAACATCTTGAATCGCTCTAATCGGAGTTCGGATGCAAGAGTTATGATCGTTGTACCAACGGACGTCAAACTTCGCTGTTTTGGTTAGCCATTTTCATAGCAGTCCCTTCCATCTGGATTTCAACCATCATCCGGCCGGAATTTCTCAATCATCAAATAATGAAAGTTATAGGGCTCGTCGATATCTTCGATTTGATAGGTGGCAGGTCCCGTAACTCTTTCCGGATCAAAAGTTATGGCCATTTTACCAGAGCAGATTACAACAGAAAATGTACCCCGCGCGGGCGCGCGAATCGGGCGCGGCCGCGCGCGACCCTGAGCCAAAATTCGCGATTTTTTGCAACTTTCTGCAAGTTGAGCGCCCGCGCGACTTTAGGCGAAGACCACAGTTGACTTTTCATAAAACAGAGCAATTGAAGCGTGATTAAGAGAGGGGTTCAATTAGGGCTTATATATTAGGCATATTATCATTATGTAAGACATATTCCACCCCTTGGGGGCTAAATAGCTACTTCCATCTTCTCTCTTTTCATAGTAGAAACTAGGGTTTACACCTTGGGAGAGAGTCCAACGGAGAACGAAGCCATAACGTCTTATTTTCTTTTTCTTGGAGTTCTTTACCATTGTGGATTTTGATTATTGTTAATGAAATTCTTTGGGGTTTTCATAGTTAATCATTGATTACTATTCAGCGTTTGGGTTTGATTGTTCTTTCTCTCTTAATCTCATTTGCTTGATTATTGATCATGTTTAGTCTTGATCCCATAATGGTTTTTGGTTCCGCCATGAACTAAATTCCATTATGGGATCCTAACGGATTTTAATATGTCGTTTGGTTGCACATCTAAATGTTAAATTTGTTTTGCATATCGTATGGATTATCTATCATGGTTGGTTTGTATGTATGAATGACTGATAATCTTTATGTTAGTATTTGTATGGAATTGGAAATGAACATATGAATATGGATGAAATCATGATAGCATGCGAATATGGGGATTGCATATTTTGTGAAACAGATAGGAATATCTTGTTTTCTTGTATGAGCTAGAATAAGGGTTCTACTTAAAATCAATAGGATTACAACAATTGCGCATAGGAATATGGTAATTGTGATGGTATTAGTGATTACATAGATTCTAACATCGTAGATGATATGTGAGTTGGTTATAGTGCATTGGAAAATGGTTATAACTCGCTTTTATGCCCTTGGCTATTATCTGTGATATGTGAACACTTCTTGTATGACATATGGCGATTGAATGAAATATTGAATGAAGTTAGGATCCCATTGTTTCCACATTATATTTAGTCCATTTATACTCTTATTTTTAGTTGGTAATCATAATTAGTTTAAATCAAAAATTAAGTCCATAGTCTTAGCATATAAATATAGTGAGTTAATTAATGCATAGTAATCTAAAGTTAACACTTTCTCTGTGGGATCGATACTTTACTTACTCTGTATTACTTGTTGACCCGTGTATACTTGCATGAGTTAGAGCTCTTTTATAAGAACTATAAAAGAGGCAACAGTACGTACCTGGTATATTGAAGAGGTAAGGATACCTTGATTTCATTTCAAATTCTAACTCCCAAGTCATTTCCTCAACATCGTGGTTTCTCCACAAAACTTTGACTTGAGGTATAACCTTGGAGCGTAGAATATGTTCCTTCTTATCCAAGATTTGAACAGGAACCTCTTCATACGTCAAATCTTCCGCTATTTCGTCCGGTTCTAACTCAATAATGTGGTTCGGGTCTTCCACATATTTACGTAACATGGATATGTGAAAAACGTTATGAACACGAGACATACTTGGCGGTAAATCGAGTCTATAGGTCACAGTTCCTACTCGATCAAGGATTAAAAATGGGCCGATGAATCGAGGATTGAGCTTTCCTCTCTTTCCAAATCTCGTAACTCCTTTCCATGGAGCAATACGTAACAACACATGATCTCCTATATCGAATTCCACGTCCTTTCGATAAAGATCAGCATAACTCTTTTGTCAATCTTGTGAGGTTTTTATACGTTGTCGGATCGTTTGAATCTTTTCCGTAGTCATACGTACCAACTCCGGTTCCAACAATGTTGTTTCACCCACCTCATCCCAACATACTAGAGAATGACACTTTCTTCCACACAACGCTTCGAATGGAGCCATGCCAATACTTGCTTGATAATTGTTGTTGTAGGAAAACTCCACCAATGGTAAGAACTTGTCCCAACTTCCCTTGAAGTCAAGGACACAGAGTCTTAATAGATCTTCAAGAGTTTGAATCGTCCTCTCTGACTGCACGTCCGTCTGAGGATGATATGCCGAGCTAAATCGTAAATCCGTGCCCATAACTTTTTGCAAACTAACCCAAAATCTTGAAGTGAATCTTGGGTCTCGATCAGAAACTATAGATACTGGCATACCATGCAATCTTACAACCTCGTTTATCACTACTAGAAATTTAACCTATAGCGACGAGCTATATCGACGGTCGGGATGGAACCGCTTGTATAGGTGTCTATAGAAACTGATCCCGGACCGCCATCAGGTATAGAGAGAAAACAAAGCTCTATTGCATGAGGGTCGCAGCTTGACCAACGTCATGAACATAAAAAGATATCGATTATACTAAATCTCGATCCTCTCAAGTCTCTAAATCAAACCATCCCTAAATCTCTCATGCCCAACCGTAAATGTCATAAGACAAAATCATTTTACCCAACACCTAAATGGCCAAAGAACGATTGAAAGCAAAGAGAAGAGAAAGAAAGCATATTTAAATAAAGATGAAGATCTAGGAGCACAAGTCGCTCTAATAGTAAGGCTGAAGCACAAGTCGATCTAATCGATCTGTTAGAGCAAAATTTAGGGTTTCTTTTTTTTTGTTTAATTATTTCAATTTTTTGTGCGATAAATCAAACCATTTTGCGAGAATAGATTTGTTAAAGATAGAAATCGATTGGAAGGAGAGAGGTCGATACTTGTGAAGAAGTGCTCTTTCAATGAATAGAGGCCACCATTTGCGAATCCTTTACCTCTTCCTCCTCTCAGCGATATCACTTGCATCATCACCGAATCCACCGATTGGTATTGACCGCGATATCGCTTGAGTTTTCAATTTATTTCAGTTGAAAATTTCATTATCGTAATTGTTGAATAAACAAGTAATAATTTATGTGTTGTTGACTGTAATATACTGTTTGTTTTTTAATTTTTATTATACAAATGAAAATAAGAACCCCCAATTTCTCTCTTGGTTATTGTTAACGCCAAGATCTACTCCAACGTCCCAATCACGTAAGACGCCCTGATCTTGCATAGTAAACACGATAAGACACCAAAAGCTTGACTGCTGGACCGCCGGGGGATAGCTCAGGCGTGAGAGTCAGTATACGTGTTCACAAGGTTAACAATGGAGGATGTAATGTCTAGTGTATTGAGAGTGATAATAATTCTCAGTTGTGTGTATGTGAATATGAATGTGAACATACCTGTTTGTGAAGACTTGGTTGATAGATTGTACTCTCTTTGCCCAGTTTACCGTGCCACCCACTACCTCGACACGACCCCTCGATCGATGGGTTCTCATTGATCGCATCTGATCTGTCCACTACTTTTGGTCACTGTTTATGCCGCCGGCCGGCTATAATCCCATCCACATTAATGCATGGCGGTGTCTTAGTCAAATGTCCTTGTTTTTTCATCATTACAAGTCAAAGTAATAGATATTAAAAGATCCAATGGGTTAGTCAATGAAGCAGGCCGGTTTCATAGGATTAAATAGAAGTAATATGGTGACTAGGCCCAGTGGCTTTCAAGGTTCAATAATGAAGGCCCAATAGATTAATTAAATAAGTAAGCCCAATTTGCTCGGCCCAAAGAGGGGAAATATCATGACCCAACATTGCCCCCTAGTTTTTTGTTGAACAGAATGTTTAATAGAAAACTATAAATTAATGGTCCATGATATTTTACTAAAGGTCCATAATGAGAAATAATCGAAATGTACCCGGTTATGGTTCATGAGATGAAATGAGAGGAGACCGGAGGCCCAAATCAAAAAGGCCATGTCTGATAAATATCTGGACCCGGAACCGGACGCTTCCCATTCAAATTCTAAATCATTACTAACATTTAATGTGCCGGCCTTGTACACCGTGTAACCGTCAATATAAAAGATAAACTTTACCAATTTTGACAGTTTTACCTGCCAATTTGAACTTTGAACCTTTGAGCTTTCTCCTTCTCTCCAGAACTTCTTTCCCTCTCTCTGCGAAATCTCAAAAATGGTGGTCCTGAATACCAACCAGAGTTCTCCTCCTTGAGTGACTCCCATTAACACCGTTTCCCCCAACCCAAACCCTGATCAAGAGGGTTCGAGTTCAAATCCCCAGTCCACAGAAACCATGGGGAAGAATCCGCCCTCGATATCCTCTCTGCGACCTACTGACTTCTTTAAGGATGGGGAACAATTTCCTCATGCCAATACCCCCCTCATCGTTATTACGGAAGAGATCGTATCCTCCGGACTCATTATCGATTAGAATATATACGTAATAAGGGCTCTGCTCTCGAAGAAACGCATGTACCATCGGCCAGGATGGTTGGGTCGCCATGCCGATTACATTTCTCGAAAAGGAATTCGCTACCCTCCATGCCTTCGTCGTTACCCTCCTAGGGTTTATAGGAGTGGGATTTGCCCGATTGGTTCCTAATTCCTATATCCACATTACGGCATTCATTGCCTTCTGTCACGAACTAGGGATTCCTCCCTTTGTCGACATCTTCTTCACCCTCTTCTCAGCCGGTAAATCCCGAGATCGAGGTTTCAAAATGTTGAGCAAACAGTCTCCTCGACCCAACGCCTTGATTGAGAAGAGACCCCCGATGGATACCCCTTCAAGCAACAAGGGTTGGCACGAAAAATGGTTTTTTGTTACAGGACCCGAAATCTCTTCTCTTCCTGATTGGACTATCTCTGATCAGATTTCTGCTAACTTTGGAGATATCCCCGAAGAGCGTGTTAAGGAAATGGCAGATTTTTTGAAGAAGATTCCTCTGAAGGAATGGAGTTTTGCACTTCTGACTAAGCAAGCCTGGTTATATGACCATAAATGTAAGTTTCGAACAACTTTGTAACACAGTTTTTTGAGATATTTAAGTGACATGCATTCTGATACATGGTTATTTGCAGTGTCTTTGATCAAACCAACTTCTTCGGAAGTAAAAGAGTTGGAAGACTTTTTGGTAGGGGAGATTATGGATGCAAGTGAAGAGCCTCCGACTGAAGAATCTCCCCGAGCTGATCCCCCCGTCACCGATATACCCACTATTTCTCCTCAGAATGACGAACCCCAAACTGATGAACCCATCGTTCCTGAAGAATCTCTCAGACCTCGTCGAAGGAAAAGAGACGCCAAGAAATCTAGATCCACCCAGCCAGAAACAAATCCTGAAAGCGATCCGGAAACAATTCCAGAAGCAATTCCATAAGCAAACCCTTCATCTAACCCTAGTTCTGTACCTTCTGAATCGGTTTCGATTAAGAGAAGCCTGCTTGACATACCTCTACACGATCGGGTGAAGGTCCTCCGTGCTAAAAAGTTGAGGACAAAGATTACTCCATTGACTGCCGAGGAGTTCCGAGTTCCATCGTCTTCGACTGACATTCCCCCAATAGTCCTAACGGGAATTCAAGTGCCTGATGATGAACTGGTCGAATCTATCCCCGTCCTATCTAGGAAAAGGAAACAACCATCAGACAGCCATCCAGGTTCATCCTCTGCTCCCTCACCAGTCCACGAACCTAATCATGTTCGATCTCCCTCTTCGAAAAATATATATACGGATCTGCCACGAACTAGCGATCAGCCTGTGCCTTCTCCTCCAAGACAGTCAACCTCTGAATTTCAGCATGATGTTATGGCCTCTCCAACCATGTGGCCTCGATTTAATGCCAACTTTCCTTTTCAACTGTTTGATGCTTTCGTCCGTGAGACCGATGACCATCGATTTGGGAACAGTTCGAACGGGGATTTGCTTAACGAAGGCATGAGCTATCTGGAGAAGGGAAATGGTTCTCTCTTTAATTTCTTTATTTATCTTCATACGTATATAGTTGAAACTGATCAAATGATGCTGGACATGCGTAGGCGAATGCTGTGTTCGGACGTCTGCGTCCCAAGTCTATCGAAGCTGAAACCGAAGAAGAGGCAATGAAAAAGGAGAATGCCATCCTGAAGTCTGCTCTGGCTCGGGAAAGGACTCAACGTGAGAGCGTTCTTCACACAAATGAAGGTCTTCGGAAAGAGTTGGCCCAAGCCAAAGGAGATGTGAAGACATCCAATGAAGAACTGAAGTCAACTAAAGCACAATATGAGGAGATCGTCAGGATGAACGTTGATTTGGTTCAAAGGAGCGAAATAAGGATGGAGAAGATCAAAGAGTTAAAGGCTGATGCTAAGATCTTGACTAAAACGATCCAAAAGCTAGAGCTAGCAGAAACTCGTCATCTGAATAAGCGTCAGAAGCTTGAAGAAGAAATTCGAGAACTCAAGGCTCTTCGGGACCTTGGGCCTCCTTTGACCGATGATCTTCGGAAACAGATCTGTGAAAAGTATCGGACATCGGATGAGATTAACGGAGAGATCATGAAGATATATTCTGAAAGTTATGAGCTCTGTTGGAGTCGTGGCAAGGAGAAGTTGATTACAGCTAACGTGGACCCAACTTTTCTCGACTCTTCAAATGGCGAGGATGATGCATGAAGTGAATACTTTTGTCTTTCCTGGATTTTATTTAAGAATATTTGTGAAAATTTCAGTTATTTTACTTTCTTTAATTTATAGGATTTGTGTAAAAATTTTCTAATTTTGTAATCAAATTAAATATTAATGAAAGGGGGTCTCATCCCTTATGACTCCGGTGCATTTACTTTACGCCGATACTTGATATTAATTCAAATTTGGAAAAATGTTCAAATTCTTTCATGGACTCAACTCGAACTGTTAATTAACAACTAAGCATGTCATATAACAGATAAAATGAAGTTAAAGAATGAGGCATTCCGAACTCGACACTTAGAAAAAATTTAGGTAATAAAGTAAAGGGATATTTATTAGTTACCGAAGTGTGAAACAGATCTGCTTCATTGGGAATTTGTTTACCCCAAAAGGCCTAACAAAACCAAAAGATGACATTTGCCTACCACGAAGGGCCTGACGAAGTCTGAAGGACAACGCTTGCCTACCACGAAGGGCCTGACAAGGTCTGAAGAACAACGCTTGCATACCACGAAGGGCCTGACAAGGTCTAAATGTCGATAATTGCCTACCACGCAGGGCCTGACAACGTCTTAAGGATGACACTTGCCTACCACGAAGGGCCACGACAAAGGTCTAAATGTCGATAATTGCCTACCACGCAGGGGCGACAGCGTCTTAAGGATGACACTTGCCTACCACGAAGGGCTGACGACAAGGTCTAAATGTCGACAATTGCCTACCACGCAGGGGGCGACAACGTCTTAAGGATGACACTTGCCTACCACGAAGGGCTCGACAAGGTCTAAGTGTCGATAATTGCCTACACACGCAGGGGCACGACAAGCGTCTTAAGGATGACACTTGCCTACCACGAAGGGCACGACAAGGTCTAAATGTCGACAATTGCCTACCACACAGGGCCTGACAACGTCTTAAGGATGGCGTTTGCCTACCACGAAGGGCCTGACAAACCCATAAGGTCCACCTGCCATTAAGGCTACCATCGAATGGTCAGCGAGTCCCCCCGAACCTCCTTACACCACTGAACTGATCAGCAACGAAGACAAGATTTGTTTGAGAGAACAAGAAAAAGGGAACTTTTATTGATGATGACGTGAATATTTACAGACTTCCGATGTACTGACATCGTTTTTACTGAATGTACTTCCTAAGCCTGCCAGCGTGCCAAGTATTTTTAATTGCTAACCCGTCTAATGCCTTCAACCGATAAGTCCCCGACTTTGGCACTTTAGTGACTTCATATGGTCCTTCCCAGTTTGGCATCAGCTTTCCCATATTCTGAGGTGTAGATGCTTCAACTTCTGTGAGGACAAAATCCCCTACTGCGAATCTGCGAAACTTTACCCCCTTATTATAATGCTTAGCCACTCTTCGCTGATAGGCTGTCAATTTGATTAAGGCTATTTCTCTGACTTCTTCAAGAAAATCAAGATTGGCCTTCAGCCCTTCTTCATTGTAGATCTCTTTGAATTGACTAACTCGAAGACTTGGAGATCCAATTTTAACTGGGACTAAGGCATCAGTACCATAGGCCAGTCTGAAAGGTGAATCCCCCGTTATAGTCCTCGGAGTAGTTCGATAAGCCCATAACACGCTAAGTAGCTCTTCTGGCCATCTGCCCTTAGCTTTGTCCAATCTGCGCTTGATCCCATTCAGCAGCGTTCTGTTGGTCACTTCAACTTGTCCGTTTAACTAAGGATGAGCTACTGAAGTCTTTATGATCCCCAGTTCTTTCAAAAATGTTTCAAATTTCTATCCCACAAACTGACGTCCATTGTCCGATATTACCACCTTAGGAATTCCAAAACGAAATACTACTGATTCTTTCAAAAATTTCAAGCATTCCTGTTCCGTTATTAACCTAAGTGGCTTTGCTTCTACCCATTTGGTCATATAGTCGATGGCAACTATAACAAAACTGACTTGACCTTTTGCTTTCAGTAGTGGACCCAGTATATCAACCCCCAGACAGCAAAGGGTATAGGAGATAGGATCAAGTATAGCTCTTCTGGAGGTTGATGTGGGATCGGACTGTTGAGCTGACATTTCTCGCACTTCTTGACGTACTCAGTCGCTTCTTTGAAGATGGTAGGCCGGTAGTACCCCTGACGAAGTACTTTATAGGCTAATGACTTAGCGACCATATGGGTATACAGATGCCTTCATGTACTCTCGGAGAGCATATTGACCGGATGGAATCAAACATTTCAGTAGTGGAGACGAGAAAGCCCTTCGGAACAGATCCCCATCAATCAAAACAAAATTAACACTCTTGTACTTGATTTTCTTGGCTAGCATCCGATCCGAAGGTAAGATGCCATCTGACAGATACTCCAGTTATGGAGTCAACCAGCGGTTGGTTAGGTCAACGCACATCACCGATTCATGATGAACACTAGGATGTTACAAAATTTCTAAGTAAACCGACCCATCAAAGACGTTAACATCCGTAGTGGCTAATTTGGAGAGTGCATCAGCAATGGAATTATTATTATGCTCGACCCCCTGAAACTCGTAGGATTGGAAATACTAAAGCAGTTCTTTCAATTCTACCAAATACTTGATCATTCTTGGGCCTCGAGCTTCATACTCCCCAGAGAGTTGCTTAACGACTAACTGAGAATCACTGAAGATGACTATTCTCTGCACTTCAAGACTCTTCGCTAGTCGTAACCCTGCGAGTACCGCCTCATACTCAGCTTCGTTATTCGTCGCTTTGAACTAAAATCTGATGGCCTGTTGCACCTTGAATCCCTCCGGACTCGTCAGAATAATCCCTGCTCCACTGATGTCCGTAGTAGAAGACCCATCTGCATACAGCGTCCACGAACTCGCTTCATTGAAGAATTGCAAGCGCTTTGTCGGATCCTTGACACGCAACAACTTCATCGACGAGAGAGAACGAACATTCGACTACAAAATCAGCTAAGGTCTGCCCCTTGATGGCGGTTCGGGGATGATATTCAATAAAAAATTGGGACAACTCCATAGTCCATGCAGCTAATCTTCCCGAGACCTCAGGTTTGCCCATAATCTTCTTCAAAGGCTGATCTGTGTATACTATTAACAACCTACCCTGGAAGTATTGCCTAAGCTTTCGACTAGCAGTTATTAAAGCAAAAGCAAACTTTTCAATGTTTGGGTACCTTGTTTCAGCATCCCGAAGGACATGGCTTACATAATAAACCGGGTGCTGCTTACCCCCAACTTCACGCACCAAAGCGCTCCCTCATCGCCAACGAACTAGTATTTGCTAAGTACAAATATAGAGGCTCAGTAGGAACGGGCTTCACCAACAAAGGCACCGAAGATAAGTAGGACTTGATGCTCTGAAATGCGTCCTCACACTCCGAATTCCATTGGAACATCTTTACATTCTTCGGCCCTTTCAACGTATCAAAAAATGACAAACATCTTTCTGCCGACTTGGACATGAACCTCCTTAAAGTCGCAATCCTTCGGTCAGACGTTGAACATCTTTAAATGGTGAGAGTCTTCATGCTCGGGATCGCTTGAATCTTCTCTGGATTGGCTTCAATTCCTCTTTGAGTGACAAGATAACCCAGAAACTTGCCAGCCCCTAGACCGAAGGTGCACTTAGTGGGATTTAGTCTCAAGTTGTGATGGCGAATTGTGCGAAAGCATTCTTCTAAATCATCCGGATGTTTACGTGCAAAGACATGCTTTTAACAATCATGTCATCCACGTACACCTCCATATTCTTACCCAACTGGTATCTGAAGACGTAGTTCATCATCCTCTAGTATGTGGCCCCGGCATTGATGAGGCCGAAGGTCATTTTCTAGTAGGCATATTCCGAACGATGCGTAATGAACGCCGTCTTCGGTATATCCTCTTTACTCATGGAAATCTGATGGTACCCAGAGAACGCGTCCATGAAACTTAACAAAGCATACCCCGAAGTGGCATCGATGAGTTAGTCGATGTGAGGCAGCGGGTAGAAATCCTTTGGATAAGCTTTATTCAGATCGGTATAGTCGATGCAGACTCGTCATTTACCGTTCTGTTTCTGGACCAGCACCACATTTGCCATCCACTGCGGGTAGTCGATCTCAAAAATGAAGTCAGCTGCCAACAATTTTGCAATCTCTTCATCGATGATCCGCTGACGTTCAGGTGCAAAGATCCTCCTCTTCTGTCGAACTGGTTTCTTTGATGGGTCCACTTCCAACCGAAGTTCAGCAATATCCCTGATTACTCCCGGCATATCCTGAGGTTCCCATGCGAAGATATCAACATAGCATCGCAGGAGCTCCACGAGGTTCGTCCGGAGAGGTTCCGACAGACCCGAACCTATTTTCACTGTCTTGTTCACTTTGCCCGGGATGAGCTCTATCTCCTCTGTTTCTTCAGCTGGCATGACCAATGGTTCGGAACTACTCTCAGTGAAGGGTTCAATCTCTATCGCCATGGTCTGCTTTTGTTTCGATACCCCCACTCCCGAAGTGATCATAGCATTTCTATAACACCTTACGGCGGATCCAAATCTCCTTTCACCTCACCTGACCCCATGGTAGTAGGAAATTTGATTTTGAAATGAGGGATTGAGGTCACAGCTTGTAAAGCAATTAAAGTAGGCCTCCCCAAAATAGCATTATAAGCAGAATCTACATGCATAATATAGAATTTGAAAATAATTTCTACCTGCTGAGGGGCCATTCCAAAGACGACCGGTAGTTCAATGGTTCCAGCCACCTTGACTGGATCGTTACTAAAACCGTACAAAGGAGCCTCCTGCCCTATCTCCATCTTCCGCCCGTCTAGGTGCATCCTCTGATAAGCGTGGGCATACATAATATCTACAGAAGACCCATTATCTACCATCATTCGCTTCATATCCACCGAACCCACTTGCGCAGTCAGCACCAATGATCCCTCATGCGGTTCGATGATTTCAGAAAGGTAATCCTCGTCGAATAAGGAGATTACCGTACTCGGATAAGGTCTATCGATCTTTGAGGAGGTACCCACCAGCGACATGACCGAATCCAAGTGACTTCGGCGCTTCTTTCCAACAAGTTTTCCAGAAGTACCCCCAGTGATGACATCTATCACATGCCTTGCAGTTATCCCACGAAATTGGAAACACTTCTTTGAAGCTGGTTGAAATTTGCCGAAGCAGGTCCTCTATCCTGCTGCAGATTCGTTCTGGCAGCCACATACTGAACTAAAGCCCCACCTTTTACCTTTCTTTCAATGAAATCTTTCAAACTAGCACAGTCGTTCGTATCGTGACCTGAGGCTTGATGGTAATCACAATACTTACGAGGATTCCCTTTTCCGGGCTTAATGTTATCTCGAGGTGGCTTGAAGATAGGTTGATCCTTAATCTGACCAAGATAATGACCCTATCGGTGTTAAGTGTTATGTCGTCCTATTTACTCTCTGAAATTTGGGCGGACGAGCGTCATCCACCCTCTCTCAATTGTTATATCTCTTGACCCACCTTCATAGCGGTCTTTATTCCTTCATTCTTCTTACGGTCCCCATCGGTTTTGTCCGTCTGTCTCCTTAAGTAGATGCGAAGAAGGACGTTTGAGGTCATTCATGGCTTCCTCCACCACGATATAGCCTTGACTTTGTCAAAGGCTTCGGTGAGACTCTTGGTGGTGAAACATTAATTTCTTCACCAACTTTTCGATTTGACAAAATCTAACCCATTACGAAATAGTCCTGACTTGTAGATCGTTGGTTACATCACTTGGCCGATCGCTTCACCGGAGAACCGCTTCACATATTGGCCCAAAGACTCATTTGAATCTTTGTCGAACTGAGCCAACGAACAGTTGGTTTTCCCCTTCTTTTGTTGCTCCGGCGAGCATGAAATTTCTTGCACATGTCTGCCCAAGATGAAATTGAATCTGAGGGCAAAGTTCCCATCCACTGCCGGGCATCCTTTCTGAGCGTCGTGACAAAAGTATGACACTTAGCAGCATCGCTAAAGTCATAATAATCCATCGATCGATTCGAGCGCTTTGTTGTGGTCGTAGGGATCCCCCGATCCATCATAACTTTAAATGTGGGGCAACTTCTTGGTGGGGTCAGCCTTCTCTTTTAGAATTTCCGCGGAAAAAGGAGATGCCTTCTTTCTCGAAGTATCTTTTGTTTTTTGCACTTCGGCAAGCTACTTCCAAAGTTCCTTTAATTCTTTAACCAGATACTCCACACCTTCTGGTTGAGATGATGCTTCTTTTTTCGGTGACTCCTTCCTCTTCTGAGTGGACCGGTTTCTTACAATAGAACCTCCAACTTTAGAGGGACTTTTCCGATGATGAGCGTCCACATGGTGGTGTACCCTCAGTAAACTCTCGGGAGTATGACCTCTAGATATACTTCGTCTCTGAACTCGGGCGCTATGGTGAGAATGTGCAACAACAAGTGCTTTCTTTGTATTCTCAAGAGTGAGATCTCTGGATCGACCTCTTCGTTCGCTTCGAGCCTGTTCCTTAGAATCGACAGGGTGATGTGCCCTCTTCGATCTTTGAGGAGTAGGGCTTCGGGATCTTCTTCTTTCTCGGGTTTGGCCCCGAGACTCACGTCCTGAATGAGTAGGTTCCTTCCCACTCCGATGCCCTCGCTCTTCGGACTGAACATAACTGAACTCTTTATCCCTCAACTCTGCCATTCGAGCCATCTGCTTAGCTATATCCTGTCGCTGCTTCATAAGTACTTCCATAGCTCTATTTGCTTCATCTGCCATCTTAGCCATTCGGGAGGCCTTTGCGTCTTGGTCATCTTGGTATCGAGTTCTAGGCGAGGTGCCTTCTACTCGTTTCTGACCATGGCCAGACCCCTTCTCTGTCGTGAAAACTAGCTTACGCTTAGCTTTTTGCACCGCCTTGGTAGAGAATCTTGGTGAGCGTTTGGGCCGTTGTCTTTGGCGTGAACACTTATTGTAGGTCCCAAACGATCTTTGGCAGACACTCGTGGTCTTTGATTCACCTTGTGACCGTGGTTTGCCCTTCGGTGTAGGTGTTCTACACTTCACCATGAATGCGATGTAGAACAAACACGATGCGTGATTGAAAATACTCGGGACACTAGAACTCGACCCTCTTCTACAGCGTCGATGTTGCGCAAGATCTTCTCCAGCGTCCCAATCACGTAAGGCATACTAATCTGCACGATAAACACGATAAGACACCAAAAGCTTGGTTTAATTTGGACCGCGAGGGGATAGCTTCGAGCGTGAGAGTCGATATCGTGTTCACAAGGTTAACAATGGAGGATGTAATGTCTAGTGTATTAAGAGTGATAATAATTCTCAGTTGTGTGTATGTGAATATGAATGTGAACGTACCTGTTTGTGAAGACTTGGTTGATAGATTGTACTCTCTTTGCCCAGTTTACAAGTGCCACCCACTACCTCCGACATTTTGATCGATGGGTTCTGCTTGATTGCATACTGATCATCCACTACTTTTGGTCTTTGTTTATCTGCATGGGTAGGCTATAATCCTATCCACATTAATGCATGACATGTGTCTTAGTCAACTGTCATGCTTTTTCATCATTACAAGTCAAAGTAATAGATATTAAAAGATCCAATGGGTTAGTCCAATGAACCGACCCGATTTCATAGGATTAAATAGAAGTAATATGGTGACTAGGCCCAGTGGCTTTCAAAGTTCAATAATGAAGGCCCAATAGATTAATTAAATAAGTAAGCCCAATTTGCTCGGCCCAAAGAGGGGAAATATTATGACCCAACAGTTATGATAAAAGGGAAAACCCCAAATTTGGTGATGGTGAGGTTCGTACATGGTTCTAGGAGTATTAATTGTTTTGAGTTGAAGAAAATTTGTGAACAAGTTGGTTGTATGGAAGGAACACTTGTCTATGTTGCAATTTTTTGGGTTAGATTGGAATTGAACGTGTAGTTGTACTTTCTAATTTTTATTCTTCTTTATGATTGTGCTGATTTTGAACACCCCAGCAGTGTTCCAAATTCTTCTCTACTTTTTGCCTAGATTCTAGATGCTCATTATGTTGGTGGGCCACTTTGACATTGGTAATACTATAAGGCTGTTGTTGATTTAAGTCTTCTACTGCTTCCCTTTCTAACATTCTGTTTGGGATATAATTCTTCAAGAACGGAACATAATGAGTCTTAGTAAATTACTACACAAACATTAATTAATTAAGTTGTGGAGGGCTTTGTGTTCAAGTACTTGACTGAAAACATTTTCCCCTGCACGTGGGAGTTGTTCTATAGATTTGAGTATTTACAATAATTATACAAGTACTATGATCAAAACAACCTGAACTTGCAAGTGTTGGTGTTGTATTTCGAGAAATTTTGAACTTTGTTAGGAGGAGAAACAGACCTAGTGGATAAACTTTGTTATGTGGATCTAACAATATGGGGACTGTATTCCTTTCTATTTTGATTCCTTCACAGCCTGCCTTGCCATATTTATATTTCACTTTAACATAACTCTTGCATCAGCCACCTGATAATTGGGTTGCCTAATGTTACTCTGTACTCTGTTGTGGCTGATGTAATACATAGTTTTAATATATTGTTATGTGTGTGTGTATATATATATATATATATAAATGTTTTAAAGGTCAAGCTATTGAGAGTGTCCAAGGAAGATGATGCTTCAGACATTAGAGGGACATAGAAAGAGTCTTCCTCTTAACTCTTGAAAAAATCCGTCTAAATATTTCAAACTATGAATATTCTTAGATAGAACCACTTTCAGTATACTCCATATAAATTTGTTTAACATGTACTTGAATTATTATTATTATTTTTTGTTAATTAATTTTGAATCATTATTAGACTTTCTCTGATATTTTCATGTGATATTATCAGTCAAACCAAAAGAACTGAATTATTGTAACCACATACATCCAATATGAAATGCTTGAGCAGAGAACTTAAAGTAAATAATATAGTGATAATCATTATTTAACTAGAGAGAACAATTACACTAGAGTAGCACTTGAACAACCACAATCAAAAACAAACCCCATAATCATACTATATCCCTCTTCTACTTATTATTACTTGCCAACCTTGATACTGATATATTTTTAATTTCTTATATCTAGAAATCCCACTAATAAATTACTCTCTTCTTCTCTAGAAATCCCTTGGAGATCAGTAGTGCAACATGTCTGCAGAAGCCATAATAGGCTGCTGGTTTGCATAAAGATGATAATTCATAGGATTGTCGTGGATGCATCTTCAGACCAACCAAAACCAACTTTGTTAATACTAATTTAAGTTGCTTAAAACATGTTTAGAAGAAGCATGCACTAAAAAAGTGACGTCCCTACTTTTTTAGATAACTCCAAGATGACATAATTATCTATAAATGATTTATATCTTCGACTAATTTTATGTCGAATGTTAATTGCAAATTTGCAGGTAACATAAAAATCATGAACGATAAAATAAATAATAATACACGGATCTCCTCTTTACCTCGTCATATTTCGTGTATCCACATACTTCTATATTTAATATCAAAATAGATTACTAAAGATTATCATTGATAATCGAAAATGTTGCAAAAACAGGCAATGTCAATGTAAAAGAGGAAGTAGAACTGCCCAAATGGTAAATGCTATAAAAATTTCAAGAGATTAACCATTATGTTTATAAAAATTTCAAGAGATTATCATTGATAAAAATTTCAAGGATAGGTAGATGCTCATTATGTTGGTGGGCCAGTTTGACATTGGTAATACTATAAGGCTGTTGCTGATTTAAGTCTTCTACTGCTTCCCTTTCTAACATTCTGTTTGGGATATAAAATTATATAACATTGTTGTAAACTTTATAGAGCAGCCTTATAGTAACATAATGACATTGGTAATACTTTCTGTTAAGATCTGTTTTTTTTCTTGACATTTAGCAGCAGCACCCTTATAAGACCACGTGTATAAAGTACACGAGTCTCCTAATGTGCTTCCTTTTGGCATTTTCATGCTTCATTCAATCCTCAAGGAGTTTTATCCATGCTACCTATCTAATAAGCACACCTGATAGCAACATTCCTGCCAAAAATGTTGAGGTAGCTGTTATAAGGGCAGGTGATTTTTGGTCATTTGGGCTTAGAGCACTTTATTTTGCACTTAGTTTGTTGTTATGGTTTTTTGGTCCAATTCCTATGTTTGTTACCTCGGTGGCTATGGTTTTGCTCTTACATTACCTCGACACCAATACCACTCCGTTGCATTGCCATGATCGCCCGAGAGGCAGCCTGTCAAAAGGGTTGATCGGGGAATGACCGGAGGAGCTGCTGCTGGTGTTGGGTACCTGTTTTAGAATTGGTTGTATGTATATTATGTGTTCAAAATTTTCTCTTCTTTTAATTTTAATTTTTGGAAACACAACATATATGGGTTTTCAGAAATCAAGCATTGATCAATGGTTTTGCCTGGCTGTGAAATATTGAAATTCTAATATTTGATTTACCTCTTGAAAAACTATTGAATGAATGTTTTCTTGCATGATGGTATAGTTGGGGAGTATTGGAACAGGGAGGAAAAGGACTAGGAAGAATAAGATCATCCTTTCCATTGCCATAATGATTCAATTGTTAACAATGTCGGTCAGGCCACTAGTACTAATACTTAATGATTTTCATATTTTCTCGTGGTACGTACTTATACTTAATGATTTGAATCATGATACTAAACAAAATTCCTTGTTGAGATAAGAGATAAGAGAAAAAGAAGAAGGCGTTGGAGGATCAAGATCCAGAATCTCACAAGCAAAGCGTCGTCAACAGATATATGTAGTAATATGATCTGTAGTCTGCTATGCAGTAATAGAATCTTGGTCATTCTCATTGTTATTGTAACTTAATGTTTGATACTGAGAGTTAGCCTTTCTACGAAGAAGATTGTAATTATTGTAATTGTAATGTGAATGATTTTAAATCATGTATACAATAATTTTTTATGTTTTATTTTATATTCTATTTGTATTTGTTGGATAAATGTACACAATTTTTTTTAAAATATGAAAAGGCTATAGCGACGGTCATCGACCGTAGTTATAGTGTTCTATAAAACACATCCCTATAGTGACGGTCACTGAGCGTCGCTATAGCTCTCAGCGACCGTTAGTAAAGAGCAAATACACGATTTTGCCATGACCTATAGCTAGGGTCGGCGACCGTCGCTATAAGCCAAAAGACCGTCGCTATAGGCTTTATCGACGGGTTCTATGGCGACCGTCGGCAACCGTCGCTAAAACTTTTAGCGACGGTCTTTTGGCCTATAGCGACGGTCAGTGACCGTCGCTATAGGCTGATTTTCTAGTAGTGTATGTACATACGAGCAAGACGTTCAAGTGTATAAGTTTATCGTATCGGTAAGAAATGAGCGGACTTGGTCAATCTATCAACAATGACCCAAATCGCATCTATGCCTTGAGAAACTTTGGGAAGACCGATAACGAAATCCATGGTAATGTGATCCCACTTCCATTCTGGAATTTCAAGTGGTTGCAATGGACCTTTTGGTACTTGATGCCCCGCCTTGACTCGTTGATACGTTAGACATCCTGAGATAAACAGCGCTATCTCTCTCTTCATATTTCTCCACCAAAATGTATGACGAAGATCATGATACATTTTGGTACTCCCATGATGGATTGCAAACGGTGTGTTGTGCGCCTCCATCATGATTTTATACTTTAAATCTGGGTCATTAGGAACACAAAGTCTGGAGTTGACTCGAAGTATTCCTTCTTCATCGATTCTTGCTTCCGGCATAGCACCTTCTTGCACTTTCTTCCTCATACGCATCAGCTCTAGGTCTGTAGCTTGAGTAGCTTTAACTTTATCAATTAAAGTCAGTTCTACTCGTATATTCACCATCATCACATAGGTCCCTAGAGTCTTTAACTCTATCTCCATCCTTTGCAAGTCACACAAAATGGGCCTTTGCGTTGACAATATCGCATTCGCACTTCAGATATGATCTTTTACTCAATGCATCCGCTACTACCACGTTCGCTTTTCGAATGGTATTGGATGGTATGATCATAATCTTTCAATAGTTCAAAGCCAACGTCGTTGTCGCATGTTGAGTTCCTTTTGAGTGAAGAAATATTTGAGGCTTTTATGATCCGTAAAAATCTCCACTTTCTCCCCATACAAGTAATGCCTCCAAATTTTAAGTGCGAAAACAACAGCTGCCAACTCTAGATCATGAATAGGATAATTCCTCTCATATTCTTTGAGTTATCTTGAGGCATAGGCTATGACTTTCCCGTGTTGCATGAGAACACATCCTAACCCTTTGCCCGAAGCATCACTATAGATGACAAATCCCTCCGAGCCAGATAGTATTAGCCGAGCAGTCTTTGAAATGAGTCTCCTCTTGAGTTCTTGAAAACTCTTCTCACATTCCTCGCTCCAACCGAATTTTGTATCTTTCTGAGTCAGCTGAGTTAATGGAGTAGCGATTCGAGAAAATCCTTCCACGAATCTCCGATAATAACCAGCTAAGCCGAGAAAGCTACGTACTTCGGTCACTGATTTAGGTTGCTCCCAGCTTTGAATAGCTTTAATCTTTGTTGGGTCAACAGATATTCCATGACTTGATACCATGTGCCCAAGGAATGCTACTTCCTCAAGCTAGAACTCGCATTTCTTCAACTTGGCATAAAGCTTGTATTCACGAAGCTTTTGGAGTATCAGTCTCAAGTGTTGCTCATGATCTTCACGGCTTTTAGAATAAATAAGGATGTCATTAATAAAGACGACCACAAAGTGATCCAAATATTCCTTGAATACTCGGTTCATCATATCCATGAAGGCGGCGAGGAGCATTAGTCGATCCAAAGGACATGACTAGGAATTCATAATGCCCGCATTCAGGAGTTCGAAAAGCCGTCTTTGGAATGTCATCGGTTTCTAATCTTCAATTGGTGATATTAGAACGAAGATCAATCTTTGAAAAGAATTTGGCTCCTTGCATTTGGTCAAACAGTCATCAATACGTGGCAATGGGTACCTATTTTTGATGGTGACATGATTCAACTCCAGATAATCAATACAAAGTCGCATACTCCCATCTTTCTTTTTCACGAATAGAACAGAGCACCCCAATGAGAAGTACTAGGACGAATGAAACCAATGTCTAACAATTTCTGAGTTGGGTCTTTAACTCCACGAAGTTCAATAGGAGCCATTCGATATGGGGCTTTGGAAATAGGTTTTGTGCGAGTTCAAGGTCGATACAAAATTCAATTTCACGCTCTGGGGGTAGGCCAGGAAGTTCTTCAGGGAACACGTCAGGAAATTCATTAACAATAGAAATATCATTCAAAGCTTGACATCCATTTTTCAATAAACGAATAGCTTTATGGCTTGAGATGACAATGATTGATTTTAATGGTTTGGTGGCTTGAATTCAAGATAATGATTGGTTAGGAATATGAAAGCTAACAACCTTACGAAAACAATCAATTTTTTCATGATGAGTAGTTAACCAATCAATCCTAGAATTACGTTAAATGCAAGTATTTTTAATGAAATAAGATCGATTGGGTAATGTGAGAGTATGGAATTTGAACCAAACAAGACTTATAAGCGATGGATGTAATGAAGGTTTCTCCCAAGCGGAGTTTCTGATAAGTCAAAGTCTAATTTCTCCTGAGTCAAATTTAATCGTTGAGCTCAAGTAGGAGAAATAAAAGAATGGGTAGAACAGGTATCAAATAAGGTATAGACTTATTTAGAGTTTATGATAAGCTTACCCGTGATGACCTCATTCGGGTTCCTTGCTTTCCGGGAGGTCACAACAATATTTATCCTCGTGACTACCGGCTTTGATTTTTTGGGACGGCCTTTGGTGCCTCCATCTGGTGAACTTGTCTTGAGAAACGACAAAATCGGGCTAAGTGACCTTCTCTTCCACAATTATAACATGCTTTGGACGTCCACGCAGCTTTGGGTGATGTGTCCCTCCCTCGCATTTGAAGCATATGATAGGTGGTCGTTCTCCTTCCTTAACAATGGGTCTTTGGTCTTGACGTCCTTCCATCATTGTTGAATCTCCTTTTCTTGAAATATCCATTTTCTTGTCTTGTGCCATGATTACCAAGAAGTGGTTACCATTTCGCATGTTGATTCCCTCCACGTTTGTTGTCACCGTTTTGATGACTGATACCACTGGTATTTTCATGCTGCCGGTTGCTTTCTCTTGGTTGCGTTGACTCGTTACTGCGCCCCAATATCTAAGCCCTATTTCTAACATCTGAGTACAAACACAGTTTATGAGAAATAAGATATTGACGTATCTCTGGTTTCAAACCTCTTAAAACATTCGCGTCATTCACTCCTCATTATCGACCAAATGGGATACAAACCGGGATAACTCCGCAAATTTAGCCTCGTATTGCGACACGGTCATATTGTTTGTTCCAATTTGATAAACTCCACTTCTTTCATGTGACGAATACTCTCTGGAAAGTACTTGTCGTTGAATAGCTCTTGGAACTTCTCTCAATACATCTTGAGTGCGTCAAGCTGGGTACGTTTTACAGATTCCCACCAGTAATCTGCCTCTTCACGCAACATGAAGGTGGTGAAGGGAACCTTTTGCTCCTTGGAGAATCCCAAGACATCAAATATCTTGGTGATCTACTTTATCCATGCTTCCGCCTTAAGTGGTTTTGGCTCTCCAATAAACTCCGGTGGTCCCAGCTCCTTGAACTGTTTAGCGGTGACCGTCCGAGAGTTTCTAGTGTTTCCACCTAAATTTTGGACAGGAGCCGCTCTCGCCTAATGTTGCATGAATTGCATAAAGCCTCTGAACAATCCATCAGTCATCATTTGGTCCGTGTTGTTGTTTGCATGAGGATTGTCGCACATTATCCTGATTATTGATATGTGGAGACTCAACGGTCTCTTGTGCTCCATTGCTATTCTCAAAATTCTCGGATGTCATTTTCGAGACATCGCACAAAACAAAGGTTAATTAACATATAACATATTATCCCTATACTTTGTGACCGACCAATAAAATACCAAATAAACTTAGGTAGGTCATACTAGCTGAAGGAATTCCCTCTCTCTCCCTCCTAGTTCTAGTCTCACATTTTAGCGAGGATCATATCCCTAAGCTTTGATACCAATTGACGCGCCCAAAATTAGGTATACATCACCCATCTTTAGTCGTCGAGATACATGGATGTAATTCAAATACAACTTAATAATACAACTATCGTGTACAATACGACAAAACATAAAGCTGTGAGTTTGAATACAAATATTGTCTACTAGAGAGTATACAAACTCAAAAGGAGTCCTCATTACAATTATTATCACACTATTTCGCAGAATAGTGAGGACTACTAATGCACCATCTAGGACCATCACTCCGTTCCCCGACTCGTTCCGATTATATTCTCATTTCCGAAGAGAAACGGTGAAAGAAAGGGTGAGCTCAACTAGCCCAAGAAGAAATATTATGACTAAGATAATGCGAATAAATTATCATTAGCCTTAATGCAAGTGTTAAAGCGATATAATACAACAAACATCAAGTTTAACTGCAGTGGAACAAGCAATCCATTAAAAGAGTCAAGTAGAGAATAAAATCTACTATCTTTTATGATTTAAAAGGTTTTTCATCACTTTTATCGCTGTGACTCATCTTAATAAATAATCCACATCATCGAATCACCCCCTGACTACTACCGAGGATATTCTTTAGTATCACGACCACAATTATCCATGCACTACGGGCCAAGAATATTTGTGTATTCATTAATGGTCATGATCATGCCAACAACTGTCCATCAATGTACTACGGGCCAATGAGGACTCTTACCACATCATTTGTAATATTACGATCATGATTACACCGAATAATCTCTGGTCATAATCATACCAAGTCCATCTATGAACTACAGGCCTCAGATGACAAAAAAAAAATTTTAACATGAAGATGATGACAACGATATAAGAATTCAATAAAACAAGTTCAAGAATTAAGTTATTCAGGAACTAATAACGTCCAAATTGTCGACATGATACTTCTTTGTAGAGTAAAATTCAAGAATGCTCAGAAGAATATTTCAATGAAAAGATACTGTATGAAGCGCAATTATCAAGGATATTCCACTAATTTCATGGAGTATAAAAGTCAAAACTTTAACCAACTGAGTATAATAAAGAATGGAATAACAAAAGAAATCACCATGCATGTTGTACTTCGCATAGACGGGTTATTCCAACAGAATACTAAATAACGGAACCAGGTCAGGCAAAATTCGCACCGACAAGATGTTCCAACAGAATAATAAAGAATGGAATAACAACAGAAATCACCATGCATGCGGTACTTCGCATAGACAGGTTATTCCAACAGAATACTAATAAGGATGAAATTAGGTTCAACGTAAAATGCATGATGGGATATTCCAATGAATAATAATAAAGAGCGGAACCGGTCCCATTAAAGCGTAAAACGCATGTACGAGGATATTCCAACGAGAATAATAAAAAGCGGAATCGGTTAAGGTAAAAAACGCGTAGACGAGGATATTCAACGAGAATAATAAAGACGGAATAATAGAAGAATGTCACCAAGTAGAGGTAGGCAGTGTATACAAAAGTTATTCCAAAAGAATAATAAGGAATGGAATAACATAAGTTCTCTTCATGAATACAAAAGAATAACACCCTTACGAGTACAACAAATAATATTTCCTACCTTAAGAAGAAGAGTACTTGATATATAAGTAGTGAAGTAGCGAGAATACTTTTTCTTCTTTCTCTATAGTTTATCTCTCTGGAGTTTTAGTGAATTCGTAAGAAAATAATGAAGGAATGAGCTTCTATTTATAGAAAAATGGACTGCATAGTAACTAACTCATGAACGGTCCAGATTGATTTACTTTAATTCGACGGTCCATATTTAAAGCAAAATCTTTTAAATAAAATATAATATATTCTATTTATAATCTAATAAAACAAATAATTTTATAAAAGATTTTACTATGCAAACACTATGCAAACACTATGCATAATAAAATATAATATATTCTAATTATTGTCTAATAAAATGAGATAACTTTATAAAAGTATTACTGCTTTTATATAAAAAAATTTACTATGAAAAACACTATGCAAAACACTATGCATAATAGAATATAATATATTCTATTTATAGAATAACTTTATAAAAGTACTATGTTTTATATAAAAGATTTTCTGTATTATTACATTAATAATACCAACAAAACCGAAAGTGACTTATCACGTAAGCATCAATAATTAATCACCGTATGCTACTTATGCAACCACGCCATTATCGCATCTTTAACACCGGTGTTTCAACAGATTAACGGTAAAAAACTTACCGTTATTTTCATAAAGTATTTTTGTCGTTTTCTCAATCAAACAATAATTCCGTTATGGGGTCCACCAATGATTGTCTTGTTATACGAATATTCCTGTTAAAACGAATATTTCCCGATCAATCGAATATTATATAACAACTTGCGTACTTTGCAAAATTTAAATATTACCCACAACTATAACATTATATCAATTTCACTCCATAATATTCAAAAATAATATTTATAGAAAATTCATCTTTATTCAAAAAGTTGGGTTTACAGTTTGTAAAATTTTTAAAACTCTGATTTTCCATGCTTCCACTTATTTTGTGCAATTTGATTGCGCGCATGAATATTACAAACCTAACAGTGGCATCAGAGCCAAACCTTTATGCGAATTATTAATTGTCAAATTTGATATGTATATTGATATGTGTTTAGAACAATTTAATTGGACATAATTTTGTTGTATAAATTTTTTTTTTTTTTAAAACTCAAAAACATTTTTTTTCACTATTGATTCGCGTGGGTGTATTGCCTGTTGCGATTTATTTGCTTCGATTTATATAAAGGGAATCATCTTTTGAAAAGTAAACATATTAAAAAGTTACAGGAGATCTTGATTACTTGTATATAATATATGTTAACTTTTGAATCATCATATATTCATATATATATATATATATATATATATATATATATATATATATATATAATATGATTCCTTTGGTTTCTCTACGATAACATCTTGAATCATTTAAGAAGATTTGCTAAACCGCACATTTCGTGAATCTTTTAAAGAGATGGAGATATATATATATATATATATATATATATATATATATATATAATATTCTTAATTATTTTAATATTAAAATATAAAGTTTATTTTAATTTTAAAATTAAATTTCATGCTAACTAATTAGAGTTGGAATTGGATTCCATGATAACTAATTGGAGTTGAAATTGAATTTCATGTTTCTTTAAATAAATGAGTTTATTTAGATATGAAATAAGATTTTATATTATTCAAAATAAAGGAGTTTATTTGTAAATAGGAAAGAGAATCAAGTGTTTCCTTTAATAAAGTAGTTTTTTTACTTGGAATTGGATTCTATAATTAATTAAAATAAAGGAGTTTATTTTGATTAAAGATTTTGATTAAAATAAAATAGTTTATTTTATTCAAAATAGGTAAATTAAAATAAAATAAGTTTATTTTGATTTAAATTTGGATTAAAATAAAGAAGTTTATTTTGATTCAAAATTAGATTTTATACTAACTAAATTTGCCCATTAAATGATATATATATATATATATATATATATATATATATATATATATATATATATATATTGAATGTTTATTATTCATGAGATGAATGTTATTTATTGATGCATATAGTGATGTGTATGATAATAAATGGGATTGATTATGGACTATTGACCAATGTGATTGGATTTTATTTTAGTTGAATGCATGAATGTATGAGTTTTATTAAATGGGGTCTGCGTACCTCGTCTTCTCTAATTTTTTCTTAATGTAAATTCTAACTCCCTCATATGTACTTCCCCTTGACTGCTAATCAATGTTTCTATTTATTTTAAATAGTTTTGTAATAGGAATAGGTAGAATTAATTTTGAAGAATTGGAGATCAGGGAGCAAGGAGCGCTTGAAGACCCGTTTGTAATGGAGCCCGAGTTTAAATGTAATAGTTATATTTAAATATTAATTTTTGCACTCATAGGGTTTGACCTTTTGGTTCACTTTGTGGCTCTAGTGAACCAAACTAGAATAAAGTCCATAATCAATCCAGGTAGAATATAGTATTCTATATTTGCATGCTTATGCTATATATATTATATATTATGCAAACATGCTTCGCATGTTAATTAATATGACGCGTATTTTATATATATATGTGCATGCGCGCTAAATAAGATGAGACAAATTAATAACAAACCCCTCAAATTTTTATATTAAGTCATAAGTGTTCAAATATATTTGGAATATCGAACGTTGCCTTCTAGCATGATAAAAATAATAGAGTATCAATTAATTACTATAAGTTTGTTGTGTCACCACATGGCTTATCTTAATTATTTGAGATGTTAATTTTATCACATTTGATGCTTATAAAGAAAATTAAACAGTATTGTTTTGTTGTGTCACCACAAGGACAATATTTTTCTTTTTTGAATATATGGAGTGCTAGGTTGGACTTAACTTAAATCATTTTAGTTCGGATGTGCACACGCTTGACCATTATGATCTAAGAGGCAAAATTCAAGGAGTTGCATAGTTGATGTAATTGACAAGAGTTGTCTACCTATTTATTTATATATAGTTTGTTGTGTCACCACAAGGCTATATACATTTAAAATGAGATCCTTATTCTCACTAACATATCTTTAATTAGATATTGCAGAACTATATATATTGAGGGTAATATAGTGTGAAGAAAATAGTGGGAGATACCAATTTAAAACAAGACCTAATTTATTTTTGTAATTAATAAAAGAATGTATGCTAAAATGTTGTTAATTACAAATTCATTTATAAAATTTTACAATGTCTAATTACTATCACTGTGAAGCATATTAGATGCTAATTAACCGGACCGAATTAAATGGATTGGTAAAAAAATTTGAGAATAGTTCTCATGGCTGAAAAGCTATCTTATGTCCTTAATACGCCTATCTCTGCAATGGTTGTGACAATGCCTCTGAGGAATATATTGCTACTTTTAGAAAGTGGCAAGATGATGCACAGTTGGATCAATGCATCATGCTCTCATCCATGAGTAACGAGCTTCAGCGTCAACATGAAACTATGAATGCTCCCACTATATTCCTGCACATCAAGTAGTTGATGGTGAGGAAAGTAGGACTGATAGATATCAGATATCTAAGGACCTCTTCCGATCTAGAATGACTGATGACACTACAGTACAGATAAAAGTCCTTAACATTATCAATTTGATTGATCAATTAGGACAGCAGGTTTTGTCATGGATGGAGAGTTGAGCCATTATTTGATCTTGAACTCACTCCCGGACTCCTTTCACAATTGTTGTGAATTTTTCATATGAACAAGTTAGATATCAGCCTCGCTGATTTGCTTAACATATTGAAAAATGTTGAGAGTCAATTTCCAACCAAGAAAGACCATGTCTTACTGGTAGGGGCCAAAGGATCTTCTGAAAAGAAGAACAATTCTAAGAAGGTAAAAAGAACAAAATTGATACGGATAGCAAAGGAGTTTTCTTCCACTGTAATAAGCCACGACATTGGAAAAAAAAACTGCGAGAAGCATCTTGTAGAGAATAACCAGAAGAAGCTTAGTGAATTTTCGATTACAAATACAATTTTGTTCATGATTTAAAATAAATTTTTTGTTAAGTCAAGGTTGTACTTAGGTATTGGATATCGACTTTGGTTATCATAAATATAGATTTATGAAGGGACCAAACAGAAGTAGAAAGCTAAAAAAAGATAAGTAATCCTATGTGTGGGAAATGAAGCAAAGGTTGTTGCATTAGCCATAGAAACTTATAGTTTAGCAATGCCTACGGGAAAATCTATTAAGTCAATAAGTTGTTATTGTATTCAAGTTCTCGTTGGAAACATTATTTCCATTTTATTGTTGGACAATGAAATCTTTGGTATTATATTTAAGAACAATTGTTGTTCTATTTATAATAATAATAATATTTTCTATAGAACTGAAATATTACTTAATTGATTTTGTGTACTTGACTTACGTAAAAATTATTTTGTAAATTGAACAAACTAGTATAAGAAAAGGAGAGGATAGTTCAAAAGTTGAATGTGTGTATTTACTGAAATACAATTGTGAATTATTTAAAAGGTTCAAAGAATTCAGAAATGAAACAAATTGGCAAAGTATTAGGATTCTTTGATCGGATTAAGGAAGGAATACTTGTGCAATGAGTTTCTAGATCATCTCAAATGGTTTTCTCATAATGGAAGCCTCCTGATACGCAATAATCGATTGATGTATCTGAAAGGAAAAATCGTACCTTGTTGGACATGGTGCGGTCTATAATTACCAATATTCCAGTATCCTTCTGGGATAATGTCCTAGAAATTGTTGCATATCTACGAAAAAGGTAACCTCAAAATCCGGCCACAAGACTCCATAAAAGTTATGGAGAGGAATGATTCCTAATTTTAAGTAAGTTAAGATAAGGGGTTGTCTAGCTTATGTGAATAGGTTTCAAAGGATAAGCTGGGGACAAGATTTGACAAGTACAAATTTGTGGGACATCCTAAATTAAGTTTAGAGTATATATTCTATAATCCTACTTAGTAAAAGGTGTTTGTTGTGAAACATGTTGCCTTCTAAGATAAAGATGTTTATCATTGAAGGGGATAGTGGGAGGATAATAGATCTTGAAGAGTTCAAGAATCACAAAACACTATAAGTCAAATAAGAGGAACCTGTAGATAGACCTATTGTACCACAACCAAATCGTAAATCTAGAATAGTACCGAAGATACCTAGGAGGTATCGATTCATCATAGATGATGATGAGGTACACAACATAGAAGATGATGATCTAGTTTCATACGATGAGGTAAAAGTTCTAGTGTGTACAAAAGGGTCAGTGGGAGCGCCGTGACATTCCTAATATTATATGTTGATATACTATGGATAAGGAATGACATATTGATGCTACAATCAGTAAAGATAAAGTTGTCTAAATATTCCTCCATGAATGATTTGGGAAGAGTATCATAATTAGGGATACAAATCTATATAGATAGATTTAAAAGGATGTTCGACTTAACCCAATGAACGTATATTCATTTGATGCTAAAGTCGTTTAGCTTGGCAAACTCCAAGAGATGTCTCATCTTGATGAGTCATGGAGTGTAACTCTCTTAATAGTCCTCATAGACTCCTAAAAAGAGAGATCGCATGAGTGACAGTCATGTATACAATGAAATATACGAGACCTGATGATGATCAGTCATATTCTGGAGAAGATCACTGTAAGACAGTGAAAAACATCTTAAAGTACTTTACCGGCACTAAGGATGTGATCATATTTATGGTGGGTCTGAATTAAAACTAGAGGGCTTAACAGACTCAAGTTTTTTTTTCAGACATACCAAGACGACAAAAAATCCACTTTAAGGTAAAGCGTTACCTTGAACGGTGGTGTAGTGAAATTGGAAAGGTTTCAAACAGCAAAGAGTTGATGGTTTAGTGATAGAGACAAAGTATATAGCTATAAATGAAGCTGCAAGTTGATTGTTTGGATGAAAAGTTCATTACTGAACTAGGAATAGTTCCTAAGTTTCATCTTGGATCTAAACATGTGTTGTGGCACTTTCATTTGATTATAGGAATCATTGAAAGATGGGAAATCACTATAGAGATAGTGAACTCTCAAGAACAACATTACATATCCATTAACTAAAGCTTATTCAACAGCAGGATAATCGTCACTTAGATAAGAAGGGTATGAGATACCATGACGATTGGCTTTAGTGCAAGTGGGAGATTGAAAATAGTATGCACACAAGCCAATCATGTTTGATGATAAAGCATATACTTTGTAACAATCTTATTTCATTTATTAATAAAAAGTATTAATTTATTAAAGACTTTTAATTATCTACATGATATTGTTTTATAATATGTGATAAACCCATAGTTTTAAGCAATGCTTTTAGAATAATGATGATAATCATTCTAATGAGATCTAAATTCTTAGAAAGCTTAAAACTAAAATAGTTCCCAATCATTGGATTACTAAATTGGGGATTAGTGAATCCGGATAGATTGGTACATACGTTGCTTGCTCATTGGATGAGGATGATTGATCTCATGATCATTTGTGTGGAGACACTAAAGTAAGTATGTAGGTGCTTATTAGAGAATAAGTTCACTGAATGTGGCTCGCTAAGGAATACCTAATGGAGTTTTACTTGCCTGTCAATAGGAATTCTGTAGTGATAGTAGTACAAGTGATCCTTGGACTTGAGATCATCATAGTATCTTGTGTATGATGAGTTATACTTTGACTTATTCCTTAAGACACTTAGGGTATATCAAAGGGTATGCTTGGGTATAATAAGTTGTACATGGAGATAATGTATGATCAATAAAGAATCTACCACTTCTAGTAAAAAAGAGAAATGTCCTATGTGATTCGATAAATGACAACCCAAGAGTCCTTGGGTTAAGGCGTAATGAAATTAGAAAGGAGTTTCTAATTTGTATTATTTGAGTTGTGCATTTAAGAGTCAAAATACATATAATTAAATAAATTAAGACTTGTGATGTAATTCCATGTCTAATATTTAATTGAGACATTGTATGGTGGAAGGATTGAATTGTCGGTAACTATTTACTCAAAGTTTCTTTTATGATTAATGTTGAAATCTATATTATACGGAAAGTCGTTAATCGCTAGGGAGGCTTATCCCTATTGTAGAATAAATATTATTTATTTAAATAAATTAATCGTTTAATTTATTTATTTAAATAAGATTAGAATTGTTCTAATTGATTTATTCACAACCGATTTAATATGGAGAACCTAAATGGTCACACCATAAAAGGAAGAATAATTATTTAAGAAGTTAATGATATAATCGTAATAATATGTTAAGAATATTTAATTTAATCTATGGTGATAGCATAAATTAAATAGCTTAATATTTATTATTTAATATTTTAGAAATATTAAATATAAATTAATAAGTGGAGTCTAATTAATATTATTACAATTATTATTATTTTAATTTCTAAAAGAGTTTAGGAATTAATTTAATATAAGTACTCTCATTTATTCCTAATAGGATTAGGAGGAAAAATTAGTTAAAAGAGTTTAATTAATTATCCCTAATAAGATTAGGGAGCCCATTTAATTAAAAGAGTTTAATTAAATAAATAATACCTTATTTTAATTAACTAGGGTTACCTGATATCTTTATAAGGGGAGTCTTATATCAGATATCGATATACGCAATTCCAATAGTTGGAGAGTACGCTCTTTTCTTTAGAGATAGAAAACTAGGGTTTAGCTAACCACCCATCTTCTTAAATCTTTCTTCTTCCTTAGTGGATCACCTCTAGAGGCCAAACACTTGGGTGGCTAACGTTGATCAAAGGAAGGAACCAAACCCGGTAGATTCAAGTTGAACGCGAAAAAGATTGGAGGTGAACTTGTACCTGAGGAAGCTCGAATCTTCAAGGGTATGATTCTTGTTCTTCATATTTTTCGTTTAATTAATAATTGTGCATAAAGGGTGATCCAGGTATATGGTTTATAAAATTTTTAAAACTCTGATTTTTCATGCTTTCTCTTATTTTGTGCAATTTGATTGCTCTCATGAATATTACAAACCTAACATATTGAGCATCCCCCGTAGTTTCCAAAATACAACGGGGAGAAAGGAAATGCCAGAGAACATAAAGGAAATACCACAACTTGTTGATGCGGGAATTCAACAAAACTTTGACGGATAGTGCCTTCAGTTGGTACTACAATTTGGAGAAGGGGTCAGTCCATGATTGGGATGACCTAAAATTAAAATTTTTTAAGAAATTTTTCTATGTGCAAAAATAGGTAACCATTGTAGAACTTATGTGGTTCAAACAGAAGCCGAATGAGGAGCTATCAGATTACGTTGACAGTTCAGGGGCCCGAACACGAAGTGCAGAGTCGATTGAAGAAAAGAACCTGGTCAGCATTTACAACAATGGTGCCTTAGACTCCTTCAAGCCTCACCTCATTACCAAGGCGTGTGATTCATTTGCGACCCTCTCATCTTTTGCATAAGACTTGGGGGGAATCATGACATTTCCCACCAGTTATGTGATGGATATATGGAAGAGCAAGAGGACATCAACTGTGGCTTTGGTGGATTCTCAGTCAAAACCACAAGGGGGCAGGAGGGAGAAGAATGAGAAATTTGAACGAAGCAGAGAAAAGCATGGAGACAAGTATACCAGAATGCCATTTTCGGAGGCTATCACATGCAGCGAGAAGGCGTTCAAGAGCCTGTACGAACAATGGGTTGAGCACCGAGTGGTGAAACCTCCAAGGCCCCAGTTGGTTGTAACGGAAGAAATGAAAAAAAGACCAGACTTCTGTGTATACCACCAATACGCAGGACATTACACTATGGACTGTTACAGTCTGCGGAGGATATACCATGAGAAATTGGCGGCCGAGGAGATTGAACTAGGAGAAGAAACGTGCAACACTATCACCCATGGTGCAGTTCCGAAAGTCAAGAACTCAAATACTGGCTCTACGTACCATCAAAAAAACTCTGAACTATAGACGAATTAAAAATCCACCCAAGATGGTGGTCCACCAAAAATAGTGGTTTAAGTCCTCAGGAATATCCCTTGCCAAGTAAATTGGATGACCAGGGGAGGAGGCACAAGAATTGACGACTAAAAAAAAACACCCAAGATGGTGGTCCACTCTAAACGGTAGTCAAGTCCTCATAGACTGCACTTGCCAAGAAATTGGACGACCCAAGTGACGAGGCACCCGATTTTAAGTCCTCGTAGACTGCACTTACCAAGATATTGGACGACCCAAGTGACGAGGCACCCATTTTTAAGTCCTCGTAGACTGCACTTGCCAAGAAATTGGACGACCCAAGTGACGAGGTACCCGATTTCAAGTCCTTGTAGACTACACTTGCCAAGAAATTGGATGACCCAAGTGACGAGGCACCCGAGTGTTACACTTTATCATCAAAAGTGAATGAGGCACCTGACTATAAGACCTCCGACCCAAAAAGTTATACTTTTAACTTTAATAAAGGTAATTGAGGTGCCTGAGTATAAGCCCTCAACCCCGAAAAAGTTAAACTTTATCTCTAAAAGTGATGAACGTTATGCTTTCGCCGACAAAAGCAAGATTTATTATATGAAACGTTAGGCTTTTTGTTAAAAGAAATTTGATTATCAATAAATTTGTCAAACTTTCACTTATACTTGATTATTTCTTCTGATTTATATATAAAAAAAAAATTACAAAAAAAGAAGAAGAGGAAAGTATATATTCTAGTGTTAGTTTGTATGAAATATATGCACATGATTTTCCGATACAGGAAATGAAAAAAAAACTATGAAAGTTCATGATCTAAAGGCCATGACCTGTCGAATTGAAGAGAGAGGAATACCTAGAGCTTGGTCTTCGTGGCTATCAGGCCTTCGAGGCTATCAGCAGGTGTGCGAAGCTATCAACAGGTCTTCAAGGCTATCTTCCAGTTTTCGATGCTATCAGGTCTTCAAGGCTATCAGGTCTTCGATGCTATCAGGCCTTCAAAGCTATCAGGCCTTTAAAGCTATCAGCAGGTCTTCGAAGCTATCAGCAGGTCTTCAAGGCTATTAGGTCTTCGATGCTATCAGGCCTTCAAAGCTATCAGGACTTCGAAGCTATCAGGCCTTCGAAGCTTTTAACAGGTCTTCAAGGCTATCAACAGGTCTTCGAGGCTATCAAGCCTTCGAGGCTTTTAGGCCTTCATGGACTTCTTGGTTCTCAATGACTTCTTTATTCTAAAGAAAAGAGAAATTCCAAGATAGGGTAGAAAGATTAGATCGAGGATTTTCAAAATATCCCAGGAGAGCTCCTCTAAGGTTCGCGCTTCTAGGGTTTGCTCTCCTAGAGGTTCCCTCTTCTGGGACTTTCGTTTTTTAGTCTTGCAAAACATCAAGCCCCGCGAAGTGTTCAGACACTGGAATCAAGACTTCCACACTTACAATATTTTGCGCGATTATCTCACCAAAGGCGTGACTCACGCGCATAGGGTAAATGCTTACTGATAGATAGCATATATAGACATCCTCCATAGTAAAGGTGCATTCACCCCAAGTAGTGATGAATGTGCATATAGAAGAACACTATGGTCCTATTGGATACAAATGTTCCTACATAGCTGGATGCAAGAAGAATGTCAGCTATCCACATAATCAGCATTCCCAAGTAGCTCGTCGATCCAATGTTGCTATTCTTGAAGGTGGTTAGATGAATCAGACAAGAAGTCATCCCAACCTCCACAAGCCGCTATATATAGAAATAAGCCTTCCTTCTCTGGTGGAGGAAAAGTTGTATGGTCATAAGTCTGGACTTGCTTCCAAAAGACATCGAAAAGACAAAAGGAGGGGAGCCCTTCCCCAATCATTGAGAAACGGGGCCTCCTTGGTTGTTCCCAAGTCTGCAGAATGTTCAATAGGGAGGGTCTGCAAGAAAAAAGAATTTAGCATAAGGGATAGAGAAAGCAAAGAAAAGATGTCAAATAAAGTGCTTGAGCTCGAAGTGGTCACCATGGCAAAGAGGAAAGTCTGAAATTTAAGCTTCAAAACACCTGAAAAGAAGAAGAAACAATGTCAAAAAGTGTTAGGAGTCACAATTATGGAAGAAAACAATTCCTGAAAATTTTCGAAAAAACTTTGGACGGCCAAAAGGCATCCTTCGGAGCCTTTTTTGGACTTATAACGGCATGAGTCATGGCCATTGGTGATGACTTTTGTAGGGCTCGTTGCTACGATCATTTTGATATATTACGGGCCCCAAAACTCTAAACGGATCAAAAGTTACTTTCCAAATAGTAACTACTCGTCCTGAACTTCATTTTTTTGCCCAAAACATAGATTTCCCCCTAGGGTTTGGCCTTCTAGGGTTTGACCCCCTAGGGTTTGGCCTCCTGGGATTCTCCTCCTAGGGGTTTGGCCATTTGGAGTGGTTTCACTGCATTTAGATAATTTTTTTCTGCCTTCGTGTTCTTCGTGGACAAAACGTCAAGTCTTTCTTTATTATCCGAGGTAAAAAACCAAGATGTAATCAAGGTAATGGGGCTTGGAAGACAAAAGAAAATTGGGGAGTCCTGAAAAAAAAAATTGTGTAGGGTTCAGCCCCCTAGGGGTTGTTCCCTCTCTTCATTCCTTTGATGAGGTCCTGTTGCTCCACAAATCAACTGCTTGGAACGAGTGCTCCTTCGCCGCGCATATTATAGCCTTTCTCTGATGAATTCTGATGGAAAAAACCAAGATATGATCAAGGTTATGAGGCTCGAAAGCACATAAAGACTATAATTGCCTAGAAAAAAAAAGAAATAAAGGAAGTAAGTTAAGAAAAATAGAAGAAGGAATGAAGCTCCAAGGCTCGGGTTCCCCATAGGGTTCGGCCCTATAGGGTTCAACCCTTAGGGTTCGGCCCTATAGGAAGGAATTCTCATTGTTACATCTCGCCCGAGTTAAAGAACGTCTCCTTGCTGCTCACTTGATGCTCTTCCTGGCTTGTAGGAAGAAAGAAAATTTAAAATGAAGCAAGACAAAAAGTGAAAACTTGAATGGCTTGAAAGATGCATATATATGAATACATGTATCTGTTTTCAAGTATGCTTGCACCAGAAGAAGAAGCAGTTACCATGCTCCTATTAAGAGAATGATTTGATCTAGTTTCTAAAAGATAAGTAGATTTGATCTTGCTTCTGAATAGAAATATATAAATATTATTTCCTAAATATAGAACAGATTTGATTTTTGATTTTATTCCCAACAAAGGGAAATTTCGAAATATATGTTTGATTTTCCTTCTTAATGATAATAAGGAAGGATTTTATCTTCAAAATCAAATAAAGAAAGATTTAATTTTATTTCCAAAATAAAATTAAGATTTGATTTGATAAAAAAAAAGAGGAAAGATTTAATGTACCAAAAGAAAGATTTTATTATATTGAATTTTATTTGGTAATATTTGGTGATCTTCGCCTTGTGTTTAATTTCCAGAAATAAGGAAACAAATATTGGGCAAGCTATGGAAAGATTTTTAGAAGATTTTCCAATATGTCAAAGGAAGAGTCCTGCTAGGTTTTTCATCCCGAGGGTTTAACCCTAAGGGTTTGTTTTCCTAGGGGTTCCCTCTTCTAGGATCCTTATCTTCAAGACTTGTAAAGTGGAGTCCTGCAAAATCATTCAAAAGCTCGAAGTATTCTTGTACGATCGTCTATTTGGGAATGCGACTCTCGCGCAAGGGGAAAATGTGGGCCCAGGTGCAAAATTAAGGTTCACATGACCTAATTAAATTAAATGCACAATTAGGGTTCCATGACCTCATTAAATGTGCAAATTAGGGTTCACATAACCTAATTAAATGAAGACGGATAAGTCAGAAATAATGGGCCTAGACCCTGGAGAAGCCTCCACGTGTCCCGAGGTAGAAGGCTCGTGGAGGCGGCTCGTTTTGGGAATTGATTGAGGGATTGAATTGGTGGCTAGAAGGACAGGGCGATATGGGCATTATTCTAATGACTAAAGGGTATTTCTGGAATTTCCCTGAAGACATGTGCCTGGCATGTGATTACTTAAATTCCAGGAAGCTCTATAAATACCCCTTCCATTCTATGAAGGAAGGGATCTCTCTTCAGACTCAGAACTTGGACTCTTTTGGTGACTTAAGGCTTGGATATTCCACCTAAAAGCACTAAAGGGTTTGGATATTCTCTGAACTCGAAGGAATCAAGAAGAAGGCTCTTGGAATCCTAATAACCCTAACACGGTTTCCGGATTCTAGGTGTTCTGCCACGCGCCATTGGAGTAATCGCCCACCTATCGTTCTCCCCTCTTCAATCAATCAATCAATTCCGTGTTCTTCGTGGATTTCTCTCCTCCTCAGCCAACACGAAACCCTAATTGGCAAGGCACGATTTCCTTGCCCATAAAGTTTAAGTCCATTAATAACCATCCTCATCACTTCTTATCATAAATGCTCCACCAATCATCACTTCTCTATCAAACTACAATTGAAGAGATGATATTAATGGTCAAAGATTTCTTACCCTTAATGTTCTAGCTTGGTTCTTCTTCTTTCTTGTTGATAATGAAAATCTAACTCTTATTTCTCTCTCAATATATTTAGATGTTGGTGGAAAAATGAACAAGGCAACAAATTAATAATCCAAGCATCTATTTATAGGATTTTCTAAGTGAGGGAAAATTGGTAAAGATGTCATCCCACCTCCTTACTATTCATTTCTTGTTAACCACTCATCTTATCCTTTGTTTGGCCACCAGGATGGCCAGCCATGACTCACCTATGGGGCCCACATAGGTTGCCCCATGGGTTTTCTTACCCGGTTACCCATCGATTTGATCCACGGGTCCGGTTCTTGATTTGGGCTTTAGGTTTAATTACTTTGGGCCTAACGTTGGGCTTGCATTAATAATCTTTGGGCCTTAATGTCGACCTCGGGATTTTTATTTGTCCCTTTTCGTTACTTGTTCTTTGGTATTCTCATGTTAGGTGAGATTTTTTTTAAAAAACAAGTGAAAAAGGTCCGACATGTATAATATCGACGATGGACTGTTAAGAGTCGCCAGTTGGTTTTTTATATGGCTGTACCAACACAACCAAGAAAAGGTTTGCACATTGACCCAGTGATGTGGCACTGCTAAACGGGTCAGTGAATCCGAGATTCATTAGGGTCCGGGGACTTGATTATATGGAGGGAAGGTGTTAGGCACCCCCCCCCCCCCGACATCCGTGTTACCACGGTGACCGCCACTTTTCGAGAAACTGTTATATAAATTTGTGTGTAAAGGATCAATGTGCTATTATTTGGAAGCAGTGTGAGGCCTCGTTCGCACCTATATACACAGGGTTTGAATTTGTGTAAAAATTCAGTTTTAAACAAGATATGGCAGTGATATTTTATAAAAGAGGTTTTTCAAACCCTTGTGCTCAATAGTAATTGAGATCTTTTACACTCCCATTTTTATTAAGTGTTCGACTTGATTATTTTTAATTTTTCGAGATACGAAGCATCTTCGATAAAATAATGTACAAAATAATGTCGTACTCCTCGTGGGTATGAAAACCATCTGAGGAAATCAAAACACCATGAATAAATTTACAAGCTGCTTACAGCTGAAAATGTCCGTCACGGGAACCGAATCTAGATCCAGTTAACTGAATCTGTGATCACATGATTCCTAGGCTCACATGATGCCGCAATTGATAATAAAACAGTAAGCATGTATATATATATAAGCAGTAAATATATATATACAGACATGATCAACCACCACAAAGCTCCTCCATGGGGGATCATAAATGTAAATAAAGCTGTAAAAGCAATCAACTGCCACGAAGTAAACTCCAGGAAGGACGTAAAAGTAAAGAAAGATGTAAAGGCGGCCAACCGCCAATGAGAAGTAAACTCCAAAGGTATATATATATATATATATATATATATATATATATATATATATATATATATATATATATATATATATATATACAAACCTGAAATGAAACCAGATGAGAAGTTCGGGCAAACACACGCAACACGACTCTCAACGTGAATAATAATGTGTGCAAAGATGAAGAGAAATGCTTTAAAGTGTGTGAGAAGGCTTACAGTGGGCTGCTAAAGAATACTTCTATATCTTTAAAGGGATGACCACTCGACTCCCACTGATACAAAATAGAAGCTATATGTGAGCTCACAAGTGTTTAAAATGAGAAAGCACTCAGTATAGGGTGTGTACAGAGCAAATTGGACAGGGCTTCCTCGCCTTTTTTCACTTCCAAAATGGCCACCCCAAGCCCTCTATTTATAGAAGGGGGAGCCGCACGGCTCGGCCAGGTTGCCACGGGCTTCGCGGGTCATGCTGTCTCGAAGTATGTGCATGCATACACTGTAATGTCCACTCGAACTTTTTGAATTACAATCCGGGCATCGACTGAGGTATATAAGACCTATTTCGGACCACCGTTGTCGAGAGTTACGCAATAACATGGGATTAGAGGTTGTACGAAGTCAGGAAGATGGGACCATGCCCTCCGGTCTTCAAGCTTCAAATTCTATCCATTGTCCTGCGTAATAGTCACTCGGGATTGGACCTCCTTGGTTCTTGTGGGACATTGGTGTGTAGAAATGTATGTATGAAATGTTGAGATGGTGCGATGTGGCATTAAGGTGGCAAGATGACAACTTTGCCCCTCATCGGGGTTATCGCCGGTTTGGGCTGATAAAGTAGACGTTGCTCAAGGTTATCTCTGAGATTGGACTGCTGCAAGTGTTGAAGGTCCTCAGTGTCATCTCTTAGGTGTGCATGTCTTCCCGGTGTTATCTCCGGGTCTTGTAGTGAGTGCCTCAGTGTGAGTGCCGAGGTTGAAGCTGATTTCATGCATTTGAAACAAGCATTTCCGAGGTTATCTCCGGAACTGCACTCCTTGGGGTTATATCCAAGGTTGGTAACTACTACTCCCAGTATTGGGACTGAGACTGAATATCTCTGGGTTATCTCCAAGATGAATCAGCCTTCTCTAGTGGAATTTCAAGTATTGGAACTGCATGCCTTGGGGTTATCTTTGAGGTCGGGCCGATACTCGTGTGTGTTTTTGGGTTGAAATTTGAACTTCGGTAGTATTTAGATTTGGATGAAATTTGTCTTCCGTGGTTATCTCTAAAAAGACAAATCGCCTCCCGCAATGTCGGTTGGCGGTGTGTGAGAAAATTTTAGTGTCTGCAAATGCCCCTCTTTATCATATTTATGCAATGCAATGGCCTGGATATGATAAAGAATCCTAGACACTTGAAATGTAACAAGATAAACATGAGGCTAAGTGCAACAACATGATGCAAATGTATGATGCATGTGTGTTGGGTTGTTGACTAACATGTTGGGGATGATTCTGACTCCCTGTTGCTTCTACCGGGGATTGGCAAAGATGACCAGATTGGATGTGTGATCCAAATATTTAAGGATGTTGATGTTGGGATTATCACCAAAGTCCTTAATCCTTGATACAGACTTTATTTCGAAGATGTGCCTCTCGTGTACAAGAGATCTATAGGGATAATTCTCTGTCTATTTGAGGATGTGTATAACATATTCCATCATCGATCTTCTTTGATGATGCTAATTTTCCCTGGTTTGTATCGCCAGAACATATCAATGTTCTGTTGGATTTACTTCCAACATTATGTGTTGTCAGGTGCTCGACCTTCAATCGACGTCACGCCACCGGATAAAACCCCTCATAGGGCGGATCGTCAAGCCTGCTTGACCTTCGCTGACGTGTGAATCAACAAAACAAGTGATGTAACCCCCGCCATGGATATGCGTTGTAACCCTCACCGGGGATATGCTAGATCCTCATTGACGTGTGTATCAATGGTTGAAATCATTGGATGTCTTCCGATGCGTCGTTGGATTTACTTGCCAACGGTTACACTGATGTCAAGGCTGCTTGACCTTCATTGATATGTGTCTCAACGGATGACATTACGTGATACCCCGACCAGGGATATGTACTTCGACATATACAAATGCGTGATTCCCCCGCCGGGGATACGTTCTGTAGAATGCGTTATGCCCCCACTGGGGAAACATGAGTTGTAACCCCCGCCAAGGATCTCTTCTTGAGACTGCATTGTAACCCCCGCTGGGGATATGATTGAAAATTTAGGTAATGACCCTGAATTGGCGACATTGGACATGCGTAAGGTATTACCGAGTATGATTTGTAATAGCTGAGATCATCGACATAGTGTATCTTCTGCTCGGGTGAATACCAATGAGGGATGTGCAGACCCACGACTTGGTCTGAGAAAACCAGGATTGTAAGCTATTCTGCTCAATCGCGTAGCATTTTTATTCCTGATTTGGCTTTTTCAGCTTATGAGAACTCTGTTGCAACTCGATTTGGACCAAGACGGAGGGATGGGACCCACATAGGAGTGCCGCAGGTACACCTGCAGTAGCCATAGATGGACCTGTGGCCAGCCGTGGATGGCTATTAATGCTGCAAGTTGCTTTCTCAAGTCATTTCATGTTGCGCCGCGAAGGAAATCTGAGAGATCTTCTTCAGATCTGCTGAGTTCAGACGTCTTTCTGCAAATTCTGTCACTGTACAAGTGTTTTCTACACTGTCTTGATAACGTATGCATTTCTTCTTTTCCAGTTTTTTTCCGTTGGAAAATGACTTATCATATAAAATGCATCTAAACACATAGTAGTGAATATGCATGCTCAGATGACTTGATAAAAGATATTCAACATAGTAAATGTTAGTATAAACCATGCTGAACATAATGATGTGAAAATTTTTGACTTTTAAGACAGTTAAATTTGCACCTTTTCTGCTATTTCTTATCCTATTTGAGGATAAATGAGCAAAAGGTAAAAATGCAAAGTAATCTTGGTATTTAAACTACCCTTATGGATTGATGACTTTGACTTTTTAATGTATATAGTATGTATATGATTGTGGGCAGGTGTGCTACTGAATGGCCACCTAGTCATGCCTATGTGCATGCGGATAGTCCTATTTACAGAGGGGACTACGACAAAATTTTCCAAAATGTAGGCATTGAATAATCATGCATTTTGAACCCTACTGTAGATGTATGTTAAAGTAATGCATGCATGCATGTAGTCATAAAATGCATTTTGAAAAGAAAGCTCCAAGTTAAGATTACCACACCCTTTCTAAGGTGATTTGGAGACTTTTGTTCAGATATTATGGATCCGGATCAGCTGAGTAGTTCCTGTAGGACCACTTATGGTGTACGGAGGAGGGCTTCTAAAGTGCCTCGACCCCATTCTTGTCAGAAATCCTCGTCGATTAGTGGAGGCAGTGATACGTCTAGTCCAGGTTGATGAGCTGGACGTCGAGGACGAGGAGGTGGATATTCTGGTTGCAGACCCCGCTCCTACTGCACATGTTCCCCGTAGGGACCTCCCGAGTATTCAGGTGGAAAACCCAGAGCTCCTGGGTGATTTGAGTCGACATCCCTCGATGTATTTGCATGCTAATGAGGTATCAAGTTAGATCTTAACCTTCGTTCTTTCCTATTGATGAGGAGCAAAGGATTTTGATGTTGATCTGTATTTTATGTAGGTTCTCGGCTTTACACAGCCTCGAGGGAATTGGTTCAGTATTCACTCCATGTACCAGGCTCTGCATCCTGACTATAGAGCGATTGTGCATGATTGGGGATTTGGGACGTTCTTTTCCTTCCTTCCCCTTCGTTGTCCCTGGGGTTACCTCAAGGCATTGTTTGAGCGCTGGTTTCACTAGACTCAGTCACTCCATTTGTTGGACTGTGAGGTGATGATGATGCCGATGGATTGGCGGTTTATCACATGTATAGAGTTTGGAGGGGAACCAGTGCCTTTCATAGCGGATATTACCCCTACTGCCATCAGATCCTTGCTAGGAGTTCCAGACGGGGCGCTCAAGGGCAGGACCGTTCGTGCGGGTCCTTTGAGAGTAAATGCTATGAGTGGGCTGTTGAGTGAGCCCATGCCAGATGATGTCAGAGTCAGGGATCGCATTCTTCAGCGATTGTTCCTGATGATCATTAGAGGCTGCTTCATAGCAGATAACTCTTCTACGGTGTCATTCTCATTGATCAATGCCACACGACATGTGGACCGTATAGGAGAGTATGATTGGGGTTCCTACACCTTTACCTATTTCCTAAGGGGAATGCGTATGCGTTCACAAGGCTTGACCGAGGCTTGGTTAGGATTCTACCCATTTCTACTGGTGAGTACTTTCTCTTGTAATTTCCTATATGTAGGTTAAGAGTGTTTATTGACATCAGATGTTTGCATTTATGTTGGCAGTTTTGGGCCTATGAGAGGCTTTCATGTTTGCGTCATGTGAGTATGTTAGGTTTAGATACCTATCCACGAGGATGGCGATGACATCATTCCATACTAGCGGAGGTCCCTATAGCTGAGGATTTTACTCATTGCCGCCTACAGCTGGAGTTGTTGACAGCCGACGTCATCACATGGATTCCCTATTCTGGGGAGCACTTGGCCATGGGATTTGAGGATGGGTCCCCTACTGGTGTCGAGTATGTGATATTCACTCGTAGGGTTCCTCTCTTCACTGATGGAGGATGGGAGCTCTATTTAGGAGACCGTTCTATCAGGGGCACCACATGAGAGATCCGTATGCCGATCTTGCCTCCTGTCAGGCGTTATTAGCATGTGTCGTAGTGACCCGTCATTGATATCCCATTGTAGGGGGTTGACGGTTTTGCACTATCAGAGGGTCCCTGCACTCAGGAGATGTTCCAGCGTTGGTGGTCCCCTCGTACTATTGGAGCTCAGACCCGCGCCACTCAGTTCATGGGGGATATGGTTCCAGGATCCCTGATGATGATGGATTGGCTAGCCTATGTCCGAGATCCGACTCATTTGACATAGATTGACAGTTTGACCCAGCGACTGGACCGAGCACATTTCTTTATCTGACATTTGGGCAGAGATCTGGTAGAGGCAGATTCGTTTGATCCTTCCAGCTCAGGTGCTGGCCCCTCAGATGACCCATTTGGCTTTGCCGGCGCAGATCCTCCTTTGTATAGGCCTGACATCCCTGTTGATAGAGATTCAGTAACTCAGGAGGAGTTACATCAGGTGGATAGGATTGATGATGTAGATATTGACACCATTGTCTTCTTCTGATGTGTATTCTCGTTATCTCTTTTGATAGGCCTCTATTAGATATTGGATGGCTGTGTCCCATTCTCGCTATATCTTTTGATAGGACTCTGTTAGTAGTAGGGCGGCTATGCCCCATTTCCCTGTATTTTTTAGCTGTGCAGAGATTATGTATATAGATGATGATATACTTAGGAATGTATGTACAGTTTTTCATTCCCTATATCATATTGCCATCCATTATCTGTAATGCATGAATCATGTTATGCATATGTATGTATGTCCAGAGATATTCAGCATTGACCCCTGGATGGTCTTATGATCTGACCCCACAGATGTCTTCTTGACGATCGGTAGCGATAGATCATACCCCACCATTATTGGTGGCATCATATCTTAGATCGTGGTATGATAGTATGTCAAAGATTAGGAACGGGGTGACTATAGATCAGATGTTGCAGCATACTATGACCCTCTTGATATTTCAGGTTCCCGCAGGATTTATAGAGGGCATGCTAGATCACTGGGTACTGGAGAGGCATGTTTTCCGGTTTGGGGCCCAGGAGTTGACTCCGACTCTAGAGGAGTATGCACGTTTGACGATGTTGCCACTTGACAGACCTTGCATGTATATGGCTATTAGGGACATGAGTCAACAGTTCATGACCCTCACTGGATTAAGGCGTAGGGTTGTGCAGGATGAGATCACATCCGGCCACGTGATATCCCATTGTTTTCTGTTTGACAGATTTGGCTTTAAGGACAGCTATGCTCGGCATTATGGGGATTTCACCATAGCAGAGGACTTGTGGCATTTGGCCAGAGTGGATGCATTCTAGATGTGCATAGTGGCGTATGAGTATATGCCACGATATATGGATGAGCTGGATATCGATGTTATCATGGTAGTGAGAGCTCTCAGGGAGGGTTATACCATTATCCTGATGATTGTGGCGGAGATGCTAAGGTCGGCCACGTTTTACAGCACTTACCCTATAGGGGTATTTACAGGCAGTTCGCTCATGTTATACGTGTGGTTTATGTCACACTTGGGACCGATTGGGACCTTCCGCCGACACGGGTATTACTTCACCCATGATATAGCTATGTCTTACTCCTTTCAGCCATCGGAGTGTACAGACGCTATGTCTTGGTCAATGTTCTTGGCGGATATCAGAGATCCTTTCTGAATTCTGCCGTGCACAGGGCTTAGCTTGCCATATAGCTTCATTACTCATGCTCCGGGCATGGACTATCTCCCTCTGGCTGGTTTTTAGGGGCATGACTACCTATCACCCGATGGCCGTGATATCGCAGTTTGACTAGTTTCAGGACTTCCATCCTTTCGAGCGGGCGCTAGGTCAGCGTTTAGCATCTCGCCATCTATCAACAGAGGACCAATCTCGGGTGTATGCATGTTGGGATCAACGTGAGATAGATACTTTCTCTATTAGCCATCCGAAACGTTTCGCCTCGATTCGTGTGGATGGATACAGAGACTTTATCTACCATGACAGTATCCACGATGTCGAGCGATGATTTGACGATGAGAGCCCGTGGAGGACATTGATTCCCACATCGACGAGGAGACATTTACTAGGTTGTCAACATCTCCTTTAGATTCTCCCAAGATTAGCCATTGTTGTGATCCAAAGACTTTTCAAGACCGACTTTGAGCAGAGTCTTCATCTGATGACCTTCGAGAGAGATCACGCTAGAGCCTTGATCTTGACAGTCCTTGATGGGAGAGACGCGTCTTTGTTAGAGAGAGATGAGGCATTAGCTCGTAGAGACGCCACTGTTGTTGAGCAGGATGAGGCCAGATCAGCAAGAGATGTCGTGACAATTGAGAGGGATAGTGCCATATCTTCTTGGGACGTAGCCGTTATAGATAGTTCTTCAGTGAGGTCCCTTACTACTGGCATGATTGCAGAGATGAGCACGTACATTGATGAGCATAGAGTCACCATGCAGATGGCTATAGATCTGTTAGCTCGTGTGGATACCCTTGTATAGGAGACCATAATGTTACCTCCTTCTGCTGAGAGGGATGCCATGTTAGGCTTGATAGCTCGCATATACACTGATTTGTAGATGAGCTTGTATTATCATGCACAGACTAGCTTAGCCATTTTGTCATATACAGTTTATATTGTGTATATCAAACAACATCATATATATAGCAGAGAAATATAGTTTTGATCACTTCCCTTTTAGATATGTCTGGATACTTGCTTGATATTTTACCTGCTTCTTCAATGCTTGTGGTCTTGATATATTATGAATTCCTCCTTGATGGATGGACATTGAGTTGTCTCTGGACAGTTCAGAATGGATCATTGATATGTGTGTATCTCTACCATCTTTGGTGTCTTGGGACTGGTTTCTGTATGGAAATGTGGCTTTCCTCTCTAAGATTGACCGCACCACATATGGTCACCAGTACTCCTATTTAGGTGGAGCCTAGTTAATTCCATCTCTTATGGATTGGTGTTGCTCTTCAAGGTACAACCGCAGCTTAGATGGTCGCCGAATCTCCTATTTAGGAGGAGTTCAGGTAATTTCATCCCTTAGGTCTGAAGCCGATGAAATGTAGTGGATTGAAGTTTGATCCCAGTACCATTGACAAGTGTTTGTGTTTTGGTAGGGAGGTGAGATCGAACCATAAATGGCTGCCTACGTACTCCTATTGAAGAGGAGATCAGGTCAGCGTAGTTCGAACCTGGTGTAAGAGGTTCAACGCTGTATGTGGCAGAAATGGTGTAGGAATGTTTTTGTTGTTTTTGTTTTATAAGGAGAAGGGTGTAAGAAATGTTTTTGTTTTATTGCGACTGGGCCATGTAAAATGGTTGCCTACGTACTCCTATTGAAGAGGAGATCAGGTCGATGTAGTTCGCCCCTTAGGATGATTCGCAGCCGAAGAGAAGTATGAATCCCATATGCAGGCTATACCGCGGGGAGAAGAAAGTTTGATCCCATGATTGGGACAAACTGTAGGTGTGAAAAAGTTTGATCCCGTCTTCAGGACAAACTGCAAGCGTAGAAAAGTTTAATCCCGTCTTCAGGATAAACTGCATGTGTGAATGGTTCAATCCCTGGGGGGATAACCGAAGTTGTATGAACGGAATGAAGCCATGCTGCTAGCTTGAAGAGTATGTTTCCCTGAGGGGCAAAGTGTGAAAAAGAGTTGTATTTAGTGAAGGGTTAAAAACCGGAATGATTGGTGATCTGATGATCCTACACTAGTATGTTTGCTTGATGGTAACTTCAGACATAGTATCGTTACATGGTGTCCGAGTTGATGAGTTATGGAAATTCATCATCGTCCATTTCCTGCAATCTGAGAGCGCCTCTTGTCAATACCTCCTTGACAACAAACGAGACTTCCCACTTAGGGGCGAATTTTCCCTTGGACTGATCTTGGTTGTCCAGGATCTTCTTTAAAACCAAGTTATGTTGCTTAAACTGCCGTAGCCGGACTTTTTTGTTGTAGGATCTAGCGACCCTTTGTTGGTATAACTGACCATGGAAGATAGCCGCGGTTCGCCTTTCGTCTATTAGAGATAATTGGTGATAATGTCTTGTACCCATTGATCTTCATCCAGCTGAGCGTCTATCAACACTCTGAGGGATTCCATTTCAACTTCTATGAGGAGCACTGCTTCCATCCCATAGGTTAATGCGTAGGGGGTTGCCCCAGTGGAAGTACACATTGATGTTCTGTAGGCTAATAGAGTAAGAGGCAATAAGTCAGGCCATCCTTTGTGGTTGGCGGACATCTTTTGCATGATCTTCTTGATGTTTTTATTAGCCGCTTCAATAACACCATTCATCTTTGGACGGTAGATGACGTAGTTAAGATGTTTGATGTGGAATTTACTGCATAACTCCTCCATCATTTTATTGTTGAGGTTCTTAGCATTGTCTGACACAATTACCTATGGTTGTCCATATCGACAAATGACATTATTTCTGATAAAAGCAATGATGAGTTCTTTGGTAACCCTGGGGAAGGAAGCTATTTTTACCCATTTGGTGAAGTAGTCGATCATGGTGAATATGAAGCGATGCCCATTACTGGCTTTGGGATAGATGGGCTCGATCACGTCCATTCCCCACATTGAGAAGGGCCAAGGTGAACTCATATTATGGAGCTCCCTCGGAGGGGCGTGGATGGCGTTTCCAAGAATTTGGCATTGATATCACCTCTTGACGTGATCATCACAGTCAGCTTTGAGGGTAAGCCAGTAATGTCCTGTCTTGAGGATCTTCTTAACAAGCAGGGGGCTGCTCATGTGTGGGCCACATATTCCACCATGGACCTCATCCATGAGTCTTTGAGCTTTGTCCTGGTCCAGACATCTGAGGAGACCTAGTCTTGCATCTCTTTTGTAGAGTGCATCTCCGCTCAGGTAGAATTTCATAGCAAGTCAATGGATCCACCTTTTCTCAGTCGGGCTCGCCTCAGCGGGTGTAGATCCATCTCGTAGGTACTTTTTGATATGTTGATACCAAGGGTACTGGATGGGAGGTAGCTTATCCGATAATTCTCCAGCATAGTTCCCATAGGCTGGTGCCTTATGTACGGCAAATGTGACGCTGGGCATGTGTTCCTTGTCAGGTATATGAATCAAGGAGGCCAAAGTTGCTAACGCGTCTGCAAAGTCATTCCTATTATGAGGAATGTGTAGAAAGGAGATCTCTTCGAACTCCGAAGCCATATATAAAACTTGCCGATGGTAAGGCAAAAAATGTAGCTCTTTGGTTTGATAGATTCCCGTGGATTGTCTAATTACCAACTCTGAATTCCCAAAGACAGTTAAACGTCCGATGCCCATTGAACGGGCAAGTTTTAGCCCTATGAGATAGCCTTTATACTCATTTTGTGTTGTTGGTCTTGATAAATGCGCAATTTTTGGCTGACGAGATATCGCTTCCTGTCATTCGGATTCTTAATTGCTCCATTCTAACCTTCTATATTAACAGCTCCATCGAAATACATTTTCCATGTATGTCATGTATCGTACTGATGGTGTTGCTGAACTGTCATTATCCCTTCATCGGGGAAGTAGGATTCCAAGGATTTGAAGTCCCCTGAAGGTGCGGTGGCCAGTTGATCCACAATTCCTTGACCTTTGATAGACTTTGGAGTCACATAGACGATGTTAAATTATTGTAGGACCAACTGATATCTGGACAGTCGACAATTTAACATGGGTTTATTAAACACGTACTTGAGAGGATCCATACGGGATATGAGATGGGTTGTGTGACCATGGAGGTAATGTTGTAACCTCATGGAAGCCCATGCTAAAGCACAACAAGTCTTCTTAATCAGAATGTACTTATGTTCACTGCTACTGAATCTTTTGCTGATGTAATAGATAGCTCGTTCTTGGCCTCTATCATCTTTCTGTCCCAGCATACAGCCTATGGCATTATCACTTATGGACGGTACATGAACATGGGAACATCATCCCTGGGTGGTACCAAAACGGGAGCTTTGACTAGATTCTCTTTGATTGCGAGGAAGGCTTTTTGACACTCGTCGTTCCATTTCATGGAGGAGTTCTTCCTTAAAAACATGAAGATAGGCTCACAGGTTGCTGCAAGTTGAGAAATAAACCTGCTAATGAAGTTGATTCTTCCTAAAAAAAGCCCGTATTTCCTTCTTTGTCTGAGGAATGGGTATATCCGTGATGGCCTAGATTTTGGTGGGATCTAGCTTGCCTGAATTAACGCCACAGGCGCACTTGGCTGGATTTAACTTCAAGTTGTACTTACGCAACATGTTGAAGATCTTTCTGAGATGGTCTAAGTGGTCTTCTTCCCTACGGGACTTAACAATGATGTCATCCACATAGATCTCTATCTCTTTGTTCATTAAGTCATGGAAAAGAGCCATCATAACTCATTGATAGGTGGCTCCGAAATTGATGAGGCCGAATGACAACCTTTTATAGAAAAAAGTTCCCCAAGGCGTGATGAAAGTCATTTTCTCCCGATCTTCCTCAGCAACCATAATCTGGTGGTATCCTACGAAGCAATCCGCAAAGGAGTACATGTCGTATTGAGCAGTATTGTCAATGAGAATGTGGATAAATGGCATGGGAAAGAAATCTTTAAGGTAAGCTTTGTTCAGATCCCTGTAATCCATGCAAACTCGCACCTTTCCTCCAGGCTTAGGCACGTGAACGATGTTGGATATCCATTCAGGATATCTAGACACCATGATAATACCAGCTTGAAATTTTTTCACAATTTCTTCTTTCACCTTTAAACTCCACTCAGGCTTCAATCGCCTGAGCTTTTGCTTGACTGGCTTGAATCCCTCTTTAATGGGAATGCGATTAAGAACAATGTCAGTGGACAAACCCACCATGTCTTCATGAGACCATGCAAACACATCCTGGAATTGGGTTAGTAGCGTAACCATGTCATTCCTCTGGTTTGGGGTAAGGTCTGAACCAATCTGTATTAACTTAGGGTGAAATTTAAATAGGTACACTTAGAAGGGGGGGGGGGGGTTGAATAAGTGTAGGCACAAACTATGTCCAATTTTTATTTCTTATCAAAAATTCCTTGAGTGTTTAATGCAGCAAGCTGGATTACTGATATGGATAGAATGCACGTTGCTGGATAAATAACAGAATATTCGAGTATAGAATGCAATCACACAAACACCATAATTTTTACGTGGTTCAACTACTACCCTCTAGAATAGTAGCCTAATCCACTTCCAATACTAACTAGTATTGGAGACTCACTTTTATTCAACTTTTCCAATTACAATACAAGTTCTATCAAATTTGAACACCTTTGTTCCTTGTGCACCTATGCACTCTTAAGCACCTATGCTTTCCTTCAACTTGACTGTAATAAGTTATCAACCCAAACAAGATTACCCAATACAATATAGATTAAGATATGACAATTAAAATACAATACTAGAGGTCTAATGATCAAGCAATATATTACTTACCAACTCAAGGCTCTAGTATGAAATGATATGCAAGAAGGATATTACCATAATGTATTCGAAGCTGCAACTCTGTTCTTAATGCAATCAATATATATCTCAGTGAAAAATAATCTCATAGCTTGTATGTTATTATTTTCTGTGTATGTTTTTCGTGATTAACTATGTTAACGAGTTCTGTTTATATACACCTCTCGAGAGTATTTCCGTTGCACAGATTTGATTTTGTAATATGCACATTTTTAACCATTTAGCACAAATCATGATATATTCAGTTTGATTTCCATGAGATATCACGCTGTCAATACTTTTAAGATTAATTGATTTTATGGCCTGTCCCAATTTCTAAAAGATCGGAAATCAATACTTTATATAACCATATATATTGACACGCAAGTTTCCATATTTCTCAATATATATTGGAAATCATGGCTCATGATTCTTGTATTACGTATGGTAATCAATCAACTAGATTTTTTAATTTACTTGCCTAGAATTAAGACCCTTGATTTATGACGCATTGTTTGTGTAGCATGATTTATGATTCAAGATCTATGATGTCATGATTTATGCTTACCATAATTTTCTGGCCGGTGTCTATATGGATTGGGCCGTTGGAGATAACCAATTAAATTCCTTGAATTGTAATGCAAGACTCCTGCTATCCCATTGTTGTCTTATCCATGATCTTAGAGATAAAATGCATAATTTATGAGAGTCATTTCATGCTCTACCATGTGGGTCTCTTTAACAGGATTTGATTCCTTATGTTGAGCAATTTTGTCATGCATATTATTAATCATGCAACATCAAATATGAATGCAGGTATATGTATGTAATTCACATGTCCTAGAGCCTTATTTTGGAAAGTAATAACTGCTAAAATCTTACATATATTCCTAAGACTCAATTTAGCTTTTCTTTCTTCAAAGGAATCTTGACTTTGGACCTTCTTCCTTGATGATCCTGAAATGATATATAACAGAATTAGTGAACTAATATGGTCATCATCAAAACATAGAGTGTGACATAAGTCAACATAGGGCTTTCTAAGGTTCCGAGATTAAAAGAAGTGGTTTGATCAAGGTTGGGTTTAGGTTTATCTTCGACCCATTCTTTAATCTCCAGAGGCACCTCAATGTCCTCATGTATTTCCATCAAGGCTGAATCCAACTCTGCATCAAAGTTACAATCCTTGTGGAGAAGAGGCATCTTATCAGCAAGTAAATGCACATATAAATTTAGGGTCCTGAAACAAAATATGCATTCACTTAGTATATATGAAATGGTTTGATCATACACAATGTTAGCATGTACTGACAAAACAACTGCTAATATTGTACAGAAAAGTAAGCAGTTACAATCTACTGGGCAGAAAGAGTTCCTGCCCGTTTTACCCTCGTAGACCAATGCAAGGAGTGCTGCTCCAATTGTTGAGGGCAAAGTCTTAGTGGACTGTAGTGATGAAGGGGTTGTCATCGTCCTCCTTCTCCCGAATGATGACCATTATGTCTGGGCAATCATCTTCTGGGGTGTATCTATTTGTATGTTCATCATGGACAATGATGCGTATGTCTGGCATCATTTTGACGATGTCTTACTTAATTCTTCGTTCCTCTTCTTCCACTCTGGGGTCTGGAACAAAGACTTCTTTCTCCTTTACCGGTATCGGCTTAGGAAATAACATAGCCATTATGCTAGCTGGCACCTTTACCGGAGGTTATATGGACTTAAGATTTGCAGGTGGAGACAATCGTCGTGTAATTGAAGATGTAAGAATCTGATGATGCTTATGTGGATTCCTGTGACTAGAATTGGCAGAATAACCAAGTCCAGCTGTCCCAGTTTGACTGATCACTTGAATCGGGTGTTTAATACCCTGATGACTTCTACCCAGCCCTTGTCCTGACTGATCACCCAAAGATATCATTTCTTGAGTAGACGACATTACTTCGGCAGAAATCTTGGGTGTAAGAGGTGGTGCCCCAATATGGTGGTAGTGAGTGTTGCTCACCTCCAGGCGGCTCAACTTCTGAATTGAAGCTGATGAGTGGTATGTCACTTTGTTTAGGACATTCCAGTTCAGCGTTAACCGTGACTAGGCTGTCATTAATGATATATTTCAGTTACTGATGAAGAGTGGAGGGGGAGGCCCCAGCCATATGAATCCATGGTCTTCCCAATAGCATGTTGTATCCTGAATCTATTTTGAGCACGTGAAAAGATACGCATAATGTATGGGGACCAATCTCGATTGGCAGTTCAATCTCTTCGACTAAATTTATGTGGGCTCTGTCGAAAGCTTTAATGATCGTATGGCTACTTCGGATCCATTTGAGATTGACGTTCATCTTCAGCAAAGTAGCATAAGGACAGATATTCAGAGATGACCCTCCATCTATCAAAACTCCAGCTAGCATGTACCTGGAAGAAAAAACCGTAATGTGCAACGGCTTGTAATGACTGGTCCCTTCGGGCGGTATATCGTCATAAGTGAATTATATCACATTGTTGTTAAAAATGTGATCAACCAAATGTTGAAATTTTTCCACATCCACCGATGTCGGCAAGTAGGCTTCTTCCAAAACATTTAATAAGATCTTCCTATAATCCTCGGAAGTTAAAACCAAGTCCAGGATTGAAATTTGATGTGGAGCTTCTCTTAAGTTTAAAACCACCTTGGCTTCGTTATGACCCATAGTGCGGAGGAATTTTTCAATCTTCTCCACGGGTATTTTCCTTCGACACTGCCGTAGTTGTATGAGAGGTGGATCCTTCAGCTTCTCCATAATTCTATGTGAATTTTTGTAAGCTGATAACATGATATTGTGGTTGGAATGGCAAGTTGATTGGCTCGGGAGCAGCCACTTTCAAAGGATTGTCAATTCCTTTGAGTTGAATTGCTTGTACTGTGAAAGGTTTGACAGTTCCATCAGCCTCAGTGGATATAACTGCTACGAGTCCCTTCCATTTAGTAGGATAAGTATTCTCACTCTCAAATATCACAATATCGTCTTCTGCTAGCTGCATGACACCACTGTCAATTAGGTTCTGAATAAGGTGGCGGAGTGCCCATCATTCTTCCGTGCTATGACCGCGAGAATTGGAGTGATATTGGCATACTCCATCAGAATTAAACCGTCCTGAACATGAATTAATTGGAGGCAGAAGGGAAGTGATCCTTCCTTTATTGATCATCTGAATTATCTCCTCCATAGGTTGGCCCAGGTATTTAAATTCCCTTATATTGGCAAAATCCCTACGGGCTTTGGCAGATGCTCTCTTCGTCACTTTGTCTTCTAGTGTTTCTTTCTCTGAAGGTGAAAAGGGAGTATTCACAACAAAAGGGAGCAGACTAGCATGCTCTTGGCTGACTAATTGGCGTGTGACTTGATGCTGATAGGTCACCAGTTTGCCAATTGCTTAATCAACTTACAAATAGCTTTTATCTTTCGTTCTATTGTGAACTGGAACTTTGCATAATCCTATTTATCAACACCGTCTTTGATGGTCTGGGTTGATTCATAGTTAAAATTGGAACTCTGTCCACTGCTCCAATTGATCATGTTGGCCTCTTCCTCTTTGTGTTGATGAAGAGGGTTGTCTTGTACGTGAGGTTGATCTGGTTTGGTGACCACGATCTCACCATTGTCTATTAAATCTTGGATCTTGTGTTTCAAGGCCAAATAATCTTGAGTATCATGTCCAGGTGTCCCGTCATGATAAACACATTTCTGAGCAGTATTGAAACCCCGCCCATTAGGGTTAACTGGTGGAAGAAGATGCATAATTTTCTTCTGAGTCGTCAGAAGAGTGAGAATGTTCTCGAGTGAGTCCCCTAAGGGTGTGAACACTCGAGGGCATTTGAATTCACCACCTTTTGGCAATGGAGGGTTTGAAGGTTGTGCTTGAAAAGGAGTGTAATTTCTCCTCTAGATAGGCATGTTCTGATTGCCTTTTTTACCTTGTAATATCAAGGAAAATCCTCATCTTTCTTTTTATGGACCCTACGGGGGTTGTTTCCATAATTTCTAGATTGGATGTGCTCAGTAACAGCTTTAAGGGCAGCTAGGTCTTGAATCTTTCCTGACTTCAATCCCATCTCAGCCATCTCCCCATGTTTAATCATTTCAGAAAATGGTTTGCCAATGCCAGCTAACACTCTTTCATAGAAAAGAGCTTCTTGTATGTCTATGAAGGTCATGACCATTTCTGATTCCGTCATGGAAGGAATAACTTGAGCAGCAAGGCGCCTCCACCTTGGAGCATACTCTTTGAAAGACTCATTAGACTGTTTCTTGACCTTGGTAATTTGGTACCAGTCAAGAGCCATCTGAGACTGGAAGCTGTATTGAGTGAGGAAGGCGTGAGCTAGCTCCTGCCAATTATGGATCTTTGAGTTGTCTAATCTGGTATACCACGAGCCAAGCTTCTACTGATCAGGACTCTTTTATATAAATGCATCCCGAGCTTCTCGTCCCTCTGCATAAGATCCAAGTTCTCCAATGAACACCTTCAAATGTGTGTGTAAGGATCTCCTAACCCATCATATTTTTTCAAAGTCAGGAGTTTTAAACTTTTCTGGATAATGAACACCAGGGAATATACAAAGGTCAGCATATGAGACACTTCCGTATGCTCCAATTCCTTTGATCGCACGAAGGGTTTCTTCTATTTGAAGGACTTTCTTCCTGATGTCACCGGTGTCTGGATCTCCTTTGAGATGGGTGGTATCATGAATTTTGTTTGTCGTATCAAACTGAAGTTCAGGTTCTGTAATGGCTTTATCAGGACCTTGGGTTCCTCCCTGTGTGGAGGATTTAGCATGTATGGGTATCCTCGTATCCTGAGTTGACTGGTGTAGTTATTTAAGCAAAACAACAAAATCTATGATTTGTTTACTTAATCTGTCAAATTCTTTGCGAGAAACTGGATTAAGGCCAGTCTGGTCTGATGATGACATAATTGACTGTAGGCTCGTGGCCTTTTTGGATTTTGATCGGGTAATAGGTCTGTTTGCTTCCATGCAAAAGACTTGCATAGTTTAGTGTTTAGGGAATGTGTAAATGTTTACATTCTATGTATACGTTCTAGGAATATTATCCTGCAAGGCGGATGTTAGCTGTTTGTAATACATGATATTATGTTAATTTTAATATGTATGTACACATGTTTCTTTATATTTCTCATTACATGGAGATAAATATGGAATGAAATTACAAGTAATTGATTTTTACGAGTAATTTGAAATGAGAAAGCATGAAGAGACTTTCCTCCGTTTGGTTTATCAGAGGCTGACCTATCTTAGGTTACTCTCGTGGCTTTTTTGGCATGAAGGTTCCCAAATCATCGCAATTTACTCAACGGGAAATTAATCCGGTCTTTCAACTGGAGCGAATTTGGGTGGTGCCTTTGCTGAGCCTCGTTGGAATTAGTCTTCCTACGAGGAACCACACAACATACATTCACATACAATGTGTCTTACCGTTTATGAAAATGATGACATGTGCGAAGCACTAATATCACAAGCAGATATAATGTAAAGCATTAAGCGCATAAAAAAAATATATGCATTCGTACACATTCATCATAAATGTAAATGCAACATTCACACACAAGCATATAACAGTTTTGAAAAGCTTGTAATAGAGGCTTAAGTCCTCTTACTGGTATAGTCCCCAGCAGAGTCGCCACTTGTCGACGTCGGGATTTTTATTTGTCCCTTTTCGTTACTTGTTCTTTGGTGTTCTCATGTCGACGATGTATCATGTCGACGATGGACTGTTAAGAGTCGCCAGTTGGTTTTGTATATGGTTGTACCAACACAATCGAGAAAGGGTTTGCACATTGACCTAGTGATGTGGCAATGCTAAATGGGTTGATGAAACCGAGATTCATTAGGGTCTGAGGACTTGATTATGCGGAGGGAAGGTGTTAGGCACCCCCTGACATCCGTGTTACCACAGTGACCACCACTTTTCAAGAAACTGTTATATGAATGTGTATGTGTGTGTGTGGATCAATGTGTTGTTATTTAGAAGTAGTGTTAGGCCTCATTCGCACCTATATACACAGGGTTTGAATTTGTGTAAAAATTCAGTTTTAAACAAGATATGGCAGTGATGTTTTATAAAAGAGGTTTTTCAAACTCTTGTGCTCAATAAAAAATGTGACCTTTTACACTCCCATTTTTATTAATTGTTCGGCATGATTGTTTTTAATTTTTTGAGATGCGAAGCATCTTCGATAAAATAATGTACAAAATAGTGCCAAACTCCTCGTGGGTATGAAAACCATCTAAGGAAATCCAAACACCGTGAATAAATTTACAAGCTGCTTACAGCTGAAAATGTCCATCACGGGAACCGAATCTAGATCCAGTTAACTGAATCTTTGATCACATGATTCTGAGGCTCACATGATGCCGCAATTGATAATAAAGCGCAAGGCGGTATATATAAAAAAGCAGTAAATATATATATATATATATAAAGACATGATCAACCACCATGAAGCACCTCCATGGGGGATCGAAATGTAAATAAAGATATAAAAGCAATCAACCGCCACAAAGTAAACTCTAGGCGGGACGAAAAGTAAAGATGTAAAAGCAATCAACCGCCACGAAGTAAACTCTAGGCGGGACGAAAAGTAAAGAAAGTTCTAAAGATTTATCAACCGCCACGTAAGTAAACTCCAAAGGGACTAAACGTATATATATATATATATATATATATATATATATATATATATATATAAGCGTTATCGCAGATGGATGTAAAATCCGAGCTCATCGAGATAAAGTCAAATGACGGTTGATATATATATATATATATATATATATATATATATATATATATATATATATATATATATATATATATATATATTTTTATATATGGACTAACATTATCGAGTTATCGAGTTATATATGGACTTCGGTCTGGAGCATTTACTGCTTTAATATATATATATATATATATATATATACAAACTAAAATGAAATCACGGACCGAAGTCCAGGCAAACACACATATCACGACTCTCAACGTGAATAATAGTGTGTGCAAAGATGAAGATAAAGGCTTTAAAGTGTGTGAGAAGGCTTATAGTGGACTGCCAAAGAAGATTTCTATATCTTTAAAGGGATGAACACTCGACTCCCGCCGGTACAAAATAGAAGCTATATGTGAGTTCACAAGTGTTTAAAATGAGAATGCACTCAGTGCAGGGTGTGTACAGAGTTAATTGGACAGGGCTTCCTCGCCTTTTTTTCTCTTCCAAAATGGCCACCGCAAGCCCTCTATTTATAGAGGGGACTGCTACTAGGTCAGCGAGATGTACTCTTGGTGCCGGGTTGTCCCAAGCCATGGTCACGCCATCTCAAAGTATGTGCAGGCATGGACTGTAATGTCCAATCGAACTTTCAAAATTGCAATCCGGGCATCCGACTGAGGTATGTGTGACGCCCCCGAATCCGGGTCCTCTGACCCCGATTCGGTCATCACTATAAAATACAAACATCCACCTCTAAACGACATACGATAACTAAAATGCAGAAAATAATAAACGTATGTCGTTCATTAAAAAGGTGTTACTAGTCCCAAGATTCGATAACCTTAATACAATCTTTCAAACATACCCTATAATAATACTTAGGGTTCATATTACATAACAGTAATTTAAATTAAGCATAAGATAAATTCTGCTCCTGGAGACTATCCAACATCTTTCCTTTACCCTTGTCCTTTCCCGAGGTCTCGGGCTTAGCTGCAATATAATTCATGATATAGCAAGGATGAGCAACAAGTTTGCTTAACATGTTTAAATACAACAATAAGGATATATCACGATGAAAGGAAAATGTCTGACAAAGAATTCAACAATATGAATATCTGAAGGATTCAACAATATGAATATTAGAAGCAAAGATAATGATTTCTTTTAGAATAACTGCTAGTCAAGTAGACTTTGAACTATAACAATACAATGAAATCAATAGCTAATTGACCCTTTGGTTACTGGCTATAGAATAAGTACTTGAGGGGATCAGCCTCGCGTACACCATGTATATGCATACCATTTAAATATGCTCTTTGTATCTTATATTAGATACCTGGTACTCCCCTATCATAGAAAGGGGTGCTCTTTTCAGTCTAAGAATCCTTACCATCAATTGGTTTGGATAGCTTTTATAAAACTTCATACATTTGTCTAACCGAACAAAGGTTAAGACTCTATCTAACATAGTTCAAGAATTATTAAACTTTAAATGATGTACAAGTCCAAGACTGTACGAACTCAAGTGCACTAAGTGTGAATATCAATAATATCGATGTGGAATAATTGTAAAGTAATTAAAGCACTTAATAGCATGCTTGGAAATAAGATTCAAGCTTAAATGAATACTTTCAATTCAACAATAACCTACTCAATACAATATGAGAAGGATAATAAACTTTCACAACAAACAAAGTTGTGTAAGTTAGGAAACATGCAACACAATAAAATAGTGTTCGGATACTTGCTCAATATAAATTGGAGTAAGGTTAGGGAACTTGCCTGTTTGCTCAGCTACAATAAAACTAGCTTTAATTACTTGCGTTGAAACGACCTAACATTATCAAGTTGATCATTTCAATTAGTATGTGTAAACTAGTAAGTGTTTACACTAACAACAATCAAGTCTTCACATAGCATGCTTCTTAACACAATTACAAAGCACATTGGTCACATAATACAAGATAAAGTAATCATATACACATGCCTTGAAACTTTAAACCAAAATAGAATCTTTGGCAAGATCTGCGAGGATGCGTATGCAGCCACGCTCGGGTCTAGGCTTAGGGATGGCGATTTGTTGCATACTGTCCCCTCGCTGCATTCAAGGTTGAGCTTCTGCTCTCCTGACTTCATTTCAACTCTAACCTACACCTATACATACATATTAACATACATACATGCTAGAGTTTCACATATAACACATGATCATACTTGAGTTCATTACCACAAGTTTAACTTATAATTTATATGTCATTAAAACATAAAAGGTCATGTAATCATCATGCTTTGTGACTTGGTTATACAATACTCAGTAGTCATGCTTGTATATAGACAACACATGTATACTTTACTCACATAGTTCATATTCTAGAAATTTCCTTTTCTTTATGACTATGTGTGCCTAAGTGAAAACCATACCTTAACCAAACGATGCTCATGTCAATATGTCTATAGGCATAATGAATCCTAATACACATGCTTGCATAGTCATAACATACTTTACTCATTACTTGATGACATTAGCTTTCTTATTCTAACTTTCTTTGAATTTAACACTAAGTTAACTTAGCATATACAAGGCACCTTAACATATAACTCTCATGCATTTACAACATATATTAAAGCCACATGCATGTTCAAATGGTCAGAACTTTACTAACTAAGCGTCTTGGTCAAGGTTTACTTTGAAAAGTCTTAAGTTTCTTATCTGTGAACTAGTCTAATCTTTCAATCATGCATGCTAGTGTGTTCAATCACTTTAGTCTTGTATTTCATGTCAATATAAACCATATTATCATATTCATAAAGTCAGAATGCTCACATGTTGTGATCGTGACAAAGTCCACTTTTGAAAGCACAAATCTCATTTCAAGACCACAAGTATTGTGTCAATCATTGCTATACTTGTTCATCCTATATGCATGTGCTTATATGTGCATGCTAAAATAGTGTACAAGCTTGCTTTAACAGTGTACCAATAAGTTAGCATGAACAGAAACTGAACATAATTTATCATACCGGTGCGGGCTCTGGCGAACTATGCCACTGCCTGCTAAAACTAAGCTTGAAGCTTATGTTAGCAAATTGTCTGGCCAGAGGCGTATAATCGCTTCTCGCTTTGGCGATTCAAGAACTTATCACAAAATTTCCTTATGGAAATGGTTTCTAACATAACCCAACACATTTAGAAGCTTGTATAACACTTAGCAACATAACCCAAATCAAATAACAACTATTACATGCTTAATTCCCAGAATCAACCCATTAAGCAATTTATCTAAAATGGAGAATGGGAATGGAAGTTATACCTTTGTGACTCAATTCAGCTGCAATTTATCAATCTACTCACTCTTAGCAAACTAATTCTCAACAAATTGTAATAAGGAAGATGAAGGTCTCATTTATAGGAGAATGGTTATCTAGATAATGCCATTACCTCACAAATTAAACCAAAGGATTTCAAGAATGCACAAGGGTTAAGAGATAGTTGGTGTTCCACTCATAAATCCCACTCCTCATCTAAGTTGGTGGATTTTGAGGTGAAGATAGAATAGGTTTGCTAGCTTCCTTTTGTTTTCACGTGGAAGAAATGAATGGGACTCTAATTATGGGACAAATCAAAATCCCAGCATTTGCAACGTGTGAAATAAAATGCAACCCTTGGCTTATACCATATATACACATAATATAATTTGGTTATACACTATGTACACCCAATTTATTTCATATAACAATATTATTATGTAACTCACATGAATGCAAATAATTCTTACTATATAGTCTATATATAATATATAAACATATTAAGGTGCCACCATGTACTATATAAAATACATAGTTAACTACCATATAATAAAGGTTTACTACATTGCACAAATTAATCAAGTAAACATATAATCATTTTATAAATTATTAATCTTTTACATATTATTAATTATTTATTCATAATAATTATTAATTAACACATTATCAATTAATTGCTCAAAATTGCAATTAATCAATATGTTCAACTCTTGTTACTATATTCAAATAAATTGAATATTTAATTAATACTCTTATCAAGTCTTTGATAATAGAATCTTAGGGTTAGTTCACTAATTTAAATTAACTATTAGTGACTCCCTTTAATCATTTCGTAAGTTCACATAACGAAATAAGGTTTAAATAAACTCATAAAGATAACTCATTAAAATTAAATCACATATTTAATTAATAAGGATTTTTAAATTCGTGGACGTTATAGTATGTAAGACCTATTTCGGACTACCGTTGTTGAGAGTTACGCAATGACATGGGATTAGAGGTTGTACGAAGTAAAGAAGATGGGACCATAACCTCCGATTTTCAAGCTTCAAATTCAATCCGTTGTCCTGCGTAATAGTCACTCGGGATTGGACCTCCTTGGTTCTTATGGGACATTGCTGTGTAGAAATGTATGTATGAAATTTTGAGATGGTGCAATGTGGCGTCACGGTGGCAAGATGACGACTTTGCCCCTCACCGGGGTTATCGCCGATTTGGGCTGATAAGGCAGACGTTGCTCAGGGTTTATCTCTAAGATTGGACTGCTGCAAGTGTTGAAGGTTCTCAGTGTCATCTCTGAGGTGTGCATGTCTTCCCAGTGTTATCTCCGAGTCTCATTTCCGGGGTTATCTCCGAAACTGCACTCCTTGGGGTTATCTCCAAGGTTGGTAACTGCTACTCTCAGTGTTGGGACTGAGACTGAAAATCTCGGGGTTATCTCCGAGATGAATCGGACTTCTCCAGTGGAATTTCTTGTATTGGAACTGCATGCCTCGGGGTTATCTCCGAGGTTGGAACTGATACTCCCGGTGGGTGTTCCGGGGTTGAAGCTAAACTTCCGGTAGTATCCAGACTTGATGTGAGCTGTCTTCCAGGGTTATCTCTGAAAGGCGAATCTGCCCTCCTACAATGTCAATGACAGGTGTGTAGAAAATTTCGAGTGTCTACACTTAACAAGTTTGCACTTAGGCTTGCCCAATTCTTATACAAATCATACAAGTCCATTATAATTGGTTTAATGCTTATAACGTATGATCCGTGTATTATTCTTTAAGTATACTAGCTTGTATAATCATTCATCATATACATTATATTACCTTTCATATATACTCATACAATACTTCGTATCGCACTCGTATTCATTGCTTCGTATAATACTTGCTTATTATACGATCATCATTTATTAAATCTTTACTTTTCTTAACATTCTCAAACTTAGTACGCAGGCTAAAAATCGCGTTTGTCATAACTGAATTATTATTACATAATTCATCATCCCTTATTATTCTATCTTTACGTATTTCTTGGAAGTTCAAAAATAATTCCTGAGCAGAAATTGATGAATAGAGTTTTTTGAAAATTTTCTCGGAAAGCTTTTATTTTCATCTTGGAAATTCAAACACTTCAATTCTACCACATAGCCAGAATACTACAATATTACGATACTATTAGGTTATAGAACGGCCTTCATCTTTCTTACTCAATATAATAACATATATTATAATTTTATTCATTATTTAATCAAATAAAATTATTTTACAATTAATCCGATTTTCTCGGTCGTTACAAGTATAGTATGAACTTTGTAATTATTGGATACTAGGACGATAAACGTATGTAATGGTTAGAAAGAACCTTGGAAGGGAAATATTATTTTGTAATATATAGAAGACATATTCACTCTTTTGAGATATTGCAATTGAATGTATGTGTGAACTGTAGCACTGTATAGCACCATCTGTCGGGTTGGAAGATACCCAGATTTGAGGGCGTCACATTACACTTAATCAAGTTAAGTCCTCACAACTCATGAATTATTTATTTAATTAATAAATAATCAAATTAAACAAATATTTATTTAACAATAAACACATCAACTAAAATATTTATTTAATTTGAAATTAAATATAAAAATTCTAGATTGTTACATCCTTCCCTCCTTACAAGGATTTTGTCCCCAGAATCACCATTCAATAATTCATTCGTCACATTGTTCCCTTCTTATAACTCGGGAATTTATCCCCAGAATCGAAGACACAGATCAAACAAATAACTCAGAATAGCTTTTCATCATCTTGTCTTCGAGTTCCCACATAGCTTCCTCGACATTGTGGTTCCTCCATATCACATTCACAAAAGGTATTACTTTATTCTTGAGCACTTATTCTTTCCTGTCAATTATCTGGATGGGAATTTCCTTGTAAGTCAAATCCTTATCATATTGTAATGGTTCTTACTCGATCACATGCTTGTAATCGGGTTTATACCGTCGTAACACCGAGACATGAAAAATATTGTGAACATGTTCCAATTATGGAGGTAGAGCTACCTCGTAAGCTACTTCCTATGTCAAATTCACGATTTTGTCTGTGTTGATTGACATACTTCTACTGTCTATCTTGAGCAGCTATCAATCTTGCCTTGATGATTTTGACAACCTCAGCAGTCTGCTGTAATAGTTCCGGTCATAACAGTTGACATTCACCAACTTCATTCCAACATAGTGGAGTTTTGTACTTTCTGTCGTACAATGCTTCGTAAGGCAGCATGCCAATACTCACACGGTAACTATTGTTATAGGAAAATTCAACCAACGATAAATGATCATCCTAGTTTCCTTTGAAATACATATTGCACGCTCTTAACATATCTTCTAACGTCTGGATTGTTCGTTCGCTTTAGCCGTCTATTTGAGGATGGTACCCCGTACTCATTCTCAATTGTGTTCCCATGCATTCTTGTAGTATCTTCCAGAAGTTTGACGTGAATCACGGATCTCTGTCTGACACAATTGGCAATGGAACTCCATGTCTCCAAACGATCTCCTTGACTTACTACTTTGCCAACTGATCAAGATTGAATTTAATCTTTTTTGGCAAAAAGTGTGCTAATTTCGTTAGCTTGTCCACTATCACCCAAATTTCATCGTACCCTTTCTGAGTAGTCAGACGACCTACCACAAAATCCATTGTGATATGCTCCCACTTCCATTCTGGTATTTCCAACGGTTGAAGTAATCTGCTTGGTCTCTAATGCTCGGCTTTGATTTTTTGACATGTCAAGCATTTCGCGACACATTTTGCAACATCTCTTTTCATATCCGGCCATCAGAAATGCTGTCGTAAATCCTGATACATCTTCGTACTCTCCAGATGAATTGAATATCTTGAGTTATGAGCTTCAGTCAAAATTTCATCTTTAATTTTAGGTACTGCTGGTGTAAGACCCTAAATTTTATGAAATAAAAGTATTCAATTTTTCTTATAATTATTATTCAGTAATTGGTTAAATTTAGAAAAGGTTAAAGTTAAGGGTGATATGTGAAAAGTTTGTAAAGTAAGCAAGTGGTCATAAAATATTCGTTTGGTCGGGGAATATTCATACGACGGCACAATCATTGACGGAATAACTATCGGATATAGAAAGTGACAGAAATAACCTTTTTATAAAAATAACGACAAAACTTTTACCGTTAACTGTTGAAATACCGGTGATAAAAGAACAGTAATATGCGTGGTTGCACAGTAGCATACATTATTGTACAGTATCTCTGATTATTGATGCTTACGTAAGAAGTCACTCAGTTCATTTAATAATTGCCACAGTAGTTGCTTCATAGTATCTCATATTATTGATTCAATTATTGTCAGAGTATCATCTGCGTAATATTTTAAATTATTAAATAAATAATTGAGACGACACAGTTATTCATATTATTATTTGCATTGTTGATAATGTCTAGAAAGTTCTGTCGAGGAAAAGAGTTATGTTATTTAATTGCGCACCAATAAGGAGAAATCCTTATCGAAAAGTCCCCTCTTTCCTGGGAATGATCTGGTTGTCAATATTGTGAGTTATAATATTAATGATGAATAATTATTAAAAGATTAAAAATGTGTTTATTGAAGATAAGTGATTTGTGCTAAATATTTATTCAATTTTTGATATAAATAGAGGGGTTTGTCATGAGGCGTTTATTGTAAGTTTGACTTATTATTCCATGGGGAGATATACTAATTTTTCGGACCGTCGGTTGTGGTTTTAAGAGTAAATCAATATGGACCATCCGTTCTAATAGTAAATCAATCTGGACCGTCCATGAATCAGTTACTATTTAGTCCATTCTCCTATAAATAGAAGCTTATTTCTTTTATTCTAACTAATTCATTAAGACTCACAAGAGAATCTATATAAAGAGAAACTATACAGAGAAAGAAGAAGAGTATTTTGCTACTTCACTATTGCAGTATCCAATCTCCTACTAAGGTAAGGGATATTATTTTTTGTATTCATTCTTTAATCTGTTGGAATAACCTGTCTACGCAGATTACCGCATGCATGGTGAATATTCCTTCGTACTCATTCTTTATTTTGTGGAAAAGATTTGTCTACGCGGATTACCGCATGACGGGTAAAAATCCATTTGCAGTTTCATATATTATTTCTTTTCATATTTTAAATCTAAAGTTACTATGGTAAGTATTGCTTCTATAATCCCTGAAATTAGTAGAATATCCTTGAGTTTTGTGCTTCATCTAGTATCGTTTCATTGAAATATTAGTTTGAACTTTCTAATTAAAATATTTTCATTCAGGGTACTATTCACGGGATACTATTCACTCGGGGTACTATTTATTCGGGGTACTTTGCATGACGAGGTACTATTCATTTGGTACTATCCATTCGAGTACTATTCATGACACAAGTGATTTCTTTTATGTGCAAATTATTTTTGATACATGAATATCATTCTTGAATTTTACTCCACAATTAGTTATCATGTTGACAATTTGGACATTCTTGAACTCTGGATAAATTGAATTATAAATCTCTAATATTTATCCTTGATCTCACTTGATTATTTACTTATATCATTGTCATCATCCTCGTGCTTATGTTGTGGTAAAAGTCATCTTTGGCCCGTAGTGCATAGATTGACTATTGATTGGTATGATTATGACCAGGAATTTTGTATTGGTATAATCATGACCTATAATTTTACAAACAAATGATGTGGTGAAAGTCCTCTTTGGCCCGTAGTGCATAGATGGACAGTTGTTTGGCATGATCATTACCACTAGTGATACTAGCAAATATCCTTGGTCCGTAGTGCATGGATAATTCGTTGATGTGAAATATTTATTGATTGTTGTTACAGGGATATAATATTGATGATGGACTTTTATATCATAGAATATAGTAGACATCATGCTCTACTTGACTCACTATTTTGTAAAATAGTTTAACAATAATTATAATGAGGACTTTATTTGAGTTTGGATATTGTCTACAAAACAATATTTGTATTAAAACTTACAGCTTATGTTTTGTCATATTTCACACGATAATTAATAGTTATATAATTGAAGTTTGTATTTGAATTTTGTACTGTATATCTGGCGACCCAAGATGGTTCGTGTGGACCAATTCTGGTAGCGTCACAACTGGAACCCAGATTCTTCCCTTGAACCTCAGTAATCCTTCGACATCGATCTTGAACTTCATCTCACTACCCTCAGACACTCTTTCTTTGATTATATCACATTCTTCATCTTGTAGTTAAATGTTCTTTACCTTATCCACTAAAGTTGCACCGACTTCCATCTGGAACAATCTTTCATCCGATTCCTTCAGAAATTTTACTTCCAACTCTAGTTTCGTCATTGCTGAAATGAGCTCCTCCTGGGCAGTTAACAACATCAACTTCTCTCGCCCTTTCCTACTCAAGGCATCAGCAACCACATTTACTTTACCCAGATGATAAAAGATTTCACAATCATAATCTTTTATCAATTCTAGCCATCGCCTCTGACGCATGTTCAGATCCTTCTATATGAAAATATACTTTAGACTTTTATGATCCGTATATATCTCACATTTCTCCCCATAGAGATAGTGTCTCCATATCTTCAGAGCAAATACCACCGCATCCAACTTTAAATCATGTGTCGGGTATCCTTTTTCATAGTCCTTCAGTTACCTTGAATCATACACAATGACTTTGCCATTTTGATTAAGTACACAACCTAGTCCTTTATGTGATGCATCACTATACACCACAAAGTTTCCTATATTATCTGGTAATGATAATACAAGTGCCATGCTTAGCTTCTTTTTCAACTACTAAAAATCTCTTCACACTTTTCTGTCTAAACAAATTTAACGACTTTCCTTGTCAAATTTGTCAACGGAGTGGCAATCTTTGAATTTTTTTTGAATAAACCGTCTATAATAACCTGCTAGTCTCAAGAAACTCCTCACCTCTGATGGAGTTCTTGGTTGTTCCCAATTTATTACAGCTTCGACCTTTGGTGGATCCACTGAAATCCCATCTTTGTCAATCACATGTCCAAGAAATTGCACACGTTCTAGCCAGAATTCACACTTAAAGAATTTCGCGTACAAATTTTGTGAGGGCCCCGGATCCGGGTCCCGAATCACCGCGAATCCAGTTCGATCACTATATACAACTATTACTTATTTGCGGAAGATATAAACATAAATTATTTATACAATACATTTTACACACTATTCGCCAAGGTCGAGTAACCTTAACTTGTACACAATACATAATTTATTTGACTTACAATAACATTAATATATAATACTGATACAAATCTAATTACACACGTATACTAAAGCTGGAACTGTCTTTGACATTTCCTTGTATCCGACGTATTCGTCTTAATCTGCAATGTTTATCATGATATAACAAGGGTGAGCATAAAAGTTGCCCATCAAGTTTAAGTTCAATAATTTAACGATATATCATGATTGAAAGGATTTGAATAATAAGCTTGCTATAATTCAACAATATAATTGCGAATTAGCACGAACAAACTTTTGACTGAATAAGTATATAACATGAACAAATATATCTAGATCGAAGGGTAATGAAGGTGATCAGCCTTCATACCTGACTTATACATGCAATATGTACAGAGTACAATTCTACAAGTGCAATCATCAATGATTATCCATAAGCATATCTGAATGAAACAACTCTTAGTAGAGTTAAGTAAAACTTGTCTGAACCTTTGATTACTGCTACGCAATTTATAACGCTTTATCCGAAGACCTAATATTAGTAATATAGATCTCCAATAATAGAATAATATCATCACAATACAATACTATTATATATATATAGAATAACCTAAACACATAACACATAACCCTATCAGTCTATAACACACATAAGACTCAGTATCAAGTCAAAGAATTGCAGTCTGAGTTGAACCTGACACAAATCTGACATCCCGACGGTCTAGTCGGACTTTTATCGAGTCTAAGTTCAATTAAACTCTGCCTAAACACTTAACCATTATCTAAGATAATTTATTAACAGTTGAAATATTTTTCATAAGCTCGTAATAATTTTTAAATAATTATTATCATTTATACCGTATTTATCTAATTTAAATACGACATAATTCCTTTATCATTAATGTTTATATATTATCAAATATTAATGAAATACATGTCACAATATTATAATATATTTATAATATTTCAAAGTATTTTTAATACTTTATTATTTCCTTTAAATGTTTTTAAATTAATTAAAAATATTATTCAATAATTGATATTAATATAAATACACATTATTTTCTTTATCATTAATATTTATTTAATATTAAATATTAATGAAAATCATAACATAATATTATAATATAATTATAATATATCAAAGTATTTTTAATACCCTAAAATCATATTTATATGATTTTTAAACAATTAAATTCATTATCCGATAATCGCTATTAATATTAAAATATTAATATTTTCATGACAAAATATCAAAAGTTATATTTTATAACTTCAAATATTTTCTAACACTTAACTCATTTTTATATGATTTTAAAACATTAATTCCATTTTCTCATAATTTATTTAATATATTTATTAAATAAACTAATTATCATTAATATTGATTAATTAATGAAATTCATCACAAAATATTAAAAGTCACCGAAAATATCTTTAAATATTTTCTTATACCATAATATTATTTTTATGATTTTTCATGTATTAAAAGGTCCTATAATGACGTAATCTGGCCGCTATAGGTGTTCTTAACTTTGATTTCGAGTGTTCTTCGACCTTCATGTCGAGAATCGAGGTAGGTAGTTTGACCGGTCCTAGAATCGTGATGTTTGTGTTTTCTGGGAAGATAAAGTTTTTATGTTGTAGTATAAGTGTAACACTACCACCTAATGCAACATTTATGGCCATAACATAACTCAATCGAGAGATCTAAGGTCCAGAACGTCTTGTCAGAGCTATTCTTCATTTCTGGGTTTTGCAGAAAATGAAGAAAATTCATAGTGCTACTTTTGGATCCATATATCTTGGTCTCTAGATCTTCTTTGTGTGATTTAAATGTTCCACCATGTATTCCATATGACAAGGTACAAATATAATGCATCAAATCAGTCTAATAACATAACACAAAGAGATTAAGGATGGTCAAAGTTCTGACAAAAAATGGTTCATGAAGATTCTGGGTTGCCCAGATTGTTCTTCAGACAGATCGGTTAACTATAGTTTGACCGGCTACAACATCAATTCTGTTATGGATCTAAGTGATCTAAAGGTTTTAATATATACTCCTCATGTCAGACTACAAGGATCAAACAACAACATAGCCAAAAAACCAACATACTGCAAGATCTAAGGCTTACAAAACGTTGTCAGACGCTTTTGGAATTCTGGGCTGCCCAGAATTCGTTTTTTCGTGAACGGTCAACGAGGTTTGACCGCCCGTATCTCTCAATATATGCATGATCTGGTCGTGTTTCCAGTTTTAGATCACAGCCTACATGTCATATAACATATTTATAACATAAACTAACAAAAATCAAAAATAGAGAAGGATCTAGGGACCCTGACATTCAGCTGTCAGATAACCTTTTAGGGTTCTAAGTCAGTTTCAAAAAACTTGATTTCGTGCATCTACATGATATGGATCCATGATCCACTAACCCAGATCATTCAAAGACACCCTCTAACACAACTTTAAACAACAGATCCTAACATCTAACATCAAATCATAAAATTTCTAGGTTTAGGGTTTTTATACCTTTCAATCTTGATCTTTGATTTCTGACTTGTGATTGTTGTTCTTGGCTTGATAAGAGGCTAACATAGCTTAACTTTTTCTCTCTCTCTCTCACTCTAGATTTTCGAAATGGATGAGAGCGAGTGGCTTGGCAATAATGAGAAGTAAAGTAGGATTTCTCTCTCTTTAATCTATATGTGTTGGCTGATTTCAGTCACATGGGGCTGGTTAAGGTTTCTCACCAACCAATATATGGTAAGATTGCAAGTTATCTCACAATAATGTAATAAGGGCAAAATGGACATTTGACATTTAATTTTAATGATATTTTTGTCAATTGCCCTAACCCTTAGGGTTTAGGGTTTGAACACTTAGATTTTTAAAAAATAAATTCTAGAATTTCCGAATTAGGTTTTCAAAATCAAAAATTAATATTTCTAAATTATAATTAGAATTTTCTAATTATATTAAAAAAATTTAATCATAATTTAAATCTTGCTAATTAGGATTAGTATTTCGTAATTAAAATTGGTAATTTAGCAGTTAGGGTCAAAATTGGTCATTAGGGTTTATAACCAAAAAATTAGGGTTTCTAATAGAAAAATAATTTTCTAATTTAGAAATTAGATTTCGTAATTAGATTAGGGTTTTCTAATTAATTATAACTTGAAAATTAGGGTTAATGTTTCCTAATTAACATTAAAATTATTAAATTAACACTTAGGTTTTTCCTAATTATAAATTAGGGTTTCTAATCCAAAAATTAGGATTTTCTAAATTAATTAGGATTATCCCTAATTCGGTTATCATTAATAATGTTTAAACCTTATACTATCATTTGCATTCCCAAATCAGTGTTTCATACACCGAATTAGGGTTTCACATACATTCTCGGAACTGAAATTAGGGTTTTCAGAACCGGTTTTAGGATTTCTTATAATTCGTAAGAATTTTCTAACCGAACGTTGACGTTCTTAATATATACCTAGGGTTTGTTACATATATCGTTTATCTGGTCAACCCTTAACCACATACTGTACACATATACAACCATATACACAGAACATATTCATTTATTCCCTTAATCCTGAATAATTCACTTAAATCCTTAACAGAATTTTGAAATCCTCAAAATTTCTTCTCAAAAATATCAAACGCATACACTTATTTTATGTATAGTTTCTAATATTGAACCTTAAATCAATTTATTAAAATTTTAAAATTTTTTAAAATTCTCGGGTTGTCACATTCACCCCTTCTTCTAAAAATTTCGTCCCCGAAATTTACCTTACACCTTACACCATACACCATACACCATACACCATACACCATTCATTCTCATCATCACATGCTACCCAATACATTCCTCATAAGAGTAAAAATTTTGAAATTGTGCTGAGGGGTTATAAAGACTATTGTCTGTTATTTTCGCAAAGGTTTTATGGAAATTCATCCGCAAACCGTCATAACTTACGGACATAATGGGTAATTAGCCCAGTATGCCCTATACTTATTGTCGACGTTGGGATTTTTGGATATCCCTTTCCGTTACTTGTTCTTTGGTGTTCTCATTTTAGGTGAGATTTGTTTGAAAAAACAAGTGAAAAAGGTCCGACATGTATAATGTCGACGATGGGACCTGTTAAGAGTCGCCAGTTGGTTTTTAAATGGTTGTACCAACACAACCTGGAGAAAAGGTTTGCACATTGACCAAATGATGTGACATCGATATCTGCATGTGTCGTGACAAACCGAGATTCATTTAGGGTCCGGGGACTTGGTTATGCGGGGGGAAGGTGTTAGGCACCCCCCGTCATCCGTGTTACCACGGTGACCGCTTCTTTTCAAGAAACTATTATCTGAGTGTGTGTGTGTGTGTGTGTGTGTGTGTGTGTGTGTTTGGGTCAATGTGCTATTATATGAAAGTTGTACGAGGCCTCTTTCGAACCTATATACACAGGATTTGAATTTATGTAAAAATATGGCAATGATGTTTTATAAAAGAGGTTTTTCAAACCCTGCTGCTCAATAGGAATTAAGACATTTTACACTCCCATTTTATTAACTGATCGGCTTGATTGATTTTATTTGACAAATGCGAAGCATCCGTACAAAAATAATATATATAAAAATAATGCCGACTTCCTCGTGGGTATGGAAACCATCTGAGGAAATACAGACATCGCGGAATAATTTACAAGCTGCTTACAGCTGAAAATGTCCATCACGGGAACCGAATCTAGATCCAATGAGATGAATCTGTGATCACATGATTCCTAGGCGCACATAATATTGCAATTTGTATAAAAGCAATAAGCAGGTATATATATAAAAGCGGTAAATATATATATATACAGATGGGATCACCAACCACGAAGCACCTCCATGGGGATCAAAAATATAAATAAAGTCAGAGATACGGCCAACCGCCACGAAGGAAACTCCAAAGTGATGAATGTAAATAAAGTCAGAATAAATGCGGACAATCGCCCACGAGGTAAACTCAGCGAGACGAAATGTAAAAGAAAGTCATAAAAACTATCAACTCGCCACGAAGGGAACTCCATGCAGGACAAGACAAATATATATATATATATATATATAAGAAATCAATAAACGCACCGGATGTAAAATCCAGGCTCATCGAACATAGTTCGACCCCAGCCATATATATATAAGTATATATATATATAAGTGAGTAAACGCACTGCATCAAGTCTAGGCTCATCGAATAAAGTCCGACACACGGTTGATATATATATATATATATATATATATATATATATATATATATATAAAAGCGAATAAATGCACCTGCATCAAGTCTCAGGCTCATCGAACAAAGTCAAACAGACAATTAATATATATAAGTATATATATATATATATATTAAAGCGAGAAACGCTCTGCATCAAGTCTCAGGCTCAATCGAGGCATAACTCTAGGCGAGACAAAACAAATATATATATATATATATATATATATATATATATATATATATATATATATATAAGAAAGCAATAAACGCACTTAGGATGTAAAATCTGTGCTCATCGAACATAGTTCGACCACAGTTCATATATATAAGTATATATATATAAAAGCGAGTAAACGCACTGCATCAAGTCTAGGCTCATCGAACAAAAGTCCGACACATAGTTGATATATATAAGTATATATATATAAGTTTAATAAATGCACCTGCATCAAGTTCAGGCTCATCGAACAAAGTCCAACAGACAATTAATTTATATATATATATATATATATATATATTAAAGCAAGAAGCGCCTGCATCAAGTTCAGGCTCAATCGAGACATAACTCGATAATGTTAGTCAATATATATATAAATATATATATATATATATATATATATATATACTGATGGAAGGAAACCACTTGATAGAAGTCCGGGCAAAAGCAAGCAACACGACTCTCAACGTGTAGAAGGGTGTGTGCAAAGATGAAGAGAAAGACTCTAAAGTGTGTGAGAAGGCTTACAGCTGACTGATAAAAAGGGCTTCTATATCTTTAAAGTGGGTAAACACTGGGCTTTTGTGGGTACAAAAGAGGCTATATATGAGCTCACAGGTGTTTGAAAATGGGAAAATACACTGTATGGCGAGTGCAAAGCAAATTGTACAGGGTTTCCCCGTCTTTTTTGTCTTAAAAATCAGCACCCCAAGCCTCTTATTTATAGGCAAAAGGTGTCAAGAGTGTACGTGGCTCACCATTGCAGTGTACTAGAGGCGGGTCGGCCCCGATTTTGTGTCGGTCGGTCGTCTCAAGCACGCGTGCACTCAGGCACTATAATGTCCACTCGGATTTTGAGAAGTGCAATCCGGGCATCCATTTTGAGGTATTCAGGACCTATTTCAGACCGCCGTTGTCGAGATTTGTACGATGGCATGTGATTAGAGTTTTTACAAAGTCTTTGAAGATGGGACGATGCCCTCCGGTCTTCAAGCTTCAACTTTCATCCGTTACCCCGTACAATAGTCACTCGGGATTGGTTAGCCTTGTGGGACATTGTTGCATAGAGACGAGACGTGGCATCGTGTTGGGACGAGATGGCGATGTTGTTGCCCCTCACCGGTGTTCTTCTTTGGATTGGGCCGATAAGCAGGCGTTGCTTCGAGACTTCACCGAGATTGGACCGCTTTGCATTTGTTGAAGATCCTCATTGTCATCTTTGAGGTGTGCCTGTCTTCCCGATGTGATTGTTGTGTTAGTACAAAGTGTATTTTCGTTGTGAGTGCAAGATTGAAGGCGATGGCATTTAAAATAAGCATTTAAAGGGTTATCTCCAAAGCTTGCATTCCTTGGGGTTATCACCAAGGTTGGTGGCTATTCCATGGTTGGGATCGAGATTGGATACCTCGGGGTTATCTCCGAGATTAATCGGTCTTCTCAGGTGTGTGTTTCGGTATTGTATCGCAAGTCTCGGGGTTAAATCCGAGGTTGAAACCGTTACTCCAGTTGCGATCTAGGGTTAATCTTTGAACTTAGGTAGAGTATCCGGTTTGGATTTGGATTGTCTTTCGGGTTCTCTCTTAAAGATTTAATCATCGTCCTCCCGTAATGTTAAGTGTGAGAGTAGATGAGAAAATTTCGAGTGTCTCACAGATGCCCCTCTTTATCATACTCATGCATGGCGATGCATGGGAAAGATAAAGAATCCTAGACACTTGAAACGCAACAAGATAAACATGGTGCTAAGGGTAGCAACATTATGCAAATGTATGATGCATGTATGCGGGGTTGTGGCCCAACATGCTTTGGGATGATTCTTTGGTTCCCTGTTGCTTATTTGGGGATTAGTATCTTGACCCGGATCGATGTGCAAGTTTAATATGTTACGATATTGGTGTTGGAGTTATCACCAAATTCTTGTGTTCTTGATAACGACTTGATGCTGAAGTGGTATCTCTTATGTGTAAGAGATCTGTGGGGATAAAGCTTGATCTATTTGAGGATGTGTATAACATACTCCATCATTTATCCTCTTGGATAATGTTGACCTCTCCTGGTTAGTATCGCCAGAATATGTCATGATTACATTGGATTTATCGCCAATGACAAATCTTTGTCGAGGATGCTCGACTCACGTTGACTTATGAACCAACGGCTGAAACATCCTGTGGGATATGCTGTCAAGGTTGCTTGGCCTTTGCCGATGTGTAAATCAACGGCTGAAACTCTATGATGAGATCGTCAAGGTTGCTTGACATTTGCTGACGTGTAGATCAACGGAGCATTGCATTGTGACCCCCGCCGAGGATCCGCTGGGGTATGAGAACCTCGAACAGCTCTATAGCTCTGACAGGTTTAAACGCTATCGACTGAAATGATATCAAGGTTGCTTGACCTTCGTTGATACGTGTGTCAACGGCTGAGCATGTGTTGCTACTCCCGCCGGAGATATACGTTGTAACCCTCGTCGGGGACCTATTAGGGACGCAGACAAATACGTCTTTAACCACCGAATCTGTTCTCAACGCTTCGATGGGTTTACCTGCCATCGGGTGAAATAATGTCAAGGCTGCTTGACCTTCGTTTATAGAATTGTCAACGGATGAACGTGTTGTAACCCCCATCGGGGATCTACGTTGTAACCCCCATCGGGGACTCACATTGTAACCCCCGTCGGGGATTCACGTTGTAACCCCCGTCGGGGATCCATGTAGGGTAACGACCTGGAGTCAGCGGCATCGAACCTATATAAGGTATTTCCGAATATGATTTGCGACAACTGAGGTCATTGACAGAGTATACCTTGTGTTCAGGTGACTACCAATGAGTGATGTGCAGATTCAAAGTCTTATCTGAGAAGACCTGGATTATATGTTGTTTTGCTCAATCGCATGGCATTTTTATTCCCGATTTGACCTTTCTAGCCCGTAAGAACTCCGTTTCAACTCGAACTGGACCAAGCCGGAGGGATGGGACCCACATAGAGAGCCGCGAGTGCACACCTCGCCATACCGCAGTGGTGGGCTGCGATCAAAGCGTGGATGATAAATCCAATGAGCTTCACTTCACAAGTCACTTTTAACTTGTTTCACTTTAGAAAAACCGCGAGCCACTTCCAGTGATTGAGTCGAAGTTCGCTACGCAAATTTCATCACCGCATAAGTGTTCTACACTATTCAGTAACGCATGCATGTATTTTTTCCGGTTTCACATCAGGTTAGATTGTGAGATATTGCACGAAATGCATCTAAACACATAGTAGTGATTATGTATGCACAAATGACTTAATAAAAAATATTCAACATAGTAAATGTTAGTATTAAACCATGCTGAACATAATGATGTGAAAAAATTTGACTTCTGAGACAGTCAAATTGGCACCTTTTTCTGCTATTTTTGTCCTATTTGAGGTCCAATGAGCAAAAGGTAGAAAGGCAAGATACTCCTAGCATTGAGGTTGGCCGTATGCATGATGAGTTTGATTTTTAATGCATATATTATGTATATGACTTTGAAAGGTAAAAGCTCTTGAATGGCCACCTAGACATGCATGTGCGCATGTGGATAGTCCTATTTTCAAAGGGGACTATGGAGAAATTTTTCCAAACGTAGGCATTGGGTAGTCATGCATTCTAACTCTATTATATATTAAATAAATGTATTCATGCATATAGTCATATAATGCATTTTAGAAAGCTCCAGGTAAGGCAATACCACACCCTTTCTGAGGTGATTTGGAGACTTGTTGTCCAGATATTATGGATCCGGATCAGCCAAACAGTTCTTACAGGATCGCCTCTGGCGTACGGCGGAGGGCTTCTGAAGTGCCTCGTCCCCGTTCTGTCAGACAGCCTCGTCGGTTGGTGGAGGATGTGATTCGTCCCGTCTAGGTAGACGTTCCAAACGTTAAGGACGAGGAGGTGGATATTGAGGATCCCGCTCCTGCTGTACATATCCCTCGTAGGGAGCTTTCGAGCATCCAGTTGGTGAACCCAGAGTTGCTAGGTGATTTGGGTAGACACCCATCGATGTACTTGCATGCTAACGAGGTATGATGTTAGACTTTATCTTCCTTCTTTCCTATTGATGAGGATTAAAAGGGTCCTGATGTTGATCTGTGCTTCATGCAGGTTCCAGGTTTTACACAGCCTCGAGGGAACTGGTTTAGCATCCACTCCATGTACCAGGCGCTTCATCCTGATTATAGAAGCGATGAGTGCATGAGTGGGGATTTGGGGCATTTTTTCTATCCTTCCCGTCGTTGTCCACAGGGTTACCTCGGGGCATTGTTCGAGCGATGGTTTCATCAGACTTCGGTCACTCCACCCTTTGGATTGCGAGGTGATGATGGCGCCTATGGATTGGAGATTTATCACGGTATGGAGTTTGGAGGGGCGGTTCCTTGCATGGCGAATATCACCCCTACTGTCGTCCGGTCTTTGTTAGGAGTTCAAGCGAGGTGCGCTTAAAGGTGGGGACCGTCTGTTCGAGGTCCTTTGGCGTAGATGTTATGAAAGCGGGCTATTGAGTGAGCCCATGCACGATGATGTCGAGGATCGAGGATCGCGTTTCTGCGGCGATTGTTCACGATAATCATTCGAGGTCGCTTTATGAGATAACTCTTCTACGGTATCTTTCACTTCGGTCGCCGCTTACACGCGATGTGGACCGTATAGGAGAGTACGATTGGGGATCTTACACCTTTGCCTATTTCCTCTGGGGCATGCGTCTGCGCTCACAGGGTTTGACCGAGGCTTGGCTAGGATTTTACCCGTTTCTGCTGGTGAGTATTTCTCTTGTCTTTTCCTTTCACAGGTTAAGAGTGTTTACTGATAGCAGATGTTTTACCATTGTGTTGGCAGTTTTGGGCCTATGAGAGGATTCCATGTTTGCGTCCTGTGAGTGTGTTAGGCTTAGATACCTATCCACGAGGACGACGATGGCATCATTCTATTTTGCCAGAGGTCCTTGTATCTGAGGGCTTCACTCATTTCCATATGCAGCTGGAGTTGCTGACAGTCGACGCCATCACATGGCTTCCATATTCAGGGGATCATTTGATCATCGGTTTTGAGGATAGAGGCCCTACTGGAGTAGAGTATTTGATTTCCACTCGGAGATTTCCTCTTTTCACCGCTGGAGGCTGGGAGCTCTATTTAGGAAAGCGTGCTATTAGGAGCACCACAGGGGAGATTCAGATATCCGATCTTGCCTCCCTCGTTAGCGTCATCGGTTCGTATCACGATCACCCGCCATTGATATTCCATTGTTGGGAGTTGACGGTTTTGATTTATCTGAGGGTCCATGTACTCAGGAGATATTCCAGCGCTGGTGGCTCCTTCGCACTATTGGTACCCAATCCCGTGCCACACAGTTTATGGGGGACATGGTTCCAGGATCTTTGATGATGACGAATTGGGTGGCTTGTGTCCGAGCTCTGACTCATCTGACCCAGATTGATAGCTTGACCCGGCAGTTGGATCGGGCACAGATATTTATTCGGCATTTGGGCAGAGAACCAGCAGAGGCGGAGACATTTGTTCCTTCCAGCTCAGGTGCTGGCCCCTCAAACGACCCATTTGGTTTTGCCGGCACAGATCCTCCCCTTTATAGGCCTGACATCCCTATTGATAGAGATCCAGTGACTCAGGAGGAATTACATCAGGTGGACAGGATTGAGGATGTGGACATCGAGACCATTGTCTTCTTCTGATGTGTATTCTCGCTATATCTTTTGATAGGCCTCTGTTAGATATTGGGTGGCTGTTCCCCATTCTCGCTATATCTTTAGATAGGCCTCTATTAGTAGTAGGGCGTTTGTGCCCCATTTTCATGCACCATTTTTTTTCATTCCCTATATCATATTACCATCCATTATCTGTTATGCATGTATCATGTTATGCATATGTATGTATGTCCAGAGATACTCGGTATTGACCCCTGGATGGTCTTATGACACGGCCCGCACAGATGTCTTCTTCGACAGTTAGCCGTATAGATCATACCCCACCGTCAATGGTGGTATTGGGTATGCGCTCGTGGTACGATAGCATGTCACCACCAGATAGGGTGACTGTAGATCTGTTATTGCAGCATACCATGACCCTTTTGGCATTTCAGGTTCCTGTAGGATTTGTAGATGGGATGCTAGAGCATTGGCTAGCTGATAGGCAGGTATTTCTCTTTGGCACCCATGAGTTGACTCCTACTCTAGAGGAGTATGCCCGTTTGATGATGCTTCCCTTAGACCGACCTTGCGTACACATGGCTTTGGGAGACATGAGTAGACGATTCATGACTCTCACCGGATTGAGGCGCAGAGTGGTGTAGGATGAGCTGACATCTGGCCATTCGATCTTTCAGCATTTTTTGTGTGACAGATTTGGTGCGGAGGATAGCTACTCACGACATTCAGGGGATTTCACTGTGTCGGAGTATCATTGGCGTTCGGCCAGAGTTGATGTACTGATACTATGTGTACTATCATACGTGTACATGCCGCAGTACATGGATGAGATAGATATAGGCATAATCATGGCGGTGAGAGCTCTCAGGGAGGGTCGTACCATTGTACCTATGATCGTGGCAGAGACTTTGCGATCAGCGTCCTACTGCCGTACTTACCCATCAGGTGTGTTTACAGGGAGTTCAGTCATGCTGTGTGTGTGGTTTATGTCATATTTGCGACCGGTTGGTACCTTTAGACGGCACGGGTATTGTTTCTCCCATGAGGTGGCTATGTCGTATTCCTTTCAGCCATCAGAGTATGTAGATGCTCAGTCCTGGTCCACATTTTTGGCAGATATCCGAGATCCATTTAGCATATTGTTATGCTCGGGGCTTTGCTCACCATACAGCTTCATTACTCATGCTTCGGGCATGGATTTCCTCCCTTTGGCTGGCTTGAGGGGCGTGACGACTTATCATCCATTGGCCGTGATGTAACAATTTGACCAGTTCTAGGATTTTCATCCTTTCGAGGGGGCGGCAGGTCAGTGCTCAGCTTCTCAATACCTCTCAGCCGAGGACCGATCTCGTGTATACGCTTGCTGGGATCAGCGTGAGCTAGCTATTTTTCCTGCCAGTCATCGCGGTTATTCCGCAGAGTACTCCGCACGGATGGAGACGGAGGTTTTATCGGCTGCAGCAGTATTTGCAGTACTGAATATTGAGTTAGATGATGTAGAGCCTATAAAGGACATTGATACCTACATCGAGGAGGATACTGTTGTTGGGTTGCTAGTATTTCTTTCGGATTCGCCTAGTACCAGTACTTTTGTGATCCAGCACTCAGCACAATATTTAGAGCAGAGTCTTCATCTGATGACCTTTGAGAGAGACCATATTCGATCTATGATGTCGACTGCTCTTGATGTGAGGGACGCTGCCCTATTAGAGAGAGATGAGGCATTAACTCGTAGATATGCCGCTGTTGTTGAGTGGGATGAGGCCAGGTCAGACAGAGACGCAGTGATAGTTGAGCGGGATAGTGCTATATCTGCCCGGGATGTGGTCATCACAGAGATAATCTTGCGCAATGAGGTCCCTTACCACTGGTATGATCGTAGAGATGAGTGCTTATATCGATGAGCATATGGTCATCATGCTGATGGCTACAGATCTATTGGGTCGTGTGGATATTCTTATCCAGGAGACCACAGCTTTACCTCCTTCTTTTGAGAGGGATGCCATGTTGGTCTTGCTAGCTCGCATGTACCCTGATTCGTAGATGATCTTGTATTTACCTGCACAGACTAGCTTAGCCATTTCTTCATGTATAGTTCATATTGTATATATATCAAATAGCATTATATATGATAGGGAAATATATTTTTGGATCACTTCCCTTTTAGATATGCCTTGCTATTTGCTTGATATTTTGCCTCACGCTTGCTTGAGGGCTTGTGATCTTGATGAATTTCGAATTCTTCCTTGGTGGATGGACATTGAAGTTTGTCTTTGGATAGTTGGAATGGATCATCGATCTATGTATATCCCTACCATCTTTGGTGTCTTGGGACTTGTTTTCGAATAGAAATGTGGAGAGGAATGTGGCTTTCCTCTCGAGATTGACCGCACTACGGATGGTCGCCAAGATTTCTATTGAGGAGAAGCCTAGTTAATTCCACCTCTTATGGTTTAGTATTGCTCTTCGAGGTATGACCATGACTTAGATGGTCTCCGAATCTCCTATTTGGGAGGAGTTCAAGTAATTCCATCCCTTTGGTCTAAAGCCGAATGAAATGTAGTGGATTGAAAGAGAATCCTAATACCACCGTGACAATGGTTTGTATTTTGGTAGGGGGTGAGACCGCACCATGAATGGCTGCCTACGTACTCCTATTGAAGAGGAGATCAGGTCTGCGTAGTTCGAACCTGGTGTTTCAATGTTGTATATGGTGTAGGAATGTTTTTGGTTGTTTTTGCTTTTGTAAGGAGAAGAGGGTAGAAATGTTTTTGTTGTTTTTTTTTATTGCGACCGGGCCATGTAACATGGTTGCCTACGTACTCCTATTGAAGAGGAGATCAGGTCGACGTAGTTCGCCCCTTAGGCCGAGAAGAAAAGCGTAATCCCATGTGCAGGTAAGAGTGCGGGGAGGTGAAAGTTTAATCCTAGGTTGAGGATAAACTGCAGGCAGGAGAAGTTTGATCCCATGTATGGGTAGCCAAACTACGAACACAAGAGGTTCAATCCGCGGTGGGATGACCTAAGTTGTATGAGCGCAAAGGAGAAAGCCAGGCTGCTGGCTTGAAGAGTATGTTTCCCTGAGGGGCAAAGTGTAGCAAGTTGTAGGTGGTAAAGGGTTAAAGAACCGGAATGACTGGTGACCTGATGATGATGCACCAGGGTGTTTGCTGGTTACTTCAGACATAATACCGTTTCACGATTATGCGAGTTGATGAGTTGTGGAAATTCATCGCCGTCCATTTCTTGTAATCTGAGAGTGCCTCCTATCAATACTTCTTTGACAATAAACGGGCCTTCCCAGTTAGGAGCGAATTTTCCTTTGTCTTGATCTTGATTGTCAAGAATCTTCTTCAGAACCAAGTTATGTTGTTTAAATTGCCGTAGCCAAACTTTTTTGTTGTAGGATCGGCGATCCTTTCTTTGGTATAGTGACCATGGAAGATAGCCGCGGTCCGCTTCTTTTCGTCTATCGAGACAATTGGTGATACCGTCTTGTACCCATTGGTTTTCATCCGGTGAGCATCGATAAACACTACGAGAGATTCCATCTCAACTTCTATGGGGAGCATCGCTTCCATCCCATAGGTTAAAGCGTGGGGGTTGCCCGGTTGAAGTACGCATTGTGGTTCTCAGAGGCTAACAGAGTAAGAGGCAACACGAGTTAGGCCAATCTTTGTGGTTGGTGACATCTTTTGCATAATCTTCTTGATATTTTTGTTAGCAGCTTCAACGTGACTCCGTTCATCTTGGACGATAGATGATGACAGAGTTAAGATGTTTGATGTGGAATTTCTTGCATAACTCCTCCATCATTTTGTTGTTGAGGTTTTTGGCAATGTCTGACACAATCACCTCTAGTTGTCCATATCGACAAACGACATTGTTTCTGATGAAAGCAATGATGACTTCTTTAGTGACCCTGGGGAAGGAGGCTGATTCTACCCACTTGGTGAAGTAGTCGATCATGGTGAAGATAAATCGGTGACCATTACTGGCTTTAGGCTCAATGGACCCAATAACATCCATTCCCCACATTGAGAAGGGCCAAGGCGAACTCATATTGTGGAGCTCCCGTGGAGGGGCGTGTATAGCATTCCCATGAATCTGGTACTGATAGCATCTTTTGACATGGTCATGGCAATCAGCCTTGAGAGATAGCCAATAATGTCCCGTCCTGAGGACTTTCTTGACAAGGAGGGGACCACTCATGTGGGGGCCACAGACTCCGCCATGGATTTCATCCATAAGCCTTTAGGCTTGATCTTTATCTAGACACCTGAGGAGACCTAGTCCTGCATCTCTTTTATAGAGCGCATCTCCACTCAAGTAGAACTTCATAGCAAGTCGATGGATCCGCCTTTTCTCAGTCAGGCTCGCCTTAGCGGGTGTAGATCCATCTCGCAGATATTCCTTGATATGCTGATATCCGATACTTCTCCAACGTAATTCTCATAGGCTGGGGCCTTGTGCAGGGAAATTATGACGCTTGGCAAGTGTTCCTTGTCTGATATGCAAATCAAGGAGGCCAAAGTTGCTAATGCATCCGCGAAATCATTCCTATTACGAGGAATGTGTAGAAAGGAGATTTCTTGAACTCAAGCCATTTTCAAAACTCCTTGGATGGTAAGGCAAAGAAATGTAGTTCCTTGGTTTGATAGACTCCGGTGGATTGTCTGATTACCAACTCCGAATCTCCAAGGACAGTTAACCACTTGATGCCCATTGAACGAGCAAGTTTTAGCCCCATGAGACAGCCTTCATACTCATCCGTATTGTTGGTGCTGACAAACTGTAATTTGACGCAACGGATATCCGCTCCCGTGATCGATACTAGAATTGCTCCAGCTCCAGAACCTTCCATGTTAACAGCTCCATCAAAATACATCTTCCATGATTGGCGTGTATTGTACAGATGGTGTTGCTGCACTGTCATTACTCCTTCATCGGGGAAATATGTTTCCAAGGGTTTGAAATCCCATGAAGGTGCGGCGACCAGTTGATCTGCGATTCCTTGACCTTTGATGGACTTTTGAGTCATATATACAATGTCAAATTGTTGTAGGATCAACTGCCATCTGGACAGCCGGCAGTTCAACATGGGTTTGTTGAACACGTACTTGAGAGGATCCACGCGGGATATGAGATGGGTTGTGTGACCATGGAGGTAATGATGTAACCTCATGGAAGCCCATGCTAAAGCACAACACGTCTTCTCGATCAGAGTGTACTTGTGTTCACCGCCACTGAACCTTTTCGCTGAGGTAATAGATAGCTCGTTCTTGGCCTCTATCGTCTTTTTCGTCCCAAAGATCTGACCCATGGCATTGTCACTTATGGACAGGTACATGAACAGGGGAACATCATCCCTGGGTGGTACCAAGATAGGAGCTTTGACTAGCTGTTTCTTGATTGTAAGGAAGGCATTCTGGCACTCATCATTCCATTTCATGGAGGAGTTCTTCCTTAATAACTTGAAGATTGGCTCCTGAGTTTCCATGAGTTGGGAGATAAACCCTTGATGAAGTTGATCTTCCCAAAAATCCACGTATTTCCTTCTCTGCAATCGAAGAATGGGCATTTCGTGATGGCTTGGATTTTGGTAGGATCCACTCAATCCCTTTGTGGACCGACTAGAAATCCTAGCAACTTGCACGACTTGACGCCAAAGGCGACTTTAGTGGATTCAACTTCAAGTTGTACTTATGCAACTTTGTTGAACAACTTTTCGAGATGGTCTAGATGGTCATCCTCCTTAGGGACTTGACAATGATGTCATCCACGAGACCTCAATCTCTTTATGCATTAAGTCGTGGAAAAGAGCCATCATAGCTCGTTGATAGGTAGCTCCGGCATTGATGAGGCCGAATGACAACCGTCTATAGAAAAAAGTTCCCTAAGGAGTGATGAAAGCAGTCTTCTCACGATCTTCCTCGGCAACCATGATCTGATGGTACCCCACAAAGCAATCAGCAAAGGAGTACATGTCGTATTGAGCAGTATTGCCAATGAGGATGTGGATAAATGGCACGGGAAAGCTATCTTTTAAGCAAGCTTTGTTTAAGTCCCTGTAATCCACGCAAACTCGCACCTTCCCTCCAGGTTTAGGTACGGGCACAATGTTAGATATCCACTCAGGATATGTATACACCATGATGATGCCGGCTTGAAATTGTTTCACAATCTCTTCTTTCACCTTTAAACTCCACTCAGGTTTCAATCGCCTGAGCTTTTACTTTATCGGCTTAAATCCCTCTTTAATGGGAAGGCGATGAAGGACAATGTCAGTGGATAGTGTAACCATGTCATTCCGTTGATTTGGGGTAAGGTCTGAACCAATCTGGATTAACTTAGGGCTTTCTAAGGTTCCGAGATTGAAAGAAGTGGTTTGATCAAGGTTGGGTTTGGGTTTGTCTTTGACCCATTCTTGAATTTCTAGAGGCACCTCAATGTCATCCTGGGGATCCATCAAGGCAGAATTCATCTCTACATCAAAGGTACAATCCTTGTGTAGGAGAGGCATCGTATCCTCAAATACAGGCACATCTAAATTCAGAGTCCTGAAACAAAATATGCTTTCACTTCGTATATATGAAATGCATTGATCATACATAGTGTTAGCATATATTGGCAAAATAAACTGCTAATACTATACAGAAAAGTAAGCAGTTATTGTATCTCAGGAGGCGTAAAAGAATTTACGCTTCGCTTTACCCTTGTCGACCAAAGCAAGGAATGTTGTTCTAATTGGTAAGGGTAAAGTCCAGGTGGACCGCAGTGATGGAGGGATTGTCACCATCCTCCTTATCCCAAATGATGGCCATTACGTCAGGGCAATCATCATCTGGGGTGTATCTGTTGGTATGTTCATCATGGACGATGATGCGCATGCCCGACATTATTCGGACAATGTTTTCCTTGATTCTCCGCTCCTTTTCTTCGATTGCGGGATCTGGAATAACGATTTTCTTTTCCTCCATCGGTTTCGGCTTAGGAAATAACATGGCCATGACATTGGCTGGCACCTTTCTTTGGAGGTTGTGCGGACTTCGGAGTTTGAAGGCGAAGCCAACGCCCACATGGTTGAAGCAAAGGAATCTGCTGATGCTTATGAGGATTCCTATGACTAGAGCTGGCAGAATAGCCTAGTCCAGCTGTTCCAATTTGCTTGGTTAATCGAATGGGGTACTAGATACCCTGGCCATCTTTACCCAACCCTTGTCCTGGCTTATAACCCAACGACATCATTTCTTGAGTGGGTCGACATCACCTCATCGTAAATGTGGGGTTCGAAAGTAATGGTGCTCCAATACTGAAGTGGTATTGGGTGTTGCTTATTTCCAAAGCATGGCCCGACCGGTTCTACGTCTGCATTGGCATTGATGAACGGTATATCCCCATGCTGAAGAATCTCTGGTTCAGCGTTGACCATGACCAGACTATTAGTGATAATGTACTTCAGTTGTTGGTGAAGGGTGGAGGGGACTGCCCCTGCCATGTGGATCCATGGTGGTCCCAAGAGCGAGAAAGTTGTATCCGAATCTATCTTGAGCACATGGAAGGATACGCAGAATGTATGAGGGCCAATTTCGATTGGCGGCTCAATTCTCCAACCGAAGTTCTGGCGGGCTCCATCAAAAGCTTTGATGATAGTATGGCTACTCGAATTCGGTTGAGATTGATATTCATCTTCACCAAGGTGGTATATGGGCAAATATTGAGAGAGGAACATCCATCTATTAAGACTCCACCACCATATATCCAGGAGGACAAGACCATGAATGTGCAACAGTTTGTAATGATTGAGTCCTTGGCGGTATATGTCATCATCGATGAAGGACATCATATTAGTGTTGAAAATGTGATCAACCATGTGTTGAAATTTTTCTCGTATCCGCGATATCGGAAGATAGGCTTCTTCCAAAACCTTTAACAAGACCTTGGGGTGATTCCGGAAGTTAGGACCAAGTCCAAAATTGATATTTGTGGTGGAGCTTCCTTCAAGCTTAAAACCACCGAGGCTTCGTTATGACCCACAAAGACGGAGGAATTTTTCAATCTTCTCCATGGGTATTTTCCCTTTGATTTGGTGGTGGGGTTCATCACCGATGGGGAAGATACTGATGGATTTTCCTTCGACATCGCTGCAGAAGTGGTATGTGAGGTGGATCCTTCACCTTCTCCATAATTCCCACGGAACCTCATAAGCTAACAATAGGATATTGTGCTATGCATGGCAAGTTGATTGGCTCGGAGCGACCACTTTCAAAGGATTTCTTCCTCCTTTGAAAGTGAATTATCGGTGTTGTGAGAGAAGCAAGATTAATCCCTTCACCTTGATGAGATATAATCGCTACCACACTTTTCCACTTAGTAGGGCCTCGCATTCTCACTTGCTTTCATAACATGTTGTCGTTATCCGCCTTGAAAGACACCACGCTGTCGATTAGATTTTGAATAAGGTGGCGGAGTGCCAAAGATTCTTCTGTCTTTGTGACCATGAGACTGGGAGTGGTATTGACATACTCCATCATAGTTGTACCATCCCAAACGGGGGTTGATTGGAGGTAGAAGGGAACTGATCCTTCCTTCATTGATTAACATGTGAAGGTTTTCCTCCATGGGTTGGCCTAAATAGTTGAATTCCCGTTTGTTAGCGAAATCCCGACGGGCTTTGGCATTTTCTCTCTTCGTCACTTTGTCTTCCAGTATTTCATTTTCTGAAAGGGACGAGGGAATATTCATGACGATTAGCATAATCCCATCTGTCATCACCGTCTTTGATGGTCTGGGGGGAGTCACAGCTGAAGTTGGAACTCTGTCCCCTCCTCCAATTAATCATGTTGACCTCTTCTTCTTTGTGTTGAGGAAGAGGGTTGTCTTGTACGTGAGGCTGATCGGGTTTGGTGACTATGATCTCTCCATTATCTATTAGGTCCTGGATCTTGTGTTTCAAGGCCCAACAATCCTGATTATCATGTCCAGGTGCCCCAGCATGATAAGCACATTTCCTAGCAGCATTGAAACTCCGTCCATTAGGGCTGGCTGGTGGAAGAAGATGCGTAATTTTCTTCTTTATTGTCAGAAGATTAAGAATGTTCTCGAGGGTATCCCCTAAGGGTGTAAACACTTGATGGCGTTTGACTTCTCCACCTTTTGGTACTAGAGGGTTTGCAGACTGTGCTGGAAAGGGAGTGTAGTTTCTCCTTTGAATGGGCATACTTTGATTGCATTTTTGTCCCTGTAGTATCAGGGAAACATCTTCCTCTTTCTTTTTATGGACCCTCCGGGGGTTGTTCCCATAATTTCCAGATTGGATGTGATCAGCAACAGCTTTGAGTGCGGCTAGGTCTTGAATCTTTCCTAACTTCAACCCTATTTCAGCCATCTCCTCGTGTTTAACCATTTGAAAACGGTTTTGCGATCTTGGCTAAAACTCTCTCATAGAAGGGAGCTTCTTGTATGTCTATGAATGTTATGACCATTTCGATTCTCGTCATGGCTAGGACTAACTTGGGGCCATAAAGCGTCTCCACCTTGGGCATACTCTGCGAAAGACTCATTAGACTATTTTTTGATCTTGGTAATTTGATACCGATCGGGAGCCATCCGAGTTTGAAAAGCAGATTGAGTGAGGAAGGCATGTGCTAGCTCTTCCCATTTGTGAATTTTGGAGTTGTCTAATCTTGTGTACCTCGAAGCAGGCTTCTCGGTTAGACTCTTTTGGAACAATTGCATTTCGAAGTTTTTCATCCTCTGATAGGATCCAGTTCTCCAATAAAGACTTTTAAATGTGTATAAGGATCCCTAACTTGCGTCATATATTTTTCAAAGTCGAGTTTTAAATTTTACGGATAGTGAACACCGGAAAAATACATAGATCGAAGATATGAAACACTCAGTGTGTTCCAATTCCTTTGATAAGCGAAGGTCTCTTCCATTTGGAGGACTTTCTTTTTGATGTCACCATTATGCGGATCTCCAATGGAATGGGCGGCATCTGCGTTTTGTTGGTCGTATCCAATTGTGGCTCTGGTATGGTAATGACCGAATTCCTCCTTGTGTGGAGGGCTCGGTATGTCTGGTATTTTCGACCTTGTGTGGTAGATCGGTGTAATTCTTTTAATAGAACAACCAAATTTAATCTCATTTGCTTAATCCGTCGAACTCTTTTGCGAGCGGCTGGATTAAGTTCGATCTGTCGGATGACGACATGATTGATTTGTAGGCTGTTGCCTTTTGGACTTTGGACAAGGGTAGTAGGTTCGATTGATTCCCGAAAAGACTGGCATAGTTTGGTCCTTAGGGAAGGTGTATAATGACATGCTATGTGATGTGTCCATTTTAGGAATTTTATCCTGCAAAATGGGTGTCAACTGTTCGTAGCATGTATGTGGACATATTGCTTCATATTTCTCATTACATGGAGATAGATATGGAATGAAATTACAAGTAATTGAAATGAGGGCATGAAGAGACTTTCCTTCGTTTTGGGTTTATCAGAGGCTGACCTATCTTAGGTTACTCTCATGGCTTTTTGGCATGAAGGTTCCCAAATTATCACAATCTACTAGGCGGGAAGTTAATCCAGGTCTTTCAACTGAGCTTAATTTGGGTGGTTCCTTTCACGAGCCTCGGAGAATTAGTCTTCTCACGAGTCCAGTAATCAAACACCGACGGGATAGCCTCCTGGTGGAGGGACCACACAACATACATTCATATACATCGCGTCTCACCGTATGAAATGATGACATGTGCGAAGCACTAATATTATAAGCAGTTTATAGTGCAAAGCACTAACATCACACAAACATATGATGCGAAGCACTAAGCTCAAACAAGACATGCATTCGTACACATTCATCCAATGTAAATGCAACATCCACACACAAGCAGATAACAGTTTTGAAAATATTGTAGTAGCGGCTTAAGTCCTCTTACTGGAGGTCCCCAGCAGAGTCGACACCTGTCGACGTCGGGATTTTTGGATGTCCCTTTCCGTTACTTGTTCTTTGGTGTTCTCATTTTAGGGGAGATTTGTTTGAAAAAACAAGTGAAAAAGGTCTGACATGTATAATGTCGACGATGGGACTGTTAAGAGTCACCAGTTGGTTTTTTAAATGGTTGTACCAACACAACCGAGAAAAGGTTTGCACATTGACCCAAATGATGTGACATCGATATACTGGTCAGTGAAACCAAGATTCATTTAGGGTCCGGAGACTTGGTTATGCGGGGGGGAGGTGTTAGGCACCCCCCGTCATCCGTGTTACCACGGTGACCGCCTCTTTTCAAGAAACTATTATCTGAGTGTGTGTGTGTGTGTGTGTGTGGGTCAATATGTTGTTATATGAAAGTTGTGTGAGGCCTCTTTCGAACCTATATACACAGGATTTGAATTTATGTAAAAATTCAGTTTTTAGCAAGATATGGCAATGATGTTTTATAAAAGAGGTTTTTCAAACCCTGCTACTCAATAGGAATTAAGACCTTTTACACTCCCATTTTTATTAAGTGATCGACTTGATTGATTTTATTTGACGAATGTGAAGCATCCGTACAAAAATAATATATATAAAAATAATGCCGACTTCCACGTGGGTATGGAAACCATCTGAGGAAATACAGACATCGCAGAATAATTTACAAAGTCAACATAAAGTGAAAATGTCCATCACGGAACCGAATCTAGATCTAATGAGATGAATCTGTGATCACATGATTCCTAGGCGCACATAATATTGCAATTTTTATAAAAGCAATAAGTAGGTATATATATAAAAGCGGTAAATATATATATCTGAGATGGGATCACCAACCACGAAGCACCTCCATGGGGGATCGAAATATAAATAAAGTTGTAGAATACGGCCAACCGGCACACGAAGGAAACTCAAAGGGACGAGAATGTAAATAAAAGTCATAAATGCGGTCAACTACCACGAAGTAAACTCGAGGCAGGACGAAATGTAAAGAAAGCTGTAAAAACTATCAATTGCCACGAAGGGAACTCCATGCAGGACAAGACAAATATATATATATATATATATATATATATATATAAGAAATCAATAAACGCACCGGATGTAAAATCCAGGCTCATCGAACATAGTTCGACCCCAGTTCATATATATAAGTATATATATATATATATATAAGTGAGTAAACGCACCAGACCGAAGTCTAGGCTCATCGAATAAAGTCCGACACACAGTTGATATATATATAAGTATATATATATATATAAAAGCGAATAAATGCACGGGCATCAAGTCTAGGCTCATCGAACAAAGTCCAATGCAGACAATTAATATATATAAGTATATATATATATATTAAAGCGAGAACGCTCAGGAATCAAGTCAGGCTCAATCGAGGCATAACTTCGATAATGTTAGTCAATATATATATATATATATATATATATATATATATATATATATATATATATATATATATATATATCTGATGGAAGGAAACCATGAATAGAAGTCCTGGTCAAAAAACAAGCAACACGACTCTCGGCGTGTAGAAGGGTGTGTGCAAAGATGAAAGAAAGACTCAAAAGTGTGTGAGAAGGCTTTGGTTGATCGATAAAAGGGCTTCTATATCTTTAGAGTGGGTAAAAACCGGGCTTTTGTGGGTATAAAAGAGGTTATATATGAGCTCACAGGTGTTTGAAAGTGGGAAAATACATTTGTGTGATGAGTGCGAGCAAATTGTAGAGGTTTCCGCTTTTTTTCTCTTAAAAATCAGCACCCAAGCCTCTTATTTATAGGCAAAAGGTGCAGTGTACTGTGGCTCACCAAGCAGTGTACCAGTCGGGTCAGTCGGCCCGGTTCTATCGGGTCGAATTAGATCGTCGAAATCGTCGTGCAGCACTATAATGTCCACTCGGATTTTGAGAAGTGCAATCCGGGCATCCATTTTGAGGTATTCAGGACCTATTTCGGACCGCCGTTGTCGAGAGTTATACGATGGCATGAGATTAGAGTTTGTACGAAGTCTTTGAAGATGGGACGATGCCCTCCCGTCTTCAAGCTTCAACTTTCATTCCTTACCCCGCAAAATAGTCACTCGGGATTGGTTAGCCTTGTGGGACATTGTTGTGTAGAGACGAGGATGGCATCGTGTTGGGACGAGATGGCGATGTTGCCCTCCCTCACACCAGCCATTATTCTTGCTAGATGGGCCGATAAGCAGACGTTGCTCGAGACTTCATTTGAGATTGATCGCTTGCATTTGTTGAAGATCCTCATTGTCATCTTTGAGGTGTGCCTGTCTTCCGATGTGATTGCCGTGTTGCACGGTGTATTTCATTGTGAGTCTGAGAGATTGAAGTTGATGGCATTTGAAACAAGCATTTCCGGGGTTATCTTCGAAACTGCATTCCTTGGGGTTATCACCAAGGTTGGTGGCTATTCCCATGGTTGGGACTGAGACTGGATACCTCGGGGTTATCTCCGAGATTAATCGGTCTCTTCCGGTGTGTGTTGTTATGTATATCTGCAGGTCTCAGGGTTAAATCCGAGGTTGAAACCGTTACTCCCAGATTGCGATCCGGGGTTAATGCTGAACTTTCGGTAGTATCCGGTGTGGATTTGGATTATCTTTTAGGGTTCTCTCTTAAAAGACGAATCTATCCTCCTATAATGTTAATGTGGTGATGAGTAGAGGTGAAAATTTGAGTATCTACACTTATAAAGTCATCTTTGATCCGATCTGTTTCTCGTATCCGCCTTGGGCGCATAAACTTTTACCTCTGTCTTATTAGATTCTGCACCAAAACATTTGGTTCGGGAAATTTCTTTCAATGAATACTTAGAGTTTTCATAACCATTGGTCTAGCTGAATCAAATAGCATAGACTCATATCAATAATTCAATTCAATCGAATTATTTAGGTGTAGCCAAACCCCGTTGGCAAATTAAAATTTTGAAATATTTTTGAGAATGACGTTATGATGTCGTACTGTATTAACAGTCCGTTTGAGGATGCCGTCATTGCATGACTTTGTCATAACACATCATACAATAGTGGAACAATAATTTTTAAATCGAATTCACACTAAGTATTCCTGCATTTATAACTCTATCAACTTTTTATCATCTCTGCACCAGGTTACATGGTACGTTAGTGATAAATAAAATATATTTTGATATTTCAAATCATTTGCATCTAGCCGAAATAACTAGCATAGACTATACTTTAAACCGTTTCAGAAATGATTACGAGTCTACTTTTTTTTTTCAAAAGCACATAGTGCGTATTTAGCTTGATGTCAAAATTTCGAAGTCTAGCCTAGCTAGGAGTTTTGGAAAACTAATGTCTCCACTAATAATCATTTGCTTTACAATCTATATGTTCCTATTATCCTCTAATACTCTATTTACACACAACTATACCCAGTTCGTCAAACCACACTTATTAGTTCATTTACTTGCCACAATCATATCAGTTTAAGAACTTTTCCTAGTCAGACCTTTGGCGTCCATTCGCTGAGGGGTTCATAAATATTTCATATAACTATGAATCAAGAATGTCACATAAGTATGAGTTTTAAGAACTCGTACTTAAACTTTTATTCTCTACATATAACCTATCTATCTGTTATACACAATAGAAATGAATCACCCTCTTAACATGCATATAGCAAATAGCGCGACACAAACTTTTCATTGATTATCATTGCCAGAACTAAGTGGTTTTGACACCAAGTACAATTCAGCTCCCATACGAAGAATTATACAACTTAGCCACTGACATGAGTCCTCAATTGAAATCCCCACTTAATTCTAACTCCCTTCTCCATACGAATTTCATTTAATCCGTATTCATAATCCTTTCTTGAATCTGTACAAATTCATAGTACAACTGATACTCAGCAATCTTGCTGTAAACTGTTCAATCATTAGATTGATTCTTCTCCCTGCTATCACTTTATCAGATCACGGGGTGATCTCATCGTATATATTACGATTCATTTTTCTATCTTGATCGTTTTGTTTTACAATCTCCTATCACTTTGTTTTTAGTCTTGTAGACTCTATCTATTCATCACTACTGTTCAACTTTCTTATCAGAGTTAGGGAACACTTTATTCTTATAACTCGCCGAGATTCATCTTTGAATCTTACCGACCAACTAACTCTATTTACTTATCCTAATCATTGCGGTTATTAGTCTCAAGTATTCCTACCTAAGGTTCATAACCTACAACTTTGATACCAACTGTGAGGGCCCCGAATCCGGGTCCCGAATAACCGCGGATCCAGTTCGATCACTATATACAACTATTACTTATTTGAGGAAGATATAAACATAAATTGTTTATACAATACATTTTACACACTATTCCCCAAGGTCGAGTAACCTTAACTTGTACACAATACATAACTTATATGACTTATAATAACATTAATATATAATACTGATACAAATCTAATTACACACGTATACTACAGCTGGAACTGTCTTTGACCTTTCTTTGTATCCGACGTATTCTTCTTAATCTGCATTGTTTATCATGATATAGCAAGGGTGAACATAAAAGTTGCCCATCAAGTTTAAGTTCAATAATTTAACGATATATCATGATTGAAAGGATTTGAATAATAAGCTGGCTATAATTCAACAATATAATTGCGAATTAGCACGAACAAACTTTTGACTGAGCAAGTATATAACATGAACAAATATATATCCGGATAGAAGGGTAATGAAGGTGATCAAAGATTTCATACCGACTTTATACATATAATATGTACAAAGTACAATTCTACAATGGCATTCAAAGAATGATTATCCATAAGCATATCTCGAATGAAACAACTCTTAGTAGAGTTAAAGTAAAACTTGCACCGAATCAGTTGATTATCGCTACCTTAATTTGTAACGCTTTTATCCAAGACCTAATATTAGTAATATAGATCTCCAATATTAGAATAATATCATCATAATATAATACTATTATATATATATATATATATATATAGAATAACCTAAACACATAACACATAATCTAATACTATAACACATATATACTTCTAAGATCAAGTCAAACTATTGCGACCGAGTTGAACTGACACAAATCGACATCTCGGCGATTACGGCCTGCAATGGGACTTTTATCGAGTCTAAGTTCAATTAAACTCGCTTAAACACTTAACCATTATCTAAGATAATTTATTAACACGAAAAAATATTTTCATAAGCTCGTAATAATTTTTAAATAATTATTATCATTTATCATAATTTTCAATCATTTATAACGTATTTATCAAATTTAAATACCACATAATTCCTTTATCATTAATGTTTATTTATTATCAAATATTAATGAAATATATGTCATAATATTATAATATATTTGTAATATTTCAAAGTATTTTAATATTTTATTATTTCCTTTAAATATTTTTAAAGTAATTAAAAACATTATTCAATAATCATTATTAATATAAATACCACATTATTTTCTTTATCATTAATATTTATTTAATATTTAATATTAATTAAAATCATAGCATAATATTATAATATAATTATAATATATCAAAGTATTTTAATACCCTAAAATCTTATTTATATGATTTTAAATATTTAAATTAGTTCATTATCCTATAATTGCTATTAATATTAAAATATTAATATTTTCATGACAAAATATCAAAAGTTATATTTTATAACTTAAAATATTTTTCTAACACTTAAATCATTTTTATATGATTTTTAAAACATTAATTCCATTTTTCCATAATTTATTTAATATATTTATTAAATAAACTAATTATCATTATTATTGATTAATTAATGAAATTCATCACAAAATATTAAAAGTCACTCTGAAAATATCTTTAAATATTTTCTTATACCATAATATTATTTTTATGATTTTTCATGTATTGAAATCATTTTTAAATAATTTATTTAATATTATAATTAAATAAATTAAATACCTTTTATATTTTAAAAATATTAAATATTTATGAAATATACTCAAAATAATTAAAAACTAATTTTCGGACTTTAAAAAAAATTTAGGAATTTATTTTGTATTTTTAATAATTAAAAACCATTTAATTCGATTTATTTATTTAAAATAATTATTTTTCAAAATTAAGTGTCGCTAAAGGGCCCTATAGTGATAGACCCGTCGCTATAGGTGTTCTTGGCCTGTTCTTGAGTGTTCTTCAGACCTTCATGTCAGTCAATGAGGTATAGGTAGTTTGATCGGTCCTAGAATCGTGATGTTTGTGTTTTCTGGGAAGATAAGGTTTTTATGTTGTAGTATAAGTGTAACACTACCACCTAATGCAACATTTATGGCCATAACATAACTCAATCGAGAGATCTAAGGTCCAGAACGTCTTGTCAGAGTTGTTCTTCATTTCTGGGTTTCCCAGAAAATGAAGAACAATTCATGGTGCTACTTTTGGATCCTTATATCTTGGTCTCTAGATCTTCTTTGTGTGATTTAAAAGTTCCACCATGTATTCCATATGACAAGGTACAAATATAATGCATCAAACCAGTCTAATAACATAACACAAAGAGATTAAGGATGGTCAAAGTTCTGACAAAAAAATGGTTCATGAAGATTCTGGGTTGCCCAGATTGTTCTTCAGACATATCGGTCAACTATAGTTTGACCGGCTACAACATCGATTCTGTTATGGATCTAAGTGATCTAAAGGTTATAATATATACTCCTCATGTCAGACTACAAGGATCAAACGACAACATAGCCAAAAAACCAACATACTTCAAGATCTAAGGCTTACAAAACGTTGTCAGACGCTTCTGGAACTTTGAATTTTTATAATTCATTTTTTTCGGTGAGCGATCCAATGAGGTTTAATGCTTTGTATCACTCAATATATGCATGATCTGGTCGTGTTTCCAGTTTTAGATCACAGCCTACATGTCATATAACATATTTATAACATAAACTAACAAAAATCAAAAATAGAGAAGGATCTAGGGACCTTGACATTCAGCTGTCAGATAACCTTTTAGGGTTCTAAGTCAGTTTCAAAAAACTTGATTTCGTGCATCTACATGATATGGATCCATGATCCACTAACCTGAATCATTCAAAGACACCCTCTAACACAACTTTAAACATGCAGATCCTAACATCTAACATCAAATCATAAAATTTCTAGGTTTAGGGTTTTATACCTTTCAATCTTGATCTTTGATTTCGACTTGTGATTGTTGTTCTTGGCTTGATAAGAGGCTAACATAGCTTAACTTTTTTTTTCTCTCTCTCACTCTAGATTTTGAAATGGATGAGAAGCGAGTGGCTGGGCAATAATGAGAAGTAAAGTAGGATTTTCTCTCTTTAATCTATATGTGTTGGTGATTTGATCTAACGTAGAAATTTGTTAAGGTTTCTCACCAACCAATATATGGTAAGATTGCAAGTTATCTCACAATAATGTAATAAGGGCAAAATGGACATTTGACATTTAATTTTAATGATAATTTTGTCAATTGCCTAACCCTTAGGGTTTAGGGTTTGAACACTTAGATTTTAAAAAATAAATTCTAGAATTTACGAATTAGGTTTTCAAAATCAAAATTAATATTTCTAAATTATAATTAGAATTTTCTAATTATATTAAAAAAATTAATCATAATTTAAATCTTGCTAATTAGGATTAGTATTTCGTAATTAAAATTGGTAATTTAGCAGTTAGGGTCAAAATTGGTCATTAGGGTTTATAACAAAAAAATTAGGGTTTCTAATAGAAAAATAATTTTCTAATTTAGAAATTAGATTTCGTAATTAGATTAGGGTTTTCTAATTAATTATAACTTGAAAATTAGGATTATTGTTTCCTAATTAACATTAAAATTAATAAATTAACACTTAGGTTTTCCCTAATTATATAAATTAGGGTTTCTAATCCAAAAATTAGGATTTTCTAAATTAATTAGGATTATCTGATCCCTAATTAGGTTATCATTAATAACGTTTAAACCTTATACTATCATTTGCATTCCCAAATTAGTGTTTCATACACTGAGTTAGGGTTTCAAATTCCCAGAACTGAAATTAGGGTTTCTAGAACCGGTTTTAGGATTTCTTATAATTCGTAAGAATTTTCTAACCGAACGTTTACGTTCTTAATATATACCTAGGGTTTGTTACAGATATCATTTATCTGGTCAACCCTTGACCTTTAACCACATACTGTACACATATACAACCATATACACAGAACATATTCACTTATTCCCTTAATCCTGAATAATTCACTTAAATCCTTAACAGTATTTTGAAATCCTCAAAATTTCTTCTCAACAATATCAAACGTATACACTTATTTTCTGTCTAGATTCTAATATTGAACCTTAAATCAATTAATTAAATTTTGTTTAAATTCTCGAGTTGTCACAACATTTCTCTTCTCAATGTCTCCAACTTCAAACGTAAATGCTTTACGTGTTCATCTTGAGTTTTGGAGTACACCAGGATATCATCGATGAAAACCACCACAAACTTATCTAAGAATGGTTTAAACAACTTGTTCATCAAATCCATGAAATGCTGCAAGGGCATTGGTCAAACCAAAAGACATTACCAGAAACTCGTAATGTTTATACCGAGTTCTGAATGCCTTCTTCGGTACATCCTCCTTCCTTACCTTAGTTGATGATACCCACTACTCAAATCTATCTTCGAGAAGTGCTTATCCCCTTTCAACTAATCAAACAAGTCATCTATTCATGGCAACAAATATTTATTATTCATAGTGACTTTGTTTAACTCCCTATAATCAATGCAAAGACGCATCGACCGATCCTTCTTCTTCATGAACACAACGACACTCCCCACGACGATACACTCGGCTGAATATATTTCTTGTCTAGCAGCTCTTGCAGTTGTACCATCAGTTCTTTCATCTCTACTGGAGCCATCCTGTACGGGGCCTTCGATATCGGAGCAATTTCTGGTGCTAAATTGATAACGAACTCAATCTCTCTGTCAGGCGGAAGTCTTGGAGAATCTTCCATAAATACATCCACAAAATCTCTAACAACTGGTATCTCCTCCAGTTTCACCCCCTTTTTTTGAGTATCGACTATGTAAGCTAAATATCCTACACAGCCTTGACTCAAAAACTTCTTGGCTTGCATAATCGTCATACAACTCGCTCGTCTAAGCAATTTGCTACCATAGAAAACTACCTTTGATGGAGTCATGAGGTTTACACTTTTCTTTTAGAAATAATTTATCACTACATAATTGAATAGCCAATCCATTCCCAGTATAACATCATATTCACTAAGTTTAATCGGGATTAAATCTATTGTCATAACATTTCCCTTAATATTCACCCTACAATTCCTATGTACGAATCTAACAGGAATCACCTCCCTATTCGCAATTTCTATATTCAAAGAGAAATTTAACTATTCACTAGGCAACCCCGAACTCTTAGCAAATTCATCAGATATAAATGAGCAAGTAGCACCCGAATCAAATAATACATAAACATCTATATCATTGATTGGAATGATACCTGACACCACATCTTTTGATTGCACAACATCCTGCACAATCATGTTGAAGGTTCTGTGGGTCTGTTTGTCGACGTTGGTCAGCAATAACCAATGTACCTCCACTGTCACTTCTCTTGCTTCCAGTTGCATTTCCAACTGTCTTCTTAAGGCACTCACGAGCTAGATGATCCTTTGCCCTGCATATGAAACAAGCACCCTTCTTTGGTTGAGAGCAATTCAGAGCAATGTGACCCTCTTGGCCACAATTATAGCACACCCTCTTACCTCTCAAGCACACTCAATGGTGATTCCTTCCGCAAGTAGTACACGCTTCAATTTTCCTCTTCTGCTGGCTAATCAGCTAACTTCTAGCACCTACACTCTCATTCCATTTCCTTTTTGGGTTATTATTCCCACCACTGCTACCACCAGTTTTACCTTCATTCTCATTCTTCTTCTTTCTCTGTTCCTGATTGTATTTTGTTAAGGCATCGCTTCCACCCTCCGCGATAATCACCTTCTCGCTAATCATTTAAAGCCGTCTTGGTGAAACATAGAGACTCTCTCGCACAACGGGGCTTCAATCCCTGCTCAAACCTTCTTTCCTTACGCTCATCTTTGTTAACCTGATATGGCGCAAACCTCGCCAACTCATTGAATTTTTCTGTATATGCTGACATCGTCATCATACCCTGCTTCAATTCTAAAAACTGGACCTCGATATGATTCTGTGAGCTTTCCAAAAAATAGGTTTTGAAAAATATTTACTTGAACCTATTCCAAGTCATCACCCCCTGACCTCCTCGGGTTTTGTTTGCCTGCCACCAATAGTTGGCTTCTGCTTTCAACATAAACATTGCAAAAGCAGTCTTCTGGTCTTCACCGACCTTAGAAACGTCAAAAATCATTTCTATTTCCATGATCCAGGTCTGTACCTCGACTGGATTCATGGATCCACGAAATTCTGGTGGTCCAACCGCCTTAAAATCTATAAAGGTCGCAGCTTGATTCTGCACTGCTCCCGTTAGTAATGTCACCAACTGCTGAACTGGGTTAGCATCAACGTTGTTGTTATTGGTAGACCCCTCAGGGGTTCATTGTCGATGTTGACGTCTTCTTGGAGGGATTTTCTGTTTAAAATACACTTATTAGATCATTACTCAATTTCTTAAGTACTTTCTACTTAACTTGCACATCACAGATGATCATCACATAACACATAATATCTTGAATAAATATTAACATTTCATTCATTTATAATTTTTTAAAGACATAGAAACAATAGCATCGCTGCTATTTACATCAATTTCTTGAACTAATAAAGTTTCAAGATAACATCATCATATCCCATCGGTCACATAACACTTGGCATTTACATCTTATTTATTATATAATTATTCATTCAATAAATACACTTTTTATTAAGGCATACTAAGTCGTTGCACAGCCTTACGACGCTCCTCTTCCATGATACGAAACGACGTTCTACGATCTAACGTATACCATGGCAATTCTTCGAACTGATTCAGATAGTACATGACTCGGTTTATCACAGTGTTGAAAACACAGTCCATTTCTTCCATCTTGATCTTATTTGCTTGTACCTCTCCCTCTACACGCTGGGAATCTTTTCCGTACGCATCTTCAATTCTTGCTCTCTTGGCGGGTTCTTCTTTCAGGTTATCCTTCAGTTTCACAACCTCCTCCATCAGCTGCTCATTCTCCCCCTATGTGTGAACCAGTTTCCATTCCACATTAACGAGACTTTCGTCAAGATCCCAGATCTTATCGTCTTTCTGTGCCATCAAAGTATGATGTTCATCTACCAGCTCCTCCAATTCACTGACTCTATCCTGAAGCTCAATATTACGGTCATACACCTCATCATACATATAAGTTGCAATAAAGTTTGGTGGAAACTCTTCCCCTTCCTCCTTATCTCCACGGGGTCCTTCTCATCCGTCTCTACCACATCCTCATCACCAGGTAACCTCTCCTGCTCCAACTTCGGGGCATAACCAACCACTGTGACCAACAGAGATGACTCCCTTAGCACCAGCTTGTCCCAGACTACCTGAATATCTCGAGGCTCCTCCTCTCTAGGAATCTGAGGTCCCTCCTCCCTAGCCTGACTGGATTCTCCCATATTAGCCATCCTAGCAACAAACATTTTAAGTTTTTAAATACTAACCGTCATTACTCGACACTGACAAGCACATAGGTTGCAACCACATAAGCACATATAATGTTTTAGTATATTTTTCTTAAAACTCAATAAAGGTCTATCACCATTATCTTTTCAATCTCTTATACGGTTACTTCCTAAGGTTTTTCCCCCACCTAAGGTTCATAACCTAAAGCTTTGATACCAACTTGTGACACCCCCAAAGCTTTCATTCCCACATGATTTCGTGTTCACTGTCCAATAATTCATTTCTAACTACCCAAATATATTAAAATTTAAACAATAAATCTTCCCATTAAAGGGTTACATAATTAAATCCAATAAAATCCCAGGTCATCTAACCTTAAAACATTCATCAAATGCAGAAAATTAAATAATTACAACACATAATTTAATCAAGTCTGAAAACATAAATCTCAATTAAACTAATAAGTCTTCAACACTTGTTCATCATTCCTTTCCATTTGCTAGTGGTTGGCTCATCAACCTTCTCAATTTTAGTTGCAATGGTTATATATATATGCAAGAGTGAGCAAAAAAAATGCTCACTTAAAGAAAACATAATAACTGACAATGAATAAGCTTAATTGATATGAATAACATTTTATAGTATTGATAATCAAGATCTAATATGAAATATCATTTGAGGGTAACAAGACCATGAACTATGTGTTAGATTATAAGTGTATCTACTTAAATCTTTAATAGTCATTAGACTATATGGACCTTCTTCTCGTACTTAGGGGGATCAACCCTTCGTACCATGTATTGTGCACAAACATCTTAACGCTTTCGCGTAAATAATCCCCTATAATAGGGTTGTTCATCTCAATTTTAATATACGAGTCCGCACCAAAGAAAGTTTGGTTTGGATAAAATTCATGGGGAAATTTAGAGTTCAACGTACATCAACTAAAGATTAGTTGAATCAAAAGTTCAATGACATTGTAAAGGTTCAACAACAACGTAATATAAAGTAGTTATGAAACATAAATGAATACTGTAACACAACAAGTTCATGTTTTAAGATTAAAGTTCAAAGCATTAAGAAGATATAATAAACCTTGCTTGAATGACATGGTAAGCTAAGGTTACGATTTCCAACAAGAAAACGAGATCAAAAACTTTGCTTAACAGATTTCAAGAATTTACTTAATATAAAAGTAAAGCTCAGAAACTTGTTCTATGTAAAGAAGTAAAGTTTAGGAACTTTTATAATTGTAATCAAGATAGGGTAAGGAAACTTTCCTTGTGCGCAAGCTAAACTGTTATAATTCTTGTTCCCAAATATCCTATACACATGTCATCATGACATAATTAGTTACCATATGCTCATGGTACGTAACTGAATATATATTTCATTTACAACCCTTTGGTATTAGGTTTAACCACACTTTTAATGCAATAACACAAATCTTCAATTATCACATAACTTATTAATTACTAATAATAATTTCATATTTGGTACTATAACACCACAATATGATAAATCACATTTTAATAGTCACAACATTACACTGTATTAACAATTATAAAATTGTATATTAAAAAATTAAATTTCTGGGCTAAACTAATAATTGGCGTCTGACCTTGATTTATCTTGAGGAGCCGTGCCACATGGTGCTAATCTGGTATTGCTTGTGCTTACACATTTACTCACAAAACTAGCGATCGTGCTTTGTACTCGTCCAAATGAGACCTTTGAGTGGCTACTGCAATGCCCATTCTTCTGTAGGCGGCGGCATTGCGGCGTCGCGACATAGTTGCACACAGATAATGTTCACAAAGAACACAAAACAAAGCCAAATTGGCCTAAAAGCTCCTTTATAACAACAAATTTAGCACACATAAAATAAATAAACTTTACAGAAACATAGCTTAATGTTTCTAACATATTTCTAAACATATAAACAGTATAAATATCAAATTTAAAACATCTAAATTCACTGTTCTTGCTATTTCGTTACTTTTTAACATTTTAGCGAAATTAATCACTGTCCATTTTTCAACCAAAATAGTTAGTTTAAAATCTATTATTTTCGTTTCTTCATGTATTTACACAACCAAAAATCAATTTACAATTTATATCATGAATGAAGTATCAATTTTTATTCTAAAATAAGCCATATCATACATATATCACTATAACTTACTGGAAACATAGTTTCTTCACATATATCATGTTGTCATGAATTTAACAACTTTAAATCACATACTAAACATATAGAAATAATTTATATGAACAAATTAACATGTTTAACCCATATCTTCAACTAATTTGTTCATGAAACTCAAACACAGAGCACTTTTAAAATAAAACAAAACAAAACTTTAAAAATTAAAATTATGCCTTCAATTGCTTGTTTAACTTTGTTAGAAGATAGCAAATTTCTTTGATAATCCCCCTCTTCTTCCAATTTTCTCTCAAATTTCTCTAGAGCTCTCTCTCTCTCTCTCTCTTTTCTTTCTCTGTGTTTTCTCTTCCTTCTCTTCTCTATTCTTTCTCTTTTCTTTTAACTTTACATAGTATAAAACTGATATAATATAATATAACTGATATATAATATATGTAATATAACGACATATATATATATATATATATATATTACATATAATAACTTATATGGGTTATAAATTTTCTTTTTAAAATCAAAAGCCATAAGGCTTGTTTGGTAAAAACCAATTTAAAATTAAAGACTTCAAATCCTTAAGCCTTGTTTGGCAAAACTGAATTAAAATTCTTTTAATTTATTTTAATAACTCATTTATTATATAGTTTATTGTCACAATTATTTAATTAAATTCTAATATTCAAATTCAATTAAATTAAAGTTAATATCAACTTTGTAGACACTCGAAATTTTGTATTCCTGTTACTAACCTTGCAGGGGGGGCAAAATCGTCTTCTAGAGATAACCTGGAAGTCAAATCAACTCATCCCCAGAGACAACCCCAGGAGATCCAATTTTCAATCTCGAAGACAAACCCGAGAGATTCCGTTTCAATTCTGGAGACAACCCTGGAAAAGTCAGTTCCAACCTCGGAGACAACCCCGAGGCACTCAGTTCTAACCCCGGAGACAACCCCGGGAGGTCAAGCACACCTTAGAGACAACCCTGAGGACATTCAGCATCAACAATAGCTCAATCTCAGATATAACCCTAAGCAACGACTGCTACATCTACACAAAGTCAAAGATAACCCCGGTGAGGGGCAAAATCGTCATTTTTGTTAGTTTCCAGAGGCACAATAGTTATCTAGAAGGGGGGGGGTTGAATAGATAATTTAGAAATTCTTTTACAAAATACTTGTTAGTTAATAATGATTTAATCACAGCAGAATTGAGATTTGTTTGTTTTCCCTTTAAGATATAACGAGTTAATAGGAGTTAAGCAGTTATGGTAGTTATAGCAGTTATGGCAAGAATATAAGAGACACAATAATTTTAAGTGGTTCAGATCACTCAAAGCTCATAGTCCACTCTTATACTCTTCGAGTAAGAAATCCACTAAGGATATCTGTAATAACCAAGAATTATGTGGTACATTGTAAATAAATATATTAAATAATCTGTAGTATATTATGGATGATTAAGTGATTATGTGAATAATATGCTAGAATATTTAAAGGAATTCTCACTAATAAGTTAAATAAGTTAGTGAACTAACCTAAGTATTTTAATAATCTAGAAAATAGATTTAAGGTGTTAAACCCTAATTAAATACTCAATAAACTTGAATAGGACAAGTCTAATTGGGTTATGTGAGTGAATTAATATTATTAATGAATAATAATATGAGAATATTAATAATAATGAGCATAAGCTCAAGATATAATAATGAAAGAAAAATAAAGAATTAAACAAGCCCAAATATATTTTTAGTGTGGGACTTGTAGATAAAATTAATTCAAGGGCACTTAGTTTATTAAATTAGCCCAAGAGATCATGTATAAGATAAATATAATAATGGTCCAATTGAATGAATGGGGAAGCCCAAGTTCAATTTTGTAAGTAAGCAAGATAATAAAAGTGCAAGCTCATTAAACATTTAATTGCAAGCCCAAAGATGAAATTGGTGGCCCAACTTTAAGCCCAATTAAGGAGGGGCATATTGGACATTTGGGATGCTAAATAAGAATTAAAAAGAAATCCTTTTTTATGGATAATAAGGCCAAATGGCCAGCCAAGATAAGGAGAGGAAGGGGGGATTAATATAATTATTTCATGCTCCCAATTTTCCAAAGATAAGTACAAGATGGGCTAGGTGTCAATTGTATTATGGAGCCACAACATTTGGCTAGTCTTGTAGGTAATATAGTTATAATTAAGAGAGAGAGAGAGGAGATATGGCTAGGAGATAATGCATAGATATACCAACTATATCTATAGATTTTTTTCCAACACTTAAACTATATTCTCTTTCATCTCATTACTAGTTAGCTAAACAAAAAGGAAATAGATAAAGAGAGAGAGAGAGAGAGAGAGAGAGGATTCGGTGGAAGGAGAAGGAGAGGAGTGTGGAGCTTATGCATCCTAATTTTATTTCATACTTTGGTAAAGTAAGGAGAGTGATAAGTGGATTTTATATCCACGAATCGATGTTCATTTCAAGCTTAATTCGTTGTTACTTCCTTATTTTCGTGTTCGTTTTCACTCGTTTCATGTTCTTTTATATGTAAGGTGGTTATCATGGCAAGTGGTGAAGAAATGAGGTCTTTTGGACCAAGTTTGGCAAACTACATAAAATGGCAAAAGTTCTTTAGCAGTGTACTAGCGCTTGATGCGTGCATATTTACATGTTGTACTCAGATTTCATACAGGTAGGGGTGCCAAATCTGAGTCTCCTGTTGCTTGTTGAACTTTACTGCCACATGGATTTGAGACTTGGTTTGGTGCATGGACTCTAATAAGCGAGGGACTTCGGCCAGAACATGTGGGGATATATATATTGCACTAGAAACATCGAATCAAGGAACACATAAGGCATATCACGAAGATTATTTCCAAAAATTGATAGCAAGCTTTGGAGGAGTGTTTTAAAGAGAATTTCCTGACGATTGCAAATTAAGGCTACGTGAAGGGTGGTTTCACATTATTCTTCATCTTAGTTTTATATTTGTAATTGGAAGGATGTTTCCTTGGAATTATTCAGTTTTTATTTCATTCATTATGAACTAATTCGCTTTTTAGGCTTATGATGGATCCTTAGGTGAAACAATGATTTTGTAGCTTTGATTTCCAGTTCAATAAAGTATTTTCAGTTTATCTATATTAATTTGAGCGTGAATTTATGAATTTCTTGATCAACAGTTCTTTGTGGATTTGTATGGAATCGAGAGAGGATATTCGAATCTAGACTTAGTTAATATATCATGTGTTCATGAATTTTGTGAATAGCAGATTCTTGATTTATGTTAAGGTAGAGATATGCTTGACATCGCATGTAATAGGATAGATAACTTAATCTTAAACTTTCTTTAATTTCAGTTCACATAGAGATATTGTGAGTTGGTTAATTAAGGTGTTTAACTTGTTTCTATCTAAATTGTTGATTTAAGTAGGTGGCTAGTACTACATTCATGTTCTTGATTAATAAACTGGGATAGTGAATTGATTTGGAATAAAGGTGTAGAAATCAGAGTGAAGCTTAGGGTGAAATCATAAGTCTAATTCTCCATCATTTGTTTGAAATTCTGGATTTTGATATTTGTGGGTGTTTTGTGATAGTTTATGTATTTATTAATTTAGTTTCTATAATTTTAAACCATTGAATTGAATAGTTTAATAGAATTAGGATTAATAAGAAATTGATAATTGTAAAGTTAAATTTCTTGCTAATTTGTCTCCGTGGGAACGATACTTTATTCATTACTATATTACTTGTTGACCACGTATACTTGCGTGTTTTGCGTATATAGATTTTACTCAACAAGTTTTTGGCATCGTTTCCGGGATAATTTAGTTTAGATTTTAATATTTTTACAATATCAGTTTAATTAGTCCAGTTTTAGTTAAACACTTTTTGTTTTGTTTTGTTCTTCTTATTTTAGGTTTTTGACATTGGTTTATGCAAACTCGATCCAAAAATCCAGACTTGCTTCCTTTTGAGGACGATATTGAGAGAAGGTTTCAGAAGTTAAGTAAGTGGATCAAGGAAACAACGGACGAATTTAAAAACTCTGATAAGGAAGAAGTAATGGTCATTTAGAAGACCCGAGAAAGTGTTGAGGATTTTGCAACACCTAAGGTGGTCGAAGTCTGCGATCCAAGTATCACCAGGCCTATAATCGCTGCGAATACTTTCGAAATCAAGCTTGGGATAATTCAAATGATGCAGAATTCAGTGCAGTTTGGGGGAATGGCAAATGATGATCCTAATGAGCATTTAATCAGTTTTCTTGAAATCTGTGACACTTTGAAGTATAATGGGGTGTCGGATGAGGCAGTTAGACTTCGCTTGTTCCCATTCACTCTGCGGGACAAGGCGAAGAGTTGGTTATACTCTCTACCAGCGGGTTCGATAACGACATGGGAGGACATGGCTCAGAAATTCCTAGAAAAATTCTTCCCGCCAGCGAAAACTGCAAAGCTGAGGAACGAGATTACCATGTTTATTCAGCAACATGGGGAGTGACTGTATGAGGCGTGGGAGAGATACAAAGAATTGCTCAAAAAATGCCCACATCACGGATTTCCCAAGTGGTTGTAGATGAATACATTTTACAACAGACTATATGGGAATCTCAGAACGAGTATTGATGCAGCATCAGGGGGAGCTTTTATGGCAAAGACTTATGAGGAGGCATACCAGTTGATAGAGACGATGTCTTCTAACAACTACCAGTGGCCCACGACAAGAATGACACAACCTATGGTCGCTGCAGTGTTAGAGGTAGATGGAGTGACGACAATAACGGCACAGATTTCAGCACTCTCCAAGAAGTTCGATGTTTGGTCAGGGGGACAGACACAACAAGCTGCAGTTATTTATGAGTTGTACGCGGGGGAACATTCGATGGATCAATGCGCAATAAACCCAGAGTCGGTTCAGTTCATGAGTAGCTACAACAGAATTCCTCAGAATACATATCAGAATGTATATAATCAGGGGAATAGGAATAATCTGAATCAGTCGTGGAATAATAATCAGAATCAGAAAGCTCCACGACCATCGTATCCCCCAGGGTTTCAGAATCAACAACAAACAGTTCAACGTCAAGAGAGGAAATCAGATTTAGAGGAATTGATATCAAAGTATATAACGACTAATGAGGTAGCTATGAAGAATTAAGCAATGACAATGAAATCATAAGAAATGGCAATGAAATCACAAGAAATGGCCATCAAGAATTTAGAAAACCAGATGGGACAAATTTCTTTAGCATTGAACAACAGACCACAAGGACCCTACCTAGTGACACCGAAAGAAATCCAAGGGGAAATCATGAACAGTGTCAGGCAGTCACCTTGAGGAGTGGAAAACATTTGGATGGGAAAGATGCAGAAAATTCAGCTATCTCGGATGATAAGAGTAATGACAACAAGGTGGTTGCAGAAAAACAAGGTGAGAATACGCAATTTGAGAAAACAAAGTTAGATGACAAGCAATTTGTGTATCCTCCACCGCCATTTCAGCAAAGAGTTCAAAAGCAGAAATTAGACAAGTAATTTGCAAAATTCTTGGAAGTATTTAAGAAACTGCAGATTAACATCCCGTTCGCGGAAGCCCTAGAGCAAATGTCGAGTTATGCAAAATTTATGAAATGGATTCTGTCCAGGAAAAAAAAGTTAGAAGATTTCGAGACAGTGGCACTAACAGAGGAGTGTAAGCAGCGGTTTACAATGAAAGTTTCCACCAAGTTGAAAGATCAGGGAGTTTCACCATTCCATGCACGATCGGGAATATGGCTTTCAATAAATGCTTATGTGATTTGGGGAGGCGAGTGTGAACCTTATGCCGATTATCGGTTTATACGTAATTGGGTTTACAAACTCAAAGCCTACGGACATCTCATTACGGTTGGCGGATAGGTGGAGTCCACATAGCAGAGGCATTGTGGAAGACATATTGGTCAAAGTTGATAAGTTTATATTCCCCGTGGACTTTATTATTTTGGATTTTGAGGAGGATAAGAACATCCCGATTATCCTAGGGAGACCTTTCTTGGCGACGGGTAGGACACTCATCGATGTACAAAAAGGTGAACTAACGATGAGGGTCCAAGATCAAGAAGTTAAGTTTAACGTTTTCAAAGCCATGAAATTTCCCACGGATGAAGAAGAGTGTTTTTGGATGGAATTCATTGATCAAATAGTCAACAAAGACATGGGAAAGAGTCTGGTCAACGATCTTTTAGAGACAACATTATTGGTGGATGAAGAGTTCGATGACCTGGAATTTGTGGACTACTTATAGATGTTAGATTCATTGCCACGAGTTAGCCGATTCAGAGCACCATTTGAACTACTACATACGGAGGAGATAGCCACAAAAAATTTAAACCATCATTGGAGGAGCCACAATCTCTGGAACTCAAGCCACTCCCTAAACATCTCAGGTATGCATATTTAGGCAATTCAAATTTTTTACCTGTGATTATTTCTGCTGCACTTAACGATTTACAGGAAGAAAAGCTGTTGAGGGTGCTTAGGGAACATAAAGCAGCGATGGGGTGGTCGATCGCAGATATCAAGGGAATCAACCATTCGTTTTGCATGCACAAGATTCTGATGGAAGATGATGCAAAACCGATGGTGAGCAATAACAACGACTTAACCCAATTATGAAGGAGGTGGGAAAGAAGGAAATTCTAAAATTGTTGGATGCCGGTATCATCTACCCGATTTCTGACAGTAAGTGGGTTAGTCCGGTTCATTGTGTGCCGAAAAGGGGGGGAATGACCATAGTACAGAATAATGATAATGAGTTAATTCAGACAAGAACAGTGACAGGTTGGAGGGTGTGCATCGATTATAGGAAGTTGAATAAGGCAACCCAAAAAGATCATTTTTCGCTACCCTTTATCGATCAAATGTTAAACAGATTGGCGGGACATGACTACTACTGTTTATTGGATGGATACTCGGGCTATAACCAGATCACCATCGCTTCTGAGGATCAAGAGAAGACTACATTTGCGTGCCCTTACGACACATTCGCATTCAGGAGAATGTCATTTGGTTTGTGTAATGCACCACCTACCTTCCAAGGGTGTATGATGGCCATTTTCTCAGATATGGTGGAGAAAAACATGGAAGTCTTCATGGATGAATTTTCTGTCTATGGAGATAATTTTGATACTTGCCTAGGGAATTTGCTAATGGTGTTACAACGCTGCGAAGATACGAACCTTGTACTTAAGTGGGAAAAATGCCACTTCATGGTTGAGGATGGCATAATTTTGGGACACAAGGTATCGGCTCAGGGACTGGACGTCGACAAGGCTAAAAGCTAGAAACAATCAAGAAACTGCCTCCACCAAACTCAGTGAAGGGAATTAGAAGTTTTCTGGGACATAATGGGTTCTACAGAAGATTCATAAAAGATTTCTCTAAAGTGGAAAAACCATTGTGCAATCTTTTAGAGAAAGACTCTGTGTTTCTTTTTGATGAGGAATGTAAGTCGGCTTTTGAGTTGTTGAAGAAGAAGTTAACTATAGCCCCCATGATCGTCACACCAGATTGAAATATTCTGTTCAAGCTGATGTATGATGCCAGCGACTATGCGGTTGGGGCTGTTTTGGGACAACGCTGAGAGAAGGTATTTCACGCCATATATTATGCAAGCAAAACGCTCATGGAGACTCAAATAAACTACACAACTATGGAAAAGGAATTGCTTGCAGTGGTGTATGCGTTTGACAAGTTCCGAACATACTTGATCGGGACTAAGTTGATAGTCTACACGGATCATTCGGCTATTCAGTATCTAATTGCGAAAAAAAGATGCTAAACCACGCCTTATCCGATGGATTCTCTTTCTTCAAGAATTAGATTTGGAAATAAAAGATAGGAAGGGTACGGAGAATCAAGTTGTCGACCATTTATCGAGGCTGGAAAATTCGGATTAAAAGGAATAAGATAGATGTGTAATCAACGAGTCATTCTCAGATGAGCAGATGTTTGGGTTAAATACAGAATTTCCATGGTATGCTGATTTCGTGAATTATCTAGTGAGCAACATGCTTCCCCCTGATCTTACACGACAACAGAAAAAGAAGTTTCTTCATGACGTCGAGTGGTATTGTGGGATGAACCTTATTTATTCAAACAGTGTGTCGGCAAGATGATTAGAAGGTGTATCCCCTACAGTGAAGTGCACAACATACTGCAGGAATGCCACTCATCGACATATGGGGGACATTATGGGAGTGAGCGTACGACGGCAAAAGTGCTTCGAGCCGGGTTTTATTAGTCGACATTGTTTAAAGACACCCACCAATTTATGAAAACATTTGATACATGTCAAAGGGTGGGTAACATATCGCAAAGAAATGAGATGCCACTACAAACAATTTTAGAAGTTGAAATTTTCGATGTATGGGGCATTGATTTCATGGGGCCATTTCCCTCCCTATTTTTCAATTAGTACATTCTGCTTGCGGTGGACTATATGTCGAAGTGGGTTGAAGCAGTAGCACTACCGACTAACGATGCCAAGGTGGTTCTCAAATTCTTGCTGAAAAACATTTTTACGAGGTTCGGCACGCCGAGATCCATTATAAGTGATAAAGGTAGCCACTTCTGCAACAAATCGTTTACAGCTGTCTTGGCAAAGTATGGGGTCAACCACAAGGTCGTTACTGCATATCATCCCCAAACAAGTGGGCAAGCAGAGGTTTCGAACAGGGAGGTGAAGAGAATCACTACAAGAAATCACACAAAAAATGTCGCTAAAATTTGTCACATAAAATTCTTTTTCGTCACTAATACATTTAGTGACGATTTTTAATCGTCACAGAGACCGTCACCGTATGAGCGTGGTATTAGGTTTATTTAACAATATTTGATGTCGTCACTAAATGTTTTAACTTATAGTGACGATCTACATCATTGTCACTATAATTAATTACTTTTAGTGACTTTAATAATAATACATTTGAATGAAACTTTCAATCACTCTATATTATGTTTCATCATCAAAACTTGGTGCATTAAATGACAAAAATCATTTTTCGTCATTAAATGATATTGTTTTAGTGACGAAAATGTTACTCTATTTAAATCATCTAATTTTAATGACGACAATATTGTCATATTTATGATTATTCTTTCGTCATGTTATTGTGTTTATAGTCACCAAAAATAAGAAAATAAATGACGACCGAACAATTCATCACCTAATAATATATTTAACATGACAATTATGTCGTCATTTCATATTTTAAATAATATTACATAATAATTTGTAACCAAAGAGTTACTTTTTGGAACACATTTTTCAATGTCACTAATTGAATACTTATAGTGACGATACATCACGTCACAGAAAGAGTTATTAATAGTGACAAAATTAATTGTTGTGACTAAATAAATATATAATAGTGATGATATAGTTAATATTAGTAACAATATCAATTGTCATAACTATATGAATATATATAATGACAATACTATTAATTCTAAAGAGTTAATATTATTCGTCATTAAATTTTAATTTTCATTGACCAAATATTATTTGTCAATAAATGATTATAAACTGTGATGATGTGATGGTCATATTAAATTGTTTGACATTCAAAATGTATTGTTACATTAACAATTTTCAATAAAAAAATATAATACATTTAGCGAGCTTTTTAAATCAACTTTACACCTGTATATAATATAAGAGACGAATGGTAATAAACATTTAAAATAAAAAGTAATTATCTTATAAAAAATAGAGTAGATTCAACGATTCAACAAAATACCCAACTAGCTAGGCAATAAACAGTTGCTTAAATAATTTAAGTACCACAAAACCAAATTATATAATCCAAAAAGCTAAAATTCTGAAATCCATATCCTAAAAAAATGCTTAATTAAAACCTTCAACCTTGTGGTTATTGACCTTCCAAAAAAAACTCTATCTGCAAATCAAAAAAACATATAGACATAAATCAGTCAAATAGTTATGAAATTAAAAAAAAATGTATATAAAGAAAGAAATATTTAAATAATAAATTGTGAATTTTCCAGAACTATAGCTATAACATTACTAAAAAACTAATGCTATCTTTTTAGGCCCATAAATATGGAACAATAATATTATTAGTCAAATGCAATCTAGCAACTACTGATCTCAAATTCACCAAACAGTTAACTTCTAACAATAAAATAAAATAAATAAACCAATAAAACCAAATTCATCAAAGTCATGTCCATATAAAAATTAAAAAAAAAACACTGCTTGAGACTACAATCACCTTATTGCAGGCTAATATCACATTAGCTTCCTTATTTTTGTTTTTTCCTTGCTAGGCTCAGACTGATTCTATAATGTACACAAGCAACCAAGGCAAGTCTATGGTCTGGTAGCCCACAAAAGTTCATAAATGTTGTCAGTCTACAAGCATAAATCAAATTTTTTTTATTTTGAGTGGATCCTTAATTTTCCATATGAAATAGATGAGAGAATTAAATGATTATACACACATGAACCGGAAAAACAGAAAAGGATAATCTAACTACCACTCACCGTTTTGTTTAATATACAAGTAGTTCAATAATCATGCAAAACATAACTTGCTTTTGATTAAGTTTTCAATTATGATCCTTAATAAATAAAAGTTTAAAAGGAGATGAAAGTTTGACACAGATGCTCTATTTCCCAGAAAACAAAATTCTAAGAACTAAACAGTACTACCTTGCCAATGCATATGCACCATAAATAAAATAGTCTCTCTGTTCAATGTCATTCAGCATCTATTTGCCAAACTCCCAAATGACACCTCCATCCTCTACAACAGCAGTAAACATGTATTAGCTACAAACTTTACAGAGTTTAGTGAAGCTGCAAACACAACACTAAAGAGGGTAACAAATGTGTGAGATTCCTTTGGATGTTGGTTATTTCCAATAAAACAATGCATCATATAATTACCTTCTCTTTTTTTAATTCAACCACTAAAGAGTGAGATACTTTGGAAGTTTCTTATTTTCAATAAAACAATGCGACTTATATTACATTCTGTTTTTCTGATTTAATCACTGGAAATCAAAATTCGGATTTAAAACCATGTTCGAAGGTCTCTAAGTTTTAAAAATACTCGATATATGGTGAAATCATCCCCCAACAATTTATCAATTAGTCATTTAATGCAGGCTTTTAAATGTCGAAGCAATCTTCATATATGACAACAGAGGATTTAGAGGTAGGGATTGTAATGGTTCCAACAATTCATGTACAGTCATATAAATGCACTCTAGAACTGCTAAAAATCGATCGCTCAATTTTCCAGGACAAGTAAACATCTCACCCTCATCATTAGGTCCATCAACCACCTCAATCTCAGCAGCCATGGCCTTTGTTTCCTCCTCCTTATATGCCACACCCACTAAGTCACGATACGAAATTAGGGACATTGAATGGTAGGATGCAGAGACTTTTTGGGACAGAGGAATACTTTTTAGATATTTTACAATATTCTTCATTGTATTGATTAAAATTAAAAGAATCTATGTCAATTTTGAGTTTTAAATCTCTCAAGTTGACTTTAAAAAGTCAACAAAGATTAAAAAAAAAAAGGAAAGGAGGGAGTACTTCCGAAAAGAATGTTTTAGTATCACAACCAACAGCACTGAATGGGGGATACAAAATCCAAGGTTCTGATGAGATCTAATTTCTTAGAACGAAAATTCATATTTTCCTCTTATGGAAAATTTAACACCTACCTCGAATACAATTCCAGTATAGTAGGCAAGGCCACGGACAACAGATGCATCAAACTGAATCCACTCTGAAAATCCAAACTTATCAGTAAGTGAGAATAACCGTTTAAGATCAGTTACTGCTTCCCCTGCAGGTCCAAGTTTCTCTGCAGACACATAGTTTCACAGGTCTGACTTTAACTATATTATAATGAAAAATGAGAACAAGAAAAATAGGAAATTCTCCCACCAAACTCTGCGACAATAAACCTTCCAGCTTTAACAAGCACTTCTCGGAGTGAACTTGCAGTAGCTCCTCAATAGCCACATCTGATAACTGAGCATGCTCCACCTCTTTCTTTAAGTCATCAATTGGGATTTTTCCTATCTGTTTCAATAAACAAGTTAAAGTCAAAATATGTATAAAAAATCTATAGATATATGTGAAAGGGTAATGAACAATAAATAAATAAAATAAGATATAAGAGCAAAAAATATTTCCAATCAGACACAACACTACATTAAGTAAAAATGTCAACATTCACTTATGATATATTTCAAGAACTACCATATCATTATATTAAAGATAAATAGTAGTAAATTGGCATGAGAAACAGAGAGAGCCCTACATTTTATGCACAAATGTTAACTTGAATTTGCATGACCCATCTCAAATTAACTTCATCTATTAAAAATATGATGAAGGGGGGAGATGCAAGATGAATCCTTCTTCTCTTTTTGAAAGGAAAAGGTTGCAATCAAAAAAGGTAACAAAAAAAAAATCTACAAATTCTGAAAAGATAATGGTTGTCAAGTGCAAAGAATGATTTCCCAATGGTAATAATATTACTTATATACTCGCTAATCAGAAAGAGGTACAATTGTATACCTTAAACTCAACATGAAATGCTCACAATCAGACAGATATATAAGTTTACAATGACATGCACGAGGATAAAAGCATGTGAACTAAGGTAAACCTTCTGTTTCACTGAAAGCTACCTCATTAGTGATTTCTTTCTCTCTTTTTTGCAAGTACTATGTCTTAAGGCAAGCTGTATGTATCTAGGTAGAAGTAGACAATAACATCGGTGTAATTGCAATTTAAAAGTTAACACATTATACAACTGACCTTGTCTATAATAATGCAAACTTTTCCAAATAAAGCTTCTGGTATGGAGTAGCAACTCAAAACTTCTTGTAAAACCTGTAATGAAGAAAGAGACTATAAATAAAAAGAAAAACTTTGAATTCCAGAAAATATAAAAAGCAAATACAGTTCTTGTCAACTGATCAATCAACATAATCAATTCATCCTAAAAGAAACTAAATGAAATTGTTGAGTGGGCAACACAGGTAAGCATTTATTGGTGTTCGTCCACCTAAAATTTATAGAAATAAATATTGCACCTTTCAGAGAGCTATTCTCCAGGACACAAAAAAAGGATTTCCAACTAAAATTTTTTTACAGGAGCAGTATTTGCAACTAAAATGGAAATTGAGGGAAAAACAGGCAAGCAAAACAGCTTTGGTATAAACGTTGAAATTTCTGTAATCCTGGTTACAGAGACACTGCAGTCAATTTGTCACTTTATTACTCCACTTCAAAACATGGAATAAACAAACTATCACTAGTAAAGCAAAAAGAAGAAAATTATACCTCATATTTTCTTCTGAAAAATTAGAACCCCGGCTTCCAACATTGTGATGCTGGTCTGAATCCAGTTCACATAGTTCCGGTTTACCATGATGTGGCTGAAAATGCCCTAAGAACCTGCTCAAAGATATAAAGGACAATTACTTATCAAAAAAGAGTGTGTGTAGTTATATTTATATAAAGAAAAGGACCATGCACACAAATTAATTTCATATTCATCTTCAGATGATATAGGGCGGATTTTATTAACTGGATATTTCACACAATCTCGTCTACAAAGAAATATCATAACTTTCGAATTAATAGACATGAAAATTTAAATAACATACAACAACACACAAATAGCCTAACATTATAGAAACAATTATAGATATGATTATGAGTGATGAATGGTTTAACTTACATATTGACAAAAACCAACAAGTGTATCGACGGGGTTTAGGGTTTTTGAAGATAG